>CAXIVR010000004.1:107526805-108146805 GCA_964035755.1 Teleogryllus oceanicus | reverse complement strand
AAGTTTCACTACATTCCGAAATCACATCGTAATATCTTTATTGCTAGAAATGTATATAACGTTTTAAATTCCATGATATGTGTGTGAAGACAATACAACTATAGAGCTTACAAGCACACAGGGCAGATTAAATGCACGACTTTTGAGGTATGAATTTCATTAGAATGCAAATTGTGGAAAATCCGCCAATATTTCGTACTCCAATCCTATTTTGAAATTGCGACTTGTCAAAAATTGTAGTCAACGTTTACAATTTCAGTTCGTCGTCATATTCTAGTTCAAATTACAAATGCTATTATTGATTCAGAGCATACAAGAAATTAGTTCTTAGCATTGAAAATATTTAGTTTCATCGACCTTAACTTTATTTTCCTATCGACTTAATAGGTATCAATTGGTTTTTAACTAACAAATTGTTCTTATTAGTAATCTTATAGTTGAATTTAATGGGTTTTGAGAATTCTTCCCCGTACAATACAGAATGCTTTCGTAATAATGTAGAAAAGTTAACCAGAATACTCTACATTTCCATTGCAAGCAGAAAGGCGCGACAAATAAAGTAACCAACATGCTGAAGATATGATTTGAGATGGCAAAATATAAACCAAACATCAGAATGTAGAAGAGGAGTATTGAAAATTGTAAAGAGAAAACTCAGGTGCAGATAACGGAGAGCAATACCAGAAAACACAAAATTCATTTCAATTGTGAATGAATCAAGTACGAGGATACAGGAAGCGTCACCCCCAATGCGCCTTCAAGGATCCCATTAGTTTATGTGTCGCACCCGAGCCGACCTTCTGAGCTGGAGGTTCAGTCGGTTGTTTGAGGGCGTCCGGTGTCGGGCCTTCGACCCGCCCGCAAGACGCCCCCTCCGCCGCCCACTGCACATAGGGCCTCTCTATGACACTGCAGCCCCTGCTCCTGCGCCAGCCTCGCCGCGCCTCACGCCTTCCCAGTGGCCGCCAGGCTCTCTCCTCGCTTCGAGCCCCGTCAGCGCCGCAGTCTCCACCAGCCCCGCCCACGCCGATCTGTCCACGCCCCCGCCGCACCTCTTGCCCACGCCTCCGCCCCGGCACCCCCCACCCCGCGTCCGGCCCCTCCCTCCGCCCCTGGGCCGCGGAGGGCGCGACCGGGTCGCGGACGCCGTAAACCAGATTTGGCCGTTATCCGCCCCGCGGCGCCCGTAAAGTGCCGGGGAGGCAGGGCGAAGGGGAGGGGAGGAAGGGGCGGAAGGGAGGGGCGCGGAGGGGGCGCACGCGTATTCCCCGCAGCGCTCCCCTTGATGGCCGACGTCCATCTCGGCCCCTCCCCGCCACGGCCCTGGCCCCACTGCGTCCCTCCGCTCTGCGCCCCACGCCCCGCCCCGCCCCGCCGCGCTGCCGGCCCCAGCACTGCGCCAATTGCCCACACACGGGCCCGCTCATGACGAATGAGCCTTTTAGCACTGTTTACGGCCCATAGCGGGTAATTGGGGAATCTCATTAATCGGACGCTGCATTAACTGCCAAATGAATGGGTAAATATTTTCTGTAAAAAATGTGCTTCGTAAAATGTGAACCGTATCCAACTTACATTGGATGTTTTGTGTCTTTCAGATAATATGATAGGTACTTTTAGACAAGGTAGTGTAATAGCAGATGTCTTTAGATATTATCTATCATTTCCTACTAAGAAGTGAATGTTACCTTTCTCAAAGAAAAGCTAAAGGAACGGATATATAACAAGTGACGAATTATGCAATTTCAAGTTTGAACTAAAAAATACCTTAATGAAATGGAGTAAGATCAAGTAAATGTAATTTACTTTTTCCCACTTAAAATCTGACTTCAAAAGGTCACATGTAAGATACTTATCTGCAGATTCCAGGGTTCTACAGTTTGTGATACAACATGAGTAATGAAGGTACTAAGTCTGAAGAATATATAACATTATAAGATAAAATGCAAATTGTGTTGGGCATTGACAATAATAATTGGAAAATTATGAAAGCAAAATACAGTTCTTAATTTTTGTACTAACTCCAATAATATTTCCAACGAAAGAAGACACACATACAGAGCCTACTTTACAAGGAGTATTGTTTGGTGTATTTCTCATGAATTGCGAGCTTGAAACATTAATTGGAAATAAAGTGGCTGATATGAATCGCAACAGCATTATCAGTTCTACTAATGATAAAAATTTCAATGACAATGTTCAATTCAATGAGAGGAGAGAATTAAATGTATGAAAGGTATTTTTTAACGTTAACCCGCGTATATCGCATAAGTCCCTTGTTTCGAATCCCCATTACAATTTAATATCACACAGAAATAATTCTCAAAACTGATTCAGTATCTGAATTGAAATTTGAATGCAAAAAAATAGAAGTACCTAGTGTAAAAAGAGGGAATTTAAAATTAGAGACTGAGTTTAATGGCAACCATTAGGTGTAACAGGTCTTCGCACGTTACGAAAAGAAGAACGAAATAGAGTTGGAATAAGTATAAACATTGTAGAAGTTTCCGTGACAAAGTTTTAAAATGGTTTGCGCTCAAGTTACAAACGCGAGTTAGCCACTATAATTATGGCTTTGGCAGCGACCCAAAGGAAGAAGGGAGAAAGATCTACTGTGAAGGACGGAGTGCTGAAAACGATGAAAGCTCAGTGCTAATGGAGTACGACGAGAGAAAAGATGTGAATGTTGAGTAGTGAAAAACGAGACACTGTGTAAACAATTCGTAAAATAAACTCTCATATGTCTGCATTTAATTTTCATTTTTTATCAAGGGCTCACTAAAGTATCTTTCGATACTTTAGTGATGTTGAACTGAAGACCTGAAGTAACTATTACGAATAAATAACTTAGGCACTACCACGAGATAATTGAAAATTGACCTTGAAATTTTCATTGCACGTGTGCTAGAGTCTTTTTACGAATGAATGTATCGTCAGAAGAGTTTCATAATTCGCATAATATTAATTATAGTGATAAACATCGCTACATTTTCAACGTACAAGACTATGCAAATTGTTTTCTTGTAACACATCATGTTTTAAATTTTTTGTTTAAAAAATACCGGTATAAGTGACTCAGGGAATCAACTGACCTCACTGCAGTGACTCAGACCGGGAGGTCCTGTTTCATCCGTTGTCTGGAAGAAAATTTTCATCCTCTGTCTGGAACAGCGGAGATTCAAATTCATCAGTTGTTTGAAAGAGAACTCTAGCGGTCGGCTACTCTGATCTACGACTTTCTGTAGTTTCTTCGATCAACATCAGGCGAATGCCTGGGCAGAACTATAACAAACGGACCAGGGACCACGAGTGATATTTCCTTCCCTTCTTCGTTCTTTCCTTACCCCTTACTTACATACACGTAGCCCTACCACACCACACTACCACACATGTGGGGAAACCAGTCGGGAGCTTACACTATGTCCCTGCTGGGGCTGTTGGGAGATACCTGGAAAGGGAAAGCCGACGGGAAGGTTGGCACGAAATCTCGCCAACCAACAGAGGAAGACCAGCCCTACATCCCGCAATAAAATCATTCTTTACACTCACTGGAATAATGGCCTTAGTAAGACACCACCGCCCATTGGCTAATCAATAAATTTTTTTCAAAAAAATTTTTTTTCTGGAATATTTTAATTTTTTTCTATAATCTGTATTTTTATAGTGTAGTAAAGGAAGAATATCCACAAACGTACAGTATCAATGAATTTGCATCATTGCAACGTCCATAGTCATTGTTAGCAATATCAAAGCAATCGTGAAACTTTTCAAAATTGACCAAAGTTTTTTTATTGCTCTTTTTATTAGAGCCCATCACACTCATATACTGTCCTACACATCTGGAACTACTACTCTGAATCTTCTACTCTGGAAAAACTACACTGGAACTACAGCGTCGTCAAACTATAGCCATACCATGTGTTCCAGCCTCATTGTCATGCGTTCGGAAGACGTGCGTGCTCGGGAATTAAGTAGACGGTAAACGCCATCTACTTGTCATTCTCTACCTTCAAGGAGCTTTAACATGGTCAACCAGCTGTTTGAACTGGGACATGACAGTGAAAAGCGACACTTGAATTTTGCCCAATTCGGGATTCGAACCCGGGAGCCGTGGCAGAGTTGGCTCGCTAGACAGGAGTCGCCAGAGGAGGGGGCTAAGCATCTTATATATACATAGAAATATTTTTCGTAGATTGTCGTTAACGGAAACACACATTATCTTCTTCTTCTTCCCTCAGCATTAGTTCTGCTGCGTTTCACTATTGGTCCTTCCAACTTCTCCTCGGTCTTGCCATATTTATTTTTATTCCCGGCTTATATTTCAGAATTTTCTTTGGTATTCGGGTGTTCTCTAGTGTTTCTATGTGGCCTTACCAGACTTTTCTATATCTGTAAATCTTTTCGTTTAGATTATAAATTCCTAGGTAGTTTAGAATTTCCTCATCATGGATTCTGTCGCTCTTTGTCACGTCAATTAAGCCTCTTAAAAACTTCGTTTTGGGCGGCGTTCACCATGATCTTTCTTATTTTTGTATTCACAGACCAGATCCCATGTCCATACATCCCACAAGGGGCAGCCAATGTTTTGTAAAATTTCGGAAGTGTGTCTTTCCTGGCCTTGTTTTCAATGTGCTCCTGATAGTACCTCACATTCTATTAAATTTCTCAATTTTTGATCAGTATAAATTTCATCTTTAATTATCCTACGAACTACGAACTTAAAAGTACTCAATTATTCTATGTTGGGATTATTAATGACTAATTTACATTTCACTGGTTATTTACCTTCAAATGCCATTGAGAGAAATCTCTAAATAATGTTTTTTTGCGATCAACTTCAGTTCAAATAAGTATCTTCATTAACAGATATCAGAACTTGGTCGTCAGCAAAAAGGAGTCATTATAAAATATTCGTTATTAAAACCATTCATAAATGTTATTCATCTTTTACTTCCATATTCTGAAAACATCATCCAGATAAGTAAAAAAAGTGTGAAGGGCAGACAATGTGAGTGTGCAACACCCTTGTCTCACTCCTTTATTTATAGTTTCCTCGAGAATCTCACCTGATTTTGTTCTTATATTAATTTCAGTTTCTTTATACATGCTTCGAATAACTTCAATTAGGTGTTTTGTAGGGCTCTTAGACCCATAGGGCTCTCGGTACTATAGTTTCCGATAGTGTGGCTGCGAGGTAAAGTACATTTAGGACAAAAGATCGGAAGCACAAGCACATTGGCACAAGAAAAACATTTTTTGCTAACCACTGGTTTATTGATAACGTGGAACTTGTACAAAAAGCAAAAGAAACAATAACTCTTAAAAAATAAAATGTTGACTCTCAAAAACAAAAATAACTGTTAGTGCAATGATAGGTCAAATCTACAATTAATAAATGATGAAAAGTGCTATATAAATCCAATCTATAAACACAATATTTCAAAATTATCATGTTAATTAATAAGTACTACGTACACAACAATTGCATACGTACACAAACACTATTTCCATGTGTCGACCGGGAGAGGTGGCTCAGGGCATCAACTGATGCCCTTGAGCAAATGCTGAGATAGCCCCTAGTGTTGCTTCTGGACATAAATGTAACTTCATTTTCTGTGCACGTCTTCTAGAATTCAGTGGGAAATACAATTATTCAAGTTATTGTTTCTATGTTGTCGCGGCAAGTAGTATTATTCCGAAGGACAACATGAATAAGAACCCAAAATTTATTGCATATTTATCCTTGAAAATAGATTTTATTACATGGAAGAATTTTTCACAATTCAAGTAGTATATGCCTTAGTGTAGGGATCACAGAATTTTGAAAATGTGCACCCAATTCACTTTTTCCCAAAGCACGTCATACGCAGTTTTAACTGTTTTTTTACGTAAAATAGAATAAAAATTAATAAAATGCCACTGCAGTGTCTGTGACCGGGAGGCCTCTGACCTAGATTCAAGTCTCGGCGTTGGCAGGATTTTCGATACTAGCTACACTGAGGTGTTTGCAGAGCTGCCTCTCCAGGTCACTGAAGGCCCATCATCACGGTGGCATTTAGACACGGTTTTTCGCGTCTTTCTCATTCGTGCCGCTAGGTGTCGCTTGCTCGCGACCGTAGGAAGCAGTGCTGCAGATGAAGCGACTCTAGCGGCACGACTGTGAAAGACGCGAAAAATCGTGCTTCAATGCCGCCATGGTGACGGGCCTTGAGTGACCTTGAGAGGCAGCTCTGTAAAAACCGCAGTATAGATAGCTGGGTCGAGTTCAGTCGTTGTCCGAAGTAGAATTCTAGCGGCCGGCTGCTCTATTCGGTAGTTTTTCGTGGTTTCTCCTATCAATACCAGGTGAATGCCAGAGCAGTTCCCTAACAAATGGTCCACGGACATCGCGCGATCTTTCCTTCCTCTTCCTTGTCCTATCCGCACCTTTTCACCCTCTCACACACACTTACATGCACTACACTACCATACATGTCGGGGTACTGGTCGGAAGCTTAGAGCTCGTTCCGGCTGGGGCAGTGCCCCACAGAAGGGAGATTCCTGGTCGGGGAAAACCCCGTTAGCCGACGGTAGGTCGGCACCGGATCTCACTATCCAGCGGGAGGAGATCACCGTCCCTCCCGAGGAAAACAACCCACTACACTTGCGAGATTAATGACCTTAGCAGTTGACGCGCCTGAAATGATCAATCAATGAAAAACTTATTAATATCAAAATTATTTTTATAGTATTTCTATATAATTGGCGAATCAGACCAAAACATCTCAGAATATATGTACACACATACTCTGAAACTCCCGAACACTATTTTAATACTCTTACTATTCTGAAGCTAACAATGTGAAATTGTCTACAATAGTTTTATATATTAAAGTTTTGTATGCAAACGCTGGTAATTACTTTAGTGTCCCATAATTCTTATTTCCATCTTTAACACAAATTATATTACTTTCCAGACACAAACGCAATGAAACAACTTTTTGCAACAGGATAGGTGTAGTAAAAAATTGCCGCTGAACCAAATTTGAAATTCTCTTTACTGGTAAGTCGGAAGCCACATCACTAAAAACTTCATCAATCCCTAAACAACTTAGACCAAACTTGTAACGACGCTCGTTGTGTAGGTGATGCACATGAATCTAGCTCTGATCAAATACCCGTGCGAACTGCGGCTAAACTACTCTTTCTCCAGACTGATAAGAGAATGCCCCTTCGGCTAGCAGGAAGTGGTGGAAGACGGAGCGGCGCCATCAAATGAAGTAGCAGAGAATAACAATATATTTGTTGAGAAAATATTTGAAGTATTCCTCGTGTTTGTTTTCCTTAATTGCAAAATTTAACAATCATTATAACTGATATAATCTCTCAAACTTTCCCCATTTTTATTGAATTCGTTCGCCATTTATTTCTATTAGCATTACAATAAGTTGTTCAAATATTTCATTAAGAGATCCTGTTAGTAAAATATAATCATATTCATGGAATCTAATACATCTTGTAATTTTTCATAGAAAACATATGACTCTTCCGTCCTACCCTCTTCTGTTGCAAACATCTTATTTTAAGAGTGCTATTTCAATCGATTTTAACAAACGTATGGCGGGTGTGGCGGTTACAAACGACTTACGCAAAGTTGTCACATCACAATACTGAAAGGATTTCGTTTGATATTCCTATCAATGGACAAGTTTGTTAGAAGTTTGAACAAGTTGAATTATTGTAAATTTCAATGAATATGAAGTCGGTCATGAGAAGGAAATATGAGGTCGGTCATTTCCAAGGGAAACAAGTGTAATCACAAATCAGTATCTGCGCGATATTACAAAGGCGCTGAGCAGGCAAAATATCCTGCAAATTGGCTGATGTAGGGGAAAGGCGATAGTGCTCCAGGAGACCACGCAAAGCGGTCCATTGGCGGAATTCGGACGAGCATCGTGGGGTGACGTGGACAGAGCCGCACCGCGGGGGAGCTGTGGGCGAAGGATGAAGCTGTGATGGGGGAATGATGGGAGCGAGGACGGTGCGGACGAGTCAGTGGGAAATGGCGTTTGGAAAGGCAAGAGGAAGGGTAAGCAAGCAGACAGGTGAGCGGACGGACGGCGCGGATGGGCGGCATTCACGGGGGGGCGGGGTACGGGGGCGGGGGTGGGAAGTTTGGGAGGGCGGGCGGGCGGGCCGGAGGGTAGGGAGTTCGGAAGGGCGGACGGATGGGTGGGCTGGCGGATGAGCGGGTAGGCAGGCGGGAGGGCATTCTCAAGGATAAAGGAGCAGGGACTGTTGAGCCTAGGCAGTTGAGCGGGAAAGGGCTGGTGGGCGGGTGGGCTGTCGTGCGTGGACCGGCGAGTGGGCGGGTGGGGTGGGCAGGTGGGCGGAGGCCGGAGGGCGCGGCCGGTTCAAGGCAGGCCGGCAGTTTTCTGAATCAATACGCGCCTCCTCGGCCGACCAAGAGCAGAAGCCACCCCCAAGGAGCGGCCGTGCGAGAGGGCTAATCTGGGGAGCGGCGCAAGGCGACACCTAGCGGCGGAGTTGGGAAGCTAAGAGCCTGGGGGAGAGACCTGGAAATGACGTCAACTCGTTGCGCATTTGGGGCACGCTGAAAAGATGCGACCTGCAAACGGTGTTAGGCTGGGTAGTGTACCCATTCCATCGAATGAAATACATCGTTCGGAATGAAAATCGTAATCGCCTGAGAGGAGTACCATTTTTCATTTATCTTCCGTCTACTCTACGCTCTCTGCGACATCAAATAAAGGTGCATTTTGGTGTCATGTACACGTGCTTACATTCCCGCAACGGAGTGCAGTCTCCCAAATAGAACGATGTGAACAAAAGACAGACGCCCGTCGAATTTTGTCGTAATTGTACAGATGTCGTATATTATATGGAAAATGCCGGGGAAATTTAAAGGGGGGTTTTGGTAGCGGTGTAATTAATATGAGTGGAAGGATATGGAGCTTAAGAGGAAGTAAATCGTTTAGAAGGAAGGAGATAATAGATGGGACGATCAAAGAGGAAATGGAAGATGAAAAATGGGAGAAATGGAAGGAAGGTAAGAAAATGGATCTAAATTGAACCGTAAAACTGAAATGTTCCTATAATAGGGCGCTCCTCAAATTGGAGTTGCAAAAGAGTCACGGGACAAGGCAGCCAGTGGATATTGGACAAAGCAAAGTCAGGCAAAACATTTGTTCTGAAAGCGGATCATTTGTTCTGGAAGCAACGGAAGAGGTAGCTAAGGGTATCAACTAATGTCAATGCAGTGCCTCTGACCGAGAGATCCTAAGTTTGAGTCCCAACGGTGGCAGGGTTTTCGACACTAGCTAGTCAGCTAGGTCGAATTCAGTCGCTATCTGAAGGAGAATTTTGGCGGCCGGCTGCTCTGACCAATAGTTTTCCGTAGTTTCTCCGGTCAACACCAGGCAAATGCCGGAGCAGTACCCTAACAAAGTTGCCAGGGACCGAACGACATCATTCTTCTCCCTCTTCGTTGTCATAACCTCACCCCTTACTTACACACACACCTACACTAACATGCACTACACTACCACACATGCCTGGAGACCTGTCGGGTGCTTAGAGCTTGTCTCGGCTGGGGCGGTTCCCCACTGGTGGGAGATAACTGTTTTTTTCTGGAAAACCCCCCGCTACCCGACATGTAGGTTGGCGCCGAATCTCAACATCCAGCTGGGAAAGCTCACTGCCACATACGGTGATAAAACATGCACTACACTTACGGGAATAACGACCAAAGCCGTTGACGCGCCCGGAATCACTAATAATCAATTGACCAATCAATGAATAGGAAGGAGAAACTTGAAACTGAAAAAGCAACAAAAGGCAGAAATGTGGGCCCAAAGAAAAGGAACGGCGAAGGGCGTGGAGTCGGAGCAACTTGGCCGGGCGCTGGCCGCGTGCGTGGGGCGAACGCAGGGAGGTCGCGGCAGAGGATCGACCCGAGGGGCGCGGCGAGGGCGTTGACCTATTTCGGCGCAGCGGCGCTTGGGCCATTTCAGGGGCGCTAAAGGGCCCGGCGAAGGGCAGCCGGGGCGGAGGGCCGCCGGCCGCCCAAGACGCGTGCGCCGCGCCGGCGGGCGTTACGACCCATCGATTGGGCGCTTAGGGCGGATGCCCCCCCCCCGCCTCCACCCCGCCCCGCCCCGCCACGCCCCCTGGCCCCGCAGGAACTCTCCGACATGCCGCAGCTGCAGCAGCAAGCTCAGTGTGACGCGTGCATATAGAGAGACAAGAGCAACCGCGTCTTGCGATGCGGGGGTGTTACGTAGCGTTGCAAACAGGAGCAACGGACACTTGGCTCCTCAGAAACTAAGACGTTTCTACCACAGCAGAGATGTACGGTTTTCGTATACACGTGGTAATGACGATATGCTCTTAATGTTGATCAATGGTTGAACGAGAGATAGGTGAACTCGCTTCATCCACCACAAAGTCCACATGGATCGACCGGGATGTGTACCCGGTACGCAGAGGGGGAAAGAGAGCGTTCTGCATACTGCGTCACCGATCGCATGGCAGCCGGCGCCGCGCAGACGGATCGCGCGCACAAAGGGCTGCGCGCGCGGCGGGGGGGGGGGGCGGGGCGGGGCGGGCGAGAGAGGGGCTGTAGCCGGCAGGTACGCGTGGGCAGCCCTGGGTTCGCAATGCGGCGCGGGGCGCTGGAGGGGGCGGGGCGGAGGGGCGTTCGGCGCACGCAGGCCGCGGGGGCGGCGGCGCGCAGGGCGGGGCGGGGAGGGGAGGGGCGAGGTCGCCGACCCGCTCGATAGCGGCCGCTTGCGCAACCACCGACGCCGACGCCGACGCCGAGGGCGGTGTCGATATTTTCGGCGCGATATCGCAGGGCGGGCGATGCGGGAAGGGTTGGGCCGGAGCCGTGGCGGAGTGACGGCCGACGCGCCGGCAGGCCCCCCGGCCCCCTACGGCGGCGGGGCGGGGGAGGAGAGGGGTGGCCAAGGCGACGCCTGCCAGCCCCTCCCCCGCCTCACTCCACAATACTACTGCGCCGGCAGTGTCGCCCTCCCTCCCCGCCGCCTGAGGAATTCGAACCCCTCGCGTGCGGCTCCGCAAACGGCCAGAAATGGAATTAAACATTACATCTGTGTAAGAGGGTGTAAATTAATTTCTCGTTTAGCTTGGAACTCAACACAGATTAAAATGTTCATTTCACAAGGCGAGTTTAAATGAGACGTATCACAGGATTACCTCTAAATCCCAAAGGATAGTACCGGGAGCGGTAACTCAGTGCATCAACTGATGCCATTGCAGCGCCTTTGACCGAGAGGTCCTAGCTTTTCAGCTAGGTCGAATTCAGTCGCTGCCTGGAGGACAATTCTAGCGGCCGGCTGCTCTGATCGGTAGTTTTCCGTGGTTTCTCCGATCAACACCAGGCGAATGTCGGAGCAGTACCCTACCAAACGGGCCACGGACCGCGCGCGATCTTTCCTTCCTCTTCCTTGTCCTATCCTCTCCTCTTACACACACACTTACACTAACATGCACCACACTACCACATATTCCGGGAGACCGGTCTGGAGCTTAGAGCTTGTCCCGACTGGGGCGGTGCCCGCTGGTGGAGAGTCCTGGTTAGGGTACACCCACTAGTCGACGGTAGGTCGGCGCCGGATCTCGCCATCTAGCGGGGAAAGATCACCGCCATCTCCCGAGAAAAAAGCATGCACTACCCTAACGGTACTAATGACCAAAGCAGTTGTCGCGCCCGGAAACACGAAAAAACCAAACCAAACCAACCCAAAGGACAGTGTAAGTTGTCACTGAAATCCTACCAATTCAAATCAAAAACGCCATTCACCAACACGTGAGGGAGCGACAAATATATTCTCCGGTTGTTTGCAGCGGTAGTTTGCCATCTAGAGAATTTGCAGGAAAGTGTTGCCTTGGAAGAGGCGTGGTCGGGAGAGCCTTCGCAGAGGAGCGGGCTGAGTGTTCCGCTGTAGTTGAAAGCCACGCGACTGCCGCGTCTCCCCGAGGCGCCGATGACAGCGCCCGTAAATTAGCAGCGGCGCACGCACCGGAGAGGGCGGGAGAGATGGAGAGGGGAGAGAGAGAGGTGAAGAGAGCGGGGGAGACGACGACGCTGAGGGCAACGATTCGGCCTATCGACGGAGACCTCGCTGATGACGCTAGGTGCCTGTGATGTCGTTGGCGTTGCTGCCTCCCAGAGTGGTAACTTATGATACCACGCCCTCTTTTCTGCAGTTCATCTGTTTGTTGAGCTCACTCTCCGTAATCAACCCACATTCTTAGCTTAGGTTCCGAGTTCTTTAACCCTGATAATTACACCTCTATAAATATCACCCACCCCTTCTACCGCCTCATGGACAAAAGATTTCACACTCCTTCATGCCACTCAGCAATGACCATTGCTTTCTTGCGTATGTTCCAACTGTGCAGTATCTATACTGAGAATTGCCTTTCTATCTCTTACACATTTTCTGGAACATATACACTTAATGTTAAACTTCCATTAAACTCTTGACAAGTTGTAGTATTCATGGAGCCTTGCAAAAGCGAGTATAAAACCTGAATATACAAGTGCAATTATCACTTTAATGATTATTTAAAATAAGGTCTGCATAAGAAAAATTGGAAACATATATCTCTATTTCTCATATTGTATGTTATCTGTAATATTGACACTTAATTTTAAACTTTCATTAAACTCTTGACATATTTTAGTTCTCTTGGAACGTCACAAATGTCGGAATAAACATCAGTATATAAAAGAGCAAACAACGCTTCAATGAATATTTAAAACAAGTTCTGCGAAGCAAAACTTCAAAACATGCTGTCTCGAGATCGTCGTAAATTTTTAAATTACAGTCATTAATACTTGGGTTTTACGTCTTTCGTCGTCTCTAATTAAGTCAGTGCTTTTTCTGCTTTCACTGTATTCAACAACTCTAAACAATATATTTCTTGTTCTACTTGCAGAGTGAACGAGAGCACAAGAGGAGAGAGTACAGAATATTCGTTCAGTACATTTAGTAAATCCATTCAGATTCTCAATGGATTTTCCTGGATAATTGGAATTTAAGTTTTAAAACCAATCCAATCACGGAGGGATATTGAAACCGACACATTTGTGGGGTTTAATTTGTTTACAGGATTAGAAAGACAAGTTTGTTGAAAAGAGTCTTATGAAGGCAGTGTTAACGAAACCAGCAGTTCCTCCACGGTACTTTGTTACGATACGAACATCTAATAAGAGAATAATGGAACAAAAATATCAAACCTAAAATTACACCGGAAAACAATTAAGTGAGCAAGCACAATGCCATCAACGGACGCCTTTTTTTTTGTTCATTGCGGCACTAACCAGCATCATCATTGCTCCTCCAACAACAAAATTACCCCTATGTACAGAAATAAGTTAATTTCTCAACGTAACTAAAAAGTACTTTGAAGTATATTTGAATACAATTATCAGGTAAACGAGTAGAAATTAAAGCTGGTACCTACAGAAACATTTTCTTTAAAATATTAGCACTTTTTGATGGCTACCACTCATCTCCACACCCGCCATCTGGAGACCAGAACTCGGCTACTCTTCAGATCTTAAGATGGTGGCTTCGAAAACTGCTATTCGCTTACATACAATGTTGGCAGATCATTCATTTCTACATACATTCAGTGCCAACTGCACCTCTGCGGTAGATCAACATTCCTTGAGTAAAGTTAAGGAAAGGAGATACTTCCTGGCGATTATCTGAAATTAATGAAGTAATCCACAACTCATCTACACACCTTGGCCCACGTGAGCAGTGCCGGAGCTAGATAATTTTGGGCACGGGCCAATTCTGAAACGTATCCCTCTGCCCCCAAATTAAAATGGGAAAGTTACATCAAGAAACTATATGAATTATTTTATTTCAACAAATGAACAAAAATTACGTTTAAGTCGGAAAATGTATTTGTAAATATATTTTAAATAATAGTTTTAAGTATTATAATACAATTTCAACGGTGAGCTTAAAACGCTACAAATGTTGTGTTTAGTTCTTGTTCAAAAAATAACTTCTAAAATACAAGAAATAATAAATATGAATTTCAGTACAACCTATTTTAATGTTTGCATAATTTGATAGTCTACATTTTTCCATTCGATAGATACATACAGTAAGTAAATACAAATATCATTATCTGAAACATACATATACTGGAATATGATTATTATTTAATGAAGTTACTTTTTCTCAACCATTTGCAATCATTTTATTAGTTACTTTTGACTAATTTCTTTTTCAATTTTGTTCTAATTTTTTCCCATCAGTCCCATCATCGGGCCCCTTGACTGGCGAGGCCTCGGCCGATCGCCCGGTCCGCCCAAGCCTAGCGCCGGCACTGCACCTGAGACCCCAACAGAGCTTCTCTTTAGGCCGGTGCTGACAGCTTTGAGACGGTTTTCGCTCCTCCCCAGCAAAATGCGTGTCCTCCGCGCGGAGGGCAAATGAGTTTCCGATTCACCTTGCGCACACCTCGCTGGAATTGCGACTTGCCAAGGAGGCTCATTACTCAATACGGCTCACGAGAAGAAAGAGACGCAACGGCACTCTCGGCAGATTATCACCACCAGGCATTTCTGATTGATTGATTGATTTTTTTGTTTCCAGGCGCGACAACTGCTTTGTTCATTAGTCCCGTAAGAGTGGTGCATGTTTTCTTTTCGAGAGATGGCGGTGATCTTCCCCCGCTGGATGGCGAGATCCGGCGCTGACCTATCGTCGGCTAGTGGGGTTTCCCCCTAACCAGAACTCTCCCACCAGCTGGGCACCGCCACAGCCGGGACAAGCTCTAAGCTCGCGACTGATCTCCCGGAATATGTGGTAGTGGAGTGAATGTTAGTGTAAATGTGTGTGTAAGGGGAGAGGATAGGTCAAGGAAGAGGAAGGAAAGATCGCGCGCGGTCCGTGGCCCGTTTGGTAGGGTACTGCTCCGGCATTCGCCTGGTGTTGATCGGAGAAAACACGGAAAACTACCGATCAGAGCAGCCGGCCCCTAGAATTCTCGTCCAGCAGTGACTGAATTTGACCTATCTGAAAAGCTAGTGTCGAAAATCCTGCCACCGTCAGGACTCGAACTTAGGACCTCCCGGGGAGAGGCGCTACAGTGACATCAGTTGATGCACTGAGCTACCGCTCCCGGTGGCATTTTTGAAATTAGACACAAACATCAGTCTCAAAATGATAGATTTTTACTTTCTCGCCTTACGAAGTTCTTCATAAGAAGAGAAAGTTACGCAATCGGGCGCCGGAATTTTTTTAGAAAGTGGACATCGCTAGAAAAGTAGTTTAATGGATAGTACAATTGGCGATTCCATAAAATATATTGATCGCTTATGTGTAAAACATATACATTCTTGCGACGATTACTTAAATATCCACAAAGACGGTGGTGACAATTAAATATTCTCAAAGTTGTCCCTATCTTTTGAATGTGAAATGGAGCGACAGCCTTAATGACAGAAGCACCATTGAGCGGTAAAAAAATATCAGCTTCCAGGAAATTGGTTCAGTTGCAATAAAACAGTTGGAGTTTCATTCAGCCTTTGTTCAGTTTCGGGGATTTTTATTTCTATGCACAGGAGGGGCAAGCTCAACTAGCCCTCATTTAACTGTTGAAGACTTCTTTAAATGGTTTTGACGTTTGTCATAAAAATAATACTTGCAAACGAGAAGGCAAGAGGGCTGAAAAAAAGGATGTCTTTCAGGAGCCTTGCACGTAACGCCAAACGCGCTACCCACTTGGATATCCAACCATGTTAAAAGGAGTAGGTAGTTAGAGGTTATTTAAGTTCAAGTTGACAGAGTGAACAAAAATATTTGTTCCCATTTCATCCAGTTTTTCTGATAGATTTCCGTTGTTCTCGAACTATTCCACAGTTATCGAAATTTGGGAGAGGGGATGAGTGCAATAATATTCTGTAGCATTAGCGAATTGAGGTATAGTTACATTTTTCTCTACTGGACGCAAATTTGACGCACACTGGACGCAAATTTTCCTGACTACCAGAAATATCGATGTCAGAAACGAGAAAGGGAGAGACGACAAGAAGCCGAAAGAGTGAGCGCGTAAAAAGACATGATATGTCGCAGAGGTGGAGAGAGAAAAAGAGAGAGGGCGAGAGGACAGGAGGACGACCGCGACCCGCGCAACTCGGCTCTCGCCTGAAACCTTCACCTGCTTTCCATCTCGCCGGCGAATGAGGGAGCAGAGCGATGCTCTTTCTTCAAGCGACGGAGCCCGGAGCGGCGCTTGAATGGGCGAGCCCGCCCCCGCCCCGCCCCGCCCCACGCGCGGTGACTCGGGCCAGCGGGATGCAGCCGGGGGCGGGAGGAGCACATTCAGCGACGTTGCTCGTGCTTTGCTTAATGCACAAATATCCGTCCTCTACTCACCATCTTCCTCTCTTGCTTTTGCTGGCTTTCCTTCGTCTCTCACCTCTCCCTCTCTCTCCCTCTCTCTCCTCTTCTCTCTCTCTCTCTCGTTTTCTTTCGCTCTCGTTTCTTTACCATCTTCATCTTTTCCAAGAACTACTCCTTTTCCACACATTCCCCTCATTCTACTTCCTCTAGGTCTAATATCTGTGGTGTTTGGTCAGATCAAGATAACTCCAAAGTCACATTCAGATGCAACTCTGCCTATTCGACACATTTTTATACCAATTCGAAACTACTTCGACAGTTCTGTTTCTTAAATTTTATTTTCTGATTTACTTATTTGAACGTTACCACTTTTTTCCATTCTGTTTAAAAATATGATATGGAATAGCCAGAGTTGCATCACATTGTGATTTTGGACTTATCATGATCAGACAAAGCATCACAGATATACCCTTTCTCTTTCCTTTATTTGCTGATGTCAATGTTGGTTTTAATATATCAATGGCACAATTAAAATTTCGGTAATACAATGTTTCAGAAATGAAATTCCACGAATAAATTGCCAAAACGATATATTCGTGTTTCTTCAATAATTTTATTATTTTATTTAATTTTGAGTCGCATTAATTTCAATAATTTATTTGAATTTGGTTAATAAATTCTGGAGATCAAAAATTAAAACTAATTATTAATTTAAACATAAATAACTCTTATTTAAAATTTCATGGAATTGCCTGAACGTTAAAATATTATCAAATGTAGCATTGTAAAATGTAAATTTTTTAAATACAAAATTGAAGTTAATAGTAATTAACGAAACGAGTGGATAAAATGGGGTATAATTGCGTAATGTGTTGAAGAAAACGAGCGACGCTAGGAGTGAGGTTCCCTTACAATTACACTTCCTTATCTACGTGTTACGTTCAATATCTTTTCGTTTTAAATTTTAGAGTAATTAAAATATTGAAGCACATTTTTACTATTCAAAGCATACATTTGACTGAAAAAGACTTATTTTAAAGGATTTTGCCTTGAGTACTTACGATCACCATAGTAACTTAGATGATGAAAAAATGTATACAAATGGAAGATACTGAACATATTCTGGATGAAATATTATAAGAAGCTAATAAAATCATTAAAACATTATTTGCTACTAAAGGTAAAGACAGGTATGTGTGAGAAAGAACACTTGTACAATGTCGTTAAGTTAAAAAAAACTAATCACTTCTCACTCAGATGTTTTCCTGGCGTACGTTTCAGAATGGGTAAATAAAACTGACGTTTATATTTTTTACATTTGTAGTATTCCAACATCAAATGTTTTTCACGTAAAACATTTCATTTATTCATGTTAAATATTTAGTGTCAGTTAAATAAAGAAACAGTACTAAATCATCGTTTACTTCACCAATTTTGTTTTATTGTTGTCATTCATTTATTTGTAGTTGATGTAAATAAGTAATCTGTAATATACATTTTTGTTCCTGGTTCATGGCCGACTGGAAATACCTTGGCCACATCTGTGTTATAGTGACTAATTAAACGATTTTGATTCTGTTTTCGAAATCTGATTGGCAGTTATGGAGTTTTAATTGCACGGTAGAGTTTTAATTGTTCGCGTGAAATTAATATACTGATAATCAACCATTTTTCATGAAAATAATGAGTATATTTAATTCACTAAACGAAAAAATATTATTAAAGAATGATTTGATGATCAAATACTATTAAAGCAATGAAACCAATTTCCAATATTAAAGGCACACCGTTCATTAATAGACATTCAAAATTTGACTCACTCTCAGTAGTACTCATTAGTTGCCCCGAGGAAGAAATTCAGTTCGCATCAATGCACTTTTCTTCAGATTTACGAAAGTTACCGCAGCGTGCTCTGGTCCGCAGTGCAACCACGACAGTAAGAAAAGCTGATGGTGCAAATCAGGTTCACTAGTGGTTGGGTGTGGATTAGCCATTTACAATATTGGATATCAGACGCACGGAGATAGACTATACACATTGCGGTGTATTCATGCGTTCGTTGCCGACAATGAAATGATAAACGTCTCCCGCTCGCATAGATATTTGTGAGTGTCCGTATTTCTATCAACAATGTCAAACTTTTGGTTGCTTACTGAGAAATTCACCTTAATTTGATTAAGAAATTATCCTTTTTATATAATTACTAATATAAAAGGTACATTTTTAAATGTATTTTAAATATTCATTATTTAATCATTTGCTCATGAACATATTGGTACTTTAAGTGATTAATAGGCACAGCATATTGCCGTAAATAAGCAGCGAAGCTTTAAAGTAACAGAATACTGCGACGTGTTTTTACTTTAAAGAAAGATATAACTGTTTAAAAGAGAAAGTGAGGAATGTTTAACTATCATGCTAATGAGGTTTGCAAATTCTTGAATTTTTCTTATTAAGAATTAAGTTTTCTCTTCATTTGCTTCGCATTGCCCTTGCAAGGGGCAGCTGAAGGCAAAATTTAAACACTAATTTACAAAAAGATTCACTGTAAAAAAGGACAAGGAGTAACTATAAACCCTAACTTTCGTGTGCCATTGAAGTGTCATTACGCCTAATTCTTCACCTCCAAACGGTTTCCTTTCCGCATCCGTCTCTTCTGCCCTCGCTCCATCCCTTCGCGGCGACCGCATGGAAACAAAGCACACGCGGGCGACCGGGCGGTTGCACTGAATCGTGACCTACCGATATAAGCGCGTTTTAAAGGGGGATATAGCTTAACATGCAGCATCTGGGGAGGAGCGTGGCGACTAAAGAGAATGCGACAGACTGCAATCGGCGCGAAGTGAGCGCGGCAGGGTGGCGCCTCGCGGGCGCGCGGAGAGGCTCTCGGAATCGGAGAAATTAAAGTTTTTTTTTTTTTTTTTTTTATAATATTTAGTGATCCTTGTTCGACAAAAATTTGTCTTTCAAGGGTATGAAAAATTACATTAACATCATACAGAATATGAGGAGAAACTAAGTAGCAACCTTTAAACAAACTACTAATATGTAGACTTTTTTTTAATTTTTGAGAGTCATAATGATCTTTTTTAAATGAGAACAGACAACTAAGGAGGATGTAAAAGATCTTTAGGATAACGTAATTTAATTCGCGGGAATGGATTAACTGTTTTGCCTAATTGAAAAGATGTATAAGTAGGAGAAGAAGAAAGAGAAGAATAAAATGTATCTGAGAGACGAAGGGTCCAGGATTTTAGGAGAAATTAAAGGTTGCGGGACACTTACATCTCTTCTCATGGACAAAGGACAAATTGGTTGTTGTGTATTCCGGATACCCCATAAAGATTAACCACGTCTGAAGTTACATTAATTGCAATAACTAATTATTAGGGGTTGGATTTTGATGAGCTAATACATTGCCAAAAATGACCAATAAAACGCTCTTAAAATGCTTTAAAAAAGCCCCGAAACTCAAGAAACATGACGTAAAAATTCTTATCAAAAGCAGTTCCGATGAACAACTCAAGCTGTTGGATACGTTACTGCTGGAATCGAGGCTTCTTCCATTCGTTCCAGTGAACTCAGCTTGCAAACGTTTGGTATAGACTTTTCTTTACCAGTAAATCTGTCTGGTTATCCCGAAATCGGCCCAACTAGCAATGGCGCTGTTATACGTCACAAGAATTACATCCTCACAACGGCTGTCAATACAATTTTTGAGCGAACAAATCGAAAAGGCTAGTGAATAATTATGTGAATAACATTTGTTGTATGTCGTAAATACTATTTGAAGCAAGTACCATTAAAAATGACATTAAAATCATCAAAAAATGCATAAAAAATTATGGGAAGAAGGTAAAAAATAACTTATTACTCAAAATTGACAAAAATGTAGAATAATGACCTATAAAAATGGGTAATTTCCTTTTTTATAACAAAATGAATTTGTATAGTAAACGGCATTGTTCTAAAGTGAAAAGAAACAATGACATTTCATTATAATCCGCCCCTACTAATAATACATTTTCAAACGCAAGACGAGGCTCATGGGACTTCAGCCGCCGTCTCCAAAGAAAGGCTGATAACACATATTCACAACTATTGTTATTACTAATTTGAAACAAGTTCACAATAAAGGCATTCATAAACTCAACTGAATGTGCTTTAAATATAACTCAGTAAATAAAATAAAATTTTAGTTGCATCATCACTGAAAAGATCTTTATAATAAAATGAAGAGTCAGCTGGACTATAATATAAACTGCACTGTAATAATAACATCCATACACCTCAAGCTCCTAAACAAAATTTTAAAAAATCCATTGTATAAGGAGAATTTCACCCTTTCAGTTCAATTACAATTTCTCAAATTAGTCCTCCAACCACTCTCAACTCACTCCGACACCCAACATTCAAAACCACTAATTACTTTCTCGTACACGTACTACGTATTTTACGTTGTAACATAAATAGTATAAAAGCAAGCAATGAAATGTTGTAGAAAATCAAAGTCGAGATTATAAGAGAAATGTTGGGGTCCCTTATACCTAAAAAGGGTGTTTTTTAAAAAGTCCGTCCGTCTGTAAGTCCGACTAACGACTACAACTTCTTTACTGATGATAAATATTTTCTTCTTCAAATGAAATTTGTTCTTCACAATAATTTCCTTAATGTCACATTTTTAAACAATATAAGTCGTTTTGGCGTGAGTTTGAGTGAAACATGAGCATTTTTAAAAAGAAAATTTTCTCAAAAAACTCCTTTCAAAAATTACACAGAAGTAACCTACTTACAATTAATTGGGTCAAATTATTCGGCCTTGTGATACAGAAACTTGAAATAGGCGAACTCAATTATGTGGACGCTAAGGCTGTAGTTGCGACATCCGCGAAAGGAATAAATGTTTTACGCGTAAGGAATGAATGTGCCACTAGTAGTGTAGTACCAATAGGTCCTTGTTAAGGACACGCAGATGACAGTGAAAAATACAGCTCTGATACGTTCACAAACAAGTATACTGTCATATAAATTTACTTGTATGATATTTACTCATTACTTTGTTAAAAATAAATTGTATACTATGTCAATAAAAATTGCAATAATTCAAACACACTTAATTTTAATGAGTTGCTATTTCATATAGATCCCTATATAACATGTAGATCCCTATGTGTTGTTGGGATCTACAAGCAAAACTAGAAAAAAAACTTTACACATATTTTTGACACTCATTCAAAGTGTCACTTGAACTTGGGGAATGCGGAGGAAACCTATTAACAAAAGTAGAATGTACCAGAGACTGTATGTGATACGATCAGATAGTGAAATATCTTAATGAGAAAGACAATGGATTATAATATCAGAGTAACGAGGAAAGAATGAATTCTGCAATTTTATCGTAATAAAGGTTGACCCTTTTAGTTGGACAGTGACTAATATTTAATATTAATTCATTTCTTTACAAGAAATTCTTATGAGGCTACATTTAACATCGATATATTTTCGATAGGAATTCACCAACGTCTCCGGCCCTCAGTATTTGAGATGTCTGTCATGAATATCAACCTCTCAGAACTTCGCAAACATGACGAATATCAACCTCTCAGAGCTTTGCATCGCAGTGAGGTCTGTTAGCCCACAGCGGCTAGTACATTCACAGACGCCTGTGACCTATGAGCCCGTTGCGACACTTAGAACTGATTAGAGAAGAAAGGTTGCGGACAGGTGGCGCGCACGAGCGCGCTTTACTTCCCTGTCCGCTAATAGAGCACCAGCTCCTGACATCGCTCTACCTACTTCAGGCCAGGGCGAAAAGAGGGACGGGAAAGAAAAGTTACCAGTAGCGGTAGCTCAATGCATCAACTGATGTCACTGCAGCGCCTCTAACCAGGTCCTAGGTTCGAGTCCTGGCGGCGGCAGGATTTTCGACACTAGCTTTTCAGCTAGGTCGAATTCAGCTGCTGTTTGAGGAGAATTCTAGCGGCCGGCTTCTCTGAGCGGTAGTTTTCCGTGGTTTCTCCGATCAACACCAGCCGAATGCCGGAGCAGTACCCTACCAAACGGGCCACGGACCGCGCGCGATCATTCCTTCCTCTTCCTTGTCCTGTTCTCACCACTTACACACACACACCTACACTAACATGTACTTCACTACCACATATTCCGGGAGACCCGTGGGAGCTTAGAGCTTGTCCCGACTGGGGCGGTGCCCCGTTGGTGGGAGAGTCCTGGTTAGGGGGAAACCCACATTAGCCGACGGCAGGTCGGCGCCGGATCTCGCCATGCAGCGGGGGAAGATCACCGCCATCTCCCGAGAAACAAACATGCACTACACTAACGGGACTAATGACCGAAGCAGTTGACGCGCCCGGAAACACGAAAAAATCAATCAATCAAGAAAAGTTATTTCTTTAGACGACATGTGGCGGGTTGGGAAAGCTCCGATCGTGTCACTACATAGAGTCCACAGAAATATCCACGCCCGGCGCAGGATTCACGTCCTCGTCCCTTTAGGTGGAGACAGTTCAGGAGCGACCGCCTGAACTATCACGGCTACGCGGATCGGCGAATAGAAGAACGGTAGCACCACTTGGGAATTGATTCTTCTATTTATGGAATTTATTTAAATATATTAAACGGGTGACCAGGTATGTTACCATAAAATAATCTTAAATGACTAGCAAAAAAATTAAAGTAAGTACTGTATACATACTATACGATCCTACATCATTTTTAAATATCGGGTTTCTAGTAAAATGCGCATTTTTTTTCTAATGAACATATTAAAAGAGGCATCAGTTATATATTTAAAGGGTGATTGTACGAACTCCCTCTCCGATTGAGCTTTCTGTGGTCTCTTTAAATAAAAAGAAACGGGAAAACGTTAGTAAAGTTAAAACGACCAGAAATTAATAGAACAATTTTTTATTACATTGAACAATATTAGGTAATATGTTGTCAAATTAACTCTGAAATTTGTCAAATTAAATCTAAGACTTCAACCTGCTGCTCTATCTTTGCCTCCTGAGTCCAAATAATCAAAGAGAATTCTTATATTCACTAATTAAAATACTTTTCGTGGCTAATAGTTCAAACATGTAATACAAAATCTTTAAATTTCTATGCGCAAAATACGTTCCATTGATTTACATCATATGTAACTAAAAACACTCAAACTTTACTTCTTTTACTCCTATAAAACATTTTTGTCTGTGCTGTTATTCCTATTTTTCAATAAATTCCAGTTTTTAAATATTTAAAATTTGACAACTTTTTTTTTCATTTCAATTTTTTCTTATAAAAATATTCACAAATGCAATTTTTATCGGAAATAAAATACTTCAATTCCTATAGTACCCACATAAAAAACATATTTATTGGAATAATGTAGTTCTAATTAAATGAATATGTCTTTTGCAGCGTCTGTTTTAATTTAGTGGTTTACGAAACCAAACCACGCATTGTATTTTTACAATTACTAATAAACGGAAAATTTCCTAAGTGTTTTATTACTTTGTAACTATTTTCATGATTTACATTGTTCACCACAAAGACTATCCGACGATACCGGGAGTCCTCGCAATTTCACTAACTCCTAATTACACAATGTAATATCTTTTTAAAACAGTGGTTGTTAGGAATCATGAAAATCATTATTAACACTAGATTACAAAGACATCATCTGTCGGACGACGTAACTAGTGCCGAAAGACTTTCTCCCACCCCCTTCTCCCTCTCTCCCCGATTCCGAAACTCTAGGTACCTTCATTGTGTGACTAGCCAGTAAAATATATGTAACTTTGTGCGCGAGCCATTTCCGGTGTACGCCAAGAGCGTCGACCAGTACTTTGCGCCTTCGTAATTAAGTCAGTTGTTTTGGTCACTATATTGCCTAATATTGTGAATAATGAATATGAAAATGAATAATGAATACCTTTGCTTTAAGCATTTAAGTATTGTTCTGAACATTTATCATAATGGGACGACGGTGATCATAACAAAGGACGCATGACGAGATACTACTGCGAACACTTCTCAAAAGCCGAGTGTGGACATCACCAAGCAAGTGTGAGCTGTGAGAGCCAAGTTATTTAGGCGTATCTATAAAAACCTGTAAAATGCATTCTGTAACTCCGTATCATACATGTTCAATTCATTAAATCTATTGTTTGTAATAATGAGTTTTTCTTCCTTTTTACACAAAGTAGTCTGTCACTACGCGTTTGTAATAACGCTTGGTACGAGTCACCTTTGTAATCTCGGGTTAATAATGGAGTTTTCAATATTATCTTGAAAAAAATTAGTTGGAGAGATTTTGAGAGAAGATATACGAGCTAAATGTCAGACCCCATCTAAATAATATCACGTTTTCCGCAGTATTTACTAGAACTCACCTCTCAGATGTGTTCACCATTCAATCTTTCACGGAAGTCCGTGTCGTAGCAATGCTCCAGTCACGTTGCTAAAGATCTCACAAATTTTCCAACCATCTCTTTGACGGCAGATGGCAGATGCTTGTACCATTCTAAACACGTCTTCAAGTAACGTACTACTCTAAACATGCCTTCCTAAGCACCATTAGAGTCTAAAAGATTAAAAAAACCTAATATATCCGGTCTGGTTCTGAATTAGACTCAAGACATATGGAGGAGAAAATAACTAAGTAGTCTTCATTGAGTGCGTCGAATATCAGTTGGACTCTTCATCCAACCCAGTGCCTCTCCCACCACAACTTATTCAATCAGGAAGAGAAGTCGAAGTGATAATTAAGAACTGTTCTTTGTGGCATACATACTCTAAAAATCTGAATGAAAAGCGTTTACTTGAAGCCGCTTCGAGCGCACATAAAAATAGCAGTGGGCGTTTTCACCATCCAATGCATCGAGCGCAGCGCCCGGGGCCACCCCCGCGCGAGCCTCTTTCGGCCGCACCTGGCCCGGGGCGGCGCCGCCCTCGGCCGGCGCGTTGGCAGCCCTGGCCAGGAAGTGGGGCGCGGGCCGCACGCCAATTCCTAAAACGCAGCGCCGTAAACCCCGGCGGCGGGGGCGGGGCGGGACGAGGCGGGGCGACGCGGGGCGGGACGTGGGCGGCGGGGTTTATAGAGGCCCGCCTCGATCCGACCGCCACCCCCGGCGCCCCCCCCCCCCGCCCCCGTCCCGCCCCGCCCCGCCGCCGCCTACGAAGGAGGGGCCGGCCCGCAGCATGGCGGGCGGGGAGGGCGGGTGGCGCCGCGCCGCTGAAAAGTTAGAGACCGTAAACTTTACATGTCCCGGCGCGGGTGGCGGCCGAGCGGCGTGGGTGGGCGGTGGGTGGGGGCGGGGGAAAAGAGCCTGACCGTCCCCGCCCCCCTCCACCCGCTCGGCGCAGCCCGTACGCCGCCACGACGGAGCCACGGCAGTCCCGCCCCGCGCGGATAATTTCTCAATCTCCCTCCCGCTAATGAAGAGTAAGCGCGAGTTCTTCATAGCGCGGCTATCAAACGCCGTCGTCCTCTGAAACGTCCAGTTAGTCCATATAGTTATGGAGAAGAATTGCGTTGCGGTCACTGTTTGCCGCAGTGTCGGTTGACGCAGCAGCGCGTTAACGCAGGTCGTGGTGAGCTGTGATCGCTGTACTTGCCGCCTCCAACAACCCACAAACACATTCTCGCTTTATTCTAAATCTCAAATGGTCGCTCTTTGTCTCTCCCTCTCTCTTTCTCTCTTTGCTGTAGATCGCAGCAGCTCTATGATTCATTAACCCCTCCCCTTCTCGTGGCTTGTAGTGGACGACGTGTGGCACTCGGCGCCGCAGGTACACCCATCTCGCACTCTCAGACGCACATTCAGTCACGAAGCTCCGGCCCCTGCGGAACTCCCCTCCCTGCCACCTCGGCACGCCCCCTCCCCCGCACCCCTTGGCGCTGCACCTGCTGGCCAGGCAATTGCACCGAGCACCAACTTTCCGCCACCGGCCCCCGCGCGCCACCCCTCATCCCTACTCAGGCGGGGCTCGGTGCCCCCGCCCCCGTCCCCGCCCCCGCCCGCGCCCCCGCCACCACCCACGCCCTCGCCCGCGCGCCATAAACTTTACGCGCCGGCTGTCCAAATGTCGCCTCTCCCGCAGCGGCCCCGCCCACACCCCACACTCACCCTCCGCAGTGGGCCGCATTAAGTACACCGAAATTATCACACATTCTCCCGTTTGACGCCGGTAAAACAAATTTATAACAAACTATGATTGGTCTCTGAGTGTGGCGAATGGGAATTATTACCCCTCGAATTTCAAGAGTTGTTGTTTTGGGTATTGCTTTGGTTATAACTGTTTGTTGAGGGCGGGATTAAAAAACTTAAAGAGCCCAAGAGTGATCTGACTACGAGCTTCCCTAATAATATGGAACATAAAGGAATCAAAATTAAAATGAAAATAAAATATAAATATTCAATTTAAGAATTTAATATTAAAGTTTTTTTTTCTCATTTACTGCAATCAAATGTTGTTTTATAAATTACTGAAGAATCTCATTTAGTGTATGCGCTAAGCATGTTGTTAGTCCGCGTAATCCGTTTGGTTGACTGTATACGTGCATACGTAAACTAGAAATTATTTTTTAAATCAACCGACTGGGACTCAGAATATGCATTTCACTTCGTAGAAGAAAATCTACAGAAGATCTACTTGGAATTGTATAGATCACCCTATTATCTCTTGATTGCCGTGTTAGAAAATGAAGTGACATAATTGGAATTTTCTGATTTCACTGAACGTTTCTCAAAGCTTATGTTTACTTCGTTGTTGTTGTTGTTGTTGTTTTTTGTCAGAGTTTGAAATCAGGTACGAAT
The DNA here is from genome assembly GCA_964035755.1 of Teleogryllus oceanicus. Classification (NCBI taxonomy): domain Eukaryota; kingdom Metazoa; phylum Arthropoda; class Insecta; order Orthoptera; family Gryllidae; genus Teleogryllus; species Teleogryllus oceanicus. Next base: position 108,119,588 of record CAXIVR010000004.1, on the reverse strand, counting down.
ATGAAATGCAGTTTTTCTTAAACATATAAATATTAAAAGATTTATCAGAGGTGTAGCACCTTATTAGTTTCGTGAAAAAAGTATTATTCTTCGCGATATTTATTGTTTTCATGCAAGTAACTACAAAATATGATAAAGACTTGACATCAAACCATTACTACAGTGAAGCCTCAATATACCAAATTTTTGCATTAAGATACAAAAAGAAACAACATCGAATTACACAAGTACAAACGTACAGTGTTACATAACAGGAAGAATAAATCAACTTTTCTTAAGCCGAAATCGAAGACGTGTTACTATACAGATTTTATTTAGCTCCTTCCTTCCATACACAATATTCATTATTTTGTTGCATGAGAATATGCATTTTGCAAAAGCAATTTTTACCTAAAATGTATTGTTTTATCTCGTGTACATATTTATTTATTTTACTGTGTATTTTTTTATTTTTATTATTTTATCTTTAATTGATTTCCAAATGATCTGCATTTTACTGCATTTATCTAATTTTGTATGTCGTAAGCACTTTATTTTCGGCTAAGTTTCCTTCCGGCGACCGGGGCCGCCTTCGGGCCAGTGTGGTGACCGCCCCGCCCCTGGCGGCGGATGGCCGGAGCGTTTATCACGCGCGCGGAGCACAAAGGAACCGTAAAGCGCATGTAGGTCAGGGCGGCGCCGCTCATTGGCTCGCGGAGGATCGTAGCGCTCTTCTCCGCTCTTCTCCGCTCCGCTCCGCACCGCCGACATTTTTTATCGGAACTTGGGGAAGCGAACTCATGGATGGAGCGCCTTCGAAATGCGTTCCACAAGGAGCAGCCTTTAACAGAAATGTAGGTTTCCTACTCGCTACACTTTGCTCAGTCGATTGTAAAACAGGTAGGTAGATAGAGAAGTCTAAATAGTAAAGGAATTTGTCCCAAAATGGGTTAGAGTTCTTGTATGAGCAGCTGTTTTGGCATGAAAATGCTTCTGCAACGTGGATTCTATTATGCATGTGAATTCCTGAAAGTGTTTAAATGTAACATTTTACTAAATTTGGACCAATGATTATTATAATTGCGTTTTAAACGCATTGAAAACTTCCCAATGCAATACTGTTTTGTCATGATTATTCAAATTTAGAGATTAATTAAAATTCATAATGGAAATTTGACACAACATTGAATACGTCTAAGCAACGATAACGCTACCACGTTGCATAAATCTATCTACAGAAATAATATCTATCTAAAATTGTATCGTAATGTTCATATTCAGGCAATTTCAGTAAAGCCCATATTACGGACTATCTTGGCGAAGTGACACAATTAACAAAACCAACTATAAGTTAACTTATTTGTCTCGCGTTGATCATGCAGGATCATCCCTCGAGTGAAGCTTAAATTTGGACAGTTTGTATATTAAAAGTATATAGGAAACAGAGTATGTTTCAACAGTGAAATAATACCCACCTAAGCGGCCAACACAATGAAAATACATGATCTAAACTGTGAGTAAACGGACAATTGACAGAATCATTTGTCAGTGAAATGTTTTCTCTAAAGACGGGAAGAGAGAAGAGGTTTTATTCGTACAATGAATGAAAGCGCCTGTCAGGCTACTATTTTCATTCATTTCCTTCAATGCATTTGCTGTCACACTATTCATATTTTTCTGTCACATAGTTTCATTTGGGGAAGGAAGCTACTGCACCTCAATTTAATAAACGTCAGCTGCGAGTTGGAAGCTCAATCTATTTCTCCTCTATATCACAGACCAAAAACTTTTTCAGTAGTTTTTGGTTTACACCGGCTAATCGCACTTTAATAGTAAAATATATCATAAATACACCTTGCAACAAGACGTTTCTTTAATACTACAATTTACAAATTAACGTAAGGGGCAAAATCATTTTTATCTCAAATTCTTCAAATATCAAACATTTTCATTTGTATGGGAAACTTTTGTGTAACTGAAGAGAAACTGTGTTAAATTTTCTTATACAGCGAGATAGGCTTTACAAGAGTGTTTAGAGAATTGGTAACCTAGAAATTAACACTAAGAATTTCATAATAATGAGAGCCGTTCTAATATAGTTCTCAATTAATATTTCTAAAATTTCTGGAATCGAAACTAGGGGAATTTCTTATCGAATAAGAAACGCTAAATCAAGTAAGAACAGAAACATCATGACTTTTTTACGGATAACTGAATTTATTTTCAGGAAATCTGGATTGAATTCTGCGATGCTCTTAGGTTTTCCTAGTTTGAAGATTCTATTTGCTGGAGAATAAGGTATAAAATTAAAGGATGTATTTGATAGGCATATAATGCTAAGCTCAATTGTAATTAGATGCATCTGTCTATATAATTGCTTGTTATAAACGTACCACGGTGTTCTTACAGCAATACGAAGGATTGCACTGCAGATGAAAAATTACTATTTTCATTACATAAGTTTGTACGAATTAAGAATAAGTGTTATTTACCCCAATACCCCACGGATAGCTCACTGGTCAGTTCACTTGCTTTTCATGACGCGACCCCGGGTTCGATTCCCGGTAAGGGCAGATTGTATTGTACGCTTGCCTTGGAATGTCCCAGTATCAGTTGCTGTGTGACGATGAGAAAGCTCACTTCACAGGTTGAGACCAGAATACGGCGAATGGGGTGTCTATGTGCTAAACACACGTACCCCTCAACCCATGGCCGCAAGGTCGGGACGCCGCTGGTACACCTTCGAGCCGTCCCAGGCTGCTGTGTCACTGTAGTCAGACAGGTAAAGAGGATTACGCAATTCATTGAATATATATTTTGACGAAACCAGCCGTGCTGTCATCGACGTGACGGTTTGTTGTTGTTTTTCGAGATAAAATCACAGTGATCGCGAAGAACCCAGGACAGATCAGCCACCGTTACACTCCGCTCATTCCCAGACGCAGAATGGAGCGAAAAGGGTTTATTTTCACGTTTTCTGTGCAACGTGATACAGAGAATCCACATTGGTAATGACTGGTATTTTGATACCTGTCATTATCGATCGCCAATTTGTACACAAACACATTTTCTTACAACTTGTAAAGCGCGTCATTTGCGAGTGGGCGATTACGTACTAAACAATCTCATGGGAATTGATTGATTGTTTGATTGATTATTTCGTGTTTCCGGGCGCGTCAACTGTTAAGGGGATTAATCCCATGAGTATAGAGCGGTTAGTCGGCACTGCGGCTATTTGTAACCATAGGGAACATAAATATACACTTATAAGTTCGGTTATTCTACAAATTTCAATGATTTTCCACAATATTCCGTTGATTTAATCTTTTTCAAAATTTAAATAATGTTTAGATTCAAACTTACTTCATACTTGCATCTCCTATCTCTTTTTAACACTTCTTGACTTCTCGCTGTCTGGAAAAGAATTCTAGCGGCCGGCTGCTCTGATCGGTAGTTTCCGTGGTTTCTCCGATCAACATTGGGCGAATGCCGGAGCAGTAAGCTAACAAACGGGTCACGAAGCGCTCGTGATCTTTTCTTGTCTTATCCATGTCCTTTTCCTTGTCCTATCCTCATCCTTTACACACTTACACACTGACACTAACATTCACTACACTACCACATATGTCCAGAGACCGGTTGGGGGCTTAGAACTTGTCCCGGCTGGGGCGTTGCCCCGCGAGTGGGAGATACCTGGTTGCAGAAAACTCCACTAGTCGACGGCATGTCGGCGCCGGATCTCGCCATCCAGTGGGGGAAGATCAGCGCCACATCTCGATGAAAAGCATACACTACACTTACGGTACTAATGACCCGAGTACTTGACGCGTCCGGAATCATTTATCAATCAATCAATCTCAGGGAACTAGAGGCTCCACAGCAAACGCTGCGTTCACCGACGCACCGAAGTGGGACCCCCCCAAGCACGAGCCGGGCCGAGTGGGGACGGAAGCTTGGTGCCTCGCGCGGCAGCTGTCGTCGGCGTTGATGCGGCCGACAGCCGCCGTCATGCGAGCCTCGCCGCCCCATCGCCCATCGCCCTCGGCCCCCCGCCCCGCCCCCGCCGCTGTTTGCATGGGGGGGGAAGGAGGTTAAAGCGGATGCGCCCCGCCGCTTCACGGGCTCTCGGCCCCGCCTCTCGGCGCTCCCGGCGGCGCCGGCGCCATGCGTGCACTTCTCACATGCAACCGCTGGGTCCTCTTGGCGGTTGAAAACATCAATCTATTATTTTGTTTTTCCGGACGAGACAACTGCTGTGGTCACTAGTCTCGTAATAGTAGGGCATCTTACATTCGGGAGGCTGCGATGGTTCCTCCCCCTTCCCTGAAACGAGAAATCTGGAGCCGCCCCAGCCGGGACAAGCTCTGAATGATCTCTCGATACATATGGTTGTGGATTGCATGTATGAGTAAGTGCGCGTATGTAGGGGAGAGATAAGGGGTTAAGAATGTGGAAGGGAAGCATATTCGTGGCCCGTTTGTTAGTGGTCTGCTCCAGCATTCGCCGGGTAACGATTGAAAGAAATGGAAAATTAGAAAGCAGTTGGCTGCCAGAATCCTCCTATATGCAGAGGCTAAATAAGACCAATTGTGCCTTCGTGGGGGACTGGATAGCTGATGTGGGTCTTTGAACTCCCAGTACATCCAAGGTTCAACTTTGGGAGAGGCGCATGGATTTTCGAAGGGCGGAAAATCCCACAGTGGCCATGTCAGGCTCATAACATAAGAAAAAACCCTGGCAGGTGCCCGGCAAAATTAAATTCCTCCAGTAATTTCCTGTCCTAACGAGATCTCTCGTTCTTCCAATCAGAACGATCGGATATAGTTAACTTAGAACGACAAATCAACTGATGTCACTGCAGCGCCTCTAACTCCTAGGTTCGAGTCCTGACGGCGGCAGGATTTTCGACACTAGCCTTTCAGTTAGGTAGAATTCAGCTGTAGTCTGGAGGAGAAATCTAGCGGCCGACTGCTCTGATCGGTAGTTTTCCGTGTTTTTTCCTATCAACACTAGGCGAATGCCGGAGCAGTACCCTACCAAACGGGTCACAGACCGCGCGCGATCTGTCCTTCCTCTTTCTTGTCCTATCCTCTCCCTTTGCACACACACACTTACACTAACATGCACTACACATATTCCGGGAGACCGGTCGGGAACTTAGATCTTGTCCCTGCTGGGGCAGTGCCCCATTGGTGGGAGAGTCCTGGTTAGGGGGAAACCCCACTAGCCGACGGTAGGTCGGCGCCGGATCTCGCCATCCATCGGGGAAGATCACTGCCCTCTCCCTAGAAAAACATACACTACACTAACGGGACTAATGACCGAAGCCGTTGACGCGCCCGGAAACACGAAAATATCTATCAATAGAACGACAACTGGTGGCGAAAGTGAAAATCACACCCAGGCGTCTAAGGGGACGCCCATGAGGCGCGCCTGCACGAAGACGTTACCCTAGACCCCGCCGGGCTTAGGCTTCGAAGGAAGTGTGGTCTACGATACGGTGCAGGATGTACAGTCAATGACCGTGCCGAAAATCCGAAGCCATTGGAACTCCGATCCTAGGACCCTTTCAATAAAAAATGCTGCATCAGCAGCAACTGTTGGTCGGAGCTATCTCATCGAGTTGAAACATTGTTCACGGCTTATATGCTAGGAATGTAATATTTGAATTACGTGACTGCACCACCCAAGGAAGAGGAAATTTCATCGCGAATGTAATTTAATAACCCATTTAATAATGCAAACTCCCCCCCCCTATGCCACAAGTAGTGACGATGTGATGGCGGACAAGTATAGAAACTGTGTGCATAAAAAATTATATTATTTATTACTGCCAGTATTTGACGATTTCACAGACACACTGCGTTACATATAAGCACATCAGACCCAGCAATCGAAATGTCAGAAATGCAGAACGGCGGTTCCCTACAACAGTTAAGAAAGCTGAAATACCGTGTACGGGAACTTCCTTTGCTACGACCGGCGTGTTAGCATTATCCTCCCCCTCTGTTTGCCCTTCCTGCGCGGACTTTCAAGTCACTTCCATTACAGTAAGTCGCGTAGTGCCCTCGCGGAATCGCAATTCGTGAATCAAAACTTCATCTTCATTGCTATCAAAATCAATTACGTCATTTTGCTCGCACCGTCATGCACACTCGAGAGAAACATTGTCCATACATACACTTAAAGTTTAGTTTAGAAATTGCCATTTTCTTTAAGTCCTACAGAATTATAATTGAAATAGCATAGCAAAAATATTATGGTAATTGTGACATTCGTATCTTGCGCATTTTTACTTTCTCGCAAGGAAATAAGAGACAGTTATGTAATGCTGCGCTAATAAACGGCGAATATTCGTAAAACAAATCTTCTTACAGAGTCCTGGTAACGAAAAAATAAATAAATCCAGTTGCTAAATTTAGAAAAAAAATTCTCTAACACGTGGTGAAGCCAGAATCCATGTTTCGTGGGTCCTTAATACCGAAAAATTAAATGATGGCAAAAGCTCTGTCCGTCCGCCCGTCCGTCCGTCTGTCTGTGAAAATCGCTAGCGGCTAAACCGTTCAGCTGACTTTCTCCAAAATTAATATTCTCTTGTCGAGCTGGCTGATGTTGCGGGTCTGTGATTTTGAAACCGATATTTCAATTTTAGGGGTACTTTACACGAAGATCCTGAGACATTTTCCAAACTTTCAAAAAAATGAACCCATCGTTGTTCATTAAATTTTATTGTTGGATAGTGTGAAGAACGTCACAAGAATTGATGGTAGGCTGTGACGTTCATCTCCCAAGCCAGCAGTTAAAAAATAATTTACAATACGAAAATAATGTATTAGGGATGGTAATTCAGTGGTTTTGTTGATGTTGTCGAAAATTGAAAGTGACAACTAATCGTAGCTCTAACGAGTTTCTCCTATCCTTATCTCTGTTCAGCGAGACCACTGAGGAATGCAAATTCAGAGTAAGCAATCAGAGTAGAATATTGTAGAAAATAAACAAATCAATCCAAGAGAGAACAAGAGTCCTAACAAGAACAATACAAATATAAAACTAATCGAGAATTTATGTGATCGTGGAAGGCAGAGGGTTTGAACAATGCATTCTGGTGCGTATGGAAAAACTTACTTTTGAGATCAATAGACATCAAGGAATGAACCAATTGTAAATACTGAGTACTTTGAGTTATGACATACAATTTGCTCGAACATTTTTTCGATTGATTGGATACTGATTCCGGGCACGTCAACTTCTAAGGTCATTAGTCCCGTAACTGTAGAGCATGTTTTCACTGGGGGAAGGTGGCTGTGATCTTCCTTCACTGGATGGTCAGATCCGGCGCCGACCTACTGTCGGCTAGCGGGGAATTCCTCAACCCGGTATCACATATTAGCGGGCACCGCCCTAACCAGGACGAGCTCTATAATTTACTTAGAAATTTCACAGTTGCCACCACCTCTAACTTCGTGAAATAAGTAACTTTTACCAATATTATATCGAAAGTATTTTATTCCAAAGTATTCAAGAACAATGGAATGGTCGTCTTCAAATTTACACGTCAGTACTATTCCTAGTTGGCTGTGTACCGAAATGCGTGTCGTTGGCGTATGAGAGCCGGCCGTTGGGCGCGCCTGTGCTGGAGTATGGTTGGGACTGGGGTGAAGGGGCGGGGGGCGGGGGGGGGGCGGAGCTAATGCAGAGAGCGCGTTGCGGCATACGGACGCGAGGGGACGCACGACGTGTGTCACTCACGCTGCGCGGGGTGGTGGGGGCGGGGAGACGGAGGACGGGCATGGAGCAGCAGAGGTGTCGGAGGCGGCAGCAGTGGTGTCGAAGGCGAGGTAGTGGCGGCTGTAACGTTTCAGTTCAATTCTTATACTTCATAAACTTGTCAAACAACCTCATGTACATTCTTTCAAATTCTTTATTAATAGGCAGTTCAATATTCATTGACTTTCAAGATCTAATTTAATGTTCTTCATTTATTATTTCAGAATATTCTTTACAAATCGTTGTCTTACAACAAATTCTCTGACTCTCGTCATCATCAACACCGAAATTTGCTATCCCAATAAAACATATGAGAAATAATATTCGATAAGTGCATACGACACGATAGGAATATAATAACTAATAAACATGTTATTCGCTTGTTTCTTAGTTCTCTGTTGTTTTTTGCTAGTTATTAGCTAGGAAACTAATAAACATGTTAGGAACAATATTCACTAATTGTGAAACGTTAGACGGCCCACTATTCGGTGGGGGCGGTGTCATAGCTGCAAGCGGCGGCGGTGGCGGTGGAATTGGCGGTTCTGTTGGCGGTGGTGGCAGAGGTGGCGGTGGCAGGGTGGGAGAGGGGCTGAAAGCCTATCGCAGCCCGCCCGCATTTCAGCATCCGCCACGACGCATGTCAGACGGTTCACACAACAATGGCGTCTCGCATACATCGAACAACGGATTCGGGGCAATTGCTTATCAAATTACAGCTACCAAGTCGTGCGAATATTTCTCCATATTTTTAGAATAGCAGAAATTGCCCATACAATTGTAACTAGATGAATGTAAGTTGCACTTCATTACGTAATGCAATAACAGTTATTGTTAGGAAGACTTCAGGAATGAAAGTATCAGAGATTCGAATTACGAGATTACAATTCCTAGATCTGTTTGATACTGGAAATTTAAATCGAAAATCTACGTCCAAACTGACTCCTGTTTTCAGATTCACAAATGCTTCAAAAGCGGTAGAACTACAATATTTATGAACTGAAAGAAAAAAATACAATTGAAAGCTATGGAAATTTTATTTGAAACTAGGAATAGAGCAATCTCGAGATTCAATGTCAATTTTCTGAATATGGACCAAGTTTATGTAAGAATGAATATAATGGAAAAAAATAAAGAAATCAATCAATCAACAAGTGCGCAAGATTTGAATAAACAATCCGTTAATTCATATAAATCAGCAGAGTACATATTTATCTTTTATTTTACTGACTAAACGGAGAATTTCACTGGAAGAAATTTCTGAACCAACTTTTTTTTAGGCAATTGTATGCTTTGGAACAAGGTCTAAGCTGCCGACTGGTCATCGAACATGTTTGTAATAAAGTACACTTAAGTGTGTGTGTGTGTGTGTGTGTGTGTGAGAGAGAGAGAGAGAGAGAGAGAGAGAGAGAGGTAAGGGTTGAGGATAGGTCAAGGAAAAAGAAGGAAAGATCGTGCGCGGCTCGTGGCCCTTTTTAAGGGTAATGCTGCAGCATTGCTGTGACATCAGTTGATGCCCTGGGCCCCCGAAGCCAAAGGAATGGGGCTTCTGGGCTTTGGGCGCGGCGGGGACAGCGTTCGAGGTGGCAACGGCGGCAGGGTGAACATCTCCCTTAAAACTCCCTTGCTTCCCCACAAACCCAAATGCAGGCGGAGGCGTTTGCCCACAGTGGTATCTTTTCTCCACAAATGACGCACTCCTCCCGCGCGTCGAACTTACACTAACATACACTACACTACCACATATTTCGGGAGGCCGGTCGGGAGTTTAGGGCTTGTACCGGCTGGGGCGGTGCCCCGCAGGTGGGAGATACCTGGCTGTGGAAAATTCCGATAGTCGACGGTACGTCGGCGCCGGATCTCGCCATCCAGCGGGTGAAGAACACCGCCATCTCCCGAGAAAAAATATGCACTAAACTTACGGGACTAATGACCTAAGCTGTTAACGCGCTCGAGAAAACTAACCAACCAAACCAAACGAAACCCGCGCATGGACTAATTAACGGGAGGCGCGCCACAATGGCATCGCACACCTCGAATCGTGTCTCAACATGAACTAGTGCTGCTACAGTAGGACATACTTTCTCGTTTTATTACTAAATTGGCAATTTTCAAAAATTCACAGTTCAACCTCAATGAGACCTGAACCATTTTTTTTCTATATAAAAGTGTACATTACCATTTTAAAGAGCTGAGTGCTCAGAACAGATTTTGTTTATCGCAAATATTGTATCTTCAATTTTATAGCTTTAAATGTTAACTTTTTACTATTTTCAAAAATACAGAGTTCGCCGGAAATGAAACTCGTAGAATTGTTTTTAAAAAAGAAGATGAAGAAGAAGAAGAAGAAGAAGAAGAAGAAAAAGAAAAAGCAGTGGCTTTCGGAACGTCTGAGAGAAGTTATTTTAACGGTGCAGTTACTTTCGAGCACCTGACTGAAATATTTATTTTTTTCGAACTCAAACGACACGAACTCAAACGTTAGTATTTCGTGAACAACGTAAGTTCTAAAGTACGAACAAATTACGTTATTGGACATGGAAGTTACTCCGTGCGATCGTTTTTCGTTTTTCACTGAAGGTAGTGGAGGATTTCGAATAGTGAATATAAATGTTCGAATATGCGTCTGGTCCTGACAAAGAGAGAGAATAACCTACAGAAAATTGGAGGGAGAACAATGTCAGTTCAAAAACAAGGTTACGAGAGGGAGAATTAAAGTGTATGCAACTTCGTAACAAACGTGTGGCAAAGGGTCCAGACTTTTTTGTCGCATCCACCGACCAGATAAGGACTAGACATCATGGATAGAGCCCAAAATTTATTGCTAATTTATCCTTGAAAATAGATTTTATTACATGAGAGCTTTTTTTTAATTTTCAAAATTTATGTAGTATATGACTCAGTGTAGGGATCACAGAATTTTGAAAATGTGCACAGAATTCACTTCTCCCCACAGCACGTTATACGCTATTTCAACTGTTTTTTGACGTAAAATAAATAAAATAAATAAATAAAGACTATGGACCCCTCCCAAAATCCGTAACGTATTGCGCTTGCAGAGAAGGAGTTACGAGTGACAGAGTGAATGCGGCTATGTTGATGGTTTAGAGGAGGAGTACCACAACCTTGTGAGAACAATGTGAGAACAACGATCACTTAGATGACGAGGTTTTGAAGACAGGAGCAACAAAACGAGTTACCTTGGTCAGAAGACAGCCACCGAAATTCAGCGACAAATACTCCGCTCGTGACTCTAAACGCGACACCGAGAGCAAAACGTAAAGCGACCACATCTCGGATCGCAGATGCTTAATTAAAGTCGACAGCTGATTTCTTCACAGTTCGCACAACTGTGCCGTATCGTGACGCAATCTTCGAATTGAGTGTAAAAGTAAAACTTTATGATGAATGAAAAAACTTGAACCTTACTACGAATAATATGATATTCAGAGGAATCATTGTTTGAAAACACCTACAGTTGACAAGAGTATGATAAAACTAATGTCATTTCATGACATTAAATAAAGGGTGTTAATGAATGAATTCGTAATATGAGGTGGATTAAGATATTTTTAATTTACTAATTGTTAAAATTGAGAAAAGGAAACCGGAAAGGGTAAAATATTGTTAAGAAACTTAAAGGCGACTATCAATGAGCACAATTCACGTGATGAGGATATCCAAGATAGAAAAGAACGTTCAGATAAAATTATAATGTTTGTTATAAGAAGTAGTTTGATTTACCTCTTGCAAGACAAGGATCACCTAAACAACTTAATATATTAATATTTCTTGAGAATTGTAAATGAGCTATTTTCATTTACGATAGTTAAATTTCTTGATATTACTTATAGGACTGCCTTTTTTGATATGTTTGTAATTCGTGGAAGGTCCTTTGGTTTTTAGGCAGACAATTATATTATATGAATTGTTATTATGATTTTTTTACATTTTTTTAGAGACTAACGTTTCGAAGGTCATTGGTCTCCATCTTCAGGGTCTAATGAAATTAAATGTTTACAGACATTAAAACAGAAAAGTTGGAAAAATGAATAGCATTATAAATTAGATAAATACAAATATAAATTTGATTAATTTTTCTCGCAGGTCGTAATGACGTCACCAGAACTATGAAATAGAAGTCAGAGCGGCACACCGCATTATCATGAACACTGAAAGTACAATGACATATAAACTACATCATTGAAAAACCGTTTTGGAAAACGACGCAGCAAATGTTCCATACCTATGAACTATATCAGTCAAATCGAAGCGACCCTAATGCAAGTTCTTTCAGATCTACATACTGCACAGATTACCCGCGCGCACACAGTATTCGGTATTCCATTCATTTCGTCGTATTACTCAAATTTTGACAACAATAACCAGAAATGAGCCTGCACTCGCGCCGCCCAAAACGGACCAATAACTCGGCGTATTGGGTACAGCGGGTGATCTAGGCGTTCGTTAAGCGGAATCCGTGCCTGTCTAACACGCGCGAATGACGGCTCGCGGCGTCCGAGCGGACATTAGAGCAGCGCGACGCGGCGCGACCGACGACGCGCGCAAAACAAGCAACGCGAGCAGTGCGCGGGGCGGGAAGGGCAGGGCCAGCGGGAGTGACGAGGACCGCACTCAGAGATAGGCAGAGGGGACGTTGGGGACCAGCCGGCGAGAGCTCCGGGGTGGGTCCGGGCGGAACGGGTGACGGCGGGGGAACGGGTGGTGAGGGAATGGGGGGAATGGGTGGGTGGCGCGGGAATGGGTGGGTGGCGGCGGGCTAATGGGTGGGTGGCGGCGGGCTAATGGGTGGGTGGCGGCGGGCTAATGGGTGGGTGGTGGCGGGCTAATGGGTGGGTGGCGGCGGGCTAATGGATGGGTGGCGACGAGGGAATGGGTGGGTGGCAACGGGGAAATGGGTGGGTAGCAGCAGGAATAGGTGGGTGGTGGCGAGGGAATGGATGGATGGCAGCGGACGAATCGGTGGGTGGCAGCGAGGCAGTGGTTGGGGTTGGGGGGGGGGGGGGGCGGACGTAAGGGAATCAGGACTGGGGGAGAGAGTCACAGGCGTGGGGCGCTACGATGACGGGGGAGTGCGTGGGGGCGGGGCGGCGGGGGGCGGGGCGACGGTGGAGGTGGGCGGTGGGTGGTCGCGGTCCATCAAAGGGAAATATTCTCTCATCGATCGTTGCAGCGGCGGCGCGTGCGGAGTCTTTATGGTCAGATTGATAAGTGATTCATACTACATAAACAGGATGAAAAGTGTAAACATCGTTAGTCATCCACGTTTGGGCGTTCGGCGTTAGTCGTCATTCTCCGTTAACAACCGTGCTCTTTGCGGGATAATGAAAGGAATTTTAAGAACAAATTTTAAGTTTAATTGGTTATGTATGACGCGAGTGTGAGCGCATATGGGAGTGGTTGCATTACTTTGATGTACGAGGATGCTCATCATGGATCAACGAACACAGACAACTCCCATTCACGACATGGTTTTTGTTTGGTGTTGCAGTCATATTTGAAGTAAATGACGATATTATTGTCTGTTTGTTCAGCAATTTAATATTTTGTTGATAAAATTAGCATACGCCTTTTCTATCTCGTTACGAACACGTTCATTAGAGTCAACAAAGTTTAACAAGTGATATGTCAAACATATTTTGACTGCCTGTCTTTTTACTACATATTTTTTTCATCGCAATAATTTATCAGAGCTCTGTATTATCAAGACGAATAACGCTTGCATATTCTTGTGTTTATTTGTTGTTAAATTATAATTGTTGGATTACATTGGGTTAAGGACTAAAGGGAAAAATAATGAACTTTGAAAATTCCTCAAACGTATCAGATGTCCAGAGCGACGACCGTAAAGTGAACTCATGATGAGGTGCTTAATTCAATTCGGTGCAAAATGTAAGAATGGCAGTCGAGTAAACAGACCTCGGTTGGCGGCGGGGCGGCGTGGAAGCGAAGTTGAATAAATCATATTTTGAATATTCAAGACGATATATAATGGTCAAGTGATTTTTTATGTGCTCTATCAATTTCAACCGAAGTATTTAATAACCCCTCTTATACTAAACTTTCAGAAACTTTTAATACAGACAGACGATAATATATTACAAGATGAGATATAAAAAGAATATTTAGTATTAATCATAGGAATAACAAAAAATTAGAATGCCAGCAGGTTCTCTAAGTGTTAAAGAGTAGATAGGAGAAGGTGCCACGTATTGGATAATTTCTTTATGTTTTCATTTTTTTACTAGCATGTTTCCGAATTTTAAATATTAAAAATGTTGAGACAAACTAAGTATTTATGAACTAAATGTACTTGTAAGGCATCTCGGAATACTTCTTTATGTATTTTTTTAATAAGGAGAAAAATGTTGATATTAGTATCAAGGTATAGGAAGGGTTTCGTATCTAGGTTTTGTATCAGAGGAGCCGGCCGCTAGATTTCTCCTTCGGTGGTTGAATTACATGAAATTTTAAACCTAGTGTCAAAAATCCACAGTCGTTGGGATACAAAACCCTAGACCTCCCAGGTTGAACGATGCAGAATTCTACCACTCAGCTACTGCCGCCGTTTAGAGAAATTGAAATGTGTTTATAATAAATATTCAATTAACACTCTTTTAAACTCAATTAAACCTCTAAACACTCCTGACACCAATTATGAGACTGTATTAAGAAATTTTCAGCTAAATCGCTAAATACAGTTTTAGTCTATAGGGTGACACACAAAAATTCAGATATTTAACAATTGAAAACAATAAAAAGTTATTTGTATATATTAATTTTATCCGAAATGTACTTCAAAGCGGTCCAAGGTACAACGTTCAACTACAAGTTAGTGTCTCTACTGCCAAGTCAACAAACTACTGTCACTGGTTTAAACCAGCCCACCGGGTGAAGCCCCAATCACTGTAGGTCCCAGAAACACATACTACAAGATACAACACCTTCCTCTTACATTTGAGCCGTTGAGAGCAAAAGTGGTGTAAGTCAGAAAACATACATTCTCGATAATGACGTGTGAACGAAAAACGCTGTAAATCTATAATGCTTAGACGTAAATGACCTAAACTGTTATGCATGTGTTCAGAAGATATTCTTTTAACTTACTACTTATATTTTGGAATGAAAAAATTTCTTATTAATAAAGTGATTATGTATCTTATTGACTTGCACCACGTGCACAGACCGTTTCTGAATACTGTGGCTTACATTCAAATAATTGACATACATAATTTTTGTCTGCGATAGTAATGTGATGCAAAAATAGGAAAATAGAGTACAATTAATGCAACATATAAAAGAAGTATGTTCACAATCTTTTATACACTATGTTTTAAGATTTTATACAACGTAAATTATAATTAGTTAATATTGCAAAAATAAAAGTTTGTTTACTGTCATCACAAGTTTTATATTAATCCACTAACAATAAGCATTTTGATGACGGGTAGGTCAGCTGTACTTCTTTGTTGACAAGTTAGTTGGAGCAGTAGGCTCCCTCATTTTGAACTTGTTCTAATGGTCCCATTTCTTTCTCAACTAGGATGTATTACAAAAATTCAGTCATGTCTTTCTTTGCTACAGTTAGATTCTTCTCTAAGTAACCGCATCTACTGTATTTGCAGCCAATTTACTTTGGTCCTGCATGTGATGGGTACAGATAAACAAGCTATTTCTTGAAACCCCGAACTGTTGTTTCGTCCGCCTGTGACTTTCACAACTAGTGCATGCAGCGGTTTTATAAACACATTTATTAATTTTAGATGGATTACATCGTTTAGATACAATTACTTTACAGATGTATTTTCAGACTTATTCTAGTTAAAATATCTAAGCTAACGTAACCTATAGATTGAAGAGGATACAGTAGGGAGAACCTCTGGATTAAGAATCATGGTTGGCTAAAATTTTGAGGAAGGCTTCAAAAGTAAATCTATTTTTATTCGGTTGTGAGATGGATTTTTCGGTAGTTTGTTATGGGATGCTGCTGGTATAGCTGTTAGGTTTTGGTAGAAGTTGAGTGATATTTGTGCTATTTGGTTTATTATTGTGTTGATGTTTTCATGCAGCGGTATGAGCTTGTTGGCTACTTCTGCATTGTGCTGGCGTCTAACGAAGAAATATTGAAGTTTGACTCACACCATTTTGGCCCGTAATGGAACGGTGTTAAAAAACCTACCAGTGCATATAAACCAAATTTTCCAAAATTTTATTTACACCACATTTTCTCGCAGCAGCTCATTTATTTGACTCGCGGCGGCCCATTTAATATGCTTATTGAGCTCAAATTAATATATTAAATAATTTTGTGATTCAACAGTTTCAAACAACTGAATCGTCATAGGTGGCTTAGGGCTTCAATTGATATGGTGGCAATGTGCCACTGAGCGGGATTTTCTAGGGGTTGAGTCTGGTCAGTGGCAGGATTTTCAACTCTTTCAGCTCTAATTAGATAGGTTGAATTCAGCCGCTGTCTGGGGAAGAATTCTAGCCGACGGCCGCTCTCATCGGTAGTTTTCCGTTGTTTCTCCTATCAACACCAGGCGAATACCGGAGGAATATTACCATAACAAACGGCCCACGGATCGCGCACGGTATCTGCTTCTTCTTCTTAGTCCTATCCTCAACACTAACACGCACACGCGCTACACTACCATGCATGCCAGGAGACTACTCTGGAGCTTAGAGATCGTCTAGAATGGGGTGGTGCCCCTCTGGTGGTAAATACCTGATTACGGAAAACACAGCAAACCAATACGGCACTGCGTCTCGCCATCCAGCGGGGGAAGATCATCGTCACCCTCGCGATAAGAACATGCACTACACTTACGGGACCAATGGCCTTCGCAGTTGACGCATCTGGCGTCACTAATCAATATAAAAACTGAAAACGGCAACTAATTTGTACGCATACATAAATGTGCAAATGATTTACGTGTTGTTGCTATGTGAAATTTGCCACGATTACATTTGTCATTAATGACTCTCATTATTTTTTTATTTAATTTGTAACATATCCCTATTTTCTTCTCAACTTCTACATTAAACGTTGGTATAAAATCTCGTATTTTAACTATATATTAGAAAATCTCTGCCTGACCCACATAATCACGGAAAAAGTGCCATGATTTCCAGAAAAAAGAAATGCGTCAATTCCACCCGAAAACTTTGAGCCGAAGATTGACTTGCCGTTGACAAAACCCACCGGCAAATAGACATTTTCGTGTACCACTAAGGTTTCCTAAAAAAGGAATCCTAATATACTATTCCTACATCCTATCTATCCTTATCTACGCCCATCCCACATGGATATCCACCTCTCAAACCAACCTCAATAACATGAGTTGTGGGAATTCTGATTTCGTGTTGTTGACGTTCTTATAAGAAGAAATAAAAGAGGTCATCTTCGTCAACATATTAGCTTTATTAAGATAGCCGGCTTTCGACGGCTTTGCCGTCATCGTCAGTCTCGCTGCTGTCGGCAAAAGTCGGACGACTGTGACGACTTTTGCCGCAGCAGCGAGACATGACGGCAAAGCCGTCGAAAGCCGGCTATCTTAATAAAGCTAATATGTTGACGAAGATGACCTCTTTTATTTCTTCTTCCATAACATGAGGTTATAAATCGCATCATTTGCCTCATTTTCCGACCACACCTCTACACTAGATATAACGACCTAAGATCCCAATACAATATCCCTCACATCCTAACCAACATCCACGACTCTGCCAAATCTACTATCCAAAATTTGACCAACAACCCTATATTTCAAAACCTAATCATCCCGCATTGGCACACCGTAAGAAACCCTCCCAGACATTCATCGAAAAAACACCCCCTAGATATTCTCCGACTTACCCCTTCAATTAACTGACCACAGTGGACAAATGACAAAAATAGACAAAGACCGACGTCGCATCAACCAATGACGTAGAAACAATGACAATACAAAAACTCCACAATCCCATACTCCCCTTTACAAAAACCCAATCGCATCACTCCTCGCCAAATAAAAAAAGTTTAAAAAAATAAAAAAACTTCAAGCCTTTTCACCAAATTTTCCTTTCCATTCCTATCCTCTCCTTTTCCTTCCTCTCTTTCCATCAACTTACATACCTAAAAAAAGAAACCTAACCTTAACATTGAAATAAATAAAACAATAAAATTAAACCACCCTAAACTCCCAATCCCATTCCATGTACGGGAGAGTGGAGCAACACATAATAAAAAAAGACAACAAGAAATCACCTGATCTGAAGAGTCCCCTACAAGGACAGGCGGATCCAAGATAAATAAATAAAATTACGGAGTTAAGGCTCCACTCTCTCCGCGTTGGAGACCACCGCGTTCTCGTCTGCGGCTTTCGATTCCAGAGGGCAGCAGTGGGCGTTGGGGGCGCTAGCCGACGGGATAGCGCGGAGTTTCAACTGGTCCTAAGGACACGTGCACAGGAGATACTCCACAATCTCGCTAGCGAATTCTTATGCCCATCATATGATTGCGTAGACTTCAGCGACCGCTATTTGTATTACCTAGGCTATCCAGGATGAGTCGCGCATCTGTAGTGGTGGCTGACGTTTCGGTCAACATTTATGGCCTTCCTCAGAGCGTACTGCTGTAGGTTGTGGGCTTCTTCAGGATATACTTCCTAACTGCAGCAGTACGCTCTGACGAAGGCCTCAACATGTTGGCCGAATCGTCAGTCACCACTACAGAGACGCGGCTCATCCCGGATTGCCTAGATAATATTTTAAGTCCATCCTCCGCACAAGTTCTTACCGAGACCAATCTCTGTCTGTCAGATGTTTTCTGGAACGTATGAAAAACTGAACAGGGAAGGTGAGCATCAAGAGGGAAATGTCATGAGTTCGGGGCTCCTTGGACAAAATTTTGGTAAAAAGTTCCAAAGTTCATGTCCAACCTCTTAATACTAAATATAATTCAAAACAAAACCTGCACATATTTCATATTACATTGCTTGAAAACATGATCATATAAATTTGAAATCCTGGATCACATATCTAGACATGTCCAAAATGTCTTTAACCATTACTTACTCTGTGATGAAAAATACGCACACGTAAACCAGGAATAAAGAGAACAAACCAAAAACAATTTCGATTGAAGTAAGTCAAAACAATCAGACTTCCTTCCTATGTAATAGTAACAAACATAAATCTTATTACGCTGTTTTGTTAAAGAGAAGTGGCTATACTGAATTTGCAGTAATCTGTTTTCCCTAACGAGTCCCCAAAACGTTCTTGTTAGTCACTTGAATTTCTCACAATGTAGTTTCTCTAAAAAAGCAGTTGGTCACTCACTTTAGATCATGGAACAGATGGTGCAACGTAACTTCACCAGAGGTTATTCGTTTCATCGAGTCCGGCTCTTCAAAACCTCATCCTTTTACCCAGGCACTGTTTGGACCCGGCCATGTGCTAATAAACAGTTCTTCCTCTTCCACTATGACACTGCCATCCGTAACCAAACACACTACTCAGCAGAATGCTCCATCTCTTCACCCAAGCGCCCGCCGCCCCAACCCTACTTGGATTCAGTTTCTTATTTATTTTATTTATTTAATAGGTAATTATTACATACAAATTAGAGAACGTGATGCTAAGTGGCTAGGCCGAGGGTCTTTAAGCCATTACAATACCTACATTCTACCGCGTTCTAACCTTTCGTATTCTGGTTTTCACCCCAAATGGTCTTTTCATCGCATCAATGCCACTGAAAAGAGACCATAAGGTACGGCTGAGGAAAAAACCCCTGAAGGGGAAAAAACCTGCTGTCAGAAGCCGAGTACATGCTAATCTTTTGTTTTTAAACTATTTATTTATTTGGCGCGGGCGTCAGGCATTCTCCTTCCAGTGTTTGGCCTCCTCAGCACCTGAAAACAAACATCACCACAGAAGATCGTCACCACAGAAGATTCAGTTTCTTCCGTGCTCACAATCTTGGGCCAGTTCGGCCCTCACTCCCCAGATGGCATTGTCTACGTTTAGGCGGTCATCGCGCGGGCATTTGAATTTCGTGGTTTCAGCCTCACTTTTACAACGTGATTGGTGGCATAACGCATAATTGAATTAGTACCCACAGGGACGAGGAGGCGGTCGGATGGTCGGTGGGACAGGAGGACGGGGTGGAAGGGAACGATACTTTTTCAGAGCGGGGTTAAAGGGATGTCACGTGGGTGATGGCCTTTCTGAAAATTCTCAACAAAAGATTTAGTCTTGTCGTCGACAAAATTCACCGAGAGGAATGTTCACGTTGTATCGAATTACTTCGAAGTATGTCTGTACTAGACGCGATGGGCCATGGTCTAGCACGCGCGTTCCGGCCTTGCGGCCATTTAGTTAAGGGGGTACGTGTGGTTAGTACGAAGACGTCCCTACGCCACATTGTGGTCTTCTTAATCAGAGCAGTGGGTTTTCTCATCGTCACCCAGCCACATATACTGGGATACTGCAAGGAAAATACACATTATAATCTTGCTCGACCGGGAATCAAACACGGGATCACGACATGGAACGCGAGCACGCTGACCAATGAGCTAAATCACGAGCGCTTACTACGAAGTACAAATTTTAAATTCATTAACCTAATATAGGGAGAGTAAATCATTTATAATAATTAATTTAATGTTCGTGAACAGAGGGTACCTTCACCTCTGCAATGCAATACTGACAGCGTAATGTCAGAATGTGTTTGAATTGTTACTACTTTGTGTCTATTGCCTGGTCTTATATAAATGAACGAGCATAACCACGCGAGAACTCTCGTATGTTAAACCCCACCGTCTTCCCCATTTTTCCGTTTCCATATTAAAACTGTAATACATATTTTTTTCAAGACCATTTTATCCTTCGCCACTCGATCTATATGTCCCTTGTAATTGATAACAAAAATAACACCATGTCAATACAAACTCTTCTTATTTCACGTTATTACCGAGAAGAGAAGTACACCCGTGCAATTCAGACTCGTAGAATATCAAGAAATTAGTTTGATTTCACATAGTGGCAGATTCTACAGGCTCTGAACAGGTTGGGTTGAATCGAGATATGTCGAACCAGCAAAAATGTAATAGAATTTCTGAGAAGATCTCATCCTGTAGAATACGGTGTGAGGAATGTTTCTTGTAGTTTTCAAGTCCCTAAAACACGTTGTTTACGAGTTATTTAACGATATAAATTCAAAAAACTCTCCGTATTTTGCGGGTTGCATGTGAATTTTCTTCATATTTTTAAATCAAAGTGCAATTTGTCTCGTCTCATAAATTCTTTTTCTTTAGAGACCTCGTTTATAAAGGTTGGTTGCGCGTAAGAGCCGCAAAATGTATGTATACCACTGAAATAATATAGGAGGCGATTAATATGGAAAATAAACTGTGCTTAATCGATAATACAAAAAACGAGTAATATATCAAATGTGAAGAAAAATTTATAACGTAGTTGTAGTTGAAGATACCGAATATTTCGACATTTTGAAGTTACAAACATTCACAAGACAAAACTGCCCCGCTTTTGACATTTCCTTTCCTACGACGCCTTAACTTTCGTCTGACTGACGTTTTCTAAAAGTCCATGAATATTTTTTGTTGTTATTACTATTTTAAGATTTTTAACTGTATATACGTTTTCCTGTTTATTGCAGTGTTTCTTTTATCGTATCGCTTTAGATTCTGGCTGTGAACTGTAGAATTCCTAGCTCAACATATTTACGCACTACACCAATGTGAAGGATATAGCCGAATTAGGTGGTGAAAAGTGCCCCAATCCAAATCACTAATTGCGATACTCATGTGAAATAAAATTTTTAAAATGCCATATATTCTCGTAAAATCAGCCTCCTAAGGCAATCTATCGCAAAGATACAATGAGAAACATGTTTTTCATGTTTTATTTTTTCTCAGCGTGTATTTCATGTATCAGGCTGAAAAATAATTTAGACACGAGGAAAAATAGTTGAATTTGAATGTATTTTTGTCAACCAATTTTGACGTCAAATTCATATAGAAAAAATTAATTTTTTAAATTGATTTTCGACGTGATAACGTTAACGTAATGTCAGTTTTTTCCACGGAATGTGTCTCAGAACATTCTATAACAAATATGTTTTCAGATTCTGCAATATATTGAGAATTTCACGCTATGTGGCGCACGAAGAAACTGGGCAAGCGGTTGAAAATGAAGAAATTCGGAATAACTTTCAAAGCTGCTGATGTAGATGCAAGTTCATCAAGCAGATATTTTTCACACCGTTTTCTTGAATTTCTATATCCAGAGAAAATAAAACAAGTATCAATTTTTAAAGATGAAACAACAACAAAAAGAAGTATCAATTTTTATTTTTATCAAGAGCAACCTTAAGTGTTAGATGAGAACAAGGTCCTCATCACCGAGATTCATAATTCGTAAAACTCTATTTACGGAGATGACATAAAATGTTGAATGTGCAGCAAGGCTAAAAATATACAATTACAGAGGAATCAAATCATTGATTTTCCCGTCATTGAGGCTCCGCTGTATCATAATTTTATTAGTCATGTATTTAAACTGTCATATAGAAACAATACTTTTCGTACGTTGTTGCACTAGCATGCTGAAGTTATTGTGGTAACACGACTAACATTTCATTGACTGTTATTGGTACATATTTCCTCTCAAAGTTCACAATAACCGCGTTGTAATTTAATAGAGTTGCATGCGAATTTTCCGTCTTTCTCTCCTGCACAATATGTAATACAAATTGAAATTGTAATGGAAGTGTCATCCCAAGCCCTACGTACCCCACCGGTCCGCATACCACATAGAATCTCTGCTGCAAAACAGTGGTGTGTGGAAGTGTAATTTATTATTTTCTAAAAGTAAAGATCGACTATAATCTTTTATACTAATAAAAGTGAATTCAATAGCATATAATTGATATCCATACCACAAAAAGCACTTACGAACTTTTTACAGACACTTCTTCAGGATTGTTGCAGGATCATTGGAAAGATTGTAAATGATTAATACAACACAAGCGTAGAAAATAAATAATTTAAACAATATGTTGGTAGATGCACCATGATCATTATTTTCCACCTGACGCTAAGAGCAGATTGGTTTCTAATATATTCCGCCAGAGGTCAGTAGCATTGCGTAAGATCACGTATTAATAAGATTCTAAGATTAATACTAAGCTGCAGCTACTTGATACAATGAAGCAACATCTGCTAAAGAAAGTAAGAAAAGACTTTTCTTAAATTCTATAAAACTATGGCGGTTTCAGCCCTCTTAAATGGTTCAGAGGCATGGACCAATAAAAACTCAACAGAGAAAAAAGATTGAAGCAGCAGAAATGAGGTTGCTGAGACCACTAGCAGGATACTCTTTGAGGGACAACAAGAATAATGACATTAGGTCTGAACTTCAAGTTTGCAATATAGGCCAAAGATTCACATAGATCCCAAGGGTACGAACATCTTCAGAGAATGGATAGTTCGCGCATTCCTCTTCAAAGTTTGGGATACAGATCGCAAAGTAGAAGAAATGTAGGCATCCACGACTGCGATGGAATTATCAAATGAAACTCCTGGAGACGCAACAGGCCTAAAGTCTAATCCATGCAGTATATGATGATGATTAATAATAAGATTCTAAGGTATTTAAATTGTAATCGTTAAACCAATGATAAATGAACTGAACGTTTTGTAACATCATTGTTAACTGTTTCTTTTAAGTAGTTAGTGAACAAAATAAATTGAATACGTTCACACGGTAGTGGCATAGAACTAGTGTTCTTCCAGAAGAAGTTTTCGTAATATATCGTAGGGGGAGAGCGTGCTGTGTGCACAATAAAAGTGCAGTGCATGTATCATCAATGTATCATATTTGTTCAATACAAGTGATTCTGATCATGATGCAGTTGCGTTGGAGTTTAAATAATAATTAGTTTCTGTTTGAGAATAATATTAATACATCTCACAAAATATCTGACATCATGGTCGCGTGTTTATGCAGGAGCTTAAGTTCACTCATAGTTTATCAGATTGATTCGTAAAGAATTGTTTCTCATCCTCTATGCGCAAATACACAGAAACACAATCTGCGAGCGGCGCTATTATAGCGTCATGCTGGCCACAGCGCAGAGCGCATCTATGACTATAAGAAGCGCCATCACACGCAACACATGACCAGAGACCTCAGCTTCCTAAACTTATAAAATTATTTTATATAATTGTTTAAATTCTTATTTACCCCTTTTCAAAGATTTTAAAATACGTATGAGAAACAATTATTAAATTAATTACATGACTTGATTACACATATTCGTGATTTCAATATAGCCATTTTCAATTGAACGTAACGTAAACATTTTTCTTCGATCGGCTCGCACACTTTGTGCTTGGTCTTGGGAGGAAGCCTTTGGTCCCGGATTGCAATGTTTTCATGATGTAACATTGCATGGAGAGATGGTAGCCTTCTCTCGCAAGTTAAATGTTTTTTCGTGAGTAGTAGCTGTCCTGTATAAAACAGTAAAACGATGTCGCTTTTAGAGATCTGCAAGGCGTGCCATTTCCTCGCTCGTTCGAACATTTCATCCCCGAGTACCATGTCCTCGAGCATCCTGTGCTCAATCGCGGTGAGTTCATTCACGGCCCCGCGGCTGCGGCGGATATTTCCACGTATTGGAGCCTCGACCTACGCAAGGCGTTGACAGAGGAAGTTTCTAGAGCGCAATGCGAGCGGTCGCGTTTACAGGGTGCCGTGGCTTCAAAAGTAAATTAAGAGGATTATGAAAGCTTACATTCGCCTGGAGATGGCGCCCTAATACAGAAGATTGACTGTGTTTCCGGGCACGTCAACTGCTTTGGTCATTAGTCCCGTTAGTGTAGTGAATGTTTTTTCTCCGGAGATGGCAGTGATCTTCCCTCGGTGGATGGCGGGATCCGGCGCCGACCTACCGTCGGCTAGTGGGGTTTCCCCCTAACCAGGACTCTCCCACCAGCGGGGCACCGCCCCAGCCGGGACTAGCTGTAAGCTCCCGACCGGTCTCCCGGAATATGTGGTAGTGTAGTGCATGTTAGTGTAAGTGTGTGTGTGTGTGTGTGTGTGTGTGTGTGTGTGTAAGGGGAGATGATAGGACAAGGAAGAGGAAGGACAGATCGTGCGCGGTCCGTGGCCCGTTCGGAAGGGTACTGCTCCGGCATTCGCCCGGTGTTCATCAGAGAAACCACGGAAAACTACCGATCAGAGCAGCCGGCCGCTGGAATTCTCCTCCAGACAGCGACTGAATTCGACCTAGCTGAAAAGTTAATGTCGAAAACCCTGCCGCCGTCAGGACTCGAACCTAAGACCTCCCTGTCAGAGGCGCTGCAGTGACATCAGTTGATGCACTGAGCTACAGCTCCCGGTAATACAGAAGAGGTCTAAAAATAGTAAGGATAAAAGGAAGTGGCTTCACACATTGTGAAATCGCAAACACTTGAGACGTCTGTATGTAAACGAACATCTTTTTTCCGCGGGAAAACAAGAAAAACATTACATTTTTAGATGTTTTTGCAAACATCACTTCTTTTATCGGTGACACTTTAATGTTTCTGAAATATTGGGAAACGAGTAACGGTGAAGAGTAAAGTGGAATTTGAAAAAAAGAATTGTATTATTATTATTATTATTATTATTATTATTATTATTATTATTTTGACCTCCATAATTAAACTTGATACGTTTGCAAACTGAAACGGAATGTTAGGGATCGCACTGCAATTCATTTGCACAAATTTGGTGAATAATGTATTATTTTAATTTAATTTAGAACTGTTTCTAATGGGTGCCTTCTGTTTCTATGGGGTGCCAGAAAGATATTTTTACCCTTTCGTTTGAACAGCAGCACGACATTATGATACTTTATCCAGAATGACAAAATTTTAAAAAACATTATAAATTGTGTATTCCTGTTTAAATGTTTCAATCGATCTATTTATTGTTAGTATTATTAGTATTTGAAGCACAATATTTCCATGCATGAACATTAACTGTCCCGTTTTTCCTTGCCTGGATCTTATTTCACACACACACACACACACACACACACACACACACACTGCCTCACTGTGGCCTACTACAGGTGAGGTGTCGTTCTCCTCGAACCCAGCATCAGATGCTCGACTTTCAATGCTGAGCATATTGTGGCGTCGTGGTAGCGAAATGACTACACAAACACGAGCTCTAGTTACAATATTTATTTACAGAATATTATACAGTATGTACAGCTCTGGGGTTCCGTTCGCAATCTACCTCCGCGACTCCACGCACCCTGCTCCCATCTCCTGGCTAGTGCATCCTCCACCCAGACGCTTTACCGCGCCGGTGTCCCGACACCCGGTGCTACGCACTCGCAGTGTCCAAGGAATGCACTACCGCCAACGGGCCGCAGTTGCGTCCGCACGCGAGGCGATCTCTTAACGAACTCCCTCTTCCGGCCGGCTAGCTTCTGGCGGTCATGCCCCCCCCCCCCTGCTTCGGTGGGTCGGACCACATGGCCAGCCAGACTCCCCTGACCGCCGGCGGGGGGTCAGGACCCTCTGCCCGGCCGACTTGCGTCCCGGGGTGTTAATGGCTCCCTTTTCAGTTGACAAAAGCTACTAACAGTTTTTGTACTAGCCGACCGGATGCCCTTCCCCTCTGCTAAACTTTCTAAAGATGGTCGAACCTGGCCGCCATGTGGTGACGTTACAATATTTCGCTTGGTGGGTCGCGGTGAGTAGTACCCTGTCCTACTCGCTTGACGTCTAGCGGAATTTCTGCCATCGTCCGCGTCGCTGGAGCAAAATCGTCTTGTGCAGAACTCTAGTCGCTACATTCTAGTTTGTAAGGTTGGTGGATGCGTCCAGGTTGGTAAGGTGGTGGATGCGTCCAAAAATTGATACAACTAATTTTTCTTCCCTTGTAAGTATTTGTGAATAGTTGTCTCTAATTTTCATGGGATTCTTTGTAACTGAATTTGTTAGAATAATTGACAACAGTTGCTATTCAATTACACGACCAATACTCATTAGTTGCTGTATAAGTATGCTATCGACGCTTACCTTCTTCAGTTATTATTTTTATTATGATATTAACATATATTGATTTACTGAATAGTAATTCAAGCAATCTTTAATCCACCACAAATAACAAGAGAAAAATTAAAATCCAAAAGTTTTAGTTATGCATTTATGATAAAATATCAAGCTCATATATTACTAATTTCCAATGAGTAAAAAAATTGCAAGAAAACTGTCCAGCCTCCGAACTTGTGAGTGGTGACTAGCAAAAGCATGGCTAGAAAACGAGAAACTCGAGGAAAATACAAAAACAATGAAACAGTTTCGATTTTGACTGAAAAACTGCAAATATTTCATTGTGTTATTCTGCTAATATCATGCCGAGCACACCGACTGAATTATCAAACTCAGTGCTTAATGCTTACGTCACAGTAAGGCTTCAAGAAAGAGGCCACCTTCCTTTAAATATTTGTTATCTAGGTGCTGCGTCATTGCAAGGTTATAGCGTTAACAATTTTTTCGATATTCTTGGTATGTGGAGTAGTAGTATAGCGATATGTATATTGTGACATACCAATATGTCACTGAATATTGTACAATATTTATTATAAATGGCGTCAATTGAAGGGGATAAATTATGTGAATATGCTAGTTTAGCAACGGTAAGCGAGCCGTCGTCAAGGTCAACATATTCATGCAGAGACAATCGCGGAGACCGCTAGTTAATTCTGTATAGAATTCAGAGATTGACCGAAAAAGCAGTGACAGTCGTGAAGACGGCTAGTTCGTTTTGCAAGAAATTTAGAGATTGGCCAGGTACGAAAGTACATCAAATGTTATCTGCAAATAAACAATCGAAAAAGTGGACCGAGTTTTGCAGGGCTGAAAGAATACGAGAGACATTCATTCTGACTGATGTCGTGCTCGTGAACGGATCGTGCTCCAATTAATGTTCGGAGATTTTTTCTTTGGGGACTTGTAAGCATCTACTAGGGAATGGATATTGAGAGAACATCAAAATTTGAACACTAAGTGTGACAGTGGAACTTAAAATATTTCAAGTGAACGAGTTGGAGGGACATTGAGGGCTTGGGCGAAGTTGTCAGTGATTGGACTGGAATGTTAGCAGCAAATAGTTTATTGATCTGATGAACCAAGTGTGCTTCCGAGAAAAGAAGAGAGAAGATGGTGTCTGGACCTGAGGACGGCGGCGTCGGAGATGGATAAAGATGGTTCAAAAGCGCGCGAAGACATTATAAGGTTGGAACGGTCATGACAAAGTTTTAATTTTATATTGGGTAAAGTTATACAATACCAAAATTGTTTTAAATTGTTTAATAAATTTCCATGTTTTTGTGAAATTAATATATGATTTTTCATTGAACCAATTCTAGCAATGAAGTAGCAAGATAGAAAGATATTTGCTTTTCAGGTTCCTCGACCGAGTTTGTTTGAATATATTCAGTTTATTTTAATATATTATTCCGTTATTCAAGTATTCGTGAAGAATGCTTTTGCTAAAATATTTAATTTATCGGTCTTACACGCGAGTATTTTTTTGTTGTTCTTGAACAGTGTGCGTATTAATTTTTGGAAAAATATTTTGTGACGATTTGTTCAACACCATTTTTTGCTAATAGAGAACACCAGTAATTGACAACTGATAACAATTCAAATAAATATAAGTTTATACCAATTTACACTGCGCGGTTTCAAACTAATACTGAAAGGCAATTCTCTTTAATACCGCAATGATTTTTCAGCTCTCCACCACCCACAAGTTGTATCAAGAAACATATACATAATATAATGCTGCATTTCTCACCGTATGCTGCTGACTAACTTCTAGATATCACACAAAATATGTCGTGCACACATCATTAGCAAGGTTCAAATATTTGATATGTTCCAAATATTATTCATCATTTTAAAATAGTTTATGATCGAAACTAACTGAAAACCGACCGAAAGATAATTCAAAAGAAATGCCTAAAATGTTATAATATAACTTATTTTCTTTAGGTGATCACCCCTACACCCGTGAACAATCACAAGACCCACGAACCTACAACCACTGCAATCTAGTCTCCCGTAAAAGGACTGTTGGCCCCCGGGCAGCGCAGAGAAGCGGCTTAGCATCGCCCCTTTCATAAGAGTTTTCTACACAGGGCGTCCTAACACAAAAACCTAGCCGTCAGAGTCGACGAGCATCCGGCCACAAAGCAGCGACAGCGCTTTGCCAGGCGATGAGGTCGCCCCGGGCGGCGGGCGGCGCGCGCCGCGTGCGCAGGACGGGCCTGACTTCGCCCCGCCACAGCCCCCGCCCCGTCCCCGCCCCCGCCCCGCCACACGCCCCGCCCCGTCTCCGCCCCGCCCCGCCACAGCCCCCGCCCCGTCACCGCCCCGCCCCGCCACACGCCCCGCCCACGTCCCCGCCACAGCGCCCGCCACAGTCCCGCGCCCGCCCCGCCACAGCCCCACCGTCGCCGCCCCACTGCCCCCGCCCCACCGCCGCCACCCCACCGCCGTCCCCACCGCCGCCGCCACTCACGCTCCCGTCGTCACACCGCCGCTGCAGATGCCGCCGCCCCGCTGCCGCACCCCCCCCCGCCGTCCCACCGCCGTCGTCACCCCCGCCCCCGCCACCGTCCCAGCCGCCACCCCCGCCGCCGTCCCCGCCGCCGCCCCCGCCGCCGCCCTCGCCGTCGCACCGCTCCCGCCACTGCCGCCCCGCCCCGCCGCCACCGCTACTTAGCCCCCGCCCTCACCACCCTCGCCACCACCCCACCTTCACCGCCGCCACTCCCGCCGCCGCCCACTCCTCCTCCCCCCGCGCTCGCTCCCCCAGGCTCCGTCGCCCACGCCGTGCGCGCCTCGCAGCCGTGGGCCATCGCTGCGTACCGGCGAGCCGCAGACGTCCCCCAAGGTCCTCAATTGTGGCACATTTCTGCCCACAAAAGTTCCCGGTGCGCTCTGCAAAAGATCGCTTGAAGTGCTCGGTTCTCCCGTCCATTCGCCCGCGGCTGTTTGCTTGTCCAAGTTTCGAGCCGGTCGTAGAAATCCACTCGCCCGTGCAACTGACCGCTGTTTTCATTTTATTCCTGCCTGGCGTAAATTCAAAAGATAAAACCGCGATCACTCGCTCATAGGTTTTGTTGGAGAGCTATAACACCCGAAGTTATATATAGGCTCTGAACACCCGAAGGGTCAGATTTGGTGGTGGCTTCATCATTATTTAGACGGTCAAACATCTCCATCACAGAAGTTGTCAAACTAAACTCTGTGAAAATCCTACATGCTAATGTAAAAATCCTCAATTGTGACATTTTTTAACATAGATCATTGTTATTCGTTTACTGTCCGAAATGTTGTTTTTCAATAATTTTTTATAATATATTATTTTTCATATCGTTAGTCCCCGCAATTCTAATGTCAGCAAGGCATCCACGCCGGGGTATGCCAATAATGAGTGGATGAGTTGGAACATGTCTCACCCTCACACGACATCCCAGTTCGGATTGAGGTGATGATGATGATGATGATGATGGTCATGGAAAGGAAAAATTGCGCTCGATCCGCGGACCGATGTATGTATAGGTGTTGCTCCAACATTCGTAAGGAAGTGATCACTAAAACTTGGACTCAGAGCAGTCCGCCTACGAATTGGATTACGGCAGCGCCACCGATTTACAACGTGAACCACATCGGGTAAATTTGTGGTATCTTATCGGGCTCCAATCCGCAATTTCCCACACACTTTTCTCCAGAGCCGTGCGGTAGCGCAGTTATGCTGGCCGCCTGCTGTGATAGTTCACATATACTAAGTAGGGGAAGGATTTTAATGAAATGTCTTTCTTTTCTTTTTCCATTGGGATAATGCCTTTTAATATGGACATTAATTTTATGTTACGAGGAAAGAAAAAGACCCACTTTTATGACCATTTTTGGATTTTTCGTCGATTTGAACTCATAAGTCTTATTTTACCTTTTTCCGTTACTTTTAAACCATTCATTGTTGATTTCATCGTTTTAATATCATTTTAATGGTACTTGCTTCAAACAATAACTACGGTAGGATAGTACGAGGATAGTACAAGGAAGAGGAAGAGAAGATTGCGCGCTATTCGTTGCCCATTTGTTATAGTGCTGCTCCGGCATCCTGGTACTGATTCGAGAAATTAGGTAAAATTACCGATCAGAGCTGTCAGCCGCTCGAATTCTCCTCCAGACACAGCGGTTGAACTTGACTCAGCTTTGTTGATTCTATCGAAAATTTGCCACTCTTGAGACTCGAACCCTAGAACCTTGTTTTCATTCGCTGCAGAGCCAGCGGAGAGCTGCCGCTGAGCCAAATAGCCGGTCTAGCCGTCTGACAAAACCCACATCAGCCAACGGAAAAATCATAGTTACGAGTGAGTAAGAAACGCCTTAAAACTCAGTGATCAGCAGTGTGGTGAAGTGAAGTGTGGTGAGGTGGAGAGCTATGAGAGCTTTCGCGGTGAAATATTCATGTTAATTTGTAAAATTTGTAAATTTTGTAAAATGTTGTATATCTGTTAAGTTCTGTAATGATAAGTTAGTGTATTCTGCCACCAAGTTCTCAAACATATTTGCAGAATTAGTAATAAATCTAATCCCATGTAACATATATTACTGATCATCTGCGAGACATTTGGAAATTAATTAATTAAGTTTCGGTTTTTAAGACCTTAGATTCTGAGTGATAAAAAATCTTGATTACTGTCTCTCCCCCTCTTTAACCAATCACATCTGTGGATTTGTTCACTAAATACTTTATTTCGCGGAACCTCAAAATGTAACATACTTAACATTACAAGAAGTGAATCCTGATTTACGTAACATACTTAAATTACTCTCGTTTTCTGTCCTACACATGCTTATATTTTGGACAATGTACACACATCAGATGAAAAGAAAAAAAATGAAACGAATGGCGGCAACGAAGAAATTGCGGCACAATTTGAGCAATATTTAGTAAAAACGAAAAGTTCAAATTTTAATAAGTTTCCACAAGTGCCTCATTATTATTACACATTTTTATTTTCGTCCTGTTGCTTTCGTTCTGGTTGCTTAAAGATTTATCAAGAGATGTATTTTTAAGAAGAGTTTGACACCACGGGCTTATATGATGACAAACAGAAGCTTTTCCCGCATATTAGAGAATTAATTAAGGAAGAAAATGAGCCTTCCGTGAGAAGAGCTGTGTTGAACTTTTTGAACCCCCCAAATTACGTGGTCTCATCTACGAATTAGGGAATTCCAGAGAGAACAAGGGCAAGTCGGAAAGTTGTTTATCTGACCCTAATGAAAATGCAAGATAGTAGGTAATTATATCTATATTTTGGAATGAAGTATAATGACATTACTTATGATACGCAATTTCAGAATGATCAACGCCTAATAGAATGTACGTCCAGTAAATGCGTATTGCTTCAAAGTAATTTTCAACAGCACGTGCAGCAAACCAAAAACTCTTATTTCTCGAGTTCAGATCGTCAACGTGCGCTGGTGGACCACTGTCTGCACGTTCCGCGTGGCCTGAGGTGCTTCTCTGATTGCAAATCTGAGCCGCAGCCAACGCAGATGAGCAGGTAGGGAGGTGACCCGAAATGTGGGCCAGCGCACAGAGAAGCCAGAGTGATGGGTGGCTCCGCGAAACCACAGGCTACGGAATTTAGAGGGTCCGCAGCGGCACACGCGTGTTGGAGTGCATGGGGGGGGGGGCATGGGGGGTGGGGAGACGCGCTCGGGGCGTGTATTTGTGTAAGCCTTCGCCACGTGCCGGCCCGCCACCGCCCCGCCCCCGCCCCGGCCGCCGTCTCCGCCGTCTCGATCAATACCCGGAGCCGACGCCGACGCTGACCTTGACCGACATCCGGCGCGACCGACCCGGCGCGGCGCGGCGCAACGCCGTCCGCCCCGCGCGCCCGGCGGCCGGCCGCAAGCGCGGGCGGGGCGGGGCGGGCGGGCGGGGCCGGGCGGGGCACGTGGGTGGCGCGGTGCGGCGGTCGCCGGAGCGGCGGTGCATTGCATCTGTCTCGCTCGCGGATGACGCGTCGCCCGCCGCAGACACGTACGAGCGGGGCGGGGCGGGGCGGGGAGGGCCTGGCCGTCTCCGGCGCACAGACGCCATCCACCCCGCTGTCTCTCTTTTACCGCCCGCGCAGGTTGTGTTCTGCTAATACAATATCCTATTACATTGTCGCACACAATGTTTCGGAAAGGAAAGAATGAAACAAGGGATGCGTCCAAAAGGAAACATAAAATGAGTGAAATAAATTAGAGCATTTTCTTTAACGATACAGCACCAAATACAATGTTATTAAAAACGAATGAAATATAAAACTACAATTACAATAAGTTACAAATCCCGTCCTTAAAATGATGGAAGACATATTGGAAGATGATGATTCTGATATGGAAAACGTACGAAATTGAGTGAAAAAAGTGAATACGTGAGTGCTATTCATGTATCATTTCTTCGCACTAACTAACATGTACTTAAGTTTAAAAAATATACGTGAGTTATTTTCGAGCATGAGTGGCTCACGCTTGCTGTAACTGAGCCTTGTGATCCTGAAGTTCGTTACTCAATCACAGTATTTCAGACTTAGGAGATACTCCTGTAGAGAAAACTCATGGAAATCTTGCCGGAGCGATACTGAAAGTGCGCAATTTTGAGCTCATTTACACTGTTGCGTTTTCGAGAAACATCATCAGAAATTATTTTTTAAACTTTGTTCACAAATGCAATAAAATAAAGAAAATTACTGTAATGAAAATGTTAACGACTTGACAGATATTTCAAAAGTATAACATTTATGTAACTCTTTAAAAAATCAAAAGAATAAATCTAAAATGCATTAGTGCCATTATTGAAACATGCCCAAAGTTGACTGGGGCCAATTTGAAACAAGCCCAGTCTTTCTATTTAAAAACAAGCCCCATTTATAGGGACATTTTGAAACATAATTATTAATGATAAATGTAATTTGGGGAAAAGGTTACACTTGAATCTTAATGATTCCTACGTAATTTAAATATCTCTCCTTACAAAATTATGTTGGACTAGCTCAGTTAATTCAGCCTTCTTTCAAGTTAACATATTAAAATTTATTATGATAATCAATAATGAATCATTCTTTGGCATTCATGACCAGTTTTTTCTGTATTACAATTTAAACCTTGTTATCCCTTCGTGGGCCTTCGCGCGCTCTCCACTTCTTCGTTCGATGGCGCCCCGTAGAAACTTCTCCGTCGACGCAGCAGAATCTTGCTTCTAGATAAAGTCCTCGCCTAATGTCCGTGATCTGGTTCCAAATTCTCCAGGCGATACTATTTGAATCCGTGACTTCCCTCACTTGCGTCTCGGGTGGACGCCTAGACACGAATTTTACTTCCTACAAGAACGATATATCCTAATATAAAAACGATAGTTAATTTAAACAACTGTCAATTACAGTCTTTCCTCGATCTAGTAAAATATATTACGAGCCGACCCACTCATCACCGCATTGCTCTAGCGAATGAATGTTCTTTTAAACATTCGGAAGCATCCGAATTTTATATATTTTGTTTTTGTCTTCTCAAAACAATGCTTATCCCGCCTCTTCTCTGTCATTTCAACCTAACGAAAAATGATCCTAACGCCGGTTGTTTATTTGCCCCTCGCAACCATCTATTGACGTCCCCATACTCTATGTCATATAAAATGACATTTCCATTATAAAAATGGTTCGTCATTTTGGTATATCACATTATATTTGGTTCTTTTAGTTCTATCTGTTCAAAAATTTAAAGAAAAAAATTGGAATAATTTTTTGGGAAAATGTCGTTCAAGCGTTTCTACAACAGCGGAATTTTGCACTCATTTTCTCATAAAACGATTAGTTTTTTGAAAAACTTTATAAGACATAATTTTAATCGCTTGTAGTTGTACTCACAAATGAAATAATGTATATAAATTGCCAGTAATGAAGTGATTATTAACGTGAGTGATATTTAAAAACAATTAGATTTGTGTAATGTTTGAAAAACAAAAAGCAAACTGACCTTTATGTCATGATATTCAGTGCGTGTATCACTATCGTTATAAACTGTTTAAGAAAGTTTCAGATATTTTAACGATATTGACACCCGAGCCAGTTTTTAAACGTCCTCTACGCTACCGTGGAGTGAAGTGTGAAGTTTAAAAAATTGGAGGCATTTTTGAGAAAATTCCGAAGATGTCCTAGTGGCTTCATGGTGTGACGGAATCGTCTCCTCCCTCTATTATATACGTAAATAGCCCGTTTGCTAGCTAACTTTTCATAAGCAAAAATACCCTTCAATGGCGTACATAAAAAAATTCACTTGACATAAAAACAAAGAAAAAACATTCACTCTGCAACTTTACAAAAACAATCTCATTCACACCGAATGCACATTCTGCAATACCATATTACTGACTTACAATTTGTACCAATTTAACATGACTTGATCTTGAACAGAAATGCGATTTTGCAGTAACCAAAATAAATCAATCGTGTCACTTCCCTGTCTGCTGGTTCGGCGTCGCGGCACGCAACGCAGGTCACGTTCTTCGCCAGCCACCAATTTGCACACCCTCAGTGCGCAATTACCGCAAAGCTCCAGCCACCATATCAGGGATCATTTCACATCGCGAAGCTTACACAATTCGGGAAAAGCGCGAAATATTCTGCGTAAACGCAACACAAAGTTCCCGCTGAATGTTTAAAATCACGGCGCGAAGATGCACTATGTCCTTTTACACAACAAAACTTCGCTTGCACTTCCCTTCAATATTCAGACGGGATCGCGTAAAATTCGTGATATTAAACACGATACAAAATGTCCGCCTACTACGGCTTCAGGCCGCGATCGCAAAAAAACATTATCCCGCATTGCCACTATTTACTAATTATGCGCCACTATTTGCCAATACATGTGCACGTTTTTTTATAAAGTTCGTGCACCATTAAGATAAAAATAAACTGTTTTTCAAACTATAAATTTCGAACAATCATAAAAATGCAGCGTCTAACACGGACCTCCCGTTCACACACTGCTCGAAACTTTCTCTCCTTGGGCATTGTTCTCCTCAGCTTATATGGTTTTTCCGCCAACAAAAGCAGATCACCAGCTTAATGCGCCGAACATTATAACGAAAAGTATTTCTTCTTTTCATTTATTAACGTTTACCTGCTTTATCATTGCCTCTATATTATGTCCGAATTTCTCTGATAATTGTCATATAGTCTTCGCCTCTCACAGCCTTATTTAAACAAAATATTACAATTCGTCGTCTTTTCTCGTCGTCTTCTCATGACGTCACGACAATGTGTCTCTTGTTTCAGGTCTTTTCTAAATAATAATTTTAACACTTAATTTTGATTTCGCCTCCTTGGCGACCTCCTAAATTGTGACTACTCTAAAAAATTTCTATCATTTTTGCTGTTTTGTTCTGCCAAATCTTAACCCGATCCCTTTAGGCGTTCGCTTACTGTTTATGAAAAACACTATTCGTAATTTGCTTCTTCTTGGCAACAATGGCGTCTACATGCTCTTTTTTATTAAACTGAGATGCACGATTACTAAAATTCTCGAATTAAGCAAACCCCTGGTCCGATTTTGTTGATTGTTGTTTCAAATGATTCCTAAAATTGTGCTTTATCAAATGTTTATGTTATGCTTCCCATTCCTCCGCGCATTCATTTAATTTAGAAAAAAGTTCGTGCGCGGCGCTGCCGTCATTTGCCTCTTCGGGTATAATTTATTTCATTTGTAGGGATTTTTTTTTTCATTTAAAGGAAATACTTATTTGGTTGATGATTATAAATCATTACAATGGAAAGTACCCCCAAAATTAAGACATCGGTTTCAAATTCACGTTGCCACGACATCAGCCAGATCGCTCAGAGAATATCAATTTTTCTGAAAATCCTGCTTACGGTTTTACGCGCTAGTGTTGTTCACAGACGGACAGACACACGGGCAGACAGACGGACAGACAGGTGGTCAGACAGACGGACAGACAGATGGATAGTAAGATGAACAGACAAACAAGACGTTTTAATTGTGTGATTAACATTGCAATAAAGAATTTCCATACTCATATTGTAATGCACTTTCACTCGTGTCTCCACGTGAAGGGCCCATCACTGAAGTTTCGCCTACAAGTTTTTTTACATTGTCTATAAAACATAAAGTAATACGTATTGGATAACTAATAAGTATATACTTCTGAGTGTCAAATGACTTGACAAAAAGTTACTATTTAATGAAAAAAATGTCAGAAGAATGAAGCATCAGAGTTTCAAAGCAACTGTGGTATTTGTCATTCTTTTGGATGATTTACAAAATGCATTTACAAAGTGGTAATTCGGTGCATTAATATTATTTTCATATAGAAGAAGAAAAAAGGTAAAAATATGAAGCGAAAGGTGAAGTTATTGAAAGACAAGCAAAAGGCAATCAAGTTACAAACGAATTACATAATACGTTATGGAATACACAAATTAGACCTTGCAGGAAGATACAGATATGTAAGTGTAGATAAAGATATATAGAGAGCGTAGTCACCTAGGGAGAAGACGTGTGGGCAGCAACAGAGTAACAAAAAAATCTAGTGGTGCTACAGAATGGCACAGACTTTCTCTTTTCAGTTATTTTGTTTTTTAATTTCTTTGGTCTGGGCTAGCTCTTCGCTCTTGTCTCCTCTTGTTGCTTCCATAAGGCCGCCCACAATATTCTTTTTGAAATTTTATCTATTTTTCTGTTCCGAACCGAAACTCTTTTCTGTACCGAAGTATTACTTTAGGAATATTATAGAAATGTGGAACTTCGTTATATATGAACATTTTTGTAGAAACATTTCAAGTAAATTTTAAGAAAATGTTGAAGCGTTACTACAAAATGCAAAATTTGAAGTTCTCTTTGACAGAAAACTTTTGAGTTTTTGAGAAACAACATTGGAACATTTTTTACACACAACATTTTCTACACACAAACGCACTTCTACACACAAACGCACTTCTACGCACAAACGCACTTCTACACACAAACGCATAAAGATATACAAATCGATAAATGTGCATACTACGTGAAAGATATTTTTTGAAATATATGGCGTTTGAGCGTTTCTGAAAATGCTTAATTTTAAGCTCAGGAACTCAGTTTTAAAAATAAATGTCCAGTATTCGAAGAACTTCATCAAACATCATTTGAATCACTTGCCTTAAAAAATTCAACAATGTATATAAATTGCTGTTAATCTAAACATTAACGTCATGGGATGTCAAAAAAATTACAATTGTGTAATTTTTGCAAAAATAAAAGAATAGAGCAAAATTAAGTTTGAGTGATCTTATACAGTATATTTAGTTATACGCTACTAAAAGTTTACAGAAAAAAATGTAGCTGTTTTTGAGAAATTTTTGTGTCGGATATTTTTTAATAATGCACATATTTCACTCAATATTGCCCGAAAACTACAAATTATTCAATAAATGTACATAGCATTAATGAAAGAAATAATTGTGGAGAACAAATTTCTTTTGAAGGAAAAATCTCTAACTTCAATTTTGTAGTTGTAGGGAGACGCCTAACAAATATTTCGCTTTTGCAATTTTTGAAAATTCAGACTTAACAGTGAAAATCAGATCTATTCCACACTTGTAAGTATATTTCACTCTATCCTTACAAATCTAGAAGAAAAATTTGAAGCCAATTTTGAGACATTTTTAAAAATGTTCTAGGGACGTAAAGTACCTCAAAAAAGTAAAGAATGTTATTTAAAATCGCAGATCTTTGAGTAATGTCATATCGACAGGGAAATATTTAGTTTAGAAATAATATTACACATAGTGAAGACGTTAACGTTTTTCACGGATCGGCGGACGGATGTTTTGAAAAAATACACTTTTTCGGTGTCAAGGACTCACTATTTGTGAAATCTGACTACATAACATATAAGAGAGAGCAATTTACTATATAATAGAAGAAGATGTATCTACTATTTCTGTATCAGCCCCCACAACATGAATTTTTCGCCGCACATCGTCTTTTTTGGCGCAACATTCCATAACTTTCTCTACACTACGTGAAATACTTCATATATACGTACGTATACGAGAAAATAAAAGTTAAGAGTTGCCAACATGGGTTGTTGCCGTCGTTTTCAGCTTACAATTCAGGACAGAATAAGAAATGAAGATTTGTTAGCCAGACTGAGCATAGGGACCACAATTTTAGACACAGTAGAGGCAAAATGCTTACGATGGTATGGCGTCGAATGAATGACGGAAGATTTCCAAAACAATGGTCGAATGGGCTCTTGCTCAAAGAAAGAGAGGGAGATCGAAAAGATACTGGAATGATGCAGTAACTGAAGCGATGGATGGAAGAAACCTGAAAGAAAACGACTGGGGAGATCCTGATAAATGGAAGCTAAGATGTGATAAACAGCTTTCATTTCTATGATTACGTAGGCTTCCGCGGCCGGAGTATGTCTCTTGGCTATCCGGGACAAGCCGCGTCGATCTGCTCGTAGCTGACGTTTCGGCCAACATATTGTTGCCTTCCTCAGAGCGTACTGCTGAGGAATCTGAAGATCTGCTTTCATTTCTATTATATCCGCAAAAATAAAAATAATAAAATAAAATATTCAGCAATGTTCCTAAATATTCTGGGAGTTTTAGTTGACTAAATGTATTTTGGAAGTAATTTGTACCTTCTCTGGGATTCTACACATGATATTCCAGAAATTCATTTTCAAACATATTCTAAAATTATCTACAAAAGTATATTTGTCTACGAACTACTATTTAGAGATTGAGAGTTTTATTGTCGATTGTTTCTGCATTCGTTACACACAAATATAAATATAATTATGCAAATGACCAGAAACGTATACTTTTTATAAATTCGATCAGAAGAGGGAAGGTTCCCACATTGCTAAAAGTGTTAATTTGGCTATTTGA
Organism: Teleogryllus oceanicus; assembly: GCA_964035755.1. NCBI lineage: Eukaryota > Metazoa > Arthropoda > Insecta > Orthoptera > Gryllidae > Teleogryllus > Teleogryllus oceanicus. Next base: position 108,079,783 of record CAXIVR010000004.1, on the reverse strand, counting down.
GATGGTTTCTTATTTTATATTTGTTCATTAGACACAGAGAAAAATATTATTACTTATTCAGTTTTATCAATAGAGAAATCAGCTTACAATTCAATTCATTCTTTATATCAATTGTCTATAAGTTCATTTTCATTTATTTTTTTCATATAACACCATGAACATATAAAGTGAGGCTTGTGTTTACTGCTAGCTCAGCACGACGCCTTTAGAAACTATTTCCATCTTAAAATGTATTTTTGCTACGAAAGTTCATAATAAAAAGAAGTTTTGAACATAATAGTTTCATGGCTCTTCTATCCTCGGGCATAGAAAGTTAAATGAAAATATAAAATATTGTATTCTGTACTAAAATTACAGAAAATTACAACTTTTCTACCGATAATTATCGATAGAACTTTTTCTTAAATACTCGTGTTTTATTACAAAATTATTTTTCGTTGTCACAATTTGTGTTACATTAGAAAGTAAGTATAGTAATTCAAAGCGTTACTCAACTGCAACTTTAACCACATCCCAAACAACACGTTTTACTCATAGTTTGGTTTGGTGTTTTCGGGCGCGTCAACTGCTATGGTCATTAGTCCCGTTAGTGTAGTGCATGTTTGTTCTCGGGAGATGGCGGTGATCTTCCCCGCTGGATGGCGAGATCCGGCGCCGACCTACCGTCGGCTAGTGGGGTTTCCCCCTAACCAGGACTCTCCCACCAGCGGGGCACCAGCCAGCCGGGCTAGCTCCGACCGGTCTCCCGGAATATGTGGTAGTGTAGTGCATGTTAGTGTAAGTGTGTTTGTAAGGGGAGAGGATATGACAAGGAAGAGGGAGGACAGATCGCGTGCGGTTCGTGGCCCGTTTGGTAGGGTACTGCTCCGGCATTCGCCTGGCGTTGATCGGAGAAACAACGCAAAACTACCGATCAGAGCAGTCGGCCGGTAGAATTCTCCTCTAGACCGCGACCTAGACCAGACCTAGCTGAAAAGCTAGTGTCGAAAATCCTGCCGCCATCAGGACTCGAACCTAGGACCTCCCGGACAGAAACGCTGCAGTGACATCAGTTGATACACTGAGCTACCGCTACCGGTTTTACTCATAGTCCTCCCATAATATACTAGAAGGATCAGGCTATAAATATGCCAATCGATCCGTGATTCGAATTATGGAAAGAGAATCGAATTAGCTATTGATCACCTTTTTAAATATCTTTACCGCTTAACTTTGTATTATCAACCCTTTCCCCATGAAAACCACATACTTTCGAAGGATCTCTCTGAAACGGTCTCAAAAATGGGTCAGTTTTCTACCAGCAGACCAAAACACGTCAAATGAAAGACTATTAACTATTCAGAACTGCTACACCAGAAAATGCCTTCTGCCAGCGGACGCGATGATCCGGCTTGTGTTCATCCCTTGTGCACAATCTATTATTCCCCACTATCGCACCACGGGAGACTTACATGCGCGGCCGATGCAGCGTGATGGACGCGGATAGCGCCCTAATTTGTCTCATGTTCGTTAAAAACTCTTCTTTTTCGAAAATTGCAAAAGTTCAAAATGTTTCCGGAGCCTTCGTACTATTAAAGTATTGAACATTTCATCCCTTAATAAAATCTTGTTTCTTAAAAATAGATTTGTAAATAATATCGTGTGCACTTTTTCAAATATTTCAGTACTTTTCGTATAATTTTGCGTTAAAATACGCGGGAGAAATATGTGCTGTTTTAGCACCACTAGTTAGGAAGAGCGGGGCGCTGCGAGTTTCAAATATATAGAGATACGTCTCCCCAACGTCGTGGTGGCCTTCGCTGAGGGGTAGGGTACAAATGGAAAGGGAATGGGGGCATTTTTGCCCGCTCGTATGACTGCCTTTCCGAAACTTCTGCACCAGAGGGGGCGGCAGCGGGCGGATACCGGATGTCGAGGCCGATACGCCTCTCTATGGGGAGGCGGTTCTTGCAGGAAGCGCGTAATGCAGTCATAATAATAATAATAATAATAATAATAATAATAATAATGCCTTTATTGATATGGCGAGGCTTGGCCATCAGGCCCGCTCTTCCGCCTAACCACATGCCAAATGCATACAAAGAGATGTAATATTATATACAAATGTAAAATATATTTAAGATTGTAAGTAGTCAGTAGAAACCAAGTATAATTTAAGTGCAGTTTTTAAAAAGATAAATGAAATATTAAATAGACACAGAAATGTGGCAATTTTGCTTGACGAATTATAAATTAATAGACGGACGTTAAAAACAATTTGAGTTGAATAACATTGCTCCATTGCGCGCTACGCGGCAGCCTGGTATTCACCCCGAGCGACTGTAATGTTTTAATACAGAAACACACCACCTCACTTGCCGCTCGACCTGGACATAAACTTGCTCTGCGTTTCGCCGATAAATATTGTAATAAGCCTAGAACCCCGGGTTTAGTATGAATGATAAAATCCGCATCCAGACATTGTATGCAAAATCGGAAATCAAAGAATACGCGTTGTTAGGACAACCGATCAACAAGATGTAATTTTTCATGCTTTGTGTCATAGCGCTGTGCTGATGGACACGGCCCCGAACACATAACATGAAAAACGTGTAGAGAAGGCGTTGAGAGCCATGATCATGTGGAAGGTCAAACGGAATCACTCTCTATAAAAATAATGAAGCGAACACACGTAAGCGCTTGGTGAGATGCGAACGGATTTTCAGCACAGGCTTTCAATGATAGTGAATTTGTGATTAGTATGAAGTTTGAAGTCTGAGGTAGTGAGCGGGAATTTATGATTAGTATGAAGTTTTAGAGCTTGGTATTGGGTTAATTGTAGCATTAAATTGTAATCGGAAATTTTATTAACGTAGTAGTTGGAATTTGGGATTAAAATAGACTCCGTGTTTCGAGGAGATATATATTAGGGTAGCTCCGTAGATGGAAGGATTTTAAATATAGCTGAAGATAGTCAGTCGCAAGTAGGTGTTTCATACGAAACACAGTAAGGGAAAGTCGCGACCGCGTATTAATTTTGTGGGAAATATTAAGGCCTATTAATAGAAAATCGTTGACAACATTCTGGAACATTTTAATTTAGGCAAGCATGCGAGAATTGCTATAACAAGGATTCCATGGACAACATTCTGCTAGTCAGCCGAGAAGTCATCTACCAAGAAGGTTAGCAATTATATTCAAATTCGTACGGTGTTTCAATGTTCCACATTGAAAAAGCAATTCTCATGAGATCGAAAAAATTTGTAACATATGTAAGCATAAATGTTAAATTTTTATTGTTGGAAAAGGCTCATAATTTATATTAGTTGCCAATAATCTAATAATTGGTTTTAATCAATAGAACTTCCAAGAATCGTGATGCTGTGTAAAATTACAGGTCCACATGCAACAGGTAAGGAATAATATGTTGTATGTCTAACCCACTATTACATTGGAAGTAAATTTAATAAATTAGTGTTAACATTGAGATAATTTGTGAGAATAGCAGGGGAACGGTTCAAATAACAATATTAACAGTAGCAGTGGGAGTAATCCCCTTCATAGCATTCGATGATTGTTGAAGTAGGACCCAGATTTGGGGAATGTAAAATATCAAAAGAAAAGAGATAATTTCAAAATGGATAGCCCAACGCGGGACAAGAGACGAAATTATTTTACAATATTGTGGACGCGCCAAAAGCAAGTGTGCTGAAAGAAAGCGCGCCGTCCGCAAAGGGGTGCAAACCTGGGCCGGGCCAATGTGGAGAGCATGCGGTCGAAAAGCAACCAGCGTGTGTAATAAAATAAGTTGCCTACAATGACACTGTTATAAGTAATATACTTTACGAACGGAAACAACTGCTATCTATGTGATTTACCAGACCAGACAACACGTTGGTAAAATATACTACATTCCTTTTTACTTGTTTTGGTGTGTTTTCTAATTTCGTATTCAAAACCGAAGCTATGCCTACCATTAATTGGAAAGAATGGACCTATAATATCCCCATCATCCGATAGTTTCCATTCATTTGCTTTAGGAAATAAAATCTTTAATTTTAAGATTAGTATACAGGTAAATTGCCCCTCAGGGTAGCTCACTGGTTAGTGTACTCGATTTCCATGACGCGATCCGGGTTTCGATTCCCGGTCGGGACAGATTATAATGCGTGCGTTCCTTGCAATGTATATGTTGCTGTGTGACAAAGAGAAAGCGCACTTCTCACGTTGAGAAGACCAGAATACGACGTAGGGATATCTATGAGCTAACCACACGTAAGCCTTAACATACGGTCACAAGCACAGGACGCCTCTGGCAGAAGCTGTTGAGAACAGACACATAAACACGAGTAAATCTGTGTAAGAATATGGGAAAGACATCATAAAGAGTGTTCTTGAACGAGGCAAGTATTCAACATCCTACTCACGAAGCGGAAATACAACAAATGAACTAATGGACAGAGGAAAAAAGCGCACAACGAAAGCAAATGCTTATCTGAGCGCACTCCAGTTAACTGGCGTTTTAAAGGAGCTATTAGTTTTTGCACATCTACTGGAAAATGGTGAAGAATAGCAAACACCTTAAAGCACTTCACCTCACGCTGCAAATCACATGCGTTTATAAACGGAAGGGGTCCGGTGGGAACGAATCCACGAACAGGAGGCAGAACGAGGGCGAGACTTCGGCACGTCGCATAACCGACATGCCCCCGCATCGCTGCCGCAATTCACGCAATATTTGATTGCGATGCAACGCGACGCGACGCGGCGCCCCGCGCAGCGCTGTGGCACGCGCGCCGAGAGTTGATTGAGTGAACGCTGCGCGCGGCTGCGTCGAGCTGCGCGCGAATTCCCCGCAGAGGCAGCGCCCTCCCACCGCCGTTCCCACCACTCGCCAACTTACCACCCCGCCTCGCACCACCGCACCACAACACCTCTCCGCGCTCCCCGCCGGGCACTGACTGTGACGATTGCGGTGGCGTGAGCGGTGGTGATAGAGGGAGTAGGGGGAATGGCGGGGGCGGTGTAGGCAGGGAGCAGGGACAGTGGTGGGAAGATGGCAGGGGCAGGGAGACGGCAGGGGCGGGGAGATAACAGGGGCGGGGATGGTATGGGCGGGGAGGTGATATGAGTGGGGAGACTGTAGGGGCGGGGAGATGGTATGGGCGGGAGATGGCAGGGGTGGGGAGACGGCAGGGGCAGGTAGATGGCAGGGGCGTGGAGATGGCAGGGGTGGAGATGGCAGGGGCAGGGAGATGGTAGGGGCAGGGAGATGGTAGGGGGGAGACGTTGGGGCGGGAGATGTTATGGGCGGGATGGAAGGCGGGATATTGCAGGGGGGGGAGGGGCAGGGGCGAGCTTGGTGGTGGTAGTGGTGGAAGGGTAGGCCCAGGGAGGGGCAAGTGGGGTGGAGGAGGGGGAGGACTGGTGCCGGCTGCCGGAAGGCAGGGATGGGTGCAGGGCAGTGGTAGGAGAAGGAGCGGTGGCGGAATGGAGATGGCGGCGGAAGGGCAGACACAAGGGCGGGGCGGATCGGGTGTAGGAGCAGGCGCAGTGGCGCACTGGTGGGGATTGGGGAAGGGTAGTGACAAGGGGAATGCAGGGTCAGGCGTCTTGGTGAACAGGGGAGGGGACAGGGGCTGGGACACGGGCTGGGACAGGGGCGGGACAGGGCGGGGACAGATGCGGGACAGAGCGGGGACAGGGCGGGGCAGTGCGGGACAGGGCGGTTACAGGGCGGGACAGGGCTGGGATAGGGCGGGACAGGGCGGGGACAGGGCGGGGCAGGGCGGGGACAGGGCGGGGACAGGGCGGGAGAGGCCGGGACAGGCCAGGATAGGGCGGGACAGGGCGAGGACAGGACGGGACAGTGGGGACAGGGCGGGGACAGTGCGGGGACAGGGCGGGGACAGGGCGGGGACAGGGGCGAGGACGGGGCATGGACAGGGGCGGGGACAGGACCGGGGCGGAACGGGTGTATGAGCAGGCGTAGTGGCGCAGTGGCGGGGGCTGGGGAAGGGTAGTAACATGGGACTGCAGGGTCAGGCGTCGTGGTGGTGGGGAGGACAGGGGCAGGGAAGGGGGCGCGGCGGGGCCGGTGGAGAAGCAGGGGCGAGCGACCTCTGTTTACAACGAGTGCGCAACCAGCGCAGCAATCGCCAAAGGTAATTGTGTGATTTCTCTGTGTGCTCCAACGCAAATCAATGAGCTTTGGATTCATCCAGGGAATATGTGTACAGCTAAATCACTAACTCACTTCCTTAGAGTCATTATTTTTCTCGATTATTTTTAATTTGGTGAAAAATGATTAGAAATTTTCCTTTAATATCGCTTTATTTTGCAACTAAGCACCAATAATCATCCTCTTACGATCCGTTATATTACGAACATTTCGATATAGAGTTTTTGTTTCACTCACGTTTTCTATCAAATCCATTCATCATATTTCCAAACATGACCGATTTCTATATTTGGAATTCAACTGTAACCCAGTAGAAGTGGCAAGTAAGAACTAGTCTCAAGCACTGGTATTTTTGTTTCATATATTAGGTTACTTCTTGGAAGAGCGGAAGGCTAGCGAACTGGCACCTATTTGCACGCTTACACATGTGCCCCTTGGGTGGCCCAAGGATAGCGTGATAGCTTTCTGTGGTGAGATCGCGGGTTCCCGCTCAACACAAAAATAGAGAAGTAGCTTTCTATTTCAACAAACCCAATTTCTAAAGCTGTGGGACGAAAGAAAAATTAAAACAGTCAAGTATGTTAAAGTGATCAGAATGTGTCATGCTCACCAATGTCTCCATTGTCCACAGGCGTTTGTACAGAGCCCATGCCCGGGATCACTGATAGCTGACAAAAGTCGCGTTAATCCGACCATAAAAAGCTTAATAAAACAGACTTACACATTGTATTTTATACTGAGGCAAAAGCACGTGTGTTATGATAAGGATAGACAAGATATAAACGTTTATTACCTCTCTAACCCGACATTCAACAAACTAAATACTTCGAGGGATGCAACAGCACATCGTTGAAATGCAAAATGTTTTACGCAAACTCGTAGAAAGCATTTACAATTAAGCATTTCTTGAATTGTCTCTTTAATTCTAAGAGCTCAAGACGTTTGAATGGATGAATGCGATTCCAAAGATTCTCCATTGAAAGGCACTTGGGTTCTGAGCCGTGCAGAGGTGCAGGGAACGCTCGCGGAGGACGAAAGGCAGATGAAGGAGGGTGGAAGATAGAGAGCGGAGGATGAAGGGAGGGGACGGATGAGCCGACACAGACCGAGGGATGGAGAGTAGTCAGTGCAAGACAAAGAGATGGAATGCATGTGAGCCGACGACAGAGGCCGAAGAATGGAGGATAGAGGAGGTCAAAAAGCAGGGACAGAAAAGCCTACCGCAGGTAACAAGAACAGAGTGCTGAGGATGAAGGGTGAATACGGCAACAGAAAAACGAGAAGAGAGGGGAAGTAGCCGAAAGAGTGCGAAGGTCAAAGATGAAAGATAGGGATATGACCACACAGACTAAAAAGGTTAGTGCACGGAAGGAGGAGAGGAAGAGAATGTGGAAAAGAGCACAGAGACCGATGGAAGGGGAATGAAGGAAGGGGGGAAACAAAGACCCGACCACAGAGACCAAAGGATGGAAATTGGAGGGAAGGACGAATAAGGAGAAAGACAGAACGGAGGGAGGGGGGAGGGAAAGCCGACACAGAGCTGAAATGGAGGTTTAAGGGTGGAGGATAATTGGCAGAATCGGGAGACAGAGAACACATCATAGAGACCGAATGATTAAGGGCAATGAGAAGAGAACGAAGGAGGGGGCGTATGACAGAGAAACTAGTACGAGACCGAAGGATGGAGATTTGGAGGCACTGAGCGACCACAGAGACCATACAATTGAAGACGATGACCGGGGATCGACGGTAGGTAATGGAAGACAGACAACTGACCACAGCAACCTAACGATGGAAAACGGGTAATGCAGATCGAAGGCTGAGAGCGTATGACAGCGAGCCCCCAAGATGGACGACGGGGAGCGAAGGAGAAGGAGACCGAAGCGTGGAGGACAGAGAGGACAGGGCGTATGATAGGGACGGACGACAAAGAGTTGGGCACTGAGTCCGAAGAATGGAGGGCTGGGAGATGTAGACAAAGGGCGGGGACGGATCCGAGAGCCAACTGCAGAGTTTTAAAAATGGGCGAAAAGAGAGAATAGAACCGCAGGTGGCAGTCCTTGAGTGGAGAGGTAGGGGGCACAGAATAGAGGGTGCTTTCGTAGGGGCGGTGCTGCTGTTAGCTCTACGGTGCAGCTGCATTGCTGCACAGCGCAGCTGCACTCTGCGCGAACGCCGCCCTAAGTGACGAACGGGCGACGCGCGTAAAAACTGGCTCTCGACCATTCGCGACGCAACCATCTCCGGCCCCTCGTTGCCTGCACCGCCTCACTGTTTCCTCACCGTCGCTTCGCTTCCATTCTGCTTTCGAAGGTCTTGCCGCTGCCCTTTATTGCGTGAACCCATTTATTGAAAGCTATCCAGTCCCATCGCTGCTGTTCTCGTCATGCTCCCACACCTGCCAAACATTCACTTCTTTTGAGACAAGCGTCGCAACATTTACACTGCGCTTTTCACGAACGCCAGTCACATGCGTCTCGGTGCTTCAGTCGGTGCCTGTGACGGTTCACATGCTTCCGGCACACACTGTCCTCCTCTTCCATTACTTACACACATTTTCACTTCCATGCACTACACTATCTCACAGATCGAGCTTATACATTGTTTTGGCTGGCTCATTGCCACGCTGGTGGGAGGTACCTGGATAGAAGAACCGCTAACCGCTAAAACCCCTCCACCGTGCTGCTGAGACGAACTGTCTGCTTTCTTTGTGAGCTAGCGGCGACTAATTGTTTAATTGATTGTTTCCGGGTACATTAACTGCTAGATTATCTTAGCTGTCTGAGTGACGCCGCGTTGAAGGCTGAATTGCCGACGTTTCCATCATCTTTTTCGCGATCTTCTTAAGATCGGAACGTCGGCAATTCAGCCTTCAACGCGGCGTCACTCGGACAGCCAAGATAATCTTCATGATTCTGGCCGCGGAAGCCTACGACTTTACATTAACTGCTGTCGTCATTAATACCATGTTATTAGTAACCTGCAGTTAATAGTTTCTCTCATCTGGATGATGAGCTCCGGCGCTGACCTACACGTCGGTTTGCGGAGTTTCCTTCGTCCAGGTATCTCCCACCAGCGGTAGGTATCTGCAGGTATCAGCAGGTATCTGCCCCAGCCGGTAAAAGTTCTAAGCCCGACCTGTGTGGTAATGAAGTGCATTTAAGTGTAAGCATGTAAGTAAAGAATAACGATAGGAAAAGGAAGGGAAAGTAATGATGGTGCGCGATATCACTCGTGACTCATCATTTCTCATTTCACCGTTCCTTTCGTTATTTACGCTTCCCCAACATCCCATATCTCTTCCCACAATTTGACAATTTGACTTCTCTCCATCCCCGCACGTACTACTATCTCCCCTGCTACAACCCTCCCTTCACCCCCATAGTCCACTTCAACTCCCCCCCTCAAACGTCCAGTGTCTAGCGCCTTCTGTGCGCGGGGCTGGGCGGCGCGACGCCAGATACGCGTAATCTCGTTACAGGGCCCGTGCCGTTTAACGCTCCGCTCCGCCCATTAAAATTTGCAGTACACACAAAGGCACAAAAGGAAAAAGGAAGTTATAATAGAATGGAAATTGATGTTCCATTTTCATTAGAGCGGCGGCGGTGGCGCCCGAGGGCGCGCGATCGCCCGCAGCTGAGTGGGCGGGGAGGCGGCGGCTGTGGGCGGTGCAGCTTGCAAGGGCGATGGAGCCGAGGCAGTCGGATGGCGAGGGCGATGTGGGTAATGAGGGCAGTGGACGGGGCGTTGAGGGCGGCAGCGGAGGCGGGGGCGGCGGGGCGACGGGGCGGCGGGGCGGCGGGCGGCGGGGTGGCGGAGCGGTGGGGCGGTGGCGGGGCGGCGGGGCGGCGGGGCGGCGGGGCGGCGGGGCGGCGGGGGCGGCGGGGCGGCGGGGCGGCGGGGCGGCGGGGCGGCGGGGCGGCGGGGCGGCTGGTGGTGGCGGGGACAGCGGGGCCTAGGTTGCGGAGGGGGTGGTGACGGGGGTGGCGACGGAGGCGGCGGGGTGGTGGAGCGGCAGAGGCGCGGGAATGATGAGAGCAATGGTGGCAGTGTGAGGGAGCGGTGAGGCGTTGTAGTCGAGGGCGGTGAGGGCGCTTTGGGCGACGGAGGCGCCAGGCAGGAACGATGGCGATGGAGCCCAGGCGACGAGAGGGAGGCGATAGGAGCTGTGGGCGCGGGAGGGAGTGGCGGTGCGAGGACAATATGGACGTTCGGGACAGCACAGGGAATCAGGGAGGAATGCTGCGACAAGGGTAGTGAGGGCGGGAGATCTACAAATAGAATGGATGACAGTGAGTAGCTTTTACACCAATAAATGGATAGATGAAAACCCTCAGAGTTCCTTTCTGCATGATATTAAACCTCTACAATTTCCAGTTTTGCGGCTGCAGCAAAGAATACAACTTCCGACAATTTCGTAAGTATCCATTTTTTTTAATGAAATTACTGTTTATAATGAAGATTTAATTCGTAATTTGTAATACTATTTAATATTTCCGTACTATAATGAATGAAAAAAGAAAAGGAATAAAATGTTAGCTTAAATTTCATCCCGTTTATTTACACTGTATATTTTGGAATAACCTGTTGACTTTTAATTACAAACAATAAAAGAATGATGTAAAATTAAAGATAATAATGATTGTTATGAGTTAAAGTAATATATGTTCTTTGACTGCAGATTTACAGAACTTTTTAAAACAAATATTGTAAGAACATGAAATGAGTAATAAATAAAATTTGTTTTTAATTCATTTTGATACGCTGTTTTAGTAATTATAAGTTAAACAAGTCAAAATCATACAAAAATAGTTTTGGCTATTTACATTACAGCATTGCAGTTAAAAAGAAAAAAGTTTTAAAATAATTTTGATATAATAAAAGGTTGTTATGAGAAGATAAAATACTTTTATTTTTAAGAGTCACGTTAATGAGATATGACATTTATTATCACATAAAATACCAGGGACCGAAAAGGTATTGAATACCGGTAAAAATACCGGTATAATACCGGTATTTTTCCATACCTTTTTCAAATACCTTTATTCATTTATACCGGTAAAATACCTCTATGTGACGTCTATACCGGTATGGACGTCCATAAAGGTTATACCGGTATTATACCGGTATTTTCAATGAAGAAATGTAGCTTACCATCCATACATGTTGACAGAATAGGTTGCTTTAGTTCATAATATCTCAAAAAATGTTTATTAATCAAATATAATTTCATAATTGATATTTATTTTAAATTATTTGTATATATATATATATATATATATATATATATATTAAACAACTGTATTAAATTTATTTTTTATTGTAAATGTTTTGTGTTCGGGCGTTCACGTTTTGCATACGTTGTATGTATTGAAAACCTTCCATAATTTAAACTTCGGAAAAGTTGAAATATGAAATAAGAATTGATTCCATTGAAGAGAACCTTATCTTAGTGTCCTTCATCGAGTTATCTCCCATCTGACCTGAGAGATGACCTAAGCCTGTCTTTGTATTTCGCACATGGAGAGGCTGTCAACGTATGCGCCGTGCCGTAGGCGTAGGACCGTTTCTTCCCTCCCCGACCCCTCCTTCCGCGAACTGAGGAAGCGTTGACACCTTGAGATAATCACGAACGCTGAGGCTTTCAGGCCCAGTTTTGTTATTGTTAAAAAATGATTTCCTTTTACTTCATTTCACAATTAAATCTTAATTATACATTAATAAATAGGGCTAAAATAAACAGTTATTTTCCTAGTTTATATTTAGGGTTTAATATATTTTGATATTAACTGCAAGTATTGAGAAAATTTGTAATAGAAGTAAATTATTATGTTATTATTACTATTATTATTATTATTATTATTATTATTATTATTATTATTATTATTATTTTGGCTATTAACATTGCATGTGGGCAAGGGTTCCCTTCTACGGGGTAGCTTACATTGTAAAATGCATCTGGAGGAGCCAACTTCGAGAAGAGTGTTTCTTCCTTAATAATAAGAAATATATATTAACATTATTAATTAATATAAAAGAGTTTATTAATGTTAACATTTTTACATTTTAATTAAAATTAACAATTAATTTAAATAAATGTATAAATTAACAAACAAAATAATAAATTAATTTACACAAATTTAATGCAAACATATAAAATTTTATTAGTATTAATATTTTTAAAAAATTATTAAAATTAATTAATATTATATAGTACTATTAATATTTTTCTTAATGAAATTTCTTAAATAATACATTGGTGTAAAATAAACATGTTTCAATCATTAATTTTGAATTAAACATAACGCTTCTGTTTCCTCGCGTAAGAATAGTTAATATGTCTATTAGCGTTCAATATCAATTTTTAATATTGTTTTAGTTATAATTACGGTGCCGAATAAGGAAACTGGGCTAACTGAAAAAAATATTTTTGGGAATGTTAGTGATACGATCAAATTTAAGCAAATAATGGTATTTAGTGATAAACACAGTCGTGCAAGACGGAAGTTTGGCACGCGTGGGAAGACTCATTTTTGGATAAGAAGACACGTTTCTCCATTTTTTATCGCTACTTGACAGGACAAGATTTATACAGAGAAATTCGATAAATTTTCAACACTGTATCACGTGTCGCCAAGCTCTGCGCCCGGACGTGAGGTCCAAGGTCAACGAACGAGCTCGTGTTGATGTCTGCGAAAGACCGTTGGCTGGTCCCTCCGTCTGACGACAGAACTTGACTTCCCAGTCAACGGCAGAACTCGACCTAGAATATGTGTCGAAAATCCGCCACCCTCGGGACTCGAACCCTAGAACCTCCCGGTCAGAAACTCTGCCGTGTAAATAGTTGTTTCCTCTGAGCCATCTCAGCGGAAAAAATCACAATGAATTTCCCCCAAATACCTGTATGATTCTACTGAAATACCGGTATTTTCAGAAAATTACTATACGGTATTTTTAAAGGTATTTTGAATAAAGGTATAATAGAGGTAAAGGTATTTCATACCGGTATAAATACCTTTACCGCTATTATTTCGGTATTCGGTCCCTGTAAAATACATACCCTATGAATTTTTAAATTTCTCAATAATTTATTCCCACTTTACCCATTGAGGCTCTAGCGATTAGCAATTACATACGTATAAATATGTATTTGGCGTTGCTGGGTCGATGGTTCGACTTTGCCGGCCAGCTAATGCTGTCTCCCATGCCTTGGCCTAGTTTATTTCCCACGCTTGGAGGGCATGCTAGACATGTGACGAGCATGATGTATTCCCTTCACCGTAACTAGTAAACTCCTCCTGTCTGAGCTTATCGTCGTCACACAGCTACAGGAACTGAGTGCTACAACTCAACAATTTTTGCCCCGGGATCACACCACGGGAAGATAAGTAAGAAAATATTAAATACAATGACATTTTGATACCCAACGAACAAATTGTGACAAAAGGTACTAACACTTTCTGGCTATATTATACTTCTAGCCTATGTTCTATATATAGAAGAGACTGTATTACAACCCAGCGAGGCATACAGCCAGCGGCATTAAGAGCAGCTTTTGGCAGAGTCCGCGGAGAATGTGGAGAGGCACCGACGAGATGGAAAACTAGATCGAAAATACAAAAGCTACAGATGCAGCAGCGCAAGTGGAACGTTATTCTAGCGCCACGAAATTGTCACTTTGAAGCCCATGATTGACAATTAACCGCTGGTAGTTGCGTGCACGCTCGAACACGACGTCCGTACTCGCTCAAATTAGAAGCAGAAAGGCGTTCAACTATTTTTCTTCAGTTTGATATTTGTGGGAATAATGTAAACGGTCGTCACGTTTTAGAAAATTTAATCTGTGAAAATATGTTTTTGAATAATTAGGATGAAGTAGATAAAGTATCAAATATAAAAGTAAAATTGGAAAACGTGAAACCTCAAATGCCACGAATTTTGAAAAGGTTTCGAAATTCCTTGAATGGAATATGGGCAAGATGTTCATTCCCATAATATTTTGAATCTTAATTTATCATTTTTTAAATTTATTTCTTTTCTTCCTTGTGCATACACAATCATTTGTAAAAATTTTAGCTTCCAACTTGTTTGCAGAGGTTACACCAAACAGAATGCACAATCTGAATTAGTTACAATACGTTTCTCCATATTGTAAGGCAATAATTCCTTCACAATTGTTGATTTTATAAGAACCAGCCTTGTTATACAGTTGAATAAATTCATTTATATTAATATTATAATTGTAGAATTCGAAAAAATTTACACTCGCTACCATCGAAAGATTCAACCATTTTCAGAATTTCGAGAATCGCATCGGTTTCGAAAAAATCAGAATGTTTTACATCTAAACAGAAGATTGCTATAATTTTGAAATCTTCAAATGAACGAAAATTAATACTTTTACGAATAATGCAGTAACAATGTTGTTTTAGCGCATTGTTTACTTTCTGATATAAAAAAAATTAAAAAAAGGAAGGAAAAAAAAATAAAAATATTAATAATTAATATTCATAATATGTAGAATTTTACGTTATAAGTGCTATTTTCACTAAAAAATTTGAATTTTCAAAAATTGAAGTGATGCATTTTTTCATCGAATCTCCTGCGAATTGTTTGGTGAATATTTTTTTCCAAGAAATTGCTGATGTATTTGTATTTGAGGAATTTAATTTTCAGTATCATAAAATTGCGTAACTATTACAAATACTCCGAGAAATAACATGCTGTTTTAGCGCCACTAGTTTTGAAGAGATTTGCTGGCCGCTGTATGTGGGAAGTCGGTGTGTTTGTAAGTGATGAAAAGGAAATGTACTCGTAAGTGCCCTCGTCGAGGCCGCGGTGCCCTGGCGGAGGCAGCGCCTGCGGCGGTCGCACATCAAAGGCCGCCGGCAACAGCGACGGAGCAGGGCGGCGGCGCCGCGCCGCGCGCCCGTGGGTAGGCCCGCCCAGCCGCCGCGCCGCGCAGCCGCCCAGCGACCGCCCTGCGCTGGCGCAGCTTTTGTGCAGCGACCCACTTGGCCCGGCGGCCGCCCCGCCACGCCCACCCGGCTGTGCAGCGTTTCCCTCCTCCGGCGGCGCTCCACGCCCCCGGCTGAGGCCGCCGCCGCCGCCTGCGTCTTCCCCCGCACTGCCCGCCGCCCCCGGCGCCTCTTCGCTGACCGCCCGCTGCCCGCCGCGTCGCGCCGCCGGGCTCAGTGCGCGGGCAGACGGTAATTATTGATGTTCTGTAGGCTGTCGCTGCCACTGCCGCCGCCATCCACGTACCTGCAAGGCTCTTGTCCCGGGCTCTGCCTCCCTCGCCGTCTCTTAACCCACGCACTTCGCTCCCGCCTCTCGACCCCTCCGTTCCCGCAGACCCCGCTCAACCCCCTGCCCCCGCAACCCCTGCGCTGCCGCCGTCCCCTCACCGCGCCGCGGCGCGACGCCCCCGAGTGCGCAACCACCGCCGCTTCCGACAGCCGACGTGATAAGACGACTCCACCCCTGCCACCGCCCCGCCCCCGCCCCGGCCTGCCTTCTCTCCGCCCCCGCTCCGCCCCCCCCCGGCCCGGCCGGCTCGTCCTGCACGCCCGCCCCCCTCCCCGCCCCCGCTCCGCCTCGCAAGACCCTCCCCCAGCGGCACTGAGCGCGCCGCCGCGGGAGCGATGAAATCGGCAGCACGGGGAAAGAGGCGCTGAGGGAGGCTGCGTTGCCGCAGGTCGGGCCCGAGACCAGAGCGCTGAATCCTGCCTGCCGGCTATTGCTTCAACTGCTCTTCCCTTTGCATGGAAGAGAACAATGGTTTCGGGGCTCGTTTGCTCTGGGTACAATGATGCTTTAACTTGTGAGGTGCTTATGAGAAGTACGAATTTTATTAAGAACAATTCGTTCATAAATACGCCTTACTTTTCAACATAACATGTGCTCAAAATTAATAAAAAGTTTTCAACTAATAAAAACTGTGAAATATGACTTATACGTTACTCTTTTCTATCTGATATGCCTCATTTTATACCCACACTCTTATTAAAGAATAAATGCAATTGGAAATATTTAAAGAAAATGCCATTTGCTCTCATAGAAATATGACTTCGTGAAGGTAACGGGAATTTTTGTTTCAGTTACTATAATATCATTCCTAACTCATGTAAATATTTTCCAATAGCAATTTCTTTTTACTTTCGCTTGAACGTAGTGTAGTATGCAATACTGCTAAATATTGATGTCGAGATAGTATTTCTCCAAAAGGTGTAGCCTGACACAAGAACCTAGGAATTCGAAACGAGTCTTCATTATTGCGGGTACTTTACTTGAAAACCCTTACGGCATTTTTGAAATATTCTCAAAAATTAATTTTTCATTTTATTTCCAATATGTCCTGATCTGGATCAATGAACTATTTCACTATTGATTGAAGCAGCGTTTGTTTACGCTCAGTCTAACAACAGTACAAGCCTAACCTACATGCTGGAAAATTTGATGGAACTGCGAATTCCCGCAAACGAACAGACGATAAAGAAGTTCTATAAAAATCGCGTTCTTGGAAATGAGACGAACATAACCCTGCTGTTATTGCTAGACTGCCAATTTTCTCTTCGTGCAGCACTAATCCGCAATGCTCTCCGCTTTCAATCTACACGAAATATTTAATAAAAACTTCACAAAAGTTAACGAATAACTTACAAAGTTACTAAATGTTCCAAATTTCAGGGAGTAGCTACTTACTTGTTGAAAGAGAATTCCAGTTTTCCCGTACGGTTTGTATAGCCGTTGGCCACACAACCATAACGAGCTGTTACAAAAAGCTAGCTTTTCTGGACAAAGCTTTCAAATATTAGAAACAATGCCAAACAACACAACTTAAGTCGGGCACAACTACTAGCCAGAGAGCACTCTCACGCAATTTGGCTACGCTACAAGCTTTCTAGACTCCTCAATATGGCGGAGGTGGCTTCAAGTTTGTGACGTCATGCCGTCTCCTTATATTCACTGCTCCATGCTCCTCACCATAGGTTATACGAACACAAGCTCATGAGTGTTCGAGATAAACAAAGGGAGTGTGAGTGTTGTTGAAAAACAAATTTAGAACCATTAAAAGTCAAGCAATTTCTTCGCGCCCTTACTGTATATAATATCCCTTCCTTTTAGAAACTAGACGAAAGTAACGCAGCTTTCTTGATGTTTATATGATTTAGCGTTTTCTGCTGGCAAAGTTTTTAAATACTTCTCCAAGAGAACGTCACTATTGCGTAACCTTAGAAAAGAAGATTTTCGTGTCAGTTCGGGGTGTGAGGATATTTAAAATATACTTATTTCATTTTCACTGTTTCGGTTTACCTATTTAACAATATCTACTTATTATTGGTATATTCACTTACATGATTTACTTTCGTAAAGATATTTGACTACTCTGAATATTGCCATATTTGGGAATGGCGTTTTTAATGGCATTTTAAGAGTGCGTCGATTGAAAATGTATTAAAAGAGAAAAATATTGATAAGGTATTGTTAATGTTTCATTTTTATTTTGTATTGGAACATTGTATTTCTATAATTTATTATATCTAATGCTTGTTTATTATTTTGTTATAGTAACGCCCATAGTCCACTTCACCACTAATGGTTGAAGCTGTTTTAAAATTCATAACTAAAAACAAGATACATTATTTAAAATAATTGAATTTTATGAAAGTTTATATTGCGAAACAATTATTTTATTTACTTCTAATTATAAAAACGTGATATTAGACATCTGTTTATTTCTAAAAAATGTTATGAAACTCAGGATGTAAACCCTGATTCAACGGGAAATGGCTAGCATATGTTTTGCTGGATACAAATCTTTTGATATTTCCGTCACTCGGATGCAGAGTGTGGCGGAGTGAGGAGTTCCCCGTCGTAATTCTTATTTTTACATTTGGCTTCGGGGTTTGGTGGTGAGCACATCGTCTCCGTGTTGGGTCTTAGGGCATTGCTGCAACGCTTGTTTCTTCTTTAGTGTACTTTCTTGGGAATTTAACGATTTAAATATCAGATCTTAGTTTGAGAAATGATTTTAATTTCTGCTCATTTATGCAGTATTTCATTTATTTCGCAGTAGTTAAAATCAAATTCACGGAACGCTTTGCATTATGTTATAAATAATGTAAGGATCTTTTATTTTCGTCACAAGTTAAATTACGAGGTAGACTCAGAAGAATTCTCTCGTTTTTTAAATATGTTGTCCTTAATCTTATCATATCATTGTCGACGCAAACGCGTCTCGTCGCCCCTTGTCGAGCGTTGAGTGCGGAGTAATCCTCCATTGTTATCCCGTATTTTATGTCTCGTCTCGTCGGTCATCAACGTGACCGCCAGGTAGCATCTTCGCGTACGCGCCTCCCACCACGCGCTCCTGCGTCACTACTCAGCGGCCAGAAATGGGAAGGAATTAGAAAGGGAATAGGGTGTAGGACACTTCACAGGGTTTGGACTAGTCCTTGTGAAGCAGCCAAACTCGTTTTGTTGGAACAAATTTCACATGAGAATCGACGTAAATCGAATCCGGACCTCAGTGATGAAAGGCTAGAGACTTCGCTATGAGTCACGTTGGAATGAACATGTAATTTCAGTAGTCTTTTCTTTCTTTGTCCCGAAACCAATTAATTTCCGGTAGTTGCGTTACTCAAGGCTCTCTAGTTCATTGACATTTCTATAATTCAAAATGTAGACTCGACTCGGACAGTTGTTTTCTCGAATATGTGTTTCCCTTACTCCCACGCCTGTTGAAAGATGACACGAGCCGCTGGAAAATACTCGTGAAAAGGATACAATAACAGTGTTGCGTGTAAATTGTCGAAGTTAATTAAATAAGTCCATAGAGTTTAATAATCTATTAGAAATAACAAATGCAGATACTGTGGTAGGTACTATTTAGTTCTGACTAATGGCTGAGTCCCGATATTAATAATTCTAAAATACTAATGGAAAAATATGCAGTGTATAGACGTGACCGAGGATGCAGGGGGAGGTGTTCATTTGTGTAAAATCCGAGCTAAAGGGTTCACTTTACATCACAGTTATGACAATTCAAAAACAATGACATATTTGGATTCCAAAATCATTTGAAAATTATCAAGTGTGGGCTAGCAGCGGTAATAATGTAAACGATATTAGATATAGATTAAAACGGATTATAGAAGACGGTATGGACAGATATGTACCGTGTAATCACGTTAAGGAAATTACAGATCCGCCCTCTTACAACTCTAAAATACGTCGACTAAAATAACCTGCAAGAAAAGCGTTCCACAGTCGCAAATTTTGTGGCTCTCACTCACGATACCACACTCGGCAATTATCACAGGAGGAAAGATGCACCCAAGCAGAATTCTTGGAAAAAAACTATAGGATCTAAAGAAAAATTTGGTAATGCGTTTAGATGGCAGCAAAAAAAAATACCTCTGCAATTCCGGCCGTTGTAAGAAACTGTGAATTATTTGTATTTGGGGATGAAGAAAATTATTCAATGTTTAGACTGTATCCGTTTTCTCTCCAACAAAAATCTCGGATTAAGAAATAACTGCCGAATCAACTGGCTATTGCTCTCAATTTATTATAGAAAGTAAAATAGTCCAAAAAATAGTTCAATTTACGAAATAATAAATCTAGGGGACCCGAAAATATACCTGGAGAAATTCTTAAACTAAGCAGCGAAACCATTTTCCAGTATCTTGTACAACCATTTCAAATAACCATCAAAAACCAAAGCATCCTACACTTCTGGAAACAAGCAATAGTTGTACTAATCTTTAAAGAGGGAGATAGATCCGCAGTGGAAAAAGTTACCGTCCACATTGTCGTCCGTTATTATTGTCACAAGCACAAGAAATCTCTGATCCCATGGATAGGGGTGACAAAATAGACGCAATCGTTATAGACTTCGCACAAGCCTTTGACCTTGTTACGCACGATATACTCTTAAACAAAGTAGCATCAGATAAACAAGTAATAATTTATATAAATGATTGAATTCCAAGTTCGGCGCCAAATTTCAATTAATGTTAGCCGCCTATGTGCCAATAACGGGTATTTCTGTAATTACGTAAAGTTTGATGTAATTACTATTACTTTCATGTATCTGCTTACCATTTAATACAAAATACTAATTTCAGTCATGAAAATATTGTTTCTCAATCACGCTTTTCCCGTCTTTGATTAAGTCTTAAGTTGTATTCCTGCTCGTTGTTTTCATCAATTTAATTATTATTTAATATTTAAACAATTCTCATTTTGAGCTTTCAATATGGTGTAATTATGCAAAACGTTTTACAATACTAATTCTTTTTTCTTGTACCTTAAATGAAATATTGTGTTTTAGAGAAGAGCTAACATTCTATCAAGTCTGTTTCTGTATTTGGGAAGGCGTGGTAATTGTGTCGTTTTGTGTTCATGTTATTTACTTGTATCACCACATTCAAAAGTGAACTTCACAATTAGTTGTACTGTCATCTTTGTTTTTATGTTTTCATGAAGAAATGGCAATAATATTATTAGCATCACTTTTAATTTAATAAATTAATGATATTATGATTCACGATTAATGATATTATGATTGTTTCTTACTTGCTGAACATGTAATAATTTACTAGGAATTTTAATTAACGATTATAAGCAATTGATCTCGATTAATTTACATAAATAAATTAGTTATTTTCCTTTCATTCACTTCAGAAAGTGATGCCTTTCATTATCTTTGAGTTTATAAATAATCATGAGCTATTAAAAGGAAATAAATTGCAGCTAGAAGATATCCACAGTTAAATTAAAAGCTATTTTTGCTTTCCAAGCTGGCTGGGTTTCTTTCAAATGTTAGAAAATATCACGACATAATTTGTTAAACAAAGAATTGAATAATCTCTCAAATCTCATTAATCAGATTAATAACTCTTTCGTAAACAAAATAAAAGCAATTTCCAATAACCCTCGGAAAGTACTCTTGGTATACTGATCATCAATCAAGCCTGTCATGGTAAGGAATTGATACTGAATTCTGACTTGCTTCCATCAGTTTCATCCAATTCTCCGAACGTAATTACAATCAAGTTATCTTATTATTTATTGACAAATTCCTCATTAATTTTTGTTTTGAAAATGTTTGCTAATTAGTATTTAATGTGTACATCAAAATAATTTACCTAACAACTCATTTTCCTTCGAATTGTGAAGAAAAAAATTAAAAATAAAATTCCCAATCGTGAACTCTAAAAATATTACACTCCTTCCTCGCCAATTTTAATATTTCGTTAGGCTAGTATTAATATTCATTAACTAATTTGTTTTTACAGTCATATATGACCGTGTTCATAAATCGAAACACAATTTCTGTTAATTTCTATCACTACCCTTATCCTGTGCCATTTTCCACCATTCATCGAATCTCCTTCTCCTGCTCTTGTTGGATACATTATATTTTATCTTACGTGAGCAAGCACAATGCCGCCCTCCCAAGCACCCTTGGTAATCGTCGTGGTTATCACGGCATCAACTTCGTCAATTAAAATCGAAGCCATAGCAATATACAAAACCCCCAATTACTGATACCTGTCCCATATAGATTAATGTTGTAATTCAAATATTCGCAAACTCCAAATCAACCAAAAACAATTCCTGAGATTCGTAACTAACGTCCCATGGTTCATTTCCAATATTCAGTTTCATAAGGAATTCAATACAGTATAGTTAGATCACATCACACACCTTGCTACAAACTTCTAACATAACATTCACCAAATCGCAGTACTCTCCGAATTCAGACTCGCAAAAAATCCAATTCATAGAATCTGAATTCAAAATAAATATCCATTCCATGTATTCCAAATCCAATTAGCAAGCGTAGAACCTGATAGAAGACATGGTGGGAAATCTCCCCATTGTATAGTATGTAAGTTTGGAATACTGTTGGAACAAGGTCACTTAATGCATTATTTATAAGCATATTATACATAATTTTATAAGCGCACCTTGCCATATAACAGTGATTAAGTATCGTATAACTAATTGTTTAATTGTATTGTAATGTATTCTGTATTTTCACGCAACACTTCGAGCCACGCCGCATTACGCAATCGATCACTTGCAACAATTCCTGATATCGCCCACGGATATCAACTGCTCGTAAATTCTTAGAATCAACTTCGCGAGCTCCTTCCGAAGACGCCGGATAACGATGTATCCTTTCTTAGAAAATATTGCACCATTCATGTTACTTAATAACTTAACCTCGTCAAACACATTACAGTTCCTAATTTTTAAATTACTATACAACTATATAACTTGTTCAAATTATAATTTACACATACCCTTAAAACATTTAATTGCACCATGTTAAGATTAATAGCAAGTACATCGGTGTTTTGAGTTTATATTGTATAAGTTGTTTTATCCTATATCAGACCTGTAAAGTGGCTTATCGACAACTGGGGCGCCATAAATAAAGAGCATGCCAAAGAAATAAAAAAGATCTCGAACGTCCTGAGGAAAAAGAGATGCGTTCTGATTCAGAATTCGATAGTTTTGGTCACCCTTAATTTACTACGAGTCAACGTTTGCAAATATACCCATTAGTTGTCGATGAAACACAACTTCCATTACATCCACAATGCATCACCATCTTTTCACTTTCGCCCTTTCCACTGTTTGTTTCTGCGAGCCCATTTCAAAAGGTCTTTGATCATTCGCGCACGTCCCCACTATTGCAGCGAGCGAACAACATACCAATCATGCATGATTTCATCTTTATGATAGCTCAAAGGATCGACTGTAGAGACAGGCAAAAAGCTGTTACAAAAATACTTCGTGCTCGATCGCTTTTGAGGGACACGACAAACTTTACAAACATCGAATAAAGTTATATTTCTAATTCCGAAGCAGGTCATATCGGATTCTGATCACTTCCTTTTGCATTTTTGCATTCATGGGGAAGAGAGATTCATGTTCTTTGATGGAGGTACGTTACATTCCCTGAGAGAACTCGCTCAGAACGTGTATGCTACAATGTTAATTTATTAAAATACATTTGGTGTCCAAATGTAGTTTCATCCCTCTCAGAAAGCAAGGTAGTACACATAATAGTAGATGAAATAAACAGAAAATTTGAACTGGTATTGCTTTACTTTCGAATCTATATTCTCGTCCTTATGTAGAAAGTATCAATAGCTCTGTAGTAGATAAATATTATTTCCATACACAGTTAGAAAACAATACAATAGTAAAAAATTGCTGTGGCACAAAAGTCTTATTAATACCTAGATAATGTCAATAGACATTTCAATGTGCTTTTTGAGCAATTTTATTTTTTTTATTTGATTCATGTTTGAGGAATAGTTGTGAGTCAAAAATATATAAATAATCGTTATTACCATCTTAGGATTCTCTATTAAAATCCACTCTCCATGTTGAGAAGCATATTAATTTTAGCCGAACTGGCGTCATATTTAAAGAACACGCAAATAAAATTTAAAAACTGCAACGATTTTAGTAATACTTTAAACTAAAAATAATCTAAATAGAACTTTACGAAATTTTAAATAGAAAAGTTTCGTAAATATTTTCTGTTTGTTTTATCGACACTAAAGTTGTTTTGCCATTTTATTACCCACATATGCCTTCATAAAAGATAGTCTACAGGGACTGATAGGTGATGATTATTTGAGTTATCACAAAGTTAATTTAATTCTAAGTAATAAATATCGATTTTAACAGCTGACGTTCCATTAATAAACCACTGACATTTTCAACAGAGTACTCTGAAAATACGCCGTCCGCATAGAGCGGTTGTAACGTACGAGTGGCGATGGTGACTGGGGAGGGTGGTAGTATATAGAGATGGAAAAAAACATACATGTTTTTAAAATGTCGATATTTTCCACCAGAAATCGTCGGTGCCATCCATATTTTGCTTTCGATGTTTTCTTCACATCGATATTTTGTTGCAAAAACATCGATGTTTTTCAATTCTTATTTTTAATTTTCTTTCTTAAAGGAATTTAATAACAATGTAGAGTAGCAGCAATTCACAGCAATATCGTTGTTTTGCGTCATCCTCTTTATCACACACACGCTGCACATTTCGCCTGTGCAATCTGAGGGAGCTGCTCGTGTTATGGATGTATGTTATCGCCAGGTGTGTCATTGCCTGAATCGACAGTGAAACCCGAAATCGGTAGCTAAACGCGATGGTCTGTATTGTTAATTTTATTCTTTTAAATCGATATTAACTTTTACATACTACTAGCATGCTGTTAACCAACCAAAAAAATATATCCCTTTTACGTACTGTAATTCAAAACATGTAGGAAAATAGCATGTTTATTAGTCTATAATTAAAACATTGATGATTTAAACGCCGATGTTTTCATCGACATCGAAAACCCTTTAGCGATGTATAGAAACATCGATGTTTAAAGTCCTACGAAAAAATTCGTTACGCCACGAATTTTGAGGGAAATAAGCAATAAGGCGTCGGCCTGCTGGCGAGTTAGAAGAGAGTGGGAGACGAGAAGGAATAGGGAATAGTACGTGGCATGATGTATCGATGTTTTGGTAAAATTTGCCATCACTGGCAGCGAGGGCACATCCTGGCGTGGCCCCTCTTACGCACCGTCACCGCTCATTTGAGGGCCAGTGACCCTGGCGGGGCGGGCGGCGCCGGCTGACCCGACGTGTTATGCTAACGCTTATGCACTCTTTGGACCGACGCGGCGCGGCGCCCTTCCGGGGTGGCGGCGCGACATCCAGGCGCCACCTCCGCCCCCCTCCCCCCCCCGCCAACTCACCACTTCCCAGTTACGTCCATTCCGCGTGGAATGCTCGCGCTAGGATACGCAAGGAGGCAGAAGCGTGTTAATCACAGTTTATTTTTTACTGATACGTTCTTGCTTCTTATTGCCTTCGATATGAAGCTAGATATACATCGCATAACTTATCTGAATCGAGACGATCGTGGTTATACAAAAACAGTTGAATGATTCTAAACGTTCTCTTATGGAGAGCATTATGAAAAGGAATTATTGGAGGGATACATAAAAAGGCAAACCGTGTAAAGTTAATACGTTGTTAATTAGTAAATAAGTAAATCTGCAACATTAAAATTGGCTAAAAAATAAAAAAAAATTGTATAAACTATCTGGTATGAAAAGGAATTTATTTATAGTAAAAACAGGTAAAAACTGCGTATGACGTGCTATGAGGAAAAGTGAGTTGTGTGCACATTTTCAAAATTCTGTGATCCCTACACTAAGCCATATTGAGATATACAAAATTTTCTCAATTAATATCTGCCTAAGATCTTAGCGTCCGGCTTGCTGGGTCAATGGGTCACGATATATTATAATCCTTATTACCTTTATAATGGATTATAGGATCCGCTGACTATAGAGCGCAGCTAGGAATCTGAAATAGAATGATTCTATTCCTAGTTCATTTCTGTTTGGATTGACTAAATGAAAGATCACTTTCTTTCTAAATAACAAAATTTAACAAAGTTTATTTTACCTTTTAGCAAACAATTTAGTGAATTTATGTTATGCCTTTGATCAAGATATCTTTGAATTTAGAATTGTATACCGCGGTTAGCTTATCTATTCTTCGTTGATGTCACTCGTAGACTTCTCAGTCGAAATATCTTGCGAGCTTGCCGTAGTCCAAAGTTCCAAGAAATCCTCTTCTGATTCTTCGTTGATGTCTCTCGTAGACTTCTCAGTCGAAATATCTTGCGAGCTTGCCGTAGTCCAAAGTCCCAAGAAATCCTCTTCTGCCCCTATCCAAGCTGGTCTCAAACTATCAAAATTATCAGTCCCGATTACGTCCTATGACATAGTCCCGAACTCGATTACCACTCCCGACAAAGTTCCAATTTATACATCAATATTACTTCCACATGAAAATATCGGCAATATCATTCACTGTCCTTAAAATTTCACTGGTAACCCAATTCTGACTATCTGGATTATACTCGTTCCTCTCACGAACCTACGATCAGTTCAGAAGCGCGATGCCGGTCAGAATGAAATCTTCCTGCATGATTCACCCTCGAAGACTTCGTATTAAACTACCTTCCTTTTTTTTCATAACATTTGACCGTCCTTCTCTCACCCAGCCAATCCATACGTTCGTTATATTTTGGTGTAGCTGACCTTTTGATCGTCTAAACTTCTTCGCCCAATCCCAAATTTTCTACTTTCGGCATCCAGACAACTCTTAATGCATTTAGAAAAAACAAAAACTACATTGTTTATTCGTTGCTAAGCTCTAGCTCTCGTGATATTTCGTAATGCATGTTCCACCATATTGTCTACAAATAAATGTTAGTTTATTTTAACGTGATATATCGGTATGTCACAATATACTACTTAAATTTTGAATTTTGAAAGGAGAAAAAACTCCTATGTAATAAAATCTATTTTCAAGGATAAATAAGCAATAAATTTTGGCTCTTATCAAGTTGTGCTTCGGAATAATACTTCCTGCCGCGACAACATGGAAACGATAATTTGAATAATTGTATTTCCCACTGAATTCTAGAAGACGTGCACAGAAAATGAAGTTACATTTATGTCCAGAAGCAAAACAAGGGGCCATCTCAGCATTTGCTCAATGGATCAGGGAAACTGGACGAAAAACCTGATCGAGATGGGGTCATTGACCCGGTCAATGAGGTATCTACCACAATAGTATTAAGTGTAATTTTAATATGATTACATATAGCCAGACACGTTTTTCGGGAACACTCTTCCCATCCTCAATGGTTCCAAGTAACACAGATTAAACGCATAATTTCATGGAATGACGTCAAGTGTGACATCATTTTGATCGTACGCTGTACGAATGCAGACCCGCAGTCGGCATTCATACAGCGTACGATCAAAATGGCGTCATACTTGACGACTTTCCATGAAATTTCAGACCCGCAGTCTGCATTCGTACAGCGTACGATCAAAATGGCGTCATACTTTGACGACTTTCCATGAAATTATTTTTTTACAGCGTACGATAAAATGGTGTCATACTTTGCGACTTTCCATGAAATTATGGTTTAATTTTTGCAGTTGATGAACGTCAAAATGTTGTCACTGAGGATGGGAAGATTTTTCCCGAAACACGTGTCTGGCTATATGTAATCATATTAAAATTACATTTAATACTATTGTGTAGATACCTCATTGACCCCAGATAGTTTATCATGGAGTACCACAAAATCTCCGCTGCCACCACAGAAAAGTATGTCCACGGGCGTTAACTGATTCTAATGATCTCGAGAAAAATCCCTCAGGCCAAAGGCCCTTCATTTTTTGTCGCCGCTTGATCATTTGAACCTTTACCTGTACAACTCCTTGCTGCATATTGAACTATTTTATAAACAATTTGTTCATAAAATTTGAAAATTCTGAGTATTTTAAAAAAAAAATTACCATAAAGAGAAACTTGCTCTTTGGTAATTTCTCTTGTTTCTTAAACATAGTTATATTGGTTTTGAATTTATTATGTAAATCTTGTTTCTAAATCTAGCTGATTGAATTTCTTTAGCCTGTGTCTGTTTGTCAAGAACGATCAGAGTAATGTGATTTGGGTAACTTTTCAATCTGTTGATGTACTTGGCTGAGGTCTACACTTGATTTCATGACGGCTGGGACCTTTTATCTTGAGAGACATTACAGATATGCATGGATAACATTAGAGATGTGGCGATTAGGCATAAACCGTGGTATGGAGGGTTTCAGATGGGATACATTAAAAGATTTTAATATTGGAATGACTGCCTGTGCTCGAAAGCTCTGTACCATGTCCAGACATGTTTGATTATGATTTTATATACAAGTACTAAAGTTCTGAGGGATAAGTAGTCCAGATAGGTTTTTGGTTTATAATGAGTTTTCCATGAGTACGGCGGGCAAGTTACCTTCCCAGATAGCGTAATGTAAAAAGGTTTTAGTTTGATCGGTGGGTATATTCCTTTCCTTAATCGCTTGATTTCGACACATTTGTTTTATTCAACACATTTCGAGCAAGATGGATACTTTCGTTAGATGTGTTCAGACTAGCTGTTATGGGTTAAGCACCAGTATTACTGTGCCATCCCAATTAATTGTGAATATCATATCCTATATCTACTGTGTAGATGTATAACACAGGAGTCAATTCATTTCCATGAGAAGAGTTAATACATTATTAAGGAATTTAACTTGAATTTAACTGTTTATTACAAAGGACTGAAGCAAGGATGTGGTAAAACCTTTTTTATTCTTAAAATCTTTTGTAATTTATCCCGCTACTATACATAACCTTAGATTTATTGGCGGGAAGATGCTGGAATATTCCCTTAATAGCTTTGGCAGAAACGTTTTTAATGGCGAGGGATAGTTTGATGATTATTGAATGAATTCAATATTTTTTTCTCTGTTTGCTTTACCATTCTGTGAGCATTTCTAAAAAAAACATTGCCATATACTCGGTCACCTTTTCTTAATTGTTTCTTACCCATTTTCACCCTGATTAGAGAAATTTGTTGAGTGGACTTAGTGATACATTTGACAGCGTATCTTTAGTATACTCTGTCACTTTAGTTAAGGAGAGATTTCCTAAATATTGCAGAATTCCTGTGGTTTTGAGAATTTTCAATTGTATTTTCAGTTGAGGAACAGCTCTATTAAATTTTATTTTATTTTATTTCCTTCGTTTTTGTTTTGTTGATATTATGATTTAATTTTATTTTTGCATATAATATTTGTCTAATTTCTAATGGATAATCTTTCCATTACAGCATTAGGCTTGGAGAGGCATGTGATATGCCATATTTTCAGGTTAGATATTTTACTAAGTAGTCTTTGTCATCATATGTTTCGAATGACACGCATGCTTGCAAGTTGACATTTAACTTGTTTTAAAAGAGACCTATTTGTTTCGGGTGATGAACGAGAAGATTTATTATTTATTTTTAAATTATAAGGGGGCTAATGAATAGTATAATATGAGAATGGTCGGAACTTAGATCAAGATTTGAATCTGCAGTAGACGAGATCTTTTCGAGACCAATGGTTATGAAGAAGTCGATAACATCTGGCAGATGTTTGAGGTCTTTAGGAAAATGTGTTTGACTACATTTTTAAATTGGTGTTAAATGAAAGTCTAATGTACTGTTAGCGAGCTGACCACCTCAAAAATATTTCAACTTATTTATATTGACTTGTATAAGAAATCAGGTTCTTCGTAAACTTATCGGATGTTGGGTTTTTATTTATTTTACTTTGGAGAATATTCTCAGCAGCTGCAGTTTTTAAAGGATTACTTCATTTGGGGAACTCAACTTTGTGAGGTATATATTTCGTCATAATTTGATTTTTCTTTCTATTACTTCCATATTGTAATTCCAAGAATTAGAATTGCTGATTTGAGTAATTTTCTGGGCGTTCCCCTTTACAGAAGACACATTTTGGATACGTTTCTTATAATTGGAGCAATTTGAACCATTCCGCTGCATTTGAGACAATGATTGGGATGGCCGCAAAATTGTGTATTGAAATAAACTCGCCCAAATTATTTCAAAGCCAATGTTTATTTACCTTCTTGTTGTTTATTGTTATTCGGTAAATCAACAATGTTGGAAAACAGTTATGTTTACTCTTTGTACCGCGTGTTTTGTGAGTCATGAAAACTCTTAGGAGAGTGGAATATTAGAACTTATAAGTTCACTCTAGAGAAAGTGGGGTATTCATTTAATAAGGGAAAACTACGTTTGTGATCCTCGAAT
Source organism: Teleogryllus oceanicus (assembly GCA_964035755.1). NCBI lineage: Eukaryota > Metazoa > Arthropoda > Insecta > Orthoptera > Gryllidae > Teleogryllus > Teleogryllus oceanicus. Next base: position 108,049,859 of record CAXIVR010000004.1, on the reverse strand, counting down.
ATAACAACTTATCATCTTCAAATTAACTTGATAAATATGCAGAAGGGACTGAGAGAAGCATTTTTTGTTGTTAATTTCTAACGAAATATAGTTGCAATATTTAAGAAAAGTGACGGTAGCATGAGTGTTTTTTCTTTGAGTATTATGCTTGATATTAAAGAGAGACGATGGATGTTGTAGGCGCAAGCCTTAAGAACTATTTTCGAGTTTCATTGCAGATTCCTTTTCAATATAAGCATTCGTGTGTTCATGAATGAGAATAATCTTTTATGTAAGCTCCAAAATAAATTTCAATGGATTGTTTAGTTTTTTTTTGTATTTGAGAAATAAGAAAGGAGATATGGACATGGTTCTTCAACAGTTTTCTAGGTCTCAAGAGAAACTTCAAATCGAAGTGAAGACTATGAATGGAGGTCATGTTGGGAAAAGGAGAAACTATTTAATTTAGAAAAATGTTTCATATCGGGAGCTCATGGGTGGGGGTAAAATCAGAGAATTTACTTTGAATGGTACACTGATGACTCCAAAAAACTGGTACATCTGCCTAATATCGTGGAGGAGCCCCCGCGAGCACGAAGAAGTGCCACAACACGACGTGGCATGAACTCGACTAATGTCTGAAATAGTACTGGAGGTAATTGACACCATGAATCCTGTCCATAAACTCATAAGAGTAGGAGGGAGTGGAGATCTCTTCTGAAATGCATGTTGCAAGGCACCCCAAATATGCTCAATAATATGAGTATGAGTAAAGGTTTCCGGGCTGGTAGGCCGTGGCCCAGTTGGCATTGAAGAACCAAACGTTTCGTCCACGTCTGCGGTGAACATCTTCCGTGGCGGCAGCGTCGTGGGTAGTCTCCGGTCGGCGGCTGGCCAGCGACTGCCTACGATGCTATGCTCAATAATGTTCATGTCTGGAGATTTCGGTGGCCAGTGGAAGTGTTTAAATTCAGAAGAGTGTTCCTGAAGCCACTTTATAGCAATTCTGGATGTGTGGGCTGTCGTATTGTCCTGCTGTAATTGCCCAAGTCCGTCGGGAAGCACAATGGACATGAATGGGAACAAGTGATCAGACAGAATGCTTATGTACTACGTGTCACCTGTCAGAGTCGTATCTGGACGTATCAGGGGTCCCACATCACTCCAAATGCACACGCCCCATACCATCACAAAGCCTCCACCAGCTTGAACAGTCCCCTGTTGATATGCGGGATCCATGGGATCATGAGGTTGTCCCCATACTCGTACACGTCCTTCCGCTCGAAACAATGTGAAACGAGACTCGTCCGACCATGCGACGCGTTTCCAGACATCAACACTCTACTATCGGTGTTGACGGGTCCAGGCGGGGCGAAAAGCTTTGTGTCGTGCAGTCATCAACGGTACACGAGTGGGTCTCCGGCTTCGAAACTCCATATCGATAATGTCTCGTTTAATTGGTTCGCACGGTGACACTTGTTGATGGCCCAACATTGCAATCTGCAGCAATTTGCGAAAGGGTTACACTTCTTTCACGTATAATGATTCTCCTCAGTCTTCGTCGGTCCCATTCTTGCACTATTTTTTGCAGCCGCAGCGCTGCCGGAGGTTTGATGTTACCGGATTTCCGATATTCACGGGACACTCGTGAAATGGTCGTACGGGAAAATCCAAATTTCATCGCGACCGTAGATGCTATGCTCCATCTCTCATGTGATGACTATAACACCACGTTCGAACTCACTTAAATCGTGATAAACTGGCCATTGTCGCAGCAGAGATCAATCTAACAAATGTGCCAGAATCTGGTTGTCGTATACAGTCCTTGCCCACCGGAGCACCGTATTCTAATTGGTTCTAGATATATTTCCATACGCATGGCTGTACCAGTTTTTTTTAGCTTTATAAGCGTATTTTACTCTACTCTTACAGAAATAAAAAATTGGGCCGTTTTGGGGAAAACTTTGCCACCATAATACAAGCCGCCTTAATAAGTGTAATTTTGACACTATAATAAGTGTATTTTACTCTATTATGACAAGAAATTTAAAGGAAACATTTGGAGCCGTTTTTGATAAAAAGTTTGAAAATTTCGCAGGGGCTTCATGTAAAGTACCTCCAAATTTTAAAGAATGTTTTTCAAAATTTAAATGCGTCGACTAGAGCCAGATGGACAGGGGTTTCTTCAATTTGGAAAAGCTCCTACGCATGCTTTAGGCGCTTGTAGTGTTCCGAGACGGACAAACAGACGGACGGACAGACGGATGGGCAGACGGACGGATGGACATGTTGAAAGAAACCACCTTTTCGGTACAAGGGCACCCCAAAACGTGTATTTCCGCTGAAAACTCGAAATCGATTTTCCGCGGCATTACACAACTCTCTCTATACTACTTATAGATATGTACGTATACGAGAACGTACACATTTTGCTGACGTATACCAAAAAAGATTTGAGACGTACTGTCCCACAACGTGGTGGACAAAATTCTCTGTGTTCAATGCTTAACGTTAATGAAAATGTGGAATATCAAAGTTAGTATACTATATTTTCCATTTCTACGTTTCTGTTAAGAAACTTTATTTAGTAAGTAACATCTGAATTCATTTTACAGATTCGGAAAACTACAACTATTGTTGAGGCAAAAGTCTGAAAGTTAAAGGTCAAAAAGGCAAAAATTTTATTGGAAGAATATATTAAAAGAATTTTACTGGAAATAAATTATTATTTTTGGCTACTAAAAAAAGTTATTGTAATTTTTGGTATATTTGGGACATGCCAAAGGGACGAACCGATTCTTTGACTACTGAATATTTACAAACTATGAGCAATAGACTTCTAGTTACCCTGAAATGCACAAAAAATAGAATGTTTGAAATTCCTAAAGTTAGGTTTCAATTCAATGCGTATAGTTTGTACAAAAAATACGCTGACATACTTTGTCCTGACATCTTGACACTTTTTGTAGATTTTAAAAATATAAAATGGACTAAAGAAGTTGTAGATATACGTGCAATAGCAAGAGATACTCCTAAAAGTTTGCGGAATTTTAAAAATTAGTCTTTCCTGAGACACAAAGCATTGTTTTCGACTATTATCGGCCACAATACTAGTCAAAAACTGCGGCAATCTGCACTCGTTTAAATAACTTGGAGCTAGGGAATCGTCGTCAGTAACAGAAAAATATATTGAACAATCTAAATGGAAAATAATTAAAAATTCTAAACAGTTATTCAGCCCCCGACGAAGTTACATCAACATCAACAGATTCAAGTACATCGACGTCGGCGCCTTTGACCTCTTATGAAGGACTAGAAGTTAACAATAGTAATAATTGTTCATTTAATATTCAGATTTACCACAACGAGAAATTACAAGTTAACATATAAGAATATTTTAATTGAACTGGTGAAAATTACTTCTGTAAGTGTAATTTATTTTGTATGTGTGTAACTTACGTTGTTTTTCATTTGTTTTCCAAGTTTAATAATTAGTTTGAAATTCACAAGGTTTCCTAAGGACTGACGGCTGTTTATTCCCTAACGTCCGGCGGCCATTAATATTACCTTTTCATTTCTCTGTTGAGTTGCTTTATGCAGATGAATTAACAGGACTGAAATACGAAAAATATATTACACCTAAATCAAAAGGCCATTTAGAAATTTCTTGCGAAGAGAATAAAAACTAAGAAAAGAATGTAGAAAATAGGTTGTGCTTTTCGTTAATTAACGTGGTGAAATATTCTCGTTCAAAGACATCCCATTGGGAGAATGAATTTTGTAACGCATCTTAAGTCTGGAAAGAGTTTACCTAGAGAGAGAGGTACCCAATTGCACCACTGACAATCGCTGAAGTTCGCAGGGCTCGTGTACGGAAGACCAGCTTAGCTGTTCGTAAGGGAAGCTCACGGAGCGTTTTGCCACCAGGGAATTGGCGAAAGGAGGAGCGCTGTGTCACTTACGCGCAGTTTGAGGAGCCGTAATTCAAGCGGCGGAGGCGAAGTTCGCCTAAACGCGTGGCCCCAGAGCATCACTCCGTGAGCCACCGCTAATGAGCAGCCGCAGCTCTGGTAGGCGCAGGCCGGGCGAGAGCGGGCATCGGGATGTCCGTAGTTAGCACACCCACTTATCATAAAATTAAAAAAGAAGATTCCAGAATATTTTACTAATTATTAACTAATTTACACCCAAATTTAAAAAAATTGAATCGATATTGTGACCGCTCTACCTTTTTACTATATTCACTAAAACGCCTACAGCGGGTCACTCAAGTAACCTAATAGTATTACTTCACCTGTGACTTGTTATACAATATCACACCAAAAATTAGGAATGGTTTTATATGTCCTAACTGCCCTACAGGAGTGGGTTCGTCTTTTAACCTGCTTTTTGTAATAAAAGAAACATAGGCAAGTTAATCTTTTAACTATGAACAGCGTTCTGAATATCACAATATCACACCAAAAATTAGGAATGGTTTTATATGTCCTAACTGCCCTACTTCAGTTCATAATCTACCTTTAGCACTTACGTGATTACCTAACAACTGCAGTTGCGTTTTAACTCTTGCATAAACACTTTACATAAAATTATATTACTTCACTCCACACAAAAAAAGAAATAAAATAACAGTATACCAGACAACAATACATGGAAACACAAAATACTGAAAAAAATCACATACCAAAATACCCCTACATACACCTTCAAAGAAATTGTCACTTGAATAGTGGATGAAATATATACAAGACGTTTCACTTTCACGTAGATTATTACTTTATACAATTTAACCAGCAAAATAATATTGTTATGCAATGAACGTACAATCAATAACTCTTTTACTAATTATTGGTTTTGAACAATTTGAAAAAAACGATTAAACAATAAATTGAAAACACACACTAAAGGAACAAATATTATCGTTAATAGAAAAATGAAAAATATGAATGAAATGGAATGAAAAATGAAGGTTTTACAATTCTTTACATGAATTAGCTATCTGGCTTCCTTTCACGACTGCAATATTGTAAAAGATTACGTTTAAATGATTTTAATATAATTATTCGACTATCTACGTCTGTAATTGAGGTGAAGTGTATCTCTGTAGAATAATTCTCGCTTCTTTCAACTTTCTTCTTTAATTTCTAGTGAAGTTTTCTGACTCACGACATGTCGTCTCGAAGAAATATTTCCACAGCTTGGAGTGGCGTCTGCGCCCCAGATCCTTTCAAGGTCGTGGCAACCCCTTGCTTCGGCGAACACATCCACTGGTGAATCGCTACCACAGTCCTTCGAATTTTATACAATATGACTGCAATATCTCCGCGTAATGAATTTCTTACGTGGTATGCGAAGACAGACCAAAAAAAGCTGGAAATAGAAAGAAACATTTCCTATAGCACATGCTTTCTACTTCAGTATACGTTCTTGAACGTTGAAATATATTATTTCCGTGTTGATGGAAAAATAGTCTATTTCTACGTAATGCGTTCACGTGAATTTATCAGACTATTCATGATTTAAAATTCTCAATCCTCTCATACATGGTATTGTTATTTTAACATGAGACGAATTACCTTTTTCAAGCTTCTTATCGTCGAAATACGGCGAATTCTCCTCTCCGTCCAACACGAACAATTTCGGTGCGTCCAGATCGGCGGTCGGCAGTAAAAGAGATAGCTTTTCGTAGCGGTGCTTTGCGCTAGTGCTGATCAAAGGTGATTTTTGATTGGTTGTCGCTCCAATCTAGGCGAGTGCGCTCAGAAACTTTAATAAATTCCGGCCGGCCGGTACCGCCTACTCTCCACGAACACTGCACCCACCCTCCGCTACCCATAACCTGCATTCCTACCACCCAATGCCATGACCGAATAGTTTGCACACCCACTTATCAGAAAATTAAAAGAGAACATTCCAAACTTATGTGCTAAATATGAACTAATTTATATCCAAATTTTAAAAAATTAATCGATGCAGAACATCAAAATAACATTAAGTCTGCATTCCCATCCAAGGGTGCGCTAACTTAACGTTTGTCAGCGACACCACTCATGAAAAATCCATTAAATAAAAAAAATAGTTAGCGCATCCACTCTTATACGTTGTTTTTTATCCGGAAGGCGGAAGGCCGGAGAGCGGAAGGAGGGCGGGCAGGGGTGGGCGAAGGGGAGAGCAAGTTAAGCCCAGCAGAGGGCAGAGGGAGTGTGCGTGGAGGGTGGATGGAGGGTGAGCAGGGCGGGCAGGGGACAGCTAAGGGAGAGTAAATTAAGGACACGAAGGGCTGATGGGATCGAGGAGAAGGGGATTGGGGGTGGGCGGGGGCTTGGATGCCAGGTGGAGGTGGAGGCGGATGAATGGCGGGAGCTACTGGTGGGACACGGGGGCTGGGCCGGCGGGGATGGGCAGGGAGACAGATAGCGGGTGGTGAAGGGGTGGTGAAGAGCATAGGGCGAGATGAGTGTGGACGTAGGGCGAAGTAAACCAACGAATGCGAAGGGTACACATTGAGTTGGCGAAAGATGGGCAGGACGGGAACTGAACGTGAGTGAGAGGAGTTGTCGTGAGGATGTGAGTGATCGGGCTAATGAGGAGCAAATTCATGGAGAGTGGCCGATGGATATACGGGTAGAATGGTCGTCCAATGAATCGAGTAAGGATGGTAGAGGGCGACACTGAATGAATGAAAGGTGAGCAGTGTCAGGCTGACGAATGCAGGGTTTTTATTTATTTATTTTACGTCAAAAAACAGTTAAAACTGCGTATGACATGCTATGGGGAAAAGTGAATTGTGTGCACATTTTCAGAATTTTGTGATCCCTACACTGTCATATACTACTTAAATTTTGCAGAAAAAAAATTCCCATGTAATAAAATATATTTTCAAGGATAAAAAGGCTATAAATTTTGGCTCTTGTCCATGTTGTCCTTCGGAATAATACTTCCTCCGCGACAAATGGAACATAATTGATAATTGTATTTCCCTTGAATTCTAGAAGACGTGCACAGAAAATGAAGTTACATTTATGTCCAGAAGCAAAACAAGTGGCCATCTAAGCATTTGCTCAATGGATCAAGGAAACTGGACGAAAAACTTGATCGAGATGGTGTTGAACTGCTTTCATCTCGTTTTAATTTAAACAAAACTCAAGAACTTCTATGTTATATTAATTCTTTTAATCATTGAACTAATGTATTATAAATGCACAGTAACTTTGCTGTGACATACTTATGAGTTAGTCTTGCTCAGCTCAGGACAGTAGTTTCTTGAGTTCTCGAATATCTGTAACTAGTAAATATTTTAATTTTTTACATGGCAATAAGTATTAATTACTGATATAAATTAAATATTGATTAATAAAGCTCCACTGTACTGAAACATCAGTAAACATGTGGTGGATCAGCGAAGCATGGGAAGTTTGTGGACGGCGGTGAATGGAGGAGGCCGGCAGTCTTTGATGCAAATATACGGGGGAGAAAATGAATGATGATCTTGCTTGATATTACTTGAGTGTGAGAGAGCAAAAGCGGCATATTTAGATGTACTGATAGGTTTAAATGAGCCAGAACAACAGATGTGATAATGGAAAAAGTTGGTGGCACACACACGTACACACAAATATATAAACACGCATGATATGTGAATTTCGGCGCGATTATCTCCATGTGGTACCATAACATTACTTTAATGCCCACGGGAGGAATGACTCAAGAGATTCACGATTCATTCTGTTTTTTTTTTCTATAATTCTGTATGGGACGATTATAAGTACGTTTGTGACGGTTATCAATCCCGATTAATTGCCGATAATCAAGATTAATAGTCGTTAATTGTTCATTCATCGATCTTTTCATGATTGTTGCCCAATATGATGCGGAGGGTGACAATCAACGGATTTTGTACTGTACTACACAAAATTGGGAATCTCAACTCTTGTCAATCTCGATTAAGCTTAGTTAATCTCAATTAATTACTATTTTTAAGCACACAAATACTGACTATTGTGTTCAGAGCTCATTACAGTATTTTGTATAAGAGTAAAATTACATTATAATGTAATACATTAATTTTTTCTCTGGGTCTCGACCCTTTTTTCAGGCCTTACGGTATTAGGATGAGCGTGTAAAGTATTGTGCCCATTGAGACTTAATGACGGGGACAAAATAACAGAATAGAGAATTTCATCGTAACATCTATTTCTATAACGAGTGTTCGAAAGCATCGGATGCGCGAACATGAAACAACAAGCGTGGGAAAACAGCGACATGAAATAAGATATGGAGGCGAGTTTAAACGCACTTGAAAGAGAACTGGAGGGAAATGAGATGCAAAGCGTGCATTGGTATGGGCTTGGGAGAGACGCGGAGGTGGATCAGGTCGCGTTGGGTGGTAGCGAGTGAGGCAGGTGAGAAGGGACGTGGGTGGGGGCGTGGGCGGCGGGCGTGTATGAAATATGCAGCATCGCGCACGTAACGGGCAGAGCGCGCCGATTCCACGCCGACGACGCTGCATTAAACATGGCCTCCGGAGGCGGCGGCTGCAGACGCAACGCGGGAGCGAGGGGTGGGCGGTGGCGGGGGGTGCGGGCAGGCAGGAGTTGGGACGGTGGCGGTGGCGGAGGCAGGGGCGGGGCAGAGGCACGGGCGGGGGCAGAGGCAGGGGCAAGGATGGGGACAGGGACAGGGACGAAGGGAAGGGCGGGGCAGGGGCAAGGCAGGGGCGGGGCCAGGAGCAGGGGCAGGGAGGGGCGGGGACAAGTCAGGGGCATGGGCGGGGTCAGAGGCGAGAGCAGGGGCGTGGTAGAGCCAAGGGCAGGGGCGGGGGCCGGGCAGGGGCGGTACAGGAGCTTGGAGGGCGGGGACAGGGGCTGGGAAAGGCGGTGGGAGAGGCGGGGCAATGGGGGGCAAGGGCGGGAGCAGGGGTGCGGAGAGGACGAGCAGAGAACGGGGAGGTGGGTACGTTACCCGCCTGAGGCAAGTGATGCTCATGCGAGTGGCAACCAGTTGGCAAGCGGTGAACCAAAGGTGAGTGGTCAATGGAAGGAGCAAAGTTGGTTGTTGTTGGACGAGGGAACGCTGATACGGGGGAGGGCCGGTGGTACCGGTGGGCGGCGGAATACATGTGACGGTTGGCGAGCGCGGGGACTGACGCAGGCGATGGCAAATGAAGATGACTAGCGACTCCGGAGGCCAAGGGTTCTGCGTGTGGATGGCGAAGGAGCAACTCTTCCTCGGGAGACTTCATTAAGTGATGCACCGCGGCGTCGGCCTTCAGGCGAGTTGGATTCTACATGCTGCATCTCAAGCGTTCTTGGATCAATATGATCTACATTAACTCCTGTCGTTTTAAAATATACAAATGTTGTTGTAATTCATTCTTGATGATGTAAAAATAAGTTTAGAACTCTGCTTTTATTGGTTCTTAGCAAAGTTTGAATGTCATATATGCTAGTGGAAGGCACTAGAATGTTTACGCTCCAGGAATTCTGCTTCTGAATGGTATGCAATTCTACCCGTCAGATTCTGAACGAGTAAAACGTAGTGACAATTTAATTTTCGATTCAGTTGGAATCGTATCGCTTAAGTATAGACCTCATTGTCCACACGATGTAATTTCGGTTTAATTTCATCCCTTACAAGCACACGTTGAATATACAAGTTGAACATACATACGACTAATTTGATATTCATATTGGTGCTTTAAGGGTAATTTTACTTGCTGATCCAAGGTTTTAGAACGCTAGAACTGTTATTATAGTTCAGTAATGAGAATACCATAACTCAACATTGATGAAATCAAAACAATTATTCACTCTGTGCAATGTGATTTTAATGATACGTAAAAATACAAATTGGTCGAGATGCAAATTATTCATCTATGTATCCACCGGCTGGATTTCTTCTATTCTTACTAGTGTCCCCCACGGGACAGGGTCAGAACTTTGGCGCCAAATATAAAAGCCTTGCCGGGAAGTTGTATACTGTCATCTGGTTTCTCAAAATCTCGGTGCAACATTATTATTCGCAATTACGTACCAAGTACTAATTATCGTCCAATTGTATTATATACATACATACATTTATTTGAACTGCAATTGAGCATGACCAGTACAGTTAAATAACAATAATAAAAATAATAATAATAATAACAACAATAACAATAATAAAGGAGTACAGTACAAGCCGAGGATGCAATAATCATACAATCACTAATTTTAAGTATAATAACAATTATTCGAACTCTGTCATGATATCCAATAATTATATGTTGTGATGCAAAAATTTAATACAAGCTACATAAATATTGGCTAAATTAGATTTTTTTAAATTCATTGATCGCGTTCACTGCACTGCACTGCACTACACTACACTGTCTTTGCTTTGAATTACACTGACCAGCACTTCACAGCACTTCACCGCACTTAATTAATATCTATTACTCTGATCTTGTTCTAAATTATTTCTAAAACTTCGGACACTTAGAGGAAAAGCTTTGAAAATTGCTGCGGGTAAACTGTTCCAATCTTTAATTGTTCTGTTTCAAAAGGAAAATTTCCACAGATCTGAATTTTGTTTCCTTGTTCACATTTTGTGGGCGTGATCGCTTTGGCCGAAATAATTTCCTTTTTCTAATCTAACCAGAATTTCCTTCCAAGCTGGTTGACCTGCGTACGATTTATAAAGAGCGCAAAGCCTCGCCCTTGTTCTTCTCGTTTCTAGAGGTTCCCATGGCTTTTTTTATTGTGTTAGTTCTATAGGTAAACTTATTAGTGCCAAGTGAGCGCAGTGATGAGTGCGAGTTCCACGATCGCAAGGTTTCTCAACTCTGGTGCTCACACACGGACACACGTACTTTCCTTGCCAGTTTCTGTAGTATCCAATCAAAGACAAGAATTCTTAAAATGATTTTTATTCAAGTCCAGGTACAATTGCTGAAGTGTCGAATCAAAGCGAAGCCGTGTTGTACCAAAAGCGAAGCCGTGTTGTTGTAGTCCAGAAGAAGTCCCCAAATCAGCCAAGTCGTCGAATATCCAGAAGAGTGTTCCACGTCAGTAGCACAGGTCGTCGTAGCTGCTCTCCACGCCTCTCTCGCCAATTCACTCGCCAGGATAAATCGCTAACACTGCCGCTCGCTATCTGCCCTGGCGTCATGTCGGAGGCCTCTTATAACCCGCTAGGGCTATTGGCCCGCCGACTAGCTGCGGAGTAGGGGCGGTGGCGAGTCCCTACCCGCTTGGTCTGGCGTGACGGCCGCGCGCGGACAGGCCAGGCCAGATCGCACCGGTTGCCTTCTTCTCTCGCCAGGGGCGGTAACGCCCCGCTGACGTTACTCGGCGGCGGCTCCCTTAAACGTGTGCGGCTGATCACGACAGTTCCCCCCATACACACACACACACACATACAGAGGAAATTGAGAAGGAACTTGACCCTCTTATCTGAGTGGTATATGATTCCGGAACTAACCTCGGAAGCTAGTTGTTTCGAAGCTGTCCCACTCAGGTTTGTTAAGAACATTGCATTAAGAAGTATCCAGATAACGGCTCTATGGTGTTACTTTGCGAATATGAGGGTGGTGAGGATCAGGCGAAAATATATGTGCCGATCCTGGGGTTTGAAGAAAATCCATTTGGCCACGGTAGAACGATCTCTTCAATTTATATGCGCCTTAAATAAATCGCGATTGCCAAACCTTGTGAATGAGGCCTTCGTGTCGCCGTTGTCGTTTCAAACGTCCGCCGAAGCGTCCGTTCCCCCACCTCCAGCGAGAGGAAAGCACTGTTAGCTGTGGAAAACTTAGACTGCCTCCACACGGGCCACTCTGGCGCAACCGAGAAGCGCCGATTTCACAGCCATAACCGAGCGCCGCATTCACAGCCATAAGCGAGCACAATTAACCGCGACCAAGGGAGGATTCGCGAATCATACCGTGTGTAGGCTCCAGCTGGCGCAAGGCAGTACAGGTAAAAACGTCTTCAGTGGAAAATCCCAGTGGTCTCATGTAGAAGGCTGCTGTTCGGCCGACGGTGGCGCGGGCGCGCGTCTGCGCTGATTGTGGCGGCAATTAACCACTAATCGCCACAGCAACGCGACTGCGCCGCCTATGTGAATACCTCCATTTAACCCCGCAGAGGTAGATCACGATGGCGTAGGTTGTCGTGGTCTTTGGTGGAGTGTCGTAGACGACCACCCGGACCCTGAGTCTCCCTTTTTGCGCTGCTCACGTCGTTAGCTTGAATGTGCAGGCAGTGAGAAGTTGGTGCTAAACTCCTGGTAGTCGGGTTCGCCCGACTACCCCCAGTTGGGCCTATGGCGCGTCGACTTTTGGGCAGGATCGGGCGAAGGATGCTTTTCGGAGTACTACGGATCCCACATTTAAATCCGGCGGGAAACTAGATACCACCCGTAAGATTGCCCAGGTTCCGGTGATAGCTGGTAGTAAGCATTGGGGAGACGGGATGGGGTCTCCGAGCCGCCTGGACCTTAGTTCAGGTTGTCCCCACTCGGGCTCTCGGATTCGTCGTGGCAGTGGTCCGATACTCTAGGCAAAGAGGAGGGAACTTGTTTTCGGCACATGTGAGTGGCACATTGTTTTGACTCCGATACTAGCCTGGATAGCTAGTAGCTCTGAGCTGGCAGGGCGGCCCGACACAGGCATTGAATGGGGAAGTTGCCGTGAGGGCAAACTGCGTTCCGGCGGGATCCGAATACCTGGCCGTAGGCGCACTCTCTCGTCTGCAGGGGTGAGGATAAGAGCTAAAGCTCAGATGCCCACTCCGGAGTTAACACTCCCTGGTAGAAAATGTTTTTGTGTAGTATGGTAGACCACGCAGGGTCCATACATACCTCCATTGAAATCAATGCCATTATGCGCCCCAATCGGAAGCGTTGTCGAATGGCGCCGTGTGAAGGCAGAAAGCGCGAAATGTTTCGTAACAAATTCAGGGGCAGGGTGACTCAGGTACTCCACAGTAAAAAGGACCAGGAAACTGTGTGTAATACACTCTTTTATTTCATTAATTAATTAATGTTTGTTTTATTATTTCATGTTTCTTCGTAAAGTTTATATGAAGAGATTAGAATCTACATGTGATTTACTAATTTCTATGAATAGGTTTTTTGAAATTACCTTTACAAATGTACTTCTTCTTAGCTTCACGCATTAAACAGAATATTTTTTTTCTTTTTTGTCACGAAAGGTAAGAAACTCTTCGGTACTGTGACGATCCATCCGGATAGTCAATTATTTTGTATTTGCATTTGGCGTTATTAGGTCAGTAGTTCGACTTCGCCGGCCAGCCGGTCCCCCATGCCTCGACCTAGTTACATTCCCGTGCTTGGGAGTATGAGTGATATGAGGCGAATATGACGTATTCTCTTCGCCGTAACTAGCAAGACCCGCCTGCTTGAGTTTTTCTTCGTCATACAGCTACAGAAACTGGGACGATTTTGAAGGAGAGCTACAACTCTATTTTTACCTCGACCGGGAATCGAACCCGGGACCACAGCACAGGAAGCTAGAACGCTGCCCATGAGCCATCCCATAGCCAATAATAATTTTAAAATGTAAATATTTAATCCCGAAAGTGACATTGTGGCTAGTAAACAATTGAAGGAGAAACGTCTTTAGTTAAATTGATACAGATTGGAGAAAAGTGCTTAATCTATTGATTATTATCCGAGGGTCATTCAATAAATAACGAGACAAATTGATGCAGCTCAAAAACGATTTATTTAATGATTACAATACTTTGTCTACTTTTCAATTTGGTCTCCGAGAACACTTATACATTTGTCCCATCGTTCTTCCAATTTGCGCATGCTTCTAGCATAAAATTCCTTTGGTTGATCTCGAGGTCACTTTTGCACCACAACTTTAACTTCATTTGACGAAAAACGTTTTCCACATACAGTTTCTTTCAGGGGTCCAAAGAGGTGGAAGTCCGATGGGGCGAGATCGTAGCTGTAGGGGGATGTGGAAGGATCTCCCACCCCATTTCATGAAGTACCTCCTGAGTTATGCATGCCGTATGGGGGCGCGTTGTCATGAAGCAAAATGACTCCTTCTATCAAGAGTCCACGACGTTTCGCCCGAATTGCAGACTTTAATTTCTTTTCGAGCATATTGCTATAATATTGGTTGTTGATAGTTCGTTGATCTTTGAGATAATCACAATAAATAGCCCCTGTGAGTCCCGGAATATTGTAAGCATGACTTTATCTGCAGACGCCTGACTCTTGAAGTTCTTCAGGGAGGGAGAATTCGTATGCTTGAATCGAAGGCTTTGTCGCTTGCATTCAGGCTCATAATGATGGTTCTATCACATGGTCCTTTTTAATTAAACAAGGCTGCTCTAATCGGTAGTTTTCCGTGGTTTCTCCGATCAACACCAGGCGAATACCGGAGCAGAACCCTAACGAACGGTACCATGGACCGCGCGCGATCATTCCTTCCTCTTCCTTGTCCTATCCTCTCCCTTTACACACACACTTACACTAACACGCACTACACTAACACATATTCCGGGAGACCGGTCGGGAGCTTAGAGCTTGTCTCGGCTGAGGCGGTGCCCCGTTGGTGGGAGAGTCCTGGTTAGGGGGAAAGCCCACTAGCCGGTGATAGGTCGAAGCCGGATCTCGCCATCCAGCGGGGGAAGATCACCGCGCATATCCCGAGGGAAAAACATGCACTACACTTATGAAACTAATGATCTAAGCTGTTGACGCGCCCGGAATCACTAACAACCAACCAACCGATTAAAAACTTACTTTCCATTGTTGACTGATATGATGTCTGATTTCTTTGTGAGTATCCGTAAGTGTTCTTGGAATCCATCTCGCACAGATTCTGAACGATGTTATGGACAGTTCCAACATTCGTGTACACTTCTTCAGCAATCAGTTCAACGGTATAACTCTTATTGTCTGTAACGTTTCAATGCGAGATTCGAGGTGAAACGCAACTTCGACGGGTCGTCCACTTCGTTGCTCGTCAGACACGCTTACAGGGCCAATTTTAAACTAATCCACTCATTTGTGCACGTTCGAACGGTTCAAACAATTACTGCGGTACACTTTCAGCATCCTGCCGTGAATTTCATCTTTCACTCCCTCTGCAACTACAAATCTTACTACAGTATGTGGTTCTTTCACGGTGCAATGCGCGAGAGTACCCGCTATAGTTAACTGAGTGATTTTCAAGTTATGTTTACAAAATGGTATCGAACACATGAACAAATACCATGACAAGGATTCCAACTTGACGATCTGAGAATATTGTTCTCTGCTATTTCCTTTTACGAGTTGAGTTTATTTTTCAAGATTACTGATTCTAGAGGACAAAATAAATAAAATGTTCACTGCATATAAAGATGTTTGTATATATAAGAGTGGTTAACTTCGACACCCGCAGACCGATCTCCACGAAGGTTGGCGTATCTACGTGTTTTTTTTTTCACCCAAAAGGTTTATGTGCTGTTTATTTTGTTATAACTCAACTAGATGGCGCTGTAGAACAAAATATTCGTGTCAAATGCAACCCGCAACACTCAGTAGCATTTTTTCGTCTATATCGATATATTGTTACAGAGAGGGAGAGAGAGAGAGAGAGAGAGATGGAGAGAGAGATGGAGAGAGAGATGGAGGAGAGATGGAGAGAGAGAGATGGAGAGAAAAGAGAGATGGAGAGAGAGATGGAGAGAGAGATGGAGAGAGAGATGGAGAGAGAGATGGAGAGAGATGAAGAGAGAGATGGAGAGAAAGAGAGAGATTTAGAGAGATGGAGAGAGAGAGGGAGAGAGAGGGAGAGGAGAGGGAGAGAGAGGAGAGAGAGGGAGAGAGAGGGAGAGAGAGGAGAGAGAGGGAGAGAGAGGAGAGAGAGGGAGAGAGAGAGGAGAGAGAGGGAGAGAGAGGAGAGAGAGAGAGAGAGAGAGAGAGGAGAGAGAGGAAAAGAGAGATAGAGAGAGAGAGAGAGAGAGATGAGAGAGAGATAGAGAGAGATAGAGAGAGATAGAGAGAGAGATTAGAGAGAGATAGAGAGAATAGATAGAGATGATAGATAGAGAGATAGATAGATAGATAGAGAGAGATAGATAGATAGAGAGAAGATAGAGAGATAGATAGATAGATAGAGAGAGATAGATAGATAGCAAGAGAGATAGATAGATAGCATAGATAGATAGATAGCAAGATAGATAGATAGATAGCAAGATAGATAGATAGATAGATAGATAGATAGATAGATAGAAGATGAAGATAGAAGAGATAGATGATAGAAGAGAGAGAGAGAGAGAGGAATGAGGAGAGAGAAAAGAGAAAGGGAAGATGAGAAAGAAGGAGATGAAGGGTAGAACAACGTCTGGCCAGTTCCGCTATTAATAAATAGGACGAACACAAATTAGGAAAAAAGAGCTTGTGAATTTCAAAATCACTTGTTTATATATTGTATTTTGGCGACTAAAACGTAAAAGTAATATAACGTGCAAGTTGTTGAATAACGTGAATACGCGTGAATGTATTTCTTCCTGTTATTCTTTAGGGTGTATATTTTTTTGTTTTTGTACAGTGTACTTTTATGATTTTGATGGAGACACAATGGGAATAGGTAATAACAAACGAACAATCTTTGCTTAGCGTAGAATAAATCAGAGTTGCACCTATTCTGGCAGTCGCAACATTGAAAATGTGAAACATTTTTTATCCTGTATGGAACGGCTTCGCAAACCTCGATCCAAAATAAATTTCTGGGCCCGGTGGACTAATTAATTAATTACAAAAGAAAAGAGTAATAGTAGTAGAGTTGTACGTTGATTACGTTAACGCCCACTATAAGCGACATTGTTATTTTACCGAATAATTCCGCCGAATAACCGAGAAGGGAATATCCTGCGAATTGGGACGAAGGAGACACGCAATTGATTACGATCTTGCGCATCGAAGACAAACGAAGAACGCGTAAGACAAACCTTTAAACCCTTTCCTCAAAGCGTTCAACAGTTTAGGAAATTAATTTACGGAATTTTTAAGTTTTTGAGGTAACTAAGAATATTAAGTTATACAGTGAAGTGAGGTGTCGTGCAGTGTAGAGCAGAAAACAAAAGAAGGAAATGTTTTTAGTGTTATAGTGAAGTGAAATGAAGAATAGTGCAGTGTGTTCTTAATTGTATAAACACTCAGTGCAGCTTTAGATGAAAGACGTTTCTTTTTTTCATGTAGTTTAATGTTTTAAGAACCAGCAGTTTTTATATTATTATTACTGTCATTATTATTATCATTTTAGAATTATTATATTATTTGCAAGACATCTATTATCTTATTTATGTAATTAACTGCCACCGAGTTACACCCAATTGCAGTTTAAATAAATTTATCTTTAGCTTTATCTTTAACAACCGGAGCAGACGAAATTCCAACGCGGTGACGTGCGGAAGCACATGATGTCTTGACCCGGTAGCTTCCGGACGGCAGAGACGCGTTTACGATTCGGTAGTGTTATGTAAATTAGTAATGAGTAGGAAAAAATTATGAGTACAAAAGAAAAACTATAATTGTGTGTGTGAGAGAAGAAGACACTTGGGCAGGACCGGATTTCAACTAAAATGAATTTCTACCATCACGGAATTTAAAATGGAACTTGGAGTGCTCACGAAACGACGTTCAAGACGGCAGAGGAACAATAGAGGAAAATTTCTAAAAGAGGACGCGTTAAATTCTATAAATGAATAAAGATAAAGTTTTGGATTAAATTAATGATTTTTAAATCAACATTTAAAGAAGGGTAATGGCCATACATGCAAGGGGAGGGATTCAGGAAAATAATAGTAAATAACAATAAGAGTTTTATTGCAAACATTATTTGAGTTGTCGTTGTTGTGTCTGAATTGCTGATTACTTCTTTGGTTCTCTGGCAGCTCATCAAAATAGTTGTATGACCATTAAGAATTTGAATGTAATTATCGTGCAGAAAGGAATAAAACGAGTGGTTGTAAATTAGAGTAAGCTATGCACTTTCGGACGTTTAATGAACAAAATTTAACTAGCAGTATCGTTGAATTTATTGTTACATACAATGAGGCGATACGCATAATTTGTTTTTACTGACTCATTGACACATGCTAGGATTTGAAATAATGAACATGAATGGCTAACACAATACAGCTTAAATTTAAAACACAATAGTGTGAAATGCATTTTCCATTCTCTCTGTTAACCACATGTCTTTCTTGGACTAGGAATGTGGCAAGTTTAGTTGAAATGTTTTGCACTACCTTACAGATTACAAATGTGCACTATCAGATTTTGTAAATACCACCTGTTTTGTGGTGTGTACCTTTGCATAACTTTACCAACTGAAGAGGTTTGAAAAATAATGTTTTCCCGGCACGATGAGCTTGAAGATGATGAAAAGAAACCACACTTTGTTTTGAGTTTAATGCGCCTTTCACGTAAAGGAATGTTAGAATACGTAAATTGAGTTGTACTGAGTCTTGTTAACTTTGAATTGTGCGACGTGGCGTCGCTAATTGCGACCGTGAATGAGAAAACAAGACCAATGTTGCTCGACGCATAAACACGTGTGTGAACACATGGGCCCAACCGTCAACACTCCCAGGCGGTTGCTTGCCTCCACGAGCGTGGGATCGCTCTCGAACGCCGTCTGCAGCGATACCTCCCGGGGCCGCTCGGCCTGTGCCACGTTGTCAACTCAAACCTCCTGCGCTTCAAGGGAGCATTTTGTAACAGTCGTATTTATAAAATGCTATGATGTATGTAATGTTTGTGTTCACCGGAAAATACAGATCACAATGGTTGTTTAACTCTAAGTAAGTATTGTTATTCCTTTGTAGCACTTAAGAAAAGTACCATTTCCAGGTAAGAAGGAAATAAAAAATCATACGTAAATTTTCAGAACTTAGCCTGTTTAATGATGGTCTCACTCACAAATAATTTTATCATGAAGGATCAACCTCGGTACATCCTTCGGGCTATTTGTCGGGTTAAATGCATACAGAAATATTGAATGAAAATTAGGTAAAATAATCAAAGAAAAAGGAAAATGTTTCTGTCAGAAATGTGTATATATATATATATATATATATATATATATATATATATATATATATATATATATATATATATATATATATGTATGTATATATATATATATATATATATTAGGCTGTATCCAAAAAACAGAAGTCAAAAGTCATCGAAAAGTTAGTTTTCGATGCAAGAACAACATCGTCACCAATAAAACAGTTTCTAAAATGAATTTAGGAGTGTCGCAAACTCCTTAAACACCCCATTGTTCGGCTTTTTTCCCTGTTAGAAAATAACGAATAAACATTATTTAATGTTATTTGTATCAACGAAGTTTTGACTAAGGGGGTGCCCTCGTTACCCTGCAACAATTTTATGATTATCAAACATTACTTATTTGACTCAGTGTGCAACATCCCGAATATGGCAAATTTTACGTTAAAACCATACAAATACACCTTTCAAATGGCCATATATGTATAAATTTATATCCAAAATACTTTTAATTTAGATAATATTAAAGCGTGAAATCTCTACTTCAGAACTTTGCTTCACGAAATTTAACTATTTCAATTCAATCAGCTAAAAATGCGCCCATCACTAATAACGACCTACAATTGTACCGCACTGCTGAATCTGATTTCTTTATTCACTATTATACTGTGCTGAACAGCCTGCCTTGCTAGCCGAATTCGTTTATTACGCTCCGTGAAGTCACAGAGGTTAAGCGAATTCGAGACTCGCGGGTTCGTGGTTGGTGACCGGTCAGGAAGCCCGGAATCTAACACCGTTGAGCCCCTGGCCGTAGAGATAAAAGGCAGACTGACTGACGTATCAGTAACGAAAAATTACTCCAGAGTAAGCGCTCAACGCCCAACAAGGGGTAAAAGAGACGCGTTACGTTGGCAATGACGCAACAAATTTAAAAAATACATCCCCCCTCTCCTTTCCCACATTTCCCATTGGTGCCAACAATCCTCAGTCCAGAATCCCTCCTCAACAATACATTCCTCATTCGCTCCCTTGAAACATTCCTCTCCTCCTGAACAATTATTATTCCAATTAATCCACAACACTCATTAACTTCTTCTCCACTCCCAACCCTCTCCCTCCCTCCCTAAATTCTGATACAAATTATTGGGAAGAGGATTGTCAACTGCCTGTGAAAAATAGAAGAACTTTGAATGAATGCTTTGTCTTTTTTTGGAAATTTTCACATTTGTGTGATGACGTTAAGTGAGCTTGGTTATAATTTACGCAAGTGGATTTAAGTTGCATTTACGCGATTTAAGGAAGTTGGTGCATCTTACACATTTTGGAGTTTTTGAACAATATTTTTGTGCGTCCGTTGTCCTGACATGTTTTCCATCTCACAATGAATGAATTACGGGTTCAACATCTGAGTTCAACTGTTACCACAAAACTCAAAAGACTATTGATGTTAAATAGTTTTTCAAAGTGTATGTTATGTACAAAGTTAAAGAA
This sequence comes from Teleogryllus oceanicus, assembly GCA_964035755.1. Taxonomy (NCBI): domain Eukaryota; kingdom Metazoa; phylum Arthropoda; class Insecta; order Orthoptera; family Gryllidae; genus Teleogryllus; species Teleogryllus oceanicus. Next base: position 108,029,363 of record CAXIVR010000004.1, on the reverse strand, counting down.
CAGTTCTTTCACCATAAGTTTATTTCAGTAAATCCACAATCCAAATCAAGTCCGAAATACAAGCCAAGTTCCAGTCCGCCAGAAGAATACACTCGCCGTAACACACGCCCTTCAAAACCGAACTTACTACTATTGCTAGGCACTCGCTTACTTCTCCAGAAATGTCCTACTGACTACCGCCCGGGCAAGGCCCTATAAATACGCCCCGAGGCATCTGAGCGAGTCTCTTACTTCCCACCTCCGTGGCGGGGCATCGAGGGCAACTGCCCCTCCTGTGACCGCTTAGCCGACACGGCCCGGTGACCACGGAAAAGCGCCGTTTGCTCTGCTCCTGGTGGCATCTTTCCGTACTCCGTATTTCTCGACTGGACGCGCCCCCGGCGCAACTCTGCAGCGGCCACAGTGGGCCGCAACTATGTTGACCGGTACAGTGTGCCCACCACGTGGGCACAAATGCTGTTATACACAGCAGTTTACATACTGCACATGAAGGCTAGAAAGATTTATTAAATATTAAGAGGCAGATTACTGTGATGTTGTGAATATTAGCCTTGCTAAGTTCTTTAGCAATTTCATCTTCTTTGTAATCGATCGGCACTCAACGAATAACTGCACTAAAGGTGATGACTGATGGATCTCTGAGCTTGTGATATTGACACATATTCTGGTTGAGAAAGTGAATATTTTTTGTGAAATCATCTATTGAGTTAAGAATAATTTTAACTGAATTACCTTTTATTGTGGTAATAAAGTTATCTTTTAGCTCCGAGGTTAATTCCTAACAAGTTCTTTGTACTTTGTAATTTCGTGAGTACATATTGGAGGCGACTTTTTGATCATAGGCTCTTTGGGATCAGTCGAAATTTGGGTATTTTCCTCGCGGTCATCGTCCGCCTGAGGCCCAATCTGGGCAAATCTGATCTTTGTTGGTACACTCATTACGCCAGAGAAATAATTAGACTTGCGTCTGGCGCCGGTTACCTGGAGGTTGCTGAGTCTACGCTTTCTCGGCTCTGGTCTTAGTACTTGAACGTTGCTGTTGACGGTTGAGTTCTGGTAGAATTTATATTGATGCACTGCGGAGACATGCGCCCTAGACGGAGGGGTTGGACTTGAGCACTATGTAGCACTGTGAAAACGTTTGAGCACGTGTGGAAATAACCACTGCACTGAATAAGTTGGGCTGAACCTTAGTTGACACAGACTGCTCGTCGCGCAGTAGTGCGAACACCCCTGCGGTCGGCACAGGAACGTAACCGAGTAAAGAAAATTTGCTGGTCGGCGCTAGCTGAGCTGCACGGTGCGGAGCGATCAGTACAAAACAACGGTCGACAAGACAATAGTGGCATAAAATAACAAATATTTGAAAATTATATTCTCTGATACATTTCTAATGAGAAATTCTTTGAAAATACGACTTCAATATTTAAAAATCCTTTGCTATAGTCATCAATAATTTCTCTGACGTTCAAGGTTACAAAGTTCATTTTCCTCCAACTCCTCTAAGAAAACAATCCCACTTCTAGCAATATGGTGTCCTTAAACAGCTACTGGCCCTTTTTAACAGTCATTACTTTCTTTGCCACAAGACAATTCTCGTCCTCACCTTGATAACTTCTTAGGAGCAGGACTGATAACGATGGAGAATCTACCTCAACAGTTGGTATCCCTAGATCTATACCCAATTTAAAATATGTAGAATTCTATTAACAGCTCTATTGCGATATCAATCTTACTTCAACATCAGAGCAATCTGCGAGCGAATATTCAGTTGCATGAGATGGATTAACTCAACACACCTGTGGGAAACTGTACTGCTGCACGCTGTTATGTCTCGCGCTACATGTATTAAGGTAGCAGGTTTGGCTAAACATTTCCTACCCAAGAAAACCCACACATTGTTTTTGAAAACATGTGTACAAAGCTTGAATATAAATAAAAAGCTAAAAACATCTACATGTTTTATTTTTAATTATTTTAAATAAAAAAGTACATCTTATAATTTCATGTAGTGAAATATTAATTAAATAAAAAATTTATTCACAGCAAAATCACAGAAACAAGCAGAAATAATAACACAATTACAAATGTAAACTTATAGTAAATGGAAAATTGATTTAAATTACATTATGAAATAATATTCCTCTATAAAATAAAAAAATGTATAAATCTCAAGATTAGAATTTGTAAGGAAAAGATATAATGATTTCTTGCTTGCCTTTGCCCACGCACTTTCCGTGGGAATAACATTTCCATATAAAAATTCAAAGAGCTCTAACGAATTTTATTTTATTCGTTGAATATCATAATTGGAAAGAAAAATAAAAACATTTAGAACAGTCGTATAGATGGGGCAATGCTTAGAATATTTAATGGGCTCTTCGTTCTGTTAAGGATATTAATGGTATATCAAAGTAATTATGTAACTAAACCAACAGACTTGACTGCTATGTCATCTGCAACTATCTCGATCTCCAATATCATACCTCCACGTGTTCCTAAAATTTAAATGAAATTTTAAGTATACATGAAATTCTTAAAAGGAAATAATATACTAATAAGAAAGATAAAAACAGTTCCTTCGTCTACAATATCTTCCACGACTGAAGAATCTACGGCCTCTAATGAGGTGCAAAAGAGAGAACAGAAACAAGATGAAAAATAGGAATAAAGAGTCAGGGAAGCAAATTGAGAGGCAAAGGAGAGGGCAGCTACTTTGGGAACGGTGTGCGAATGAGAGCTTCGAAGAACGATGACCGATGGGAGGGCGAGTGCAAGCCTTAGAAAGGCGAGTCGGAACAGGCGATGTAGTGATGTGGTGATGAGACCCTACGACGGCGAAACGCGGAAGTGGCTGCTCGAGCTCGCACTCGCACGGACGGTGAGGTGGAGAGCAAACGATACGGAGAGAGATGGGGCAGGGCTGGGAAGGGCGGTGTTGTGCGGGCAAGGCGAGACCGGGGGGGGCCGGCCGGGCGGGCGGGCCGGGCGGGGCGGGCGGGGCGGGACTGCTCAGGGCGGAGCGGGGCGGGCACGGGACGGAGCGGGATGTTGGGTCTGGGCGGGGTGCAGCGGAGCGGGGCGGGGCGAAGCGGGGAGGGGGGGGCGGGGAAGCACAGTGCAGAGCGGTGCGGGCAGGTAGGGTCAGGTCGAGTTGGGGAGGGGTGGGGAAGGGCGGATCGGTTCGGGGAAGGCGGATCGGTTCGGGGCGGGGCCGGGCGGGTCGGGGAAGGGCGGGCAGGCCAGCGTGGGGCGGAGCGGGATGTTGGGACTGGGCGGGGCGGGTCGGGGCGGGGCGGGGCGGAACGGGACGGGACAAGAAAGGACCGTGTGGTGCGGGGCGTGGCAGGGCAGGGCGTGATGCGGAGCAGCGTGACCGGTCGCATCCCAATTTGCACTTGGCGCAATCTGAAATTGATCTTGAGAAGCCACCGCAGCCCTCGCCGAGATGCGGGTCTCTTCCGGGCAGACGCTGCGGCCCCCTCAGTTGCCTAGACCGACACGCTCCGGCTCCGCCTACGCTCGCCTTCGCCTCCACCCACATCTTCGCTCATGCTCTGCTCACGACGCCGGCCGTATCTCCGACCCCTCTTCCGAGACTCTCATGTCCCCGCCTCCTTACAGCCTCCGAACCCACCTCCGCCATGCTCCGCCCTTGCCTAAGCTCTATTCCTCTTCCTCCCCGTACTTATGCCTTCCCGCGATTTAACCACATTCGCGACCACATATCTAATCCTTCTCTGCTCCTCTCTCAAGGGCTGGTCTCCGCCGTTTCCATCTGTCAACTTTTGCCTTTACCCGCGACTGCTCTTGGAGCGGTGGCTTAGTGCATCTGTGTCACTGCAGTGCCTTTGACCGGGAGGGCCGAGGTTCGAGTCCCCACAGTGGCAAGATTTTCCACACTAGCTTTTCAGCTAGGGCGAATTAAGTCGCTGTCTGGAGGACAATTTTAGCGGCCGGCTGCTCTGATTGGTAGTTTTCTGTGGTTTCTTCGATCAACACTAGGAGAATGATAGAGCAGTGCCCTAACAAACGGAGTTGACAGATGGAAACGGCGGAGACCAGCCCTTGGGAGAGAAGCAGAGAAGGATTAGATATGTGGTCGCGATCTTTCCTTTCTCTTGCTTGTCTTATCCTCACCCCTTACACACTTACACTAAAGTGCACTACACAACCACACATACCGGTCGGGGGCTTGGAACGTGTCGCGGTTGGGGCGATGCTCCGCTGGTAGGAGATACCTGATTGGGGAAGTCGACGGTAGGTCGGTGTCGGATCTCACCATACAGCGGGGAAAATCGTCATCTCCAGATGAAAAAACATGCACTACACTTACGGTATTAATGTCCTTGTTTGTTGAAGCTGCAGGGATCACTGAGAATCAATCAATCAATCATTTAATCAACCCGCGACTGCCCACTGTCCGTGATCTTGACGCCTTTCCTAACTTCCTCCACTAAAAGCAGCCCCTTAGCCACCTCTGCCTCCGTCGCCGCTGCCAAATCTCCGTTCAACTCCACCCCCATAACGAGTCGTCTAGATCTAGTAGGATTTCATCGCTCCTAGTCCGCACGTTCGTCACCTTCCTGCCCCCAACGTCGCCCCCCCCCCGCGACTGTCGATTCGCTTGGCCTGGATTTCCGGCCAAAGACTCCGGAATCTTCGCAACCTTGCACTCGACGCCGTCGCCGCTTGTACTTCGACTCGAACTCTCATTATCTGAAAGACCAGAGTCATGAATGTTTGTTTCCTTCATTCTCAGTCGAAAATGAATTTGACTCTCACTCTATGAAACAATATATTGAATATTTAGATGTCTGGACGTCCTTAATTGCAATTTCTTTAATTAGAAATTTACTTTAATAATTACACAACAGTTATACACTAAAGAACTGCCGTTAAGAAGTTTCACTTTACTATTATCATTAAATTACACATTTATTAAAAGGTCTATCGTGCTTTTCTTTAAAATTGTCTACACACAAAATTGATATTTCAAAAAGTAGAACCATTTGAGCGAATTTTGTAGAAGTTGTTTACAAGTTTCACATACTACATTAATAAATTTTTTGGACAATTGTTTACTAGTTTTGTGCATCTCAACAAAACTTGACTTTTTAGTACTACTTTTTTTTTACTTTTTAGTACTACTTTTTTCATTTTCTAGCCTTCAATTCAACCCTTCAATTTATTTATTATATTTTAATGTGAAGAGAAGCGTTTTTGATAAACGCTTTTACATTTTTGTTATTTTTGTTTCCTCTCAAGGACAAAATAATTCCAATTGCAAGAAGGTTCCTTCATCTCTTGCTTAATCTTTCAATGTCATAATGTCTTCTGTCTCCATGTATGTCTCCCATGGAGCTATGAATATAGGGAGATGGCATGACATCACAAACTTGAAACGACTGCCGTCATATTGGGGAGTCCAAAAAGCTTGTGGCATAGAGAAACAACGTGTGAGTGCTCTGAGGCTTGTAGCCGTGTTGATGTTCAGTTGTGTTGTTTGGCATCGTTTTTAAATTTAATTAATTTTGTTCAGAATATCTAGCTTTTTGTAACCGTTCGTTTTGTGTGACTAACGGCTGTACTGTAACTTGTGTGACTAACGGGTGTACAAACCGTGCGGGAAAACCAGATATTACTTTCCACAAGTAGTACGTAGCTACTCCATGTAATTTGGAACATTTAGTATCTTTGTAAGTTATTCATTAATTTCCTTGATTTTTTTAAATATTTCCTGCAGATCCAAAGCGGAGAGCATTGTGGATTAGAGCTTTACGAAGAGACAATTGGCAGCCTAGCAATTACAGCAGGTCATGTTCGGCTCGCTTTCAAGAACACGATTTTCATAGAATTTCTTCATTGTGTACGTTTGAGGGAATTCGCAGTTATAATAAACTTTCCGGCATGTAGGTTAGGTCTGTATTAACAGAAGATATTGGTTTGACAGACGTGTTTTGGACCCACCAATATGGCGGACTAGCTTCACTTGCTGAACACGGAAGATGCTGGTAACGACACCTCCATGTATTCATAGCTTCATGATATCTCCAAAGACTCCATGTCTCTTCTCAGTGTCTCCAATCCCTCCATATGACCAGACTTTGGAGCCGTTTTCGGGCAACAAATATGTTATACTCAGATATTTTAAAGGAATTGATTTTATTAATGATAGAAAAAAACGACTTCTCCTATTTATTCATTTCGAATGATATTCTTCATAGTTAAACTATCTTAAAAATCATTTTCAATTTTCTAATACATATTCTTTAAATGCCTGTGTAGTCAAGCAGTTTTCGACTTCGAGATTTCGGAACTGTAGAGAAAAGATGGAATCACATAAAATTAAATCGGACTGTATCTGTGAGAGACGTTTTCATTTTTTCCTAACAGTTTATCAAAAATCTTGAAATGTATTACCTTTTCATTTCAGTGTCACTGTTACATGATACATCCATGCCAAAATAGATTGCATCCCGCTCTCAATGCTTAGGCTCATAAGCTTCTAAATGTAGACATTTTAGAACATACTGCTAATAAGTATGATAACATATTTTCATTTGAATAAAGAACTCTGGCTTGACTCTTGCAAAAGCTCCACGCTTTTTAAATAATAACTGCTTTAAAACTAAGCATTGCGTCTTCGTAGGCACCATCTTTGAATTGCCAGCCCCTGAAATGTGCGCTACAGTATTATAAGTCGGGTACTGCGCGAGAGAAACCATTCTGATGATATTCCTAAGTTGAACGATTAAAATGCACAGATAATCAAAGATTCCCTTTAATTATGACGTGTAAGATTTTGTCTTTTTCCTTCAGATTCATGTTACATATATTTTAGTATTCTGAACTTGCCTGAATATCCATCCTGTGGAATGGAAGAACGCATAATAACTATATTGCAATGAGGTCATTGCTAGTCGCGGACCCAAAACTTCCCCCTCTGTCACGCCGATTAGGAAGGTCCCTGATTTGACACGGCTCAGCGCAAGACGCGCGAACGCGTGTCAGAAGATTCAAAAGATTTACGATTAGGGTGCAATTGTCTCTCGGGGACAGCCCTTCTGGCAAACGGCGGCCAGTCCACGTGCACGGCTAGGCACCGGAACAAGCAAATTATAGAGATCCCGGCTACTGTTGAAGTTATCCCGTAGGACCCATATAAGCGTCACGAAGACAGCAGAAAGGACTGCTTTGTTCATCTCCGGTGTACACACACGCACAACAAAGACCACCAATCAGGCGCCTAGAAAATGAGGTTAATTTGAAAATACCCTATCGGCTTCCGACTCGCGTCGAATATTTTGGAAACTAAGATTTCGGCCAATAATATTCAAAATTCCAATCACGTGAAGGAGCGATGGGCGAAACTTGGAAAAAGGGTGGGGATGCGACGCAGGAAGCTCGAGAGCGGCGGATTTTTGGTAGAAGACGGATAGAAGGCGAGAGAACGACACAGAATTGAGACTGCAGTGTTGATGAGAGGTAGTGGGAGCAGTGACTTGGGGGTCGACCAACATAGTGCAGGCCGCCCAGTATAAAGAGACAATCAGGAATTTATTCCGATTTCAACGGGCCGGCGCCTCCGGAAGGAATGATTGTGCAGCCGAGTCATTGAGGCTGGCCTGGTGAGAGTGGGTGGCGTCAGACGACTTCCTCCAATAATCACCGATCGGAGCCAGGAGCACTAGCACCGCACGCACTGCTGCTTCCGGTTGGCTGCGCCTTGCCGTGGTGTGGCTCGCGACAGCGACTGCTTCGGGGACGACTACGGATTGTGCAATCATCGAAAGAGGTGAACGAAAGACTTTCATTTTGTAATTATTCCAAAGACAGTAAAAAATAGGAAAGGTGTCATTTAATGTAAATAACATATAATTTAGTTTAAGGATTCCTACCCAAACTGTTTTATAGAAACAAAAGCAATAAATGTGTTCTTGCCATTCAGGTGATTGACACTTAAAGTTACAAAACTTTGTGATTATTGTAAAGTAGTGGTAGTAATAGCAAACCCCGTGCATGCCCTCATTCAAGAGTGCCTACCCCCTTGAGGTTCTCGAATGCCGGTGCCAGGTGACAGGTAAGTGCCCGTTTGGCGCCCTTCATTGATAAATTTAACGCGCACACCTGTCAGCTGATTACCGACGCACTTCGGTGTGACGGTATTCCCCCCCCCCTTTTGTGAGGTACCCAGACCGCGAGCTGCGCGCATTGCGCGCATGCGTGTGTTGCCGTGGCGGCAGGATGGGTTCATCACAATATCTCCAATAATGTAATAGAAAGTTCAAAAGGGTCTGCTTTTCTAGATTACTGCTTAAGATAATTATTCCAGTTCCACCTGTCCCTTTCATTTCACCACATGCCCCAAACTATCCTACATACGTACCCCGACTGCCGCTCATTTTCCAACATGTCTCCCACCCGTCCTTCCAAGACTAGTGTCCCCGCGGAATTATCTGCCTCTTACATTTTCTTGTTTTAAGGGACGCATCGTCTTCGAGTTATCCGGTATTGTAATGTGTATTGCAATAATCTGTAATGTATCAAATAATCTGAAAACATTTTTTCTTTTAAATCTGTTTAATGAAGGACTGAAGTCTAATTTTCAATCCAGCAGTAGCACTTACACGGTTTTGTGTCGATGGCTTTTTACGAATCGCCAAATAACCTAACGATAAATTAAATTAACTTAGATACAAATTACTTTTCTTACCAAGTTAACGAGTAACTTTTCAGTGTTTTATCGTTTTCATTTTTTACCTAAATAAGAATTATATGTTTTCAATTCATATGGTTGCTTATCAATGACCCTTGTATAAAAAATATATTTGGTAGGAAATTTCAAGAATTTAACCTATTAGTTCGGCCTCTGCAGTACTCTGACCATACATATTAACACAATTTTACGTATTGGAACTTGCGTGTTTTCTTGAATTTCTCTAGAAATCTTAATGTTCAATGTCACCAATTTCCCTGGATTACATTCGGAATTTTTCAGGATTCACATTTCAATTTCCTCTCATAATTTGGCCGAATGTCAACTCTTCTTACTTTTTCACAAAGGTTACTAGTGTTTCTGGTTATTTGAAGAGATATTCGGAAGTATTTATTTCTTTGAAGAGAGATTCTTTGAAGAGATATTCGGAAGATATTCAAAAGTATAGTAGGAGCATCTAACATTAAAAATATACTTATAAAATATATCTAGTACGAACAAATAACTCTTATAGACTCTTGAAAAACTTATATTTTCTACAATTCTGTTGTTAAGTATGTGTGGTCTCTATTTCCGTGCTCTTCTGCATTTTCTTATTTTGTTTTGCGCATGTCATTTGACTTCGTACCACTGTTGTGATGGCATTTCTTCCCAAAGAACACTCAGAGGGAATCAATTTAGCGTAAATACTCTCAGAAGAGTACCTACATCACTGAAATACCAAAAACAACGTTTAGAAAAAAGTTTGCGATTGAAAATTTGAAGTTATGCCTCAGCAGAAATTGCTTGCCCCAAACAGAACGATAAACGTCTAAAATGCAGTGCACATGGTGCTTGTTCAACTCCATTCCCTCATACTTGAGAATTCAAGAAGTTGAAGGAAAGCGAGCAATGTTAGATTGTTATGTAAAACGAGGAAACTGTTGGACTCTGTAGACTGCAGCGTGGCGCACTTGGGAAACGACATAAGACCGAGTTTACATCGCGAGAAGCAGCAAGGGGTAGACGTTTGCTGCCGAGTGAATGAAAGCGGGCGCAGCGATGCAGCGTGGGGGAAGAGGTGATGTGGAGGGCGCGAAAGAGGGGGGAGGCACGAGTGCACCCGGGCACAGTGAACGGATTTCAGAATCCAAAAGATCGAAAATTTCTTTCTTCTCGCCGATTCGGTTCTTTGTATCCGGATACCGTACGATTGTGGATGGCCTTCTACTTTCTGAGACCTAGGAGTACAATGCGAAGTGCGATTCTTTCATGGAGTAAATTGTAAGCTCCGGTTACATCATTCGAAATTTGAGGTGAACAAAAAATATTTCGAAAGAAATTTATTCGAGACTGTCCCATATTTTCAGACCACTATTTCACAATTGCTTCATTACCATTTTCCCTATCATCGTTCTCTTCTTTCATTTATTCTATTTAGTCCATTTAATGAGGTCTGCATATGTCTCGAGAACGAAACGTCGTAGAAGAATAAATTATTCCCATTCATTCTTCAGTGCGCAGCTGATTGAAATTACATAAATGTATTTCTATAGTGTGGAAACTGATGTTTGATAACCTTTGACTCGTTAGACAACTGACTTATTTAATGGTGAAACATTCCACAGACGTTTCTACAATATATTTATTACATAGAAAATCTACGTACTCTTCAGTATTGAAGCATCAAGCTACCACAGAATTCAACTACTAATAGACTCCTATAATATTTCCAAGATTAATTATATATTTGCATTTTAGAGCACCAATTGTGTGAGTTCATTTATTGATAAGAACTATTACATCCCTTCTCATGCGTCAAAAATTATTCATGCAAGATTCCTTTCAAATTCACGACAAATATGTCATATTTAGCACTCTAAGAAAATAAAATTCTTCCACTTCGCTTATTCTAAATTTGCGGCACATGATCCAGTATCTACTGCATCAATCTCGTGTCTATTCTCTCGAATTCATGAACAACGAGTATCTTCAAATAGTTGAGACAGGATTTGCGTGACTGCAAGGAAACACATCGCAGAACATTTCCAGAAGTATGAATGATATCACATCAAAAATGTAGCTGGGAATTGTGAATCTAATCCTTTCAATTTTCAATGCGATCCATTGATAAAAAATTATGTTACTTCGATAGAATTTCTTCCCAGTATGTAAAAGTGGTTCTTCTACAAAATGCGAAATGTTGAGGGAAAAAACTTAATTTCACGCGAAGTATTCTAAATAATAATGTACAAGTCATAATGTGAGTATGTATTTGGCATTTTAGGGTCGCATTAATCCGACTTTTGCCAGCTAGTGCCGTTCCCAGGCCTGGTCCCTGTTTTTATTTATTATCACTCGTAGGAGTAAGGGAGACATGACGAACATAACATAGTCCCATCGCCGTACCTAAGTTTTTGGCTTGATCTTTTTTTCATTACACAGAAACAAAGAAGATTTTTATTAGAAAGTTACTGCTTCGTTTTTGCCCCGGCCGGGAATCTAATTAGGAACCACCTCACAGAAAACTAACCCTCTGACCATGAGTCGCCTGACGATCCTACAAAAAGCGTGGTGCAATATATGTAATATGAGCATTCCAAAACTGGAATGCTCATATTACATATATTTCCTGAATATAACTTAGGTATTTCATAAAGTAAATGGAAAATAAATACAATATATACTTAACTTAATTTGAAGTCTCTCATGTGTTACAGAACATGGCAGAGAAAGCCAAAAATAATGTTTGGTGAATAATTTTTCATTGTATAAGGCTATCTTAAAAACTTTAAATTAATGGTTCGTAGTGAATTAGTGGTTTACTCGGGTGAGCTTCATTATATTTCCAATTTCACAAGAACAAATTTATCACATTCTGTAAAATAATGCAAAACAAATGTAAAGTATTTTATTGATACTGGAAAAAGTTCTCAAAATTTATATGCTTGAATTAAGAGGTCTGCAAGGGAAATAATTTTTAAAATTTCGAAACACATTGCTGAAGAATAAACATGTCTTTAATTACAATAAAAACTATAATCAAGTTAAAAGTATTTTATGATCATCGGAGTAACAAAATTCATGTTAAATGATCACTTAAATACCTGGCTTAAATATATGGCGATATTTTACAACATTTAGCAGGAAAATAAATATCTGGAATAAATACCTAAAACATGGTGCGTTGGACACATACTACCTTCAGGAGTTTTGAAAGAGCTTGAGGAACTCCCGTACCAACCACAACAGAACCAGACGCAACAGAACAATAACAAACTCACAATCGTGAGAAACGAAGAAACATATATAAACAGGCCTTCCCTAACATCGGATTCATTCTGTTCACTTTCGCATTTCCAAGTAATGAATTCAAAAGAAATTAAATCTAGTATACTGAGAATTCCCGGGTTGGTAAAAATAGAAATGTGCTTGAGACAGCTCTCAAATATACAAATACTTATAAACATCCTTACCGCCTTTAAATTGCAGTTCGTAGAATCCACTTTTAAATCTAAATCAATAACTTTCAGTGAAACAGCGAAATGTTGATGAAAGTTTGAGATTCTCTTATCGTTTACCATTTCTGTAACTTATTTTGAATTTCTTGCTACTGCTTACGGAATACAGAGAAAGTTATGTAATGGTGCGCGAAAAAACCGCAAATTTTTGGCTGAAAACTCATATTACAGAGCCCTCACAATGAAAAAATAAATAAATTCAGTTGCTAAATTTAGAAAAAAATCCTTTAACACTCGGTGTAGCCAAATCTATGTTTTGTGGGTTCTTGATTCCGAAAAATCGAATGATGGCAGAACGTCTGTCTGTCCGTCCCTCAGTCCGTCTCTGAACAATGCTAATAGCTAAACCTTTCAGCCGATTTTCTCCAATATTGATATCCACAAACAATCTGGCTGATGTCGCGGCTCCTTCAATTTCAAACAGATATTTTAATTTTAGGGAGTTCTTTACATTATGCCCTTGAGACATTTTCAAAATGTTAAAAAAACATTTTTGATTAAATATTGTAGTTAGTTAGTGATAAGGATTTTTAAGCGAATGGTGAATGTCTCATTTTCGTTGAAAATTCAGATTTTTCGAAAATCGCAAAAGTACGAATTTTTTTCGAAGTCTTTTTCGAACTAAAATATTAAAGATAGAGATTTCTCCCTTAATGAAATCTGTTCCTTAAAACTAGATTTTGAAATAAGGTCGTGTAAAATTTTTGGAAGATTTGAGTACGTTTGCGTAAATTTGCGTGATGGTAAAGGCGAGAAAGCACATGCTGTCTTAACACCACTAGTTCTTTTAAAGTAACATGAATGATAAGAGCGTTTCAACGTCTTTCTTTACAAAATATGTTATGGTGACAGCTGAACTCGCGGTGCGTCGTCGGCCGCTCGTGCCCGGCGCGCCGGGGCGGCGCGCTTTCGTCCGCGCTTTGCCGGCTGGGCCGTCGGTGCCGCATCGTGCGCGTTTAGTACGCGCGGCGGCCGCGTCGTGGCGGGGGCAGCACGGGGCGGGCGCTTTGCCGGCTGGGCCGTCGGTGCCGACGGCGGCGGCAGACCTGCCCCACGCTGCCCCACTGCCTCGCACGCTAAAGAGTATAGACCCGCGCGACGCTGCGTCCCGCGCTCCGACCTCGCCCCGCCTACGCCCCGCCCGCGCCCCGCCCGCGCCCCGCCCCAGCCCCCCCGCGGTGGAGGGTAAAGAGGAGCGCCCCGAGGCCATGGGCGCGCCCTGCCCCGCCCCGCCCACGACCGCGCTCTCCAATTGCCCCGACCCCGCTCACGCCCCGCCCCTCGCGCGCGCCGCTTGCCGCCGACGCTGCCCCGGCGTTTACACAGACGAGACGTTGCTTCTCGCTTGCGTCGCACTCCATGCCTGACCTCCCCCACCGCTTACGTTTACTCCTTTGACCGACATTTTGTCTCTGCACACGACAATGCGCGGCCCGGGGCTCATTCGCGTGACCCCGTTCTGCGGGTGATTATCATACTTGATGACGTGTGCCAAACTAAGCACATTTGTTTATAGCGATTTTCGTCTACATAATGTCTGCACTGATTGGTTTTGTTGAAACGTATAGTAGTCATTTCATCTCTCACTTGTAATCTTTCGCAACGGTACACAACAAAATAGTAAGTTTTACGTAGAGTGAAAGTAGTTTTTAATGAAACGTTTGAAGATATCACGTTATTAATGAGATAATAATTGACGCAAACTTCACAGGATGTATGTAATAATTGAAAATTCTGTGTAAAATTAAGACTTTAACGCATTTGTATTATTTCTTTTTTGTTCAATGTAAATTAACCGAAAAATTACTGAATATTTATTGAAGTCTGAAATTCAAATATGAGTCTTCTAAACTTTAGTAAATAAACCATTTCTTCCTGTGTATTCTCACACTCATTTTAATTGCTTCCTCTCATCGAGACATTTTTCTTTGACTTTCATGAATACCTTAACAATTTCGTGCTCTAGTATTAGAGAATGTACGACAAAACAAGTCTAGTTGATTTTCTGGTACACTCTGCATCTGAATCTGTTCAATGTACAGACTATTTAATAGTGAAGTCACCCATCCATTTTAGTACATACTTCAAGACGACTGAACGGCTAGAAATCCGTCGCATGGGCTTCGTCGCCCCGTCGCCGCGCCGCCCTCGCCGCCGGCGTCGCCCGCCGGCCACATATTGCGCCGCGCTCTCGATTTATTGCGAACCTCGCAATAACCGCGAAATGAAAGAGACAAACAGTAGCAGGCCGGAAAACGGCGCAGTATGGCGGCCGCGCAAGAATTCTCATTAAACTAAATATCGTAAGAGGCCGCCGCCGTTGCTGCGCCCCCAGTTTTCGGCGCCCGAGGGGGCGGCGGCGGGGACGGCGGGGGCGGCGCAGGAGGGGGGCTGGCGGTCGCCAGGTGACGGCCGCCGCCAGCGTCCGCGAGCGGGGTGCGGGCGGGGGTGGCGGCGCGCCGCGTGGTGCGAGCCGCCGCCGCCAGAGGCGCCACGGGCCGCCGCCACCGCCCCCGCGACTTGCCAATAACAGACACCGAACCGCCAATACCAAACGGGAGCGCCACGTCGAAACGTTTGGGCTCTGAAACCTCTAACGCACATGGGAGTCATATTTCTTTTAGTTGGTACACTGCTGGAACACTATTCTTTTAGGCAACAAAATGTTAACTCGACAATCACTGCTCTGGCAGATGGAAATGTAAATCACCGTAACAGATTCGCAGCAAAAGATAATTTTTTTGTGTTAATAAGCCGGTGAATAACTGGCATTATTTCATCATTCTCTATAAAAAGTTAATCAAATGTTACAGATCTAAATCTAAACGGTAATGAGAATTTTATTTACTTTTTAATTATTTATTGATACGAAAATAAAACTCTTTATGTGACATGTGGAGGAGTACAATCTGCGTTCGTTTCCTTGAACGACGGAAACCTTATCCTTTCTCATCATACTGACAAAAAAGGATCTTACAATGCAGTTTCGGGTGCATCACTTCCTTCTGGACATTCACCAACATTACAAGGCAGAATGCACCTCAGCTTCTAAAGCACATTACTTCCAAAATCATGAATTTCTAAAACATGGAAGATCTCGTTCATTATCGACAAACCAAAATTTAGGACCATGCATAACAGTAAATATTTCAGAAGAAATCTTTCAACACCTTTAGGAAAAGCAGTCTCTGCACATATTGCAACAGAAAAGATATATCAATGAAATGTATAAAAGGAGTTTCATTGAATTCAGAGCTTACCGAACATTCTTACTCATATATAATCAAAATTGTTAGTAAGTAATAATAATATTGTGATTGACATTATATTTTTGATAGGAAATAATGATAATGAAATCTAAAAGTAATAAGCTTAAAAAATGCTTACAATGGTTACAGTTACAGAAAAATATCTTGAGCATCATTTAACAAACCATAACTAGATATTGCTTACAATTTTCACAGGATTTTTATACATATTTAACAGATTACATTTCTCCAATGAGGATGCATTAGTGATTTTATTTATTGTATTAACACCGACTTTTGTTCATACGTAATAATTTTGTTGATATTTAATTTATTTGGTATTGATAATGACTTGTCACATAACTGGTGAATTGCAATGTATAATTATGCATTTCATCATTGCTAATTACTTTTCATATCACTGGTGTTTTTCCGTGTGTACTTATGCATTTCATCATGCACTGTGATTTTTTTCTATCAAAATGAATCCATATTAATAAAGCAATTAATCACAAGAGATGTTTGTTTGTACCAATTAGAAAGGTTGCAATTACATAATTGTGCATCACTATTTTGAATCTTTAGCTAAGTTGTGCTACGATTCTCATTATTCTATCAACTTTCTCTCGAATATCCATTTCGTAATACAGAGAGGTTTCCAGTTGCTATACTGACTCGTGATGGAAGCGACCCTGGTGTACCGTACACATTTAGTTCGCTAATTGATACTCCGATGAAAATTAGATGAAAACACCATTTGTTTCTCGTTATCGTTTTTAATCATCGCATATTAAAACTCAAAACAATACGATACCACCGATTTTATTTTCAAAATGTGCACATTGATAAGGTTGGTTTATTACTTTTTCAGTGGAAATTACAGGTTTTAATTTTCTCCTTTGCGATCACTATTAGGGAAATTTGATTGGAATCAAATCGTTGCTGTAACGCGCTAACTACGCTTCAGAATATGCTTAGGCGAAACTGAATTGTCGGTCACAGGAAGCATTATTAGCGCGAATCCTCATTTTGCACATACTGTTAGCAGTGTCATCACAAACAAGCATTTTGGAACAAAAAGGCAACAAAACAATATTATCAATTGCTATATCTCTCACTTCTATTTATTTGATAAAGTTCATTGTTGTTTATAAATAATTAACGAACGTAATTATACACAAAGATAGAATAAAAATTCGGGATAAATAACGCATTAGATATGTGGGACACGAAAACTACGAAAGAGCACAGCGACTTTTCACGCAAACTGACACGGAGGAATTTACGATATGAAATAAACAAAAAAATACTGTGAGAACACTTACACAAGCACACAGAGCAGTTAACAGTTGCCCGTTTTTGTTCATCTTCCGTGGGATCTCGCAGCAATATTTCGACCTCCCGTGCCTTCCGTCAGCTGCCCTAGTTCCTTGGCGAACTGTTAATGGTGTACGCAGAGCAAGGGAATGCTCTCGAAACGGACCGCAGCGAACTCTGTAATATGAAAATGAACTTGAGAATCTAATGTCCAGTAAAATCTGCTTCCCAATTCAGAAAGCATACATGAATAGTCACTCAAGAACTGTGTGAAAGGAAGGGATCATGTCAAAGAAAAATCATATATTTTTACGGATTTTTCTTTATAATATTTGTGTACACCAACTCATATCAAAATGTAAGACTAGAGAAATACTATTTTAAATTTGATGAGTAAATTTATATTTATTAAAAGTAATCTACCACGCATGATTTAAGGACCTTCTATTATCAACGATTTTCCAAGATACATCTAATATTACAATAAAGAGAATGTAGTATAAACCTTGCGGGACACCGGTCGAAGCTCAGAGCTTTTACCGGCCAGGGCGGTGCCCCGTTGCTGGAATATACCTTGTTGAGGAAAACACTTACGGGACTAATAACCTTAGCAGTTATTACGCCCGGAATCTCTAACAAATCAATACATACTTCCAAATTCGATTGATAGTCATGAGATTTCGGAGGAACATATCAGGGCCATTCATTTCAAAGAAACTGTTGCGTCCTTGTTCCCTCCCGCAGTTACAGTACCCTCTTGCAGAGTTATTTCTTGTACGTTAGACTCAGAATCTCCCAAATCGTTTGATGGTCAAGAAAGTTTAAGAAAGATATGAGGGCCATTCTTTCAAAGGAAACGTTGCGTCCTTGGCCCTCCCGTAGTACAGTCCCTCTTGCAGAGTATTTCTTGACGTTAGACTCAGAACTCCAAATTTTATTAATAGTCAAGAAAGTTCAAGAAACATGTCATGGGCATTCATTTGAAAGAAAACGTCGCGTCCTTGGGATGCGTTGGAGGGCTGAAGCGGCCCTGGACGCGGTGCGGGCGAGTGGGCGGGGCCGGCGCGGGTGGCAGCGCGCCAGCAGGGCCGGCGGGCGAGGTGGGCGGGGCGGGGCGCGGGCGTGCGCTGCAGCGGAGGGAGGGAGACAGCGAACGCTGCCGGCGGCGGGAGTCGAGCGCGGGCCCGGCCGATCGATGGCCGCGCGCGGAGGCACGGGGCTGGAGTTTGCTTCCCGCCGCCGCCACCGCCTGCGCCGCCGCCCGCTCCGGCACGACGCGCATAAATCCTGCGCCCTCTGCGATCGCGGAAAAATGCGGCCGCGGGAGGAGGGGCAGGCGGCGGAGGAGGCCGAGCACAAAGAGGAAAGGGGGGAGGACGCTGAGGAGGACGATAGGCAGAGGAGGAAGGCGGAAACTAGAGGAGATGATGAACGGAGAAGTTTTAAGGTGAGAATGTATATAAAAGCTTTTAAAGCATATAACATTACTTGAAAAAGTATGAAAATAAAAGGGAATACAACCCTTGAAATTTGTACAGAAAAGTCGTCCTGATTCTGTATTTACTTCATGGAAACCTTTAGCGAAACACAGGAAGAATTCGCAACTTTGTGCATTATTCAGCGCAAATCAAGGTGTGCCTCTATTGTCGAGATGAAAATCGCGTCGGGCTCGAACATATGGTTCGAAAATTTGCTAGAAAAAAGCAGGGACCAGATGAAGGTTTTTTTTATTGATGTGTATTTATAATCTGTCCCAGTGTATCATTAAGTTTTACAAATAGTCTGTAAATTAAGAAAGTTTCAATTGTAAATGATATTTGTTCTTGCTTCAAAATGTTCTTTACTTCAAAACTACAGCTTTTGTCCGATATCCGACGCTGTAGGAGTGTTTCACACCTGTTGCACAAATATTAATTCCCCATCAATGCAGGTGCAATTATTTTACTCTCATCCATGACCTGTTCACCCAACTAGCTATTGAGCAACGCGCATTGTGTTTGCTAACATATTTTACTTTTATTTGATAACGGCTGTTAAAAGCCCTTTTGCAGTACAAAATAAGGCCATTAGTTGAACATAGGAGTATAATTAAAATGTATGTTTAACCATTGATATTTAACCGGACCAAATAGATTTTCTGCTCACATATAGCGATACGGTAATACATTTTAACGATTAGATGCACCTCCATTTATTTCTAAAAGATTGTATTACATGTTTTTTTAGGTGCGGGCGTACAACTAGCGTTATTTTCAACAGAAACAACACATATATTTACATTTAATTTGTATTTAGCTGGTTTTTGTTACCTTTCATACTTTTCTGTACAAAGTTTCACGACTTTAAATAACTGTTTTAGATAATTAAGTATTAATACGGAAAAACTGAGTAGCATATTTTCACTTTCTTTTACACTACAACCATATCTTTGTCTCAGGAACAAACAACTTTGGAGCATACTCAGAATATAAATATTCTTGTTGAAGCAGTTTTGTTTTGTTTTTGTTAAATTACTTATTGAATACACGAGCTATCTTAAAACTACAGATTTTCATTCTTTCGTGCCTCACCCAAGCTACCTCGAATCAACCGCTTCTTTCTCCACAGCCTCTTCCTCCACTGCCTATATTTTCTGAATATCGCCTTAGCCTTTTACCCTCGAAAGCTCCAGTAGTTCTATCACGTCTAACATACATTTCTCCAAATACCGCGCTGTGTTATCCGTATCCTAAAGTTTATACAGAGATTCAATCCTGGATAAGTCAGAGGGATGGCTCCTCAGAAACCGCGATAATCCGAGGTAAATGGGGCTGATGGTATTTCGGATTACAGAGAAACTCGGATAACTCGGAATAAAGAAAAATACATAACGGAATTTTCAACTACAAAGTAACACGAAGTTAAATTTAGTGTGCAGATACTATTAAAGTTACAGATATATAATACATACTTGAGCGCGAACCGGTCACAACAATGTAGCAGGCAGACTGACACTTGGCACTGACCGTCGCATACGTGCCTTCCACGCAGTGTTGCCAACCCGTCAAGAGCCAGCTCCTGATCATTGCTGCTTGTTGGTGACTTGATGCACTTCAGTCCACCTCGGAATGAACGGAATCTCCAATCAGCAAAGCTCGCGACTCTACTGTACTCCGATTTAAATAGAGTGGCACTTCAAGGCCACAAGCCGGACGGAGAGTGGCACACTGTCATCCAATCGGAAGCTTTGTCACAACATAACCCTTAGTTACGCTGGCGTAATTTGTACACCACTGGAACTGTTATCACCGTAGGTTACAGATAACATCAGCACGCACTCTGGCATTGGACCTAACCTCTCAGAAGGCATTCAGCTGCATCCTTCCCCATAATCGGTTGGTGTTATATTAAAGTTTTTCGAAAACATAAGTATTTTTTGAGTAATTGGGAGTCGAACTTACCCGGCGCTCTCAAAATCCTGCGTTTTGTGATCGTAATTTTAGATGTGGTATAAAGAGAGAAATTGCCGATCCGGTGGCCGAATTCGCTAAGGCAGTAGTGTCGTGGGAACAAAGGGTCGCGGGTTCGAGTCCCGCCTCGGGCATGGTTGTATATGTCTTCGTCATTTCACCCCTTATCATCACCATATCGTTTCATATTCATAGTTACTATACCGTTAACTCCAATAGTGGTCGCTAATGATGTTGGTGCGATTAAAAAAAGAGAGAGAGAAATAAATATGAAATAAAGATTGCTAGCCTTCAGTCGCCCGCTCCCAATTTACGCAGTTGGATGATTACGCAGTAAGATAGAATTTGTATATTATTTTATATTTCATTTTATTATTATTTTATATTATATTTTGTTATTTTATTTTAAAATGCGTCCATTAATAATTTGTGTTAAATATGAAAAGAATAGATGAGCAGTCATTGTTGGTTGATGTAACCTATTGTTGTAACGCTGCATTGATAACAGAAGGCGATAATAACGGCTCCCTTTCTTCGCAGTAATATACACTAATACTTTTATATGTTTACAAAACCATAGTGCTTCATAATAATGATTTTTTCGGCTTATTTGCATTTGTTTGCCAACGCTATTAGTATCGTATTATTTACGAGTATTAACTTTCAATTATTTTAATTTCTCGCATACTGCTTACGAAGAATACTGTAAGGTTAAAAAACTCATCACATATGTTCGAGAATACACTGCTTACCTTACACAGTGAATTCAATGCCAGAAATATATTTTCATTTAAAGTGAAGAATAAAAAATCTATTGCTTGAAAGGATTTAATTTTTGTTTGAAACTATTTAATTTCCGTTACCAATGGTGAGAAATTACGTGCTGTTTCACCACCACTAGTTTTATCAGGAAGGTACGTAATAAATTTTGTATTGTTGCAATACACACACACCTAATGTATTGTGCAACGAACACATTGACACGTTAAAATTTAGAAACAGTGAAATAGTTTGTAAAAGTAACACTGCTGTATTTTTGAATAATTTCTTTCTGAATTTTGCTGCTGGTATTTATTTTTAACAAGCGTATTGGCGATGTATCATGTGGAACATAAAACCACAGCACGCAGAACACAAGCAGCTATTCAGTCCAAAGTGAGTGGAGTGGATTGTAGGACTAGGTGGAACGAAAATATCCGTGACCGCAGGATTTCTTCCCTATAGAATTCTAAGCTTTGTGTAGCGTCCTGTGTATCCCGTTTCGTATTCAAACTCGCCCAGTCAGCCGGAGTTCGCACATAAACGAGCAGCAAATTATTTTACATCTGTAAATGCACCCTTTTACTTTGCCTACGTACTTTTAACATATTATTTTAATATATTTAAGGGTCAGAATAGCTTAACGCTACTTAATGTTTTTGAACTCTGAATTATTTGATTTATAACGTTGTATAGATTCCCGGGGTTAATATGAGTTTTCGGCCTCTACCGTGATTTCATATATAAAATGAGTATTTTTACACAATTTGGTGTTTACTTACTTTAATTTTCACTGTTTTATTTTGTAATTTGTTGGTCGCAAGCTGCTCCCCATGATGTTCTAATTTTTTTATAATACATTACATTCCTTCGTAAACCTTGAGCAAAGGTTTTTTTATACATTCTCCAGTACACGGAATAATTATAATACGTGCATTACACTGTATTAAAAATGACAAAAAATGACGTGACACGTTCTACCATAGAGCGTTCTAATGCCTGATAGCCGATAACACACAGTCTTCCAACATTGAAGCTTATAATTTTAATGGTTTGACTGCCGGAACAGGATTGTTGTAATTTTAAAGCCCATTAAAAATGTACCTTTCTTTTATCTTAGGCATTCTGCATGTTTAATAACAAATAAAATTCACTAGAGTAAAGGGTGTGGTTCACTACAGCATAATGAAGTATTGTAATACAGAAGCGAAAAGTGCTTGGTTTTCGACATAAATTTCGATTTTCGTTGAATCCTTTATCAATTTTGGAGAAAATTGTCTGAGGAGTTCAGGCGCAAGCAGTGACCACGTAGGGACGGACGAACGGACGGGTAGACGAATAGACGCTTTGGTGTCAACCGATTTTTCGGCATCATGATTATCTATCTGGCGCCTCTATTCGATGATACTTTCTCTTCTTACGTAAGGGCGAGAAAGTAAAAACGATTTCTTAACTATTTCTTTCAAGTCATCTTCATTTTTGATGATGCTTCTTTCAACGTGGAAGTAAAACTGACGGCGATTTTCTTGCCTTCATCGTATCTCCAACATTTTGAATTTCACAGAAACACGTTTTCAAACTGCTGAAGTAAATAATAGTTCTAAAGATATGTGTAGCACCTCTTATACATGTATGACTTTGGACTGTAACGTATAATAAAGAAAACGTGGGAGTTGAGAGATGTACGCATTTGCTCATTAAACTAATTCAAAACACCTGTTCTTTTTGTACCAGAGACAAAAGTCTTGAAAAATGAATGATAGAAGTGAATGAGTCGGGAAAGGAGATGCGCGAAAATGGGAGCTTCCCGTTCTGAGTATAACAAATTGTACGTGGAATGACTTGGTTTTAGACTTGGGTGACCGACGGTGTCAAGCAAGCTTGCGAGCTCTTACTCCCCAACCCACCGCAAACAAAGGTGGACTCATTGAAGATGCCGCTCCGGCACCCAGATGGGAGACGAATACTCTGCCCTGAATACTCAAAGTGAACTGGGGCTTCGCTCGCTGCCTGCGCATCCGACTTTTCCTCCACCACAACCACCTCCCCTGCCGCCACCAACGCCACCCTCGCGGCCGTCGCTTCCACTCCTCCTCCCCCTTTTCCCTCCCCCCCCTTCCTTCCTCCTTCACCTCTTTCTCCTTCATCTCTTCCTCCATCACCTCTTTCTCTTTCTCCTCTTCTCCACCTCTTCCTCCTTCACCTCTTTCTCCTTCATCTCTTCCTCCTTCATCTCTTCCCCTTCATCACTTCCTCCTTCACCTCTTCTTCCTTCACCTCTTCCTCCTTCACCTCTTCTTCCTTCACCTCTTCCTCCTTCACCTCTTTCTCTTTCACCTCTTCCTCCTTCACCTCTTCCTCCTTCACCTCTTCCTCCTTCACCTCTTTCTCCTTCACCTCTTCCTCCTTCACCTCTTCCTCCTTCACCTCGTCCTCCCCGCCCTTTCCTTCACTGCCTCCGCGCCGTCGCCTCCTCGGCCTCTGGGTTCGTCCCACCGCATTCACCGTCACAAGCACTCACCGCTCGCCCGGCCCTGCCGGCCGAACGCTCTGGCTACAGCGCCTGCACCTCCGGTATCAGAACTTGCGCGCGACCGCACCTTGCTTGTGAGCGGGCCGGCGAGGCTGGCGGCGGCCGCGGCGGGAGCGGCGGCGGAGGCGGCGCGGCGCGGGCCCGGGGCGCAGCCCGCCCCGCCCCGCCGCCCCGTGCTGCATCCCGCTCACGGCCCCAGCGCGGTCACCGGCGGCGGCCAGCGGCGCGTGCCGCCCGCCCCGCCTCGCCCCGCCCACCCTCGCCCCGCCCCGCCCTCCCCCCCACCCTTCCCGCCTCACCCCGCCCCACCCACCCGCCCCGCCCAACTCCGCCCGCCCCATCCTGCCCCGCCCCATCCTGCCCCGCCCCACCCTGCCCCGCCTCACCCCACCCCATCCCGCCCCACCCCATCCCGCCCTGCCCCACCCCGCCCTCCCGCTCCACCCGACCGCGCCCTGCCCCGCCCCGACCGCCTTGCACGCCCCGCTTCTCTCCAAGTGGGTCGCTGTCGAAGAGAAAGACGATTTGTGGTGCCATTTTCACGACATATCCTTGATACCACTACTCCTTTTCTACCATTTATTTTTACCCTGAGGACTGACGCTGATTTGATTGAAGGTTCCAGATGTGGAGTCCTTTTAGAATAATAGTAAAGAATAAAATAAATTCTATCTTTGGCGTCTACATATCCATTATCCTCGCAGTTTGTCCATAGGGTCCTCTGTAGTCGCATCCTAATCTTTTCGATCTTAGTGTTTTGTTTTCAAAGTCTTCCAATATTTTTCAGATGTGGTTCGATATCCAACTGCCTTCGCCTTAGTCTTTCCACCTGTTGTCTTTTAGCACTTAATTTTTTCTCGGTTATTATCTCCCAATATTATTATATTCCATTGCTGTGATATGTCTCAAATATGCAGGTGTATACATGTTAAATACCTCTCCAAGGCAGAGAATGTGGCTGACCGAAGAAACGCGATAGTAAGTAATTCAGAACAGGAAAGAATTCACCATTTGAATTCCTGCAGCAGATAAATGATACCTCACTGAAGTCTTCTCTTGAACACTGACACTGCTGTATCTATACATTTACTATATCAGTGATCAGAAATTTTATTGTTGCTGTTTGTTTGTTTGTTTTACAAAACATTCATTTGTACTTTTTCGGATACATGTTTTGCCTTCATCACAGCACACAGACAAACTGATTAACGAAATTCAATATTTGTCCCAGATTATTATCATGAATCACTATTGAACGAAGTTATCTAAAGTAAAAACAAATTCCAGCACAAATAGCGACCCACTATCCACTCGTACCTCCCTTCCCTACCCTCACTCCCCGTCGACCCTCCCTTCCCTCCTACTCTTTGCCCGGGCAGGCAATCAACCCCGCGAGCGCCCGCTAATTAATGAGCTTTCGGGCTAACAACCTGCGTTACGATCCCTCATTAGACACGAGTAAAACGTCTCTGGCGCCCCCACCATGCCTTTTGCCCCATCCCGCCTCCTCCATCACAGCTCCCCTTGGCGTCACCCCTCCCCCTATGACCCCAACGTCCCTTTTCCTCTCCCGCTGTGCCTACAACCTGAGCGCGAAAATTTTTCTCCAAACAGCTAAAGCAAATGGATACACGGAACACGCGCGGAATACGCTGTGCACCGTGTGGAAAGTCAGCGTGTAAATGTAGTTGGGTTAAATTAGTTCAGAAATAAATCGCCAATTTAATGTGGTCAACTTGATTCGCTTGGCTCACGCATTTCAAAATCAACGGCGGAACTCCGGTCTTCGGCTTCTAAACGTATTGAGTTCAGTCAGCATCGAAGTATTTTACACAAAAATAGGTAGGTTGCTTATCTTTACTCAATTTCCTCGCGTATCTAGTACATTTAAAGTATTTCTACCAATTAAATAGTGCATTCTACATGTGTCCCATTTATCCATATGCGGCTTTGGTGGTATAACGGTTTAAGGACCGGATTGTTAAATCTAAGTTTGCGCGTTCAAACCCGATCGAAGCCGTGGATTTTTAAGGGCGAAAAATTCCTTCACATACCCTCCTTTAGAAGTAAAGCCGGCTATTCCATGTTGTAGATTTTCTGCAAGTAAAATATTCTCAAACCTGAAAGAAGCCTCTGAGCTAAATTAAAATCGCCTGTTTCGTAGCCCGAATGATAAACACTTCCACTAGGTGGTGAAAGGAACTTAACGAAATTGGCGTGGTCAGACGGAAGAGCAGGCCAGATGGCCTGAGTCTCACCACGTAAATAAGGCAACATTGAATTGGATTGGATTGAATTGAATATGCTTCAGCTGTCTGACAAAAAATTACTCCCCTTCGGGTGCTGTCTGGCGCGGACGCTGCCCGCAGATGTTGGGCGTCGCAGGTGAGGCTTACAAGCTAACACAGCCGCCGCATAAGTACATATGTGCAACGCTGATTTGATAGGAAATGTAGTCCACGCCTGCAATGCAGCAGCAATGAGGTGACATGTTCAAATGCGAGGTTTCGGCGCACATCAATGAGCTGTGTAATCTGCTTTCACTTCAGAGAGTATTCGTGTATGCTCGGTGGGATTTGTGATTCCTGCTATGTCATTTGCAGAAAAGGGTATACGCTCTCCTTATAGAGGCGACGGTGGGTACAATCCGACCATCATTATATCTTGATGCCATCCGTTATTCAAAAATACAGCCAATAACTGCATATTTGATCGTTTTACTAAGGATAAATGCAGTTTTCTGTTCACTGAGAATGAACAGTTAAGAAAGAGTATTGAACATAAAATACGAATTGAAAAACCTGAAGGATCATATAAATTTTTGATGTATTTTTTTAAATATTCTACCGTACAATGTAAAACTAGTGGTGCTACATCACTAAATTTCACGCATTATTTGTAACTTTTGAAATTTTCGGAAATTTAGTGAGTTTAATTATAATCAGCTTTTATGAGAGTATTTACCCGTATCCGAAAAAAATAAATAATTTGGAGACATGTTTTAGTAACACTTTTTAAAATTGCGACATTTTGAATAGTTAATAATATAAACTTTAGCAATTATAAAAAATCAAAGAATTCAAATAAAATCAGACCTGTTCCGTTTTAATAAGCGTACTTTTCTTTATCACTATAAAAATGTAGAGACAATTTGAGGCAATTTTTGAGAAAATTTTCTTGAAGATTTAAATAAAGTACCCCCAAGAATGGAAATATACGTTTCAAATTCAAGGGGCGGCGACATCAATCATATTAATTGCGGTATATCAATTTTAGTGAAAATTATGCGTAAGGTTTAATCACTAGCCTTGATCACACGCTGACAGATGTTTTGCCGTCAACCAATATTTCGGTATCATGGACGCTTAAAACGTGTATCCTAATTATACGAGTATCGCATGATAAAAACACATAATTTGTAACACTATAATTAAATCATCATGATCCAGTGATTCTAACACATAACCCAATATTATATAAAAATGTAATAATATTTTAAAATAGGTGTACATTAAACGAATTAAACTAAAATACATGAAGAAAATAACATCTTGCTTTAGTATTGAAAACCTAAATCAGGTTCGAAACAAATTTGAACTTTTAGATTTTCGAAATTCCGGAGGTTCTAATAAACATAGAAATTATTCCATTTTATTAGGGAATTGTTGTTCAAACAAAAAACTTAACACATTATTGTGTGTGTCTTTTAGGTTATAATGTTTACAGATAGATGGCATGCCTACGGGCACACGGACAGACGGAGGATGGATAGGCAGATAGACGTATTGAGAAAATAAACGATTATTCGATTACAAAACTCAACAAACGGTGATTGAAGCTAGTACAATACGTATAGGGGAAGATAATTTATTATTTATAGGAGCAAGAAAATTTCACCTCTTCAGGGAGGTCTACCAAGGATGAAAGATCTACAAAACTTATTTTTCTGCCAAAAAATCATCACTTTTTCTTACAGTACATAACGTTTACTTGTTACAAAGAAGTAACTAGAAATTAAAAACAGATCGAATTATAAATCAAATTAAAAATAGAAACTTGAATATTGTTCACACTGGTGTCAAATATTTGTTTAATCCAATGTCTACATCGTGCTCTCATATTTTTGTTACTCATTCCAAACAAAGCATTGAAATACCGTTAATTCCGACATATTGCTATTTTTGGGAGTTTAAAAAAACAAAGGTAATTTTGGTTTCGTTACATAACCACTGATAGCATATTCACTCACACATCTCCGCGCGTGTGTGGTATGCGAGAGAGTATCCACGTTTAAAGATATTCGTTGCATATAGTCCCATTAAAAAAGTGAACCATAGTGTGCCTAATTCCTTCCAACTCAGCTCTGGACACAAGTGTCTCGTATCTTCCAGAGCTCAAACTCCCGCCGCCTCTGGAGTAATCGCGCACTTCGTCATCTTGAGGGGGGCGGGGCGGCGGTGGCGGCGGTTCCCGAGAGTCGAGCAAACGGCGCTCGCGCCGCTCCCAGGGGCCGGCCGCTGTGCGTCATTAGCGGACAATGCGGCGCTGCGCCTGCCCGTCGCCGCGCCCCGACGCGCGGCCCCCGCAGCCGCCCACATCTGCGAATGGATCTGCACCCCCGCAATCCCCACCTCCAACGCGCGCCGCTCTGACGGACGCGCCTTCTGCGTGCACCAACCAACCATGGCGGATTCGGTGGTATAACGGTCAGCATACCGGACTGTTGTACCCGAGTTAGCGGGTTCAGACCCGCTAACCCGTGGATTTTTAAGGGCGAAAAAATCCCTCGTACGCCTTCCTTCGGAGGGGAAGTAAAGCCGGCTGTCCCATGTAGTAGATTTACTGCCTGTAAAAGCTCCTCAAACCTAAAAGAAGCCTCTGAGCAAAATTGAGATCCGCCAGTTTCGTCGCCCAAGATAATACCTCCTTTCTCCGCTAGGTGGTGAAAGAGCGTTTCGAAATTTGCGCGGTTAGTCGGAAGAGCGGGCCTGATGGCCCGAGTTTCGCCACGTAAAATAACGCATTAACAAATTTAACCAACTATTACATCACTCCTCTCCCCATGAGTCCCACGGCCCGCCCACTTTCCGCCCAACGCACCACCCGGCGTCACCTCGCCTCTTCGTCATGCCGGGCGAGAGCTTAGAGCTCGTCCCGGCTGGGGGGGGGGCGCTGATGGGAGATATTTTGTCGAGGGAAATACCGCTAGCCGATGGTAGGTCGGCGCCAGATCTCGCCTTTCAGTGGGGGAAGATCATTGCCACCTCCAGAGGAGAAAACTGGGGTGTGGCTCAGTGCATCAACTGATGTCACTAGTGCCTCTGACCGGGCTGTCCTAGGTACGAGTTCCCGGCTGCTCTGATCGGTAGTTTTCCGTGGTTTCTCCTATCAACACCACGTGAATGCCGGAGCAGTATCCTAACAAACGGGCCACGGACCGCGCACGATCTTTCCTTCCTCTTCCTTGTCCTATCCTCACCCACCCCCACACACACTAACGTGTGCTACAATACCACAGGTCGGGAGCTTAGAGCTTATTCTGGCTGGGGTGGTGCAGGTCGGGAGCTTAGAGCTTATTCTGGCTGGGGCGGTGTGTTTTCGGGCGCGTCAACTGCTTGTGCATTTTTTCTCGGGAGATGGCGGTGATCTTCCTCTGCTGGATGGCGAGATCCGGCGCCGATTTACCGTTGGTTAGTGGGGTTATCCCCTAACCCCCCCAGTCGGGACAAGCTCCAAGCTCCCGACCAGTCTCCCGGAATATGTGGTAGCGTAGTGCATGCTAGTGTAAGTGTGTATATGTGTGAGGGGAGAGGATAGCTCCGGCATTCGCCTGGTGTTGATCGAAGAAACTACGGAAAACTACCGATCAGGGCAGACGGCCGCTAGAATTCTCCTCCAGATAGCGACTGAATTTACCTGGTTTGGGAAAACCCCACTAGCCGACGGTAGATCGGCGCCGGATCTCGCCATCTAGCGGCGGAAGTTCATCACTATCTCCCCATGAAAACAACGTGCACTAAACTCATGGGACTAATGACCTCAGTAGTTGACGTGTGCGGAATCACTACCAACCAACCATTCAGACGGAAACATGCGCTATACTTACGGGACAAATGACCTCGTTAGATAACGCGCCCGGAAACACTAATAACCAACCAACCAACCGTCGCCTCATGGTCTATCCACAGAGTGGCGCGCGTATGCTTCTCCATTTATCACAGCCTCTCTGGGTCTCGCATTTCCACTCACCCCACCCTCTCCTCCTCCCGCTGCCCCAGTCCCCCGCCCCCACCCGGCCCGAGCCGCCACCGGAGGAGTCGCTTAGAGCAGCGTCGAGCGCCTCCGGTGCGACTCGTCGCGCGCACGAACAGTTGCCTATCCTCGAATCTCCAGGGGCTTCATTTGAGGAACGCCGGCGCGGCGCCAGCGACGGCGAAGCGAGCGCGCCGCGCCAGGTAGCGACACCTAGGCGCCTCGGCGCCGCGCAGCGCTGCTCCGCACAGCGCCGGAGAAGAGCAAACATTTGCGCTCCACGCCTACGCCCTCAGCCGGTGGTTGACTTCTCATTAAGCGGCGGCGGCGCGGAGACTGCCCGGGCGGCGCCCACCGCCCCTCCCCGCCCCGCTCGCCCCGGCCACCCCGCCACGGCTGGAAACACATTCCCACTCCCCATCCCCCGGCGGCGGCGCACAGAAACGCGGAATGTCTGGACGCGACGCTCGTTGCTTTCGAAGCAAAAAAATTGGGCACTACGAGACACGGTTGTCTGTAGCACAAGTTGTAAACCAAGAAAGATTCCAGAAAAACAAACACGAAAATAAAACTACTTTTAATAGCTTCATTTGTCAAAAGAAATTATTTATAGACTTAAAATTGTTATTCATCTTACATTGAAGATCATTGTAGTCATTTTTAAGAGATACTACACTAATGATCAGTTGAAAAAAACAATAACGTTATACATTTCAGAAATACGTTATAAATTTAGAAGATTTTTTGAATGGATGATTCTTTAGAACTAAGGGTTTCGTTTTATATAAGCGAGAGAAAACACTTGCGAAGTTCGTTGAGGTAGGATGATCCTTGTTAAATACGACCGCGCCGCGCGAGTGCGCTTGAGAAGCAAGCGATCGCGCATGCAAGGGCGCCACGCGGCGGAGCAGAAACCGTCCCGGGCGCCAGACGCCCTTCGGCCACGATCTCCGAAGCCCTGAGGAAGGGGCTGGACCCGCGGGAGCCGCACCTGCCACCGTCTCCGCCGCCGCAATCACCAGAGCGCTATCGCCCCCGCCCCCCCCCCACCTACCCCCCGCCGCTCCCACTCCCCGACGCCCTTTCCCGGCCCCGCCGCCCCGCCGCCCGCCGCCCCGCCGCCCCGCCGCCCGCTGCCCGCCGCCCCGCCGCCCCGCCGCCCCGCCGCCCGCCGCCCGCCGCCCGCCGCCCGCCGCCCCGCCGCCCCGCCGCCCGCTGCCCGCCGCCCCGCCGCCCCGCCGCCCCGCCGCCCGCCGCCCCGCCGCCCCGCCGCCCGCCGCCCCGCCGCCCGCCGCCCCGCCGCCCCGCCGCCCCGCCGCCCCGCCGCCCCCGCCCGCCGCTCCGCCGCCCCGCCCTCACTGCCGCCACCACCGCCATCATCACCACCACCACCGCCGCCGACATTAGCGCCACCGCATCCTCCGTCCCCGCCTCCGCGTCCAACCCCTCTTCCGCCTCCGCCGCTGCCAGCGCAGCTTCCGTCGATCGGCCCAGCGTCCGCTCGGGGCGCGGGGGCGGCGGCGGAGGCCGGCGTTCGTTGACCCGCCGTCGGCGGCGGCGCGGGGCCGTGCGGCGTGCGGGCGGCGACCCGTCTGCGCCGCCCTGCACCGCCGCCGCCGCCGCCATCGCGGCTCACGACCAGCAGGGGATCCCCGCTCGATTCCCAACGCCGGCAGGGGGCGGCGGGGGAGGCGGCACGATGCGGCGCGGCGCGGTGCGGCGCGGCCTTCCGAGAAGCTGCGACGGCCGTGAAGCGCAGCCGGCGGCGGAGGCGGAGGTGGAACTTGCGGTCCCACGCTCCGGCGCGTCACGCGCCCCGCGCGGCGTCACCTTGCTCTGCTCACTGCTCACCACTGCCTCCGCGAACCTCCCCCCCCCCGTCGCCCAACTATCGCTGTTCGTTCAAGAAAACCACTCACTGAAAGGCGTTGGACGCACGCATCTTCGCTCATTTCTAGGGATCTACCGGGAGCGGTAGCTCAGTGCAACTGATTTTTTTTTCAATTTTCGAAAAGACAAGGAGCGATACCCGAACGACAACACAGATCCACGAGCGATGGCAATATATAATATCAGACCACGGTGTAAAAGAACGGGTAAATTCCGTAAAGAGGAACGGTGTTTT
Organism: Teleogryllus oceanicus; assembly: GCA_964035755.1. NCBI lineage: Eukaryota > Metazoa > Arthropoda > Insecta > Orthoptera > Gryllidae > Teleogryllus > Teleogryllus oceanicus. The sequence goes on along the minus strand of CAXIVR010000004.1, from coordinate 107,997,461 downwards.
CTTATATCGTACCGAGAACGGTGGCTCAGTGTATCAACTGACGTCACTGCAGCGCCTCTGACCGGGAGGTCCTAGGTTCGAGTCGTGACGGTGGCAGGATTTTCGACACTAGCTTTCCAGCTAGGTCGAATTCAGTCGCTGTCTGGAGGAGAATTCTAGCGGCCGGCTGCTCTGATCGGTAGTTTTCCGTGGTTTCTCCGATCAACACCAGGCGAATGCCGGAGCAGTACCCTAACAAACGGGCCACGGACCGCGCGCGATCTGTCCTTCCCGTTCCTGGTCCTATCCTCTCCCCTTACACACACACACACTTACACTAACATGCACTACACTACCACATATTCCAGGAGACCGGTCGGAAGCTTAGAGCTTGTTCCGGCTGGGGCGGTACCCAGCAGGTGGGAGAGTCTTGGTTAGGGGGAAACCCCACTAGCCGACGGTTGTTCGGCGCCGGATCTCGCCATCCAGCGGGGAAGATCACCGCCATCTCCCGAGAAAAAAAACATGCACTACACTAACGGGACTAACGACCAGAGCAGTTGACGCGCCCGGAAACATGAAAAATCAATCAATCAATCAATCAATCTAGAGATCTACCTCACTGCTCATCCTATGGCACACTCACTACTTAAGCTCAGCCATCATTGAGGAACTCCTGACTGGAACACACTACCCCCACGATCATCACCGCTTATCGCTCACACGTAGGTGACTCCTTTCACGCATTTAGCATCACTCAGTGATCATCGTTTATTCAGTCAATAGTGTTTGTCTCGGATCTTCCACTGTGGTACGTTCACTGCTTAAGCTCAGCCAGTTCTGGGCTGGAACTCACGACCCCCTACGATCATCATTGCTTATTGCTCACTGTCAGGTAAATCTGCTCACGCTTTCAGCATCACCCGGTCGTCATCTTTCACTCCACCGGCTGCGTTCGAGTCGAACCTTCTACTGTGTGCTATTATATTAGCTTGCTAACTTCTAACCATCGTCAATGCAGCATTCTCACCGTAGGTTTGCTCTTTCATCATTCAGATTCAAGAAACTGATCTCTTTTTACCGATTCCTTACTCATTCACGACAAGCTTCTCATTCTGTCACTTATTCTATCTAATATAATTGTAGATGGAAATTTTCCGTTTCTACCACGAACCTTAATTCTCACGTCCAAAATCTCAGTCGACCAATCGACCCGATTTCATACTATTTCATCCTTCTTGAATAATTAGCACTATACCCTCACAGCACACGCTGCCTTCTGTCTACAGCTCACTGCCCACCACCGGTTACCCGCTGCCCTGGTCCCGCCGCCCACTGCCCTCTGCTCATCGCCCATTGAACACTTGTCACCGCCTGCCGAAAATTGACCACCGCAACCCCCCCCCCCCCACCCGCGGCTCATCTATCTTTGCCTAATGTCCACTGTTGACAGCCCATTAACAATTACCCTCTCCCTCCCCCACACCCCCACCACCCTCTCAACACCACCCAGTGAACACCGTCCAATGAACACCGCCCAATCAACACTGCCCCCTCAATACCGCCCACTCAACATCTCCCACTCAACATCGCCCACTCAACACGGACCACTCAACACCGACCATTCAACATCGCCCACTCAACACCGCCCACTCAACACCCCACTCAACACCAACCACTCAACACCGCCCACTCAACACCGCCCACTCAACACCACCCACTCAACACCAACCCACTCAACACCACCCACTCAACATCGCCCACTCAACACCGCCCAACCTACCACCGCTCACTGCCCAGCGGTGCCACTGACTGGAGTTGGGCGGTGGGCGCTAATTTGTTCAAGTCAGAGGCGGGAGTGAAGGGGAGAAAAGGAATTGTGGTCGGAAAGAGAACGAAGAAAGATAATTGCAAGAGACGATATTTCGGTCTACGGGAAAACCATGGAAACTCCAGTCAGAGCGTAGTTTCTAAAAGTGCTGGAATATTCGACCTCTTAATGGTTTTCGTCTTGGTAATAAGCGAAAATAGGATTTTCCCGCTGGACTGAAAGACATATCGTTCTAGAAAGGTGCAATTGAATTTAGTTCAAATGCCAACCCATTAAATAGATACTGTTCTCTCCTCACAAGTATTCCAAATCTTTCCAAATTTCGATGAATTTCACGACAGTGGTATTAATAAATTTCGACGAGCACTAGTTCATTTAAAATCATTGTATTCTGTTACTACTATTGGGACTATTTATTATTTTCTTTCAACATATAATTGCGACCAACGTGATGCTTTCTTAGATAACGTATATACATACTCTGCATACTTTCATTTCAAAGTATAGTAGATTCACGACGTCGATTTACAGACTTCCGGGCATACGGATACTCAGTAGGAAATTAAAAGTAGTTTTCGGGGTAAAAATATTATAATCTATAAATGATTGTTTATTTTCCTATAATATATAGTGAATATTGCTTTTTCACAGGCTCAAAAATACTTACTTATTTTCATGTCTGGATGGGATGAATTTTTGTTGGTGCGAACACGATTCAGACCCGACAACTGCACACAATGGAGAGTCTGCCGTGAATAATTAGTGTAGGAACGACTAATCTCCCCAAAACAGAAGGATGCGAGCGAGTCGCAGTGCGTGCCCCGACGCATCTGAGCGCTGCAGGAGAGGGGCAGGCGTGGGGGCGGGGGCGGGGGGCGACGGCGCGCACGCAGGCTGGAGCGCTTCGCGTGCCCGGGGGCCGTCCGTCCGCCGCCCGCCCCGCCCCGCCCCGCCGCCTCCTCCGCGGCCCGCGCCCCGCGCAGCGTCGAAAACCGGGCCTCGGGAAGAAGAAAAGTTTTTGCGCTTTATTCCCGCGTTAAGGATGGGGCAGAGCCACGCACGGCCGCGCGCCCTCGCGCCCTCCCGGGCGGCCTCGTTCTCGCCTCCCTCTATCCCCGCCTCCGGCCACGCCCTCCGCCCCAGGGCTCCAATGCCCTCCTTCACTTCACGACTGAAGCCCCGGCTGCCTTTACGTCCTCGACTTTGACACTCCCCTCATCTATTCATTCCTCTCCTTCATCGCCACTCGCCTACCACGGCACATTCCGGCCTCCCCAGAGTCACAAGTTTTTCTCCCAGTGCCATAACATAGACTAAAGACGACTGTAGACTATAATTCTTTACTCTATGGCAACAACTGCATCCCTCTCTTGTTAAAATGAATTGTTACTGATCACTTGTTATTTTTTGACAATATTTGTAAAAAAATTCATTACGAATAATTAATTATAACCATTGATAATAGTTGACATTTAATCATAAATGTTCATACATACACTATAAAAAAATTACAAAGACTGTCAAAATAGCAAGTGATCATTTAGAATTCATTTCAATATGACGTGACAGACGTATTAAAAAAAAATTACTACAAAAAATTTGCATAAATCTCTCAGACTCGTTCTCTCTCGGACGTGCAAATTGTCATCTTTCCTTCCTCATTGTCTCTTGCACTGCCCTGTTTGCCCACCCCTCTCTTATGCGCCTCATTCGTTCACCGCTCTCACGTGAGCCCTCAGGGCTCTTGCTTCCTCCCTTCGCGCGCCTCATTCGGGACGTTTAACTTATTTTAAAGTGCACGGGCATTCGCTCTCCCCCAGTCAATTTCGCTCGATTTATGCCGGGATAGCGAGGTCGTGCCTGCTTGCCTGCCTACTGCGAGCGGCGCGGCGGGGACAGCGGGGGGGGGGGGGGGGCGGGCCGAGGCCTGCGGCCCGAAAGGTCACGGGGTCGGAATGCGGCGGCGGAGGCGACGCCAGCTTACACGCCCGTGCGTAGCGGTCGGGGTGCGCGGGGCGCCTTTACGACGGCGCGGCGATGGGCAAACAGCTAACGCGAATGGGGAAATCGAACATACATGGAATGCGCCTATTTATTTAAGAGGTAAGAGAGACGTTACTAGGGGCGGATTTTAATGAAATGTTATTTCTTTTTTCCTTTTCGCTTTATAACAATGTATTTTAGTATAGACATTAATTTTATGTTAGGACAAAAGGAAATGCCCCGTTTTAGCCTTTTTTTTCATTTTCATCTATTTCGACTAATAAGTCATTCTATACCCGTTTTTCGTCCTTTTTGTAGCATTTTCGCCCATTTCATCGATTTTTATATCATTTTCATGGTACTTGCTTCAAATAATTCAGATTTAAATGTTCTTCACAGAATTTCTGAGTAGCCTATTTGATTTCTTCGCTCAGAAATCGTAACGTCAGTCATTGTGAGTGTCAGTGGTTTGCCAGTAGATAGGCCGGGCTTGTTCTTATTTGAAATGTATTTGAACTTTTAAATTTAAAATTTTGAATTTAAAAATTTGAATTCCGCCATGGGGGCCCCTCCGTGGGCCAATAGCGTCGAAGGGCGCAAAAGCGCGGTGCGCGAAATCTACAGGCCAGACCCGGCATTAACATGCTTTGTGTGAAAACGAAACGATTTCATCTGAACGTTTTGCCAGAGCGTTTGTGTGTTTTAGCGTTTGTGTGTTTCTGCGTTTGTGTTTCTCGAAATGCCCCAATTTAGGCGTTGTTGGGTACCCAATTGCCGATACAACCAAAATAGGAGTGAACAGCAATTCTTTAAGTTTCCAAGAGATCCTGAAAGGTAAGCGATATGAAATGCTTAGCATGGTTCTATAACAATTTTTTCATGTACTATTTAGTGACGTAGTAAATTAACTATGTCACTAAATAATACATGAAATTAATTTACATAATGTAATTAAATGCGAGGATATTGTAAACACTATTATTATGAACATCCAATGTATTGAAGTCATGAAAGCACTGGTTGCTTTAATAATCATGTAATTGATAAGTTATAATAGCTATATTAACATTAAGGTGATTTTGATATAACTATAATAGCTCAATAATACATTACTAATTTTATTACAGGTGTATGAAATGGTTAAAGGCAATTGGGGATCTGACTTTGGCATCTAGCCCTTGGAAATTCTCATAATGTTGAGATATGTATGTATGGAGCACTTCACGCTGGAAATGTTCACTGCAGCAGGCAGACTAGCACTTAATGCGGAGCCCATAATTTTTGCTGATGTGCGTCCTGAGTTTCCGGAGGGTGCACTCAGGTCATTTATAGAAGGCTTACCACAACAAAGGTGTACGTTTCTATTATTATTATTATTATTATTATTATTATTATTAGCAACTAGAAGATGTAATAAGAAAACTTTTTTCGTTTTTAATTTAATTAAACATCCTTATTTCATTTGCAGGGTCTGCTCGGCATGTAGTGACAACATTTTCCTGAGTTCTCGGTTGCTAAATGAAGAGAAAAAATCCTGTAACACGTGGTGTAGTCAAAATCTCGGTTTTGTGGGATCTTGATGCCGAAAAACCAACTGGAAGCAAAACGTCTGTAGTATGTAAAAAATTTCTCCTTAGTTTTGGGAACTTTATATGAAGCCGTAAGAAATGATTCAGAATTTTCTCAAAAAATGGCACAAAATTTTTTGTTTTAATTTCTTGTAAGAACAGAGTAAAATACTTATAAAGGTGGCAAAGGTCCAATTTTCAAGAGTAACTCTGAATTTTCAGAAATTTTAAAAGTGTGTTTTATCATCAACTTCTTACAATACAATTGAAGTTAGAGACTTTTCCTTCGAATTAAATTTGATGTGCATAAATAGTTCTTCATTTAATGTGTGAAGATTGTTTGTAAATATTAGTAGTTTTGTGCAATTGTGGGTGAACTATTTGAATTTTAAAAATGACAAAAGAAGATTTTCTGAAAACGGCTCCCACTTTTTTCTGAACAGTATTATACTTATGAGTACATGCACTTTAAATAATGTCAGTAAATTTTCTGAAAACTCAACACTTTTTGTTCAAATGAGCTCAAAATTACTCATTTTCAGAATAGCTCAAACACCATTTTCTCAAAGGTGGCTTCAATTTCTTTCTTTAAACTATTTCAACGAATAGTGGTAATGGTACTGTTTAATATAATATAATGTAATGTTCATTTTTGCGTATTCTTTGTTTTCCCAAAATTGCACAAATGTTTTATTTCTTTCAATATCTCATGCCAGTAATATGCACATTTCAATGGATATATTATTGAATTTGTAGGGAAGTTCTTCAAATTACTTCAAATGAAGTTTTCGAAAACTCAAATAGATTCCAGAGAAAAGAGCTTCAATTTTGCATTTACAGTAACGCTTAACGCCTTTTTTTAATGGCTTCAAATTTTCAATGAACTTGCTATTTAAGACAAGGTTTTAGCCTTCTTTAATACTCTTAAAATAATATTTCGTTCTACTATTTGGTAATCGAAGAGTTGAGAAATGGCAAAAATGTATTTTGGCGGCGATAGATGCCAGCTGGCAAGAGGATGAGGAAGATCGTAGAGCGGTCCACTCCAAAGGAAATTAGAAAACTTAACTTTGAGAAAGCTATTCTGTAGCACTTCCAGTTACTATATGTAATTTAGTAAATCCAAACTGCAGGACCACTTTCTTGGAGACATGTACCAAATTGAAGTTTTTGGGATTCGATTTAATAAAAATTGTATTTTTGAGTGATAATCATTTGGTGTTTCTGTTGCAGTAAATTTTTATCTCAGGTGTTTTTGGCCCACTATCTGTCTTGTGAACTATGTATAAGTCTTTGTATAACAGTTTGGTATTTTTACCAGGAAGCATTAGCTATTTTCTAAACATATTTCTGATGGTTCTTGAGATGTCTGTTGGGTATAATCTCCTGAGTATGATAAGTTAGCTATTTTCAGAAATTGTGTGGTTAGTCACATAACATGATTGGGAAAGACATGAAAATATTTTTAGTAATTGAAAACTGTTCAATATCTGTATCAAATGTTGAGTAATTCTGGATATAAAATCGACCTTTGATTTTCATCCACGATCCATTCACAACTAGCCATGCTTTTGGACAAATATGTAGCCTGTGATATCGGAATATTAGTGAAACATACCAAGTCCAAAACTCTGCTTTGAGATTAATGAAGTTGAAGTAGAATCATGTAATTTTTTTTACTTGTTCATCACTTGTACTAGGTAGGAGGTAAAACATGTTTCTTGTAATGCAGTTTAATGTGTAATATTGCTTTTTTGAAGAAAGAAAAGACAGATTTTGTGACTGTTTGTGCAGATGCAAGTTTCTGTTTATTTATAAAACTTATCAATAATATTCATTTGTATTGTACTTTAGTAGCAATTTTGATAATAGGCTGAAATTTGACAGGTGTTGATAGCTGGAATGTCATTTTAATAATGATGCAATATTAAAGAAGTAATGGTCACTAGTTATATTTGGACAATTGTCTAAATTCATGGTTTCAATATTTAGTCAATGGCAAAGTAAAATAATCTTTATGTCTGATTACTTGCTCACATTTATTTTGTAAAAAATTGTATTATTGTTTATATTGTGTATGACTATTTACATAATTTAGAAATAAATATTGTGTTTAAAAAATAACTTTTTATTTTGCACTACCTGGACAATAATTCCATTCAGTGACTTAGATTCCAAATCCTAATATTTTAGTCTTCTTAATTGCCTAGCGTATTTTACATAAAAATAATGTATTCATTTGACGCCATTTTGAAAACAACTTCATTTTAAATGTCCCGGTCGTCAATACGCGCCACCTCCATTGGTAGAACGCCCTTCGACGCTATTGGCTTAAACGGGGCCCAGATGGCGGCTTCCCTCCATGAAAATTAGAAATTTGAATAAGAGCGTTGGGATTAACATTGAGTGCCGTCTCTATTTGTATACTCTCTGGTGAGTGTGTAATCTAAGGTTTCTGTGACAATTATCAGCACCATTGTCGGTTCGTTCGATTTCGCGATAATTAAAGACAGATTTCCTGTTAAAGAACAGTCCAAACGAAACGTTTGTACGCTGAGTTTACATGAACGAAAGGAAGAAATCTGGATTTCATCAGTTAACATATCCAACAGCTTTGTTCATCTGAACTGGTTTCGACCAAACTTTTTACGTCTTTTATTTTCTTTTCTCTTAGGACATTTTAAAAACATTTGAAGAGCATTTTATTGATCATTTTTAGCGATGTTTTAGATCATCAAAATCCTCCTCCTAGTCGTTAGTGTTTCCGGACACGTCAGTTTCTTCGGTTATTAGACCCGTGAGTACAGTGCGTGTTACAGTGGGGAGGTGATATGAGAGATCCTGCCCCACCCTAAATGCCAGGTTGCAGTTTTTTTCATCTCTAGGTTTCTCCCCCGGAGGAAGGACACCGCCTCAACCGAGGGAAGCTCTAATATAATCTCCTTACAAGTATCATACTGCACTGCATGTAAGTGTGTGGGGGTGGTAAAGGGAGTGGAGGGATAAGAATGAGGAAGGCAAGAACGCACGCCGTGGCCCATTTATTAGGGTACTGATCTGGCATTCACCTGGTATGGATCGCAGAAATCACGGAAAACTGCCGATCAACGCAGACGGCCCACAGTGAGGCCAGAGGCGGGGAAAGTTGGCAAAAAGTCCAAAACCAAAATATACTTCAGAAACTCCATTTCACATGAAAGTGGTAGCAAAATGACTTCATCGTTTTCTGATCAGGAAAGGAAGGGTGAATCACGCCACTCCTTTCAGTGCAAGTTTGAACTTGCACAAGTGATGCACAGCGCACTTCTTCGCTCGCGCCATAAGAGTTTTCGATGCAAATATTTCTGCTCTCTGGACTATCAGAATCGTACGTGCTATGGATATGATACCTGGAGATCTATACTTTAAATTTGTATTTCTAAAAGACATTCCTTTAATAATAATTAGTAAGTCTAAGTAGAAACTTCACGTGTCACAATAGAATGAAATTTTAAAATCTGTTTTTTATATTGTCTTTTAGTTCCCTTACGAGCGTTTCCGGACTGTGATATTAACTGAATCTGATTCTGAAATTCATCTAGTTTTCAAAACATTAATCAAAGTTTGCCCATTATTGTCCCATTTTGCGTTAAGGTACTTTGATTACGATGATGCACATCTAGTTTTGTTAGCCTTTCTTCATACAATATATATTTTTATGGTTTACTAGTTCATTGCTGTGTATTTACGGACTTCAAACAAAACACGTAATGGCATCGTTAATACCCTTATGGCCTTTCTGATTCTTTATGCCCGAGGGCCTTTTGAATACTTTATGGCCCGCTCTAATACCAACACAACACATAAAACATTTTCTGAATTAGATTTATTATAGTTACGATGCAATAAAATACAATAAATAAATGGTATAATGCTCAAATAAGTAAAATAACTCGTTATAAACGTTATTTTGCTTCATTGATATGAAATTTGCAATTTTGGAATGTTCCCGTGAATATACAATTGCCACCAGTCATTCATAATTCACTGTTACGTATCCTTTTTAGAGAATAGTATGTGCTTCTTGAACAGTACTCTCGTAGTAATAAGATGTATAAGGCACATCGGCTAACATCCTCGAAATGTTATTTTTTGGTGTTATAACATATTCTAAATTCCTTTTGGCAATAGAAGCAAATAACCTAAAAATAGCGTTTCATCAACTCAATTTACACTATTATTCACACTGTTATATAACTCTCAAATACACCATAAATATTTTCATAACTTTGTCATAATTTTACTAAAAATCACTTTCCGTTGTTTTGTTAGCTTTTGCGAGAATTTACGCAGGAACTTCACCATATTCTTTCATTTGTACGAACAAATCAGTCCAATAACAATTATGCAATAGTAAATAAATACTCACTCTGTTTTGTTTATCTGACGTCATTTTGACAAATGATGATTACAATGCATCTTTTCACTTTAGACGCAAGAAAAGTAATAAAATGTTTCGAATTCTCGTTTAATTCAGCCACGAACTAATAAACCATAAAGTTTTGTATGCATCACGGGCGTTACTAGATGTTTTTGCCCCTCAGGCGCCTTCCAACCCCTCGGGCCACATGCCCTCGGGGCAAAAACATCTACTTAACGCCCTTGATACATAAATAACTACTTTGGCTCCACTTTCTGGTCCCACTGTGCGTCTCGTAGAATTCTTTTCTGGGCTGTGGCTGAATTCGACCAAGCTAAAGACGTAGTGTCGAAAATTCGCTACCGTCGTAACTCGAAGCCTCAGACCTTCCGGTAAGAACCGCTACAGTGGCGCCGGCTGTTGTCCTGAGACATCTCATTCGGTAATTTAACAAAGAATAAAGTAATATGCGAATCCTCTAAAAAAACAATAAAGTTGAATTGAATTGAATTGAACTAAGAAGAATGGACTTTTCTAATAATATCGCGAAAGGGATATGAGACAAAATAAGTATAAAATGTGTTTTGATATAAAATGCGTAGAATATTTTGCGATGGATAGACTCAAAATGATTGTTTCTGTTAATCACGGAGGTCAAAGACCAGAGCTTCGCCGTGAACTTGACAAAGCCCACGCGGAACGAGTTCAATTGGCCGAAACAAATTAGGGATTACTTTGCTCAGCTAACCTGACTACCTTAAACGGACAACTTTTTGAATCACCACTCATTATGCATTGCACACTGCATTCGCTCAATTGTGGTGTTCTTTTTATCCACTTTCCATAGCTTTTTGTCAAAAAAATTGCCGGTGGGAGCGAAATAGTCGTTATATACATATTGTATAGGAAAAAGTTAAAATTAATGTTTTCAAAAATGAACATCCTTTGTTGAAATTTTAATATAGACAATAAAAATACAGACAACGTCAATTTATTGAACATTTACTAGTTTTAATTTTTTGATAATTCAAAATTTACATTGAATAAAATTGATATTCCAATCGAAGTTGGAAATTCTTTTTAATCTAACGTTTTCTTCGTACACCTCATATGCACTTCATTCGCTACGAAATTGACACTACGCAAAATTTTATGTTTCAGAGAAATAAATTGCTCTAAATTGCTACTTATCGAACAATAGTAGAGTAGTAGAGAGTTTCGTTGAATATATGCAAAATCAGCTGTTTTGTTGTAATATAAAGTAGTTGTGGTCAAAATATTGTTTTGAATAGTAAAACAAAGATAACAAAAAGGAATGAAGTCAATACTACATCTTATTTCCTTATCAACATACATTTAAAAATGGGTAGAAATATTTGATACCCGAATTTTTAGTGGACAGATATTGAAGAAAAATATAAAATGAATTTCATGAAGGGAACAGTTATTCTTTATTTAAATAAATTATTTTTATAGAACCTACTTATTAATTGACATTAATTTCATTTTTATGATATTCGAACATGTTTGAGATCTCCCTCAAGTGCCACTTGCAAAAAGTGCACATTTTTACACATCTTAGAATTTTCTTTTTCATTTCAATCGATCTCTGTCATTCTAGTCGGAAAGTAAACACAAAATTACTTTATTTGTAACTCAAGTTTGGAGTATGTGGGAAATGTCAGAGAATGGTTGGAAAGGAGATGAAGAGAGAAGTGAGAAACAGAGAGAGGGAATTGGAGAATAAGAGAGAAGCACTCAAGCAGAGACTTCTTGTTTCCTTTTCCTTCGTCCAAATAGCAAGCAGAGGTGCCAACACCCTTAGGCCAATGGAGGCTTCCAGGAACCGAAGCTGCCAGAAACTCCCACAAGGGGCGCGCGAGTGTCCGTTGCGCAGCAACGCGGACACAGCGGCGGAGCCACCACGGCTGGCTACTAAGAAGCCACCCATAAAATACGTAACGTAAATTTGGAGTATTTTGAATACCGCCTCTCCCCTTGGATCATACTTGTAACGCGCGCTTGATCCCTTCTCCCTAAATAATTACGTAACGTTTGCGAATACGTACCCTATGCAAACACGAGAAGTGAAAATAAATTATAACATAAAACCATTAGTATTAATTTTGATTGTGTTCTATATTAAAATTAATGATAATACCACCACTTATCACTTTTGAATATTTTCTTTGTAATGTTACAGATTCATTAAAAAAAAAATTTGTGTTTAAAACAAAGTAATTAGTTCAATTTTAATGTTCTAGTACAAGACTCGGAAAAAGGAATTATTTGTGCAAAAGTTGAAAAATGTAAAAAGATAAATATCAATGTTACGTAACACGAAGAAAATATTCGTAACCAAACGTAATGCTCCGCAAACCCCCTCTTTAGCGTTACGTAATTTATGGCCTACCCTACGGATTAATTGGTTGGTTGGACTACGGATTGATTGATTGATTAATTGTTAGTGATTCCGGGCGCGTCAACTACTATGGCCATTAGTCCCATAAGTGTAGTGCGTGTTATTGCTCGGGAGGTGGCGGTGGTTTTCCCCCGCTGTATGGCCAGATCCGGTGCCGACCTACCGTCAGCTAATGGGGTTTTCCCAACCTTGTATCTCCCACTAGCGGGGCACTGCCCCCCAGCCGGGACAAGTTCTAAGTCCCCGACCGGACTCCCGGCAAGTGTGGTAGTGTAGTGCATGTTAGTGTGTGTGTGTGTCTAAGGGGTGTGGATAGGACAAGGAGGAGGAAGGAAAGATCGCGTGCAGTCCGTGGCCCGTATGTTAGGGTACTGCTTCGGCATTCGTAGGGCGAACGGAGGAATGAAACTCCTCTAGCAATATGGTCCAACCCGCGGCCCTCTTATTTATTTTGTTGTTCTTCTTACTGGATATAAGAATTTATTAAACATTTGGGGGAAAATGTATTCACTTCTTTGAGTTTAAATAACGATAAGCAGAAGATGGAGTATCGGCCACTCCAGAATTTTGTCTCCTTAAAACGAAATCATGCATGTTCTACAACCCAGTGGAAATTGAAGTTGTGCCCAGCAACTTTCAAATAGAAAGTTGTGATCTTCAGACACATTCTTTCAACCAAAAAGTGCAATGTCCATGAACATTTCTGGAAACTGATTTCTGAAGAATGTTTCCTTAAACTACTCGCTACAAATGCTATCGTTATTCGGAAATACATACGTGAGTGATCGCTTTTTTATCTTAAGTTAAATTAAAAAAGATAAATCGCATTGAAATTTATTCACTGGCATCGAGCCTGAGGCTTTAGCCTTACTGAACTTACAGTGGCCATTGATAAACTTTTATCAGAAAACCAGTGCCAACATTCACACTGGTTTCTCGATTACAAAATAAAGTGCTGTATTATTCTAGTGAGTTATAAGTCATTCGTTTTCTTGCTTTAATATCTACGGTCTGCACGTTCCTGTACTAAAGTTTTATTGGCCCTCTTGTAACTAAATGTTGGACCACACTGACGTATAGGATGGGATGCATAGTTGGCGGTGGTTCAAGAAATTGGTCGTGTTCAGGTAAAAGAGACCCGTTAGCACGTCAACAAAATCGCCAATCTGATAAGACAATCTGACTTGCTTCGCTCGCGCGTTTCCAAGTTAGCCGCGAAGATCACGCCCCAGCAATTAACATACAACAGCCTTGAATCCAATCAACACAAAATTTTCATTTTCATCAAAATGCTTATGAGTCTTAACCTTACGGGCTTAACTCCTTGCTCATAATTACATAAGTATTTCGTTTTAATCAGCTTATTTTACACTTTTTTTTCATTTATCTCAACGCTTTTATTGTTTCTCAAAGTAATCCTAATTCTAGGCGAAACACTACACACCGTAAGTTGCAATTTCCTCAACCGGAATCGGTCCACAAAAGCGGTCGTCACGTCTAACCATTCTTTCTCATTTTCGATATGTTCATTTGTTATGATGGGTTATACGAATGTAGTCATGCCCCATTCGCGTCTTCTGGTTCGATCACAGTGCGCATGAATTCTTCATGCGCGGAGCCAGGCCTAATGTAAGGACGTCGTAATGTAATGTACTGAACATTCAACGTGTAAGTCACGCAAAACACTATTTGGATGTGTTGTTTATATCTGTGATAAATACGAAAAGAAATATTAAAGAGAGAAATATAATTTAAAATATTCACTATAAAATAAAAAAAGTGATAAATAATATTTGTTCTATATTGGACTATAGGTTCATGAGGAGTGCCAAAAAACCTGAAGAAAGACCACGCATAACATATTTTCGCATTGTACATCCCAGTGCTTGCACACGGAGCATTTCGCGAACATAAATTTTTTATGGTGTGTATATAACATGTAGAACATGTCAACAAAATAATGTAAAGCAGCAACCAGCAGCTGATCTTATTAGAAATAAAAATAAAAAAACGTATATTTTTTCTGCACCATTCGTGAATCATCCGCGCGTTTGACTCGGAAAGGCTGAGAAGTCCGCTCGCCGCCGGCACCACTGCTGCCAACCGCTGCTTCACCACGCCGCCTCCTTCCCCGCCATCGCCGCCGCCGCCAGTTGCACCGACACGCCGGACGAGCAGGCTATAAAGTAATGGGCTTCTTGTTAAGGCGACGACGACAGCGCGGGGCGCGACGAGTCATTTCGGCGAGGCAAGTGTCCCCGGCGCGGGGGGGGGGGGGGGGTTTTTAAGGGGGGGGAGGCGAGAGCCCGCGCGGGCGCCCACGCGCCAAAGAGAGCAACGCGCCCTCCGCCGCCGCCGCATCGTGCAGCATCATGGTGTACAATGAGAACGCCTCGCCGCAAAGAGAGCAAAACCAAAATAGGCGCCATAAAAAGCCGTGCGCGGCTCCTGGGAATTACTTTTACGTGCTGCGCGACGCAAGATGCGGCCTTAGATAGCGCGCAAGGTGTGCTGCTTCGTATCAACGACGAGCGGGCCGGCCACGACGGCCGGACGGGGCGGCTCGGAACGGGACGGGACGGGAAGGGACGGCGCGGGACGGGTCCGGCCGCCCGGCTACCGGTTGGCCGATCGTGGGAGGATAGCCGGGTCGCGCGGCCGGCCGCGGCAAATTTTGACGTGAAATGTTCCATTGAGGCCGCGAAATGACCCATTGTGCGGCGGCATAGCCGGAGGCCGCCCCCGAGCGGGCGGGAAAGGCGGAATTAGCGCTATCGGCAACGGGCGCGTCTTATCGGCGGGCGGCGGAGCGCGTCCGGGACAGCCCTGGCCCCGCCCCCCCGCCTCCACCCCCGGCCCCTCCTGCCCCTGCCGCCCCCGCCGCGCTGCCACACACGGCGCGGCCCGTCCCCGCTACATCCCCGCACGGTAACACAGCCCGAAAGCTATCTGGGCGAAACACGGGGACGGACCTTCACTCTGGTACAACGCGTGGAGATTACAGTCGCATGGCAAAGGAGAAAAATGCATGACGCAATCATTTTTCCTATAATGTACGGAAGTATATTCAATTCTATGTCTGGGTAATAAAAACAACTACAGGATGTATTCACACCTATTGGTTGGTTAGTTGGTTGGCTAGTGATTCCAGGCGCGTCAACAGCTTAGGTTATTAGTCCCGTAAGTGTAGTATATGCTTTTTCTTCGGGAGATGGCGGTGATCTTCCCCCGTTGGATGGCGAGATCCGGCGCCGACCTACTGTCGGCTACCGGGATTTCCCCTCTAACCAGGACTCTCCCACCAGCGGAGCACCGCCCCAACCGGTCTCCCGGCAGTAAGTCCGGGTAATCGGTAAGTCCCCGACCGGTCTCCCGGAGGTGTGGTAGTGTAGTGCATGTTAGTATTCACACCTATTACATGCACAAGTCTGTCAAAGTCAATAATACACGAATCGTGTGAAGTGTAGGTCAGTTTGATCACAAATTACAACAGCACAATTGTCAAAATGCAGAAGCTAAATATCTAAATAATAATTCAATTACGATACAAGTTGTGAATGAAAAACTACGCTTGCAGTCTTAAGGTAATTTATTACATTACAAAAACGTAAATTAAATTAAATACATGCAAACATTGAGTATTTTATTTACATGATGGTCTGGAAGAATTGCTAAGAATGTGGATGAGATGTGGTATTTTGCTGATTTATCGAATGTAAAATTAATTTTTTTCTTCCTCCAAAATATTAGGTGGGATTTACGATTTCCTTCACCCACGCAAAGTGTTCGGGTCACAAACGTTAACATCTTCCCTTTGCACTTTATATCAGATCATGACACCTTTAAATTGCTCAATATTGGTCATAAACATAAAGTTTCTGAAAAATACTCTAATAAAATGTAATATAAAAATGAATTATTGAATTGTACAGTTATTTGTATCGCAGAAAAGGGCTCGTACACTTGCAGACAATACATTACAATTAACCAGACATTTAAAGAAATATTTTTAATAAACTTCCTAAAAATGCATAAACTAAAACAATTTTCTCTTAACTGTGACACAATAATAATGATTTGGGATTGTTACTCTAGATATTCTGAAATAAAATAAAAATCAATAATAATACTTTAAATAACTTAAGAAAGCAATTATGAATGATTTTGATACATTACTTTTTCGCTCATACGCAGGTACTTTGTAAAAAAAGAAATTATGTAATCATGCTGCGGAAAATTGCAAATTTTCAGCTGAAAAACTCTCATTGCTGGTTCTCCTTGGACTTAGGTATTCCGATTCCAAACCCGTCCAAATCGGTAACCTACGCGTGCAATTCACATAACCGCGTAAAGGGAGAGATGATACTGTTTCGCCGTGACTTTGATCTGAAGACTCTCGTGCGTTTTGTCCAGCTGCTTTGCGCAAAGGCCACGTCCGCGAGCGTCGAAGGTGGGGGCGGGGGCGGGCGTAAGCGCGGCCGGGGATACCGCGCGGCGCTGTGGAAATTTTATATTTCCTCGTGACTTGACATGAACAATGGGTCATCGGAATGCTGTTAATTGCCAGCGTCGGACGCGCAATGAATGCCCCATAAAGCACCCGCGAGAGCGTTAGGGCCGAGCAAACAGATTATGAATATTTATTATTCTAGTGGAAATAGGCCCGGTCGCCCGTGCGCCTGCGCGGAACAATTGAAGGCCCGCGGGCGCTGCCGGCCGCGAAGGGCCTAGCCGCGGGAGGCCTATGCGCGGCGGTGCGGCGCGGCGTGGTGGGGTGCAGCTGCACGGGCTCAGAGCACGGGGTCTTCCGCACGGGCTTTTCTACCTCTACCAGCTCCTTCTTCTCCTCCTCCGCCTCCACCTCCATCTTCACCTCCGCTTTCGCCTCCGCACCTCCGCCTCCACCTCCACACCTCCGCCTTCATCTCTACCTCTACCTCTACCTCCACCTTCGCCTCCCTCTCCACCTCCGCCTCCCTCTCCACCTCTGTCCCGCTTCCTCTTCCTCCTCCTCCTTCTCTACATACTTCCCTTCGCCTTTCTCGCCTTTACCTTTTTTCCCCTTTCCTCCGCTTCCTTCTCCTCCTTCTTCTTCTCTCTCCCCGTCTTCTTCTTAATTCAATCACACTAAGTTCTTAATCAGAAGAGTTTCACGCTTTCAATCTCATATGGATCTATAGATTATTTTAGTTAGAGATGTTGAGTTTTACGGACCTCTCGATGGATTAGAAATTTCATCAGGTTACATAATATATATTAAAATTCTGAAGGAATTTAGCCCTTCAATGGGATGCTTGGGTTTGATGTGTTTGCATTCCAACGTGGGTGAATGAAAACGGGCCAGGTGCGTCACGTGAAAACTGGTAGCGAGATGCTTAAGGGTCGTATTTATGAAGCTCTGCCAGCAGAGCTTTTAGGGGCCTGCCATCTGGGGGCTTGCTAGGAGGACAAGGGGCGTCTGGAATTGGCTGACGGCCGTTCATAAATCGCAAATCCGAACACTGGCAACCTTCTAGACCTGGCAGTCTCCTGGCAGAGGTTTATAAATTCGGGCCTAAGTCACTACGTCCACCCTCCATATCCCACAGCATCTCTCTACAAAGCGAACAAGTGGTGCAACAACAGAATATATTTTCTCGTATTATTTATATCTTTTGCAGTTTTCGAAAATTCAAAGAGTTCAACGAAGAAGAGACTTGCTGACTTTTTAAGAATCCTTTGATCTATCAAAGAGAAAATGTAGAGGAAACATTTTGAACGGAGATTTTTTGCAATGTTTTTTCAGGAAATTTTCGAAAATAGAATTCGTCGAAAATTAGACCTGCGCCATTTTTTCAAGATCTTTGCTATATCTGATGAAAAATTTAAAGAAAATTTTCGAGCGGTTTTTGAGAAAATAATATTAGGGAACAAAATTTTTTACCTCCAGAAACGTAGAGTGCCTAACGTACTCAATTTTATACGTAGATCATGAATATTACAATAAAAACGTTATATCACGTCGCAGATTTTAGATATACCGTATCTTTATACCGTATTTTGCTAATAATGCACTATATTTAAATTGCATCTGTAAGATGTGTAGAATCAATACGTATAAAATCTATTCGCCCGCGATCAGAGCAGCCGGCTGCTAGAATTCTCATTCAGTCAGCGACAATTCAACCTAGCTGAATTGCTAGTGTCAAAAATCCTGCCGCCGTGGGGAGTGGGAACCTAGGACCTCCCGGTCAGAGGCGCTGCAGTGACATCAGTTGATGCACTGAGCCAACGCTGCCGATATTTTCTCGTCAGTTTTAGTCGCTTCAACGGCCAAGATTATTAGCGACTGCAATGTTTTATAACAGGTGTCCACAGACAATTATCATTTCACCCGTCATTACATTAACATAAGTACCGTAACATAGAATGGCATCAAGCATCATTTATCTTACATAAAAAAGGATAACATACCATTTCGGGAGTTACATATCATTACATTAACATTAGTATCATAACGTAGTATGGCATCACATATTATTTATCTTACATAACATAATCATACAGTATCATCAGGATAGAGTCATTAAGATATCAGCTCAAGATATATGAACAGGCTTACCGTAATATATTCCTAGCATGGCATTTATGTTTTTGCAAAATTTGATAATCTTGTTCTGAAAGGGGACAGAGTACAGGATTTTCTCTATTCCATTTGAATTAAAATACATAGTTCTAATGTGTTCACATTTGTGGCAAGACACGAAAACATGTTTAACTGACAGTCTTACTTGACACATGTCACATAGTGGTGTTGAGGTATTTTTCAGCAAGTACTTGTGTGTAATTTTAGAACGACAACTTCTAATTCATGTAATTACAATTTGTTTGCGTCTAGCCATCTTGAGTTCCGCGTTGAGTGATAAGAATAAATCAATTGATTTGTGGGTATTACTAGTTTTATTACATCGCCTATCGGTTCCCATAATCATCGTGCTATGTATGAATTTTATGGAATCTTGTTTAGAATAACCAGAGTTATGTCTTACATTATTTTCGTGGAATTCAATCACTATCTTTGTATTAATTTTATTACTATGGATTTCACTCACAATAATAGGATAAAGCTGGTTAGGTTCTAGAAGAAAAATTACTGATAACCATAAGTCTTGAAGTATAATTTTATAAAGCAGTTCTTTAATTCGAGCCATCATTTTAGATTGTGTTTCTTAATATATAGTTTTATGTTACCCTTTGGAATTTTATTAGTGATGATAGTGGCATTGCCGGTGCAGTTATGGATTATCTTTTTAAGCTCTTCCGGAATTGCATGGTTAAACATATTTTCTTTACTAGCAATGTTCATAAACCGCAATTTCACCAAAGACATGGGTTCCTTAACTATGGTTTCAGAAAAAATTGCATTATTACATCCGTCAATGAAGATATTATAACTATTTTTTTATGTCATAGACTTCACAGTATTTTAGTTTCCATTCGTCTGAGTTAAGGTTGTTAAGCTGAACTTCAATCAGATATTTATCAATTTCAATGATGTTGATGGCCGAGGGATTTTTAGCGGGGATCCTTTGACTTTCTATAGAGAACCTCGAAATGTTCAGGGAGCTGAATAACGTAACAACTTTATTATAAAGAGGTATAGAGCACTACGTATTTCCACTTCTAATTCTAGGAGATACATCATTTGGTATTATCTAGTTAAGTGATTTTTTGGCTTTGATTGCGCATTTCATTGACGGAGTTTGTCTGCGAAATGTGAGGTTAGTTTCAGCCGCTTCGATGAGGATACTACCAGATGGGCTAGTGTGAAAGCACCTGGTGCTCATTCTGAATCCGCAGGGTAGAAGTTTTTTGAGAGTTGAATTGACGCTGAATTATTTACGATAGATCCGTAATCTAAATCAATGTAGAATTTGCGATAGAAGTTTCGGAACTAATTGAGAATGATCTTATTAGAGAATAACGTTGAAGTTCAGCTTACAGGAGATCTTTTATGTGCATTTTCTTGCATATCAGCAAAAAAGCGTACAAAATGCAGCTGTATAAATTTCTAACAATTCGCATCTTCCATAACTGAAGGTAGTTTCTACAATTAAAAACTGCAATATTACCAGTTCGTATCCCGTATGGATGCATACAAGTCCATTGGGTGTTGGGAATTTTTGAACGGGAGTCTAACATTATCAGCTACTATGATTTATTTGTAAGTCCAATGCCAGAGACTGTAAGAACTTATTTGAACAAAGCTCTGCATGCATGACATTTAGAAACTTCCAACACATGAAAATACCTTTAAAACAGTTTACTGCGTCGGCAACGCCACATTCAACTAGTTACTCCGTATTTATGTATGTCTACGAGAAAGTAAAATCCATTGAGATGTGTACGATGTCTGCAAATAGAAGCGAAAGGACGTCGCGTATATAAACGGCATCTCGCACTCAATAGTTAATATACATATCGTAAAAAAATTTTAAAAAATTGACTATTATAATTTTATTTAAAAATATATGTACAATGTTGTTATTGTTGCTTGTTTGTTGTTTTTTTCGAAGAAAAAATCTGATGACTTTTTTTCTTTCTTCTTTTGACGGTATCACCACAACGTTCGTTTGTTCAAGAAACAACTCGCCCCAACATACCGTTCGATACGAGTGAGGGCACTAATAAAAAGCGTAATTTAATAACGTTGTGGATGTAGATAACCAGTTTTACGGAACGTCGAGCTCTAAAAAGTCGAGTGTCGAGTAACAGTTTATTGTAGGTCATTGTGATGAAACGCAGCTCCGAATGTGAATACTGACCCTCCTTACATTAAATTCACCACTCTTTCATCATGAAATTTGTTTTTTAAGTACAGTTTTTCTTGTTCAAGATTGAAAATAGATTTCAAAAAGATAGAAAAAAATACAAAATAAATGTGCACTTTTTACTCTTCTAAACAGGGAATAGTAGTAGAGAATAGTCACAAAGCCCAAGATTTTATAACAGGACACTATCTAGTACTTGTGTAAAATTTTTTTCTTGGTTGATGACTGAATGTTGGCTGCCGTTTCATGATTCAAGAATGACTTCCACCAACAATTGTCAAGTCTTTACTTTGTTTCTTGTCAATTTTCTCCCCTTTCTTTTTATTCCTCTTTTCTTGTTCTTCTTCTTCTTCTTCTTCTAGAATTAACAACTTCGTGTCTAAATAGGTAACGTCTTCGTATTTCTTCAATACAAACCTCTACGTGTTGATCTCCTTTCTTCAATCTACTAAATCGTTTGATAATTGTACGAGGATTATTGTTTTTCCCCGGTTTCGCTTCTAAAAACTTAAAACCAACATCGAGTGAGCAAGGTGGATTTTATTAATCCTGTGTACCGCGAGCGAACGATTTTGATTGCGCATTTTTAGCATTCTTAACTGTATCCCTCACACTCCAAGGTCAGAGAAAAATAACGTTTTCTATTTGTTAAAATAGTGCTGTTTTAATTTTAATAGGGTGGTTGTTATTTTTTTTTAGTATGTTCTCAAAAAAATATTCTCAACACAAGGGCCTTTCTGCTCCTCTCCTCTCAATTGATTATTCCTAGAAACTAGCAGATTGCATATTGATCAAGTTCAAAACAAAATAGGCAATTTAAGTAAATAAGGATAAGTATTGCAACAACACAACTTGCCTAATTACAATTTCGAAGTGCATATCGAAAATGCGATAACACTAGTCTACAAAAAAAACTTTTTTCTGAAACAAGAACAAAAACAGCTCTTTCTGGAAGATAATTCGCCTCTCAATCCAGATCCAATATCAGAATTTTTGTATCGGCCTCAGTTTTCATCTGATGATGTTTTTTGTAATTGCGTACGATATGTCTTGCTGCATATCATCTGGCAAAATAACACGCTCTAATAAAACATATCCACATGTATATAGTAGGAAATACAACATAAGTGTTAAAAAAGTGCAAAAGATGCTTACAACGTTGTGTCAGCATGGATATCTCCCTCCCCTCTCTCCTGAATGTCCGTCACTGTAGCATTCATCTTCATTCACTGTCACGTTTTCAGGAGGTAGTGGTACCGGCAATTCTTCACAGTAACATATGCAGATGGTAAACTAGGATATTGCAGTTTTCTTCGGTTTGAGGAGATTCCAGACATTTGTGTAAGACAAAAATAACAGTATGTTGTGTCATCCGTTGACTCCCTCCAAATCATGGGAACAGCAAAGGGCACGTGTCGTGAACCTTTTAATCAGCATGTCAGGGGTGTAACACACGACACACAGCATATATGGGGGCGGGGCATTTCTTGTCCTGCTTACCTGACCCCGAAATAAAGTTCATAACACTGCCTTCTCAGAGGATTAAGGTTCTATTTTCAGAGTTAATTATCCACAGATATAATATAACGTATTCGGACTATTTTCACAGTTACGAGCCATTTCTTCGTCTGAATTAATACAAAGCGCAAACCTTCACGCACCTAGAACTACACGCAGTCACATTCAAGTTGCTTTCCAAACTGACAGATCTCTCAATGCCGGGGCGCAACTGGCAAGAAACACAAAGCGATTCTACTTGTTCAAGAATGACTTATCTGTAAAGTTGTCAAACCTTTTTTTGTATCCTAAAGATGGATTTTCTAAATTCAGTGTCATGAATAGGAATTCCTTGTACAAATTTCGAATGTTTCTGAACGATTACATCTGCAGAATTATTAAATAAAACTACAGCAAAATAACCAATATTCGACGTTTTCAAGCATTTCCGTAAACAGAGAGTAGCGTGTAACAAGAAAACTGAGTCCGGTAGGCAAAAACTGATTTCATATTCGAATTCAGGGTCTAAGTCTTAGCTAAGAACACCATTCAAATTTTTTTGTTACAAAAATTCTGTTAACCAGTGCAATCAGCAAGGAACTGCATGTCTCATAAATCCAAATAAAACCACTTTTATACATTTGAATAAGAATATTTCTTTTAATGTAGTATTTTTTTATTTCATCTCTAGAATATTGGTCGTTTCATTCGTAAAAATAAACAAATCCGGGCAAAATAGTCGTCGGGTACCCACTAGGTATTCTGAAGTAGCCTACGAGTAAAAACCGATACGTATTCTTCTTCAATATCCTATAACCTCGTATTGTAGCTTTGTATTTTTTAAAGATTTACGGAATTACTAATTTTCACTATTAGACCATGGCTCTGCGTAGCTGAGCAGAAAAATCGTACAATTCCTTTAATTACTTTTCTCGCTTCTTTTAAAATTACGAGGGATCCCCTTCTTTTTGACTGAGGAGATGTATTTGTGCACGCGAATACTTAAATAATTCCAAAATCATTTTGTTAGAAGAGAAATTTGCCCAGAAAGCAATTCATCGCGATAGTATGGTGGCAAAATGGGAATCGGTGTCTCTGGGGAAGAGTTGCAAAGTTCAGATGCAGCAAAAAACGAATGGATATAAACAAATGATTCTCCAAAAAGTCCGCAAAACATCAAAACACATTCAAAATAATCCAGAAAGAAGAAAAACTTGATGCATGAAACTTGTTTCTAGCTGATATTTATAAAAAAGGACCACTTTTTGTGATTGTGACAATCCCTCTCTCACAGAATTGATGCCAGCGTCATCTTTTGAGGGATTGATAAACTTCATCGCCAATGCACTCTCAACTTCGGTTTGTTGCAGGTAGAGTATTTTAGCTTCTGGATTTCCTTTCACGCCTTTCTAGTTTGTTTTTTAATTAGCTTCTCTCCATCCCAGGAAAGAAGCTACATAAGCGAAAAAAAAAAAAAAAAAAAAAAAAAAGTCAAGAGCTGAAAGAGATGTTTTTAAGTCACTGCAAGGGAATCCCAGTTCGTGTGTATTTATGTCAAAATCTCGAGATCGATTTTTCACATGATTGGTATATTTTCCGCAGAATTTTCTACGTTACGTACACAAGAAAGACATAAATAAAAGATACAAATGAGATATGTTTTTTGAAGAAGAGAATAAAACTAAATAGTTGGCTGCTACACACGAAATAAATTTATTTTGGGTCTTGTCCATTATCTTTCTCGGTTTCACGAATTGCCTCCTGATGTCACGAAATTCGTGAACGAAAGCGAAAAAAGAGTGGCGGTATGACGGCATTCTGTTTCCTAGCTTAAATAAGAATGGCGTGTTTGAATGAAATAAGAAACTATTTTAGCATAACATGTATTGAAAATTAATCGTTGGAAAAACTAAAGGATAATGTATGTAAATCACTTAGGCCCAAGGCTGGAGCCTGGGCATGGTGTTGAACACGCGTAATGAAGCGTCGACTTAACTTTTAAAGTTTGATGGACGGTGTAAGGTTGATTGATTGTTAGTGATTCCGGGCGCGTCAACTACGGAGGTCATTAGTCCCGTAGGTGTAGTGCATGTTTTCCTTCGAGAGGTGGCTGTTACCTTCCCTCATTGGATGGTGAGATGCGGCACCGTCGACTAGCGGGGTTTTCCCCAACCAGGTACCTCCCACCAACGGGGCACCGCCCGAGCCGGGTCAATTTCTAGTCCCCGACCGGTCTCCCGGCATGTGTGATAGTGTAGTGTATGTTAGAGTAAGTGTATGTGTAAGGGGTGAGGATAGGACCAGGAAGAGGAAGGAAAGATCGCGCACGGTCCATGGCCGTTTGTTAGAGTACTGCTCCGGCATTCGCCTGGAGTTGATCGAAGAAACTACGAAAAACTACCGTTCAGAGCAGCCGGACGCTAGAATTCTCCTCCAGACTGCGACTGAATTCGACCTAGCTGAAAAAATGCTGCTGCCATCGGGACTCGAAACTAGGCCCTCCCAGTCAGAGGCACTGCAGTGAATTCATTTGATGCACTGAGCCACCGTTCTCGGTACGATATAAGAAAACACCGTTCCTCTTCTTCTTTTTCTTTTTCCTTGTATTTTTCCCTTTCTCTAGTTGTCTTGGAGAAGCGGGAATTTACCCGTTCTTTTACACCGTGGTCTGATTTTATATACTGCCATCGCTCGTGGATCTGTGTTGTCGTTCGGGTATCGCTCGTTGTCTTTTTCGGAAATTGAAAAAAAATAATAAAAATACAAAATTGAAGATAGAGATTTTTGCTTCAAAGAGTCTGTTGTACAAAATTAGCTCTTTCAAAAGGTCATGTACAATTTTTTGAAAATATGAGTCGTTTTTGCGTAATTTCTGCTTGAAATAAATGAAATATATGCAAGTTTCAAACCAACTACGGGCCACAAGAAAAATTGAATGAATGTTGTGACAAATAATTAATTTAGTTTTAATTAGAATTTACTACTGAAAATGCCAATATTATTTCTAATTTTACTTTCTCGCACTTCTACTTATTACTCAATTTGTATTCTCAGTGTATTGATGTATTTCTTTTCAAGCAATCCGCAAGGCTTAATTGAAATTTCAGCAACAATGCCGCATCGATATTTGAGAAACTCATTGTTGTTGATCGTCAAGCTGGTGGCGGTGATAAGATACAGCTGTTTTATTTAGTCGAGCTGGTGTTTCCAAATAAACCTTTCAGAAATAGTTCGAAACCTATTTGATAACACATATTTTATGTCGCAGTTTTCTTTCGTGCCATAAGAGAAGCATTGCTCACAATAGCATTATTTGTTATCCTTCAGTGTTGTGTGATTTGTACAGCGTAATTTCCATTAGCAATGACTTTTGCAGCAGTTTGTATTATAAATTACTCCTCAGAATGCCCGGTGAGGTATGTTATATACCATTTAATATCATCTGATCCCTAAAAAGTTTACTGCGTAATGAATAAAATATATATTAACTGTAATAATACAACAGCGAGCCTAATGAAAAAATATTTACTGTATAACTTAAAGAATACTATACCCCGCAAGTTTTTTCATGAGAGCCTGTACTAATTTAAACTTCTTTTATTCAAAAATTACCGTAAGGGCCAAATTGTTTCTTACTCTTGAAGAACAGAATTTTACTTTCATTAAAGTATTTTTGCGGGTACTTCACCGTGATCTATCAAACGAACTAAATACCTTTAAGTTTTATTTTCCTGCGCTTCGTTTGAGGCGATGTCAATATATAAAAAGCCGGTAATAAATTAACTTAATATTACAAATCGTAGAATATTTTTTTTAAGGAAAACCATAAACAATTGAAATCAGAATACAGATGGAAATAAGCATTTTTCCAATTTGATAGTATTTGCCACTTAAAAGCACTGTTTTGAGAATGCTGCGCTGGCAACAGCGCTTCTGTACAATTTGCTGCGAATACTGTATCAATCAAATACATTCATGTTTGTTTCATTTGTCAAAGTAAGAAATAATTGCTGCTCCTGACTATCGAAATAAATTCAGATATGCACCACAGACGTTCTGTTTGAATTGGACTTTTCCAAGTAATAGTTGAGATGTTAGTAGCGCAGAAAATGCAATATTTCAAAATTACGTAGCTGTTTCCAATATCGCGAGAAAGTGTCTGCTGTTGTATCACCACTAGTTTTAATAAGTATTTACAATTCAAGCGTTGAAACCTTTTCTCGGTTTTTTTTTTTTTTTACTGTTTTTATTTGCCTTTGTTCATTTACTTTTTCTTGAAGTAATGGCTAATTATTACGATTACGATAATAATTACGATTATCCCACTATTAAACAATGTTTTCTTTGGGACACAAAAAATTAATGAATAGTTACCAAATAATATTTTTTATTCGCAAGAAATATTTTACACGATGCATCTTAATTCGAATAAACACAAAATAACATGAATTAATATTTTAAATCATTAATGACCTCAACTGGGAATCCAACCTAGGTCCCGGTGTATGCCCATTTTCAATTCGCAAATTGCGGATCCAAGGTTTACACACTAGAGTGCAGTAGTGAGTTGCAATGCCATCTAGTAGGGAATAATGCAACGATATTATTAATACCATCCTTGAAATTTACATTTATCAATAGAGTATTTTCTTAAGTTGGTAATTATCGCGTGAAGAGGATTGCACACCCTGCCCGAGGGAAGAGTTTGGGAATATATGAGGAACAGTTGAGGAACGCCGAAGAGGAGAGTTTAGCGAAGTCGAGGGATTTAGAATGGAGCGTCCATGTCTCATTAGAACAGTTTAGGTGGTTATTGATTAATTGATGTATGTCCGTTTCTCCAATTACTGTTTTAAGTGATTGTGAAAAATTCTTTGGTTTACTGTCCCTGGAGTTGCGGAGAGTTCGGTATGTTTTAAGTAGATTTGTAAACAAGTCACCGTAGTTTGTTTATGTACTAGTTGCATGATTTAACACACCGATGCTTCTTCGTTTCAACGAGTGATAACCGGAGGATGCAGGATAAATGGTAACAGATCAGAGGTGAAAGGTAGGTTTTTATTGCAAACTTAATTTTGAAATATTTATTATTCATTAACGCCTCTTGGAAAGAGTTAGCTGAAGTGACATTTTAATTCTATTTTAATATTTTGTTTGCAGACTGCGAGTCGAGAGGTTTGAAACCTAATTTGGTGTGTAATCAGCAGCTGTTATTATTCACTGAACATCTGTAACCAATCGGAAATGGGTGGCTGGTTATTGGAAGTTGGTAAAATGGTACTCTACATGTCATTTCCCGTGGGCATGTTTTATTACTTCAACCAACCTGAATATTTTGAACAATGGGTTACAAAAACCAGAAGAGAGTTATACCCTCCAGAAAGTGAGGAAGCCCGTAAACAAATTCAAGACTGTATTAAAGAAGTTAATACTAAATATGATAGAAAATTGCTTGAAGAACTAGAATCATTGAAGAAACATAAGCATTGAATAAAGAATATAGATGCTTTGAATTTGTTGATTATGCAAAAACTGTGGATGCATCTGTTTCCTATTGAGAAACATGTGTAGATTAGTATTGCAGAACTTGTTAATTGTAGAACATTATTTCCAAAATCTTGGTTGTTTGATAAGTTATTGTATGTCTTAAGACATTTGTAAAAAACATGTCAATAAATCAATAAAAAACACTTGGTGTTTGTATTTGCAAGTTCTGGCCATGTCATTTGTTAGGAATCCTTAAAGATAGAATTTTATGTGAAATATTCATGATTAAATATTTTTTTTTATGAATAACTTAGAAAGCCAACAACTCATTTGAACACAATGGATATTGTTCAAATACAGCAGCAAGATCATGTGGATGAAGTGATGACAACACTGAAATATTTTGCCAAGGCTGGTATTGTAACTGATCTTGCTCTGATGGCAGGAAGTGAACCACTTCATTTACATCAGATAGTACTTTCATGCTTCAGCAATTATTTTGAATCTCTCTCAGAGGAAAATGTAAAGTATATTATAAATGCAGATGTGAGAAAAAATGTACTTGAAGCCTTAATTGACTATATTTATAAAGGCATGACAAACATTTCACAAAAATATAAAAACCAGTTGTTACTCACAGCTAGCTCTCTTCAAATTGAAGGTCTTAGTGCAACCAGTTCACATGATTTTGAATCCTCTAGCGAGAATGATCAAGCAACTATCATATGTCCAAATCACAAATTACATTTGTCTGAGAAGATTTGGGATGCTCGTCAAAATCCATCCAAAACTGATCTGGTCTTCATCATTAACAACAAACACAAAGTTTTTGCACATGCTTGTATTTTGAGTGCCTGCAGCCCATTTCTTCTTCAAGTATTTACTAGACATTGTGCTGAGAAGAGGAAGCCTTATATTGTGGCCTTACGTAATATCAGAAAGGATGACTTAGAATTTGTTTTACAATTCTGTTACAAAGGAGAAGTTCACATTCCTTCACAAGACATTGTGTCAGTGTATAAAGTAGCTGACCTCCTTGGCATAGACACACTTAGTAAGCTACTTTTGGCCAAGATGTCTATTAATGAAGTTGTAAAAGTGCCTGAAAAGGAAAGACGAGGATGTTCAACCAATATAATTAGCACGTCTCTGAAACCAGCAGCTTTAGCAGAGCTATTGAGATATGAAAGGATGGTAGATGTGTATATATTTTGCAAACAAAAAATTTTTAAAGCACATAGTGTCATTTTGAGTGTTTACAGTATTTTCTTCAAAGAGTTGGCAAATTTCCTTAATTATAATTTGAAAGATGTCATCGTTTTGATTGAGGGTTTTAATTCTAACAACATACAAACTTTACTTGAATATATCTATGTTGGAGAAGCAAAATTTGAAGGTGATATGGAAGAATTTAAAGCAAACATGTCAGAATGGTTAGATTTAAACATTCTTCCAGTTTCTCCAGAAGTAGCTCCCCGAACGTTTACTTCCTTGCAATCCTCTAACAAGGAGGGTGAAACTAAAATAGACTCTGCTGTTTGCAATGACACAGTATTAAAACCAAAGGTAAGGTATCTTGGAAGGCAGGCATAACATTGGAGTACCTCAAAGAAACTGCTAAAAAACAGCTAATTTAAAAGCATTTAGCTTTCCTCTTATTTCTCAAAAAGTGTAGTATTTACAGAATTATGTCTGCTTGTACATACGTTATGTAATTAAATTAGTGTTATTAATATGCAATTCCAAGTCGTATTAATAAAATTATCTTTGTTTTCAGACTGAGAGCAGAAGGGTTGTGAAAGATGGAAAAAGTAAAGACGAGAAGTGTAAGGAAGGCTCGAAAAAAGAAGAGTTCATAAATAATAAATTTGTACATGTAAAGGAAGAGTTGAATATTACTGAATCCGATGCCATTAATAAAAAACATTTTCCAATATCGAAGCATCAAAATGAACAAACCTTGTGTACAATAAAATGTAATTCTCTTGATTGTGATGAAAATGTACCTGAAGATGTTAGAGAGGAAATGGAAAATAGATATCATAGAATAAACAGTAATGTTAAATTAAATGCTTCCAGAATTAAATGCATTCCAGGAAGATACATGGACACAAAAGTGGAAATAAAAAAAGAATTGGTTCATTTAGAACATGCACATATAAGCATTGAAAAAGAAAACAATATGATAGGAGAGACACATATTTCATTGAAATGTGAAGATGATAAAAAGGAAAATATGAAAAATAAAACATATGCCCAACTTGTAAACAAAAAAATTGTATCGGGAAATAATATTCACCGTGATAATACCATAAGTTTAAGATCCGAGAAAGAAGACAGTGAAATTGATGATCCAGAAAAATTAGAATCTGTAATTAAAAGTTCGTCTGATGAATTAAATAACATTAAGAAAAATAATTCACATGTTATGGCAAAGAAACATAAACAACGTACCTTTGAATGTCAGACATGCAATTCAAAATTCACAGCACGTTGGGAATTCAAGTTACATCTTTTAGATCACCCAGATGGCAATGTTCGGCAGTGCAAACTCTGTCTAAAGGAGTTCAGCAGACCTAGTGAATTGCAAAATCATCTTCGAACACATACCGGTGCCAGGCCTATGCAGTGCGAGACATGTGGGATGTGTTTTATAAGCAAAAACACCCTGCGAAAACACGAGCACACACACTCCAAAAAGAAAAGTAGTGAATTTGAATGTGAAGTTTGTAAAAAAACATTTTCCCGCAAGCAATACCTTCAGGAGCACAAAAGAACCCACTCTGGCAGTAAGCCATACGAGTGTGATGTCTGTCACAAGCGTTTTGTTGGTAAAACTGGCCTGAACCATCACAAGAAAATACACAAGAGTGCTGATGAGAAGAAGAGTGCCATGTGCGACATTTGTGGGAAGAGTTTCACACGACATGCGCTCTGGACCCACATAAAGCTTCACAACAAGGAACAGAAGTGTGAATACTGCAGCAAATGTTTTGCTACAACTTCAGCTCTGAAGCTCCATGTTGCAGGGTCCCATCTTGGTCGCAGTTCACACCATTGCAACACTTGTGGTAAAGGCTTTTTAAGAAAAGGACACTTAAGTAGGCATTTGAAAGTGCATGAAGAGGGGGAAAATGTTGTTATCTTCACATGTACTCAGTGCCCTTCAAAATTTAAAGACGAATCACACTTGAAGGCACATGTTAAAAGAAAGCACACAGAGCAGAGTAACATATCTCAGATGTGTGGGATCTGTGGGAAACACTTTTCAACACAGAGTACATTAATTTATCATCAAAGATTGCATTTCCATGAGCGTCCACACCGATGTAATTTATGTGGAAAAACCTTTGCTATGCCTTATCAACTCAGAGATCACAATAAACTTCATCACAATGATGAGAAGCATTTCCCTTGCACAGTATGTAAGAAAAAGTGTGCTACACAAGCTTTACTAAACAGACATCTGTTGACACACAGACCCACGTTTGCCCCAAAGATTAAACCTCCAGGATCTTTTACATGCAGTTACTGTGATAAAATATTTCCCACAAAATTGGCCCTCTCCAATCACTCTCGAACCCACAATTTTTCTCGACCTTACCAATGTAATATTTGTCGAAAGGCTTTTCGGTACCAGGATAGTCTTCTGAAACACTTGAAGCTCCATTCAAACAATCTCAGCTCAGAAACAACTGCCAAAGAATTACCTTGTATTTATACAATACAAGTTTGCAGGCCATCTTTTGCTTCGGTTAGTTCAAATATGCCGGAAGGCCAAAATTATGTTAGTCAGCCAGATCCAACTGAAATGCTCAACAATGCACCATTAACTGGCACTCTGACAGATGGAGGTAATGATAATATGTGTTTAAATATATCTGAGAAGACTGCTGATGACATCAACTTATTACAGCTGAAGCCTGTTGAGGATGCTTATCTCAACCAAACTATATTACAGAATGAGGATGTGACATTTCCAAGCATGCAAACCATGGATACCGGCTCCATGAGTAACTTGTCTGTAGAAAAAGCTCCTGATATGACCACTCTACCCCGTCGACCGTACAGTATCACAATTGATGGAAATCTATGTTATAATACTGCTTTATCAACAGATGGAGACATTACACCTTCCATCACCTTGCTTCCTGAAAGAACAGATTTAGAGATCTCAGACATGGATGTTCTATTGCCAGTAACACATCCCACTAGCATGGTGGAACTCTCACAGATGACAGTGACCCTCCCTTCTCAACAGGCAACACATGAATTTGACAGCTCTCAAACCAAAGATTTTTCACTATAAGACTTAATGTCCCCTCTAAGATAAAAACAGTTGTAATCCCAACAGTTTCCCTTGTAAGGTAGTGAGAGTTATATCAATGTCAGCTAGAATAAAGTATCAGGTATTAAGATTCTTAGGTTTCAGTATTTCTTTTGAAATACAGTGACTGAGAATTTCAAAAAAAAAAAAGTATATTTAGATACTCTGTAAGATTTTATCACTATTTTACTGTGAATAAAGATGGAAAATATATTAAGTATTATATGTCATTCAAAGGACTATTTTTATTGAGTCCCTAACCAATCTAATAATATTATTCACTTGAAATTCTCAGAGTTTAATGTAAGTGAACTGAACAGAGTAAATGGAACTCAGTTGTATTAAATGTGCCAAATTGATGTATGTGTTAATAACACACTTGGACAAACCTTATTCATGTATTGCTTGTTTATAACAGATTATCAAGGAAACCTTTCCATATTGCAATATTTATCTACTCTGATGATAAATAATTCATACATTAATATTACAGATTGTTCATTAATTAAGAGAGGTGAAGTTCTAAAACCCATTAACTAAGATTTAAATTTTGCCAAAACTAGAAAATGAATTTGATGTGTCCTGATATTTTTCATATATTTTGGTTTAAGTATTTTATAAGTTATTAAATATTTAAGCATGTCATTTCATGTTCATATATTTTGGTCAGGAGAATATGCCTGAAGGCCAAAATTATGTATTTCTTGTATTTCAGGAAATGCTATCTGCAATACAGTTTTGCAAAAAAGACCTTTTAAATTTTAATTTACTTTCAATAAGAACTTCAATGTAGAAGGTCTGTTGAAAAACTTCAAAAACTTTCTAATATGGGACAAAGTGGAGCGTATATGTGGCATATTCAACTTTAAATTGAAAAACTAATTTTACTTGGGTCTAACGTAACGCTGAATCATGCCAGTCAGTTATCTTGTGACTCAATTTTGGTGTTTTGCTCGTACGTGATTTGTTATGGTAAAATAAAAAACTTCATTTTTTACCCATGTTTGCTATGAGAAAGTATTTCTCTTTCATGAAAACAGTTCTGTATTATGAAGTTGGTTGATTAAGGAAGAATGTGTTTTCTCACTTCAAAGCACTCCAATTTGAAAGAAAAAAAGTGTGTAACAAGTAGAGATTGGTTGATCATTATATTGTAATGGTTTGTAATCTCAACAGTCAAAATTGAATGTTTCATTTTGTCGGAGGCTGTAAAGATGCTCCGTTGCAGATTCATGACTATCAGTTATTTGTCCACACTAGACACACAGAAGGGTGTGCCAAGTAAAGGAGTGAAAAAGAGAAGAATTCAAATTTATAATAATTATAATTCAAGAAATTACAGAACTAATTAGACTGACCAAAATCTTTTTCTTCCTGATAATCATGTTTCAAAAAACTAAATCATTCAGAAGAATGAAATATGGCAAGTTTCATGCAATACTACTGTGAATAAGTACTTATATTGTAATAAGTATATCTTGTTTTATACTTACTGATTTAAAATACTCAATAAAATTACATATTTATTATATTTCATCTTATTTATTTCAAAGGGTCAAAGCATGCAGAATCTGTAATTCAATATCCTGCTAGAACTTATGTTCACCTAAAAACTACCAAAAAGGGACCAAACAATCAAAAAATGAAAGTGAACTTTAATAGCGTACACAAAGTATCTCAACTACAAGAAGAATTTTCTCTACATTTAAAATATAAAATGCTGGGATTGAAGTGTACGTTGGTAAACAATGATAAGTTAATTGAAAGTGAAAGTTTATAAAGCATTACAAGTGGTGCTACTACTGCACACACATCCTTGTATTACAAGTAACGATTACACAATATATGGCAAATTTGTATCCCAATTATCTAACCATCTCATCAAAAATTCTGCATTGAATGAAGAGTAGGAGATTTGAAAAACAAACATACCTTTTTTTTGTATTCAAAAGTTTTAATAAAAATGGCATTCAAACCTTAGAATTCAATATACAATGCTCTACTCTTGCAGAAAGTTTAATAGTGAACATTTTGGAGCTTTTTTGACCAAACCTGGTAACACATAATGGAAGATTTTCCAAGTTCACTCAATTATAGAACAAATTTTTAATATTTCTTTTACCAGAAAGTTTTTTTTATTATTTGCAGGAGACAGAAAAAAAAAATTGAAATACCAGGGGTTTTAATGAAAACTACAACAATTCAATAATATTAAGTGAACTTTGCTCAATTCAAGCAAATGTTCATACACAAAAATTTGGGAGCCATTTTTGAGAACATAATCTTCACCAATTTTATATAAGAGTAGTTTTATTTTCATTGAAAAAATTATTTATTATAGGAGTATCTTTATTGGATCAAATAATTCAGCACTTTTAACATCAAAACAGTAAAAAGAGTTCATATGAAAATGGGCGTGAAAATCATTTATTAGTGTTACAAGATATTGAAAATTAACAAAATTGCTCAAAGGGCTTTCTTCTGCCTTGATGCATGTCCTCAGCCTGTGTATCATGTCATTGCATTCTCTAATAAAAATTCCTGGAATGTTCCGTATTTGGTCAATCCAGCATGCATACACTTGACTTGAAATATCCTCACATGGAATCAATTGGATTCAAATCAGAAATTGAGCCAGCCATTCAATAAATCCCCTTGAACCAATCCATCTATGCACAAATCCATCATTCACGAAATTATGAACTATGACTGAAATGAGCTGGAACACTGTCTTGTAAAAATCATATTTGTTGGATAATGTCCACAGGCAAGTTATTATTTAAATGATTCATTTTAAAGAAACTGTTGATTTGCTTCTGTATTCAGATATGGAGGAAAGAAATTGGGATCAATAAGGTAATAATTATGCGCTATTGCACCCCAAATGTTTAAGCAGAACCTCTGTTGATGTAGGTCCTGTCATACTTCACGAGTTTTCTGAGGCAGTCACTAGTAAAACCAGGCTTATCAGAGAACAAAATAAATGCCAAGAAATTAATTAATATAGCACACTTCCATAACCTATGATTGCAGAAAGTTCTCCTTAACTGAAATCTGCTACTTTCAATCCTTGCATCCACTGAAGCTATGAGCAAAGCAGATATTCATGGAGAATTCTACAGATAATCATGTTCCTTTCCATCAAGTGCAATCTGATGAGTTTTCTTGAACATTATGAAGAACTTGTCCTTCACACTTAACACTTCTTCTCTCTCTCGGATTGCCACCATCCACATTACTCCTCTCAAGTAATTAACACTCTCTGAAGCAATGGTAAAGGCGAGTGAACGTTCGTGAACAAGTTATCTGCATGACAGAATATCTTTCTATATCAATCTTATGTGCTCATGGTACATTCCCATCTGCAAGACCATACATGCTACTGCATATTCACCCAGAATACCTATTCACCCAGAATACATTTTCTTTTGCCTTTATTCTTAACAATAAAACAAGCAAAAACAATCACCAGACAATTAAATTTGTTTAATTATTAATGGCAACAAAGGGGTAAATCCTTTAATAACTCCCTAAAAAAATTTTACAGATCCATGTTCGTATGAACTTTTTTACTGTTTTCATGTGGGGAGCTATTATATGGATCAGAAATGTAGATCAAAACAAAGAGACAATCAAAGACTAGAAGCAGCTGAAATAAGGTTCCTAAGACACCTCTTTGGCTACAATAGACTGGATCGACAGAGAGACGATAGTATTATATCTTTTTCTACAAGGAAAAGATCAAAGACAACAACCATAACAGAAGAAATTGGGGAAAAAAAAGCAAAAATGGCTGAAACATATTAAAAGAATGAAAGAAGAAAGATTTCCAAAGGCTG
The DNA here is from genome assembly GCA_964035755.1 of Teleogryllus oceanicus. NCBI lineage: Eukaryota > Metazoa > Arthropoda > Insecta > Orthoptera > Gryllidae > Teleogryllus > Teleogryllus oceanicus. The sequence continues at coordinate 107,961,319 of CAXIVR010000004.1, read as the reverse complement.
TCCTAAAATATAAACCACAGAATGATATATGAACGCCAAGAAAAAAATGGACCATGCAGAAACACCTGAAAGATTGAAATATTTCAGGTCTACTGCTTAACCAGGAACAAGCCACCTGGCCTTTCATTCTGCGCTTCATGATGTTGGGAATGATCCCTAAAGTATGCGACACCAGTGAAGTTTCATTCTGTACACATAAATAATCAAAATTGCACTCAAAATAAAACTACTCATATTTTGAAAAAATATGAATTAAAGAACTACTTTTAATGATCATATTTTACTTTTATTGCTAGAACCTTTCTTATCCCTAAGTGATAGTTTAATCTTTCAACGTTTATCAAATGTTTACAAAACAATTTGCAACCGTCACCATGTATAATCGTGTCATGGAAACTCCAGCGTTCTTTTTGAGTCCGGCTGGTCCATAAACATATTGCAAACTTATTTTAATACCTGCCAAAGTAGAGAACGGTTGCACATTTCAAGCAATATAGAAATGTTGAAATACTTCATTAAAAAAGTATATGATCAAGTGTGGGGTGCAGAAATGGGAGCAATCACAGAAAATATTCAAAATATATGACCTTCCTTTACCACTAAAACAGAAGATATTTTCACACAAACTTGTAAAAAAGGATTATTATATCACTAAGTACATGTAGCATTCCTTATTTAATCTATGAAATTTCCTTCAATTACATTTTAATTTATTCTGGGGTTCACTGTTGACCCCCCCCCCCCCTGGTGTTCACTAAGTATTGGAATGGCATTGGTATGCGTCGCAAGGGTGTGTGTGTGTTTTGTTTTCAAGTAAGTTTTACATTTTTTTTCCATTTGATTTTTATTACCTAAGAAATGAGACAAATGATGGAAATGGAATTTTAACAATGAATACTAAGAAATACATATGAACGTCGATTTCAATGTTTTAATCTATGTAAATTGAATGAGCTACACACATATAAAATGTAAACAAAGATTTGGGATCATTATATAAAGTTATACTATATTTTGATTGGTTCATGTGTTTAACACAAATTTACAACCACTGGTACATTAAAGATGGAAACAATTACTCTATACTATACATGACAAAATATACAAAACATTTCTCCTTTCAAAATACATTTACACAAATTAAATTAAATTAAAAATATGTGCATACAATAGTACCCTGATTTCCATGTGGCACAAAAGAAGGCAAAATTAAGATGCAATTGCCAGGGAACTATAAAGGAGACATTGTGTGTTGAACAAACCAAATTCTGCTGTTTGCACTTCACATTACAACAAATTAATTTCAACCCAATTATCCCCTCTAGTTTATGATAACATTAGATTTCAGCAGACAACACAGAAGAGAAAGAGTACATTCAACTAACAGTGCTCTGCAGGATTAAATTAAATTTAGGTTGTTTCACATCAAGAATAATTCTATTAATATTGAAATAATAGTGCACAGACTATTTTCCATTAACAATTATTTTAAAACTAAATAGTACACCAAGATACATTTAAATTTGTAAATTACACTGAAACAGAAAGCAACATTTACCCATTCACTCATCAATTTCACACAAATTGTATAGGCTTTCTGGATATAAGGACCCAAAAATATTCTGAAACCTCACCTGTTTGGAGAATAATATATTCTAAACAACTTCTCAAATATGGAGAAGCTACGAGATATTTACTTGCAGCCAAATATTCACAGAAAGTGTCAGTCAGGATTTTACAATAGTATATTCACATTTCATGTCCTATATTAACACCCTTACCATTCCCCCAACATGAAAAAGCTACAGTGGGCAATAAAACTACACTGCCAAAAATATAATTACTCCTTAGTATTTTCTGTGGTACTCAAAACACATGAACACATTCTTAAATCGTTTTGTCCAAATCATTACTTAGATGTGAAATTTTCAGAGCTATTGTACAAGCTTCATGTTATTCTCGGAAGATAAATTGTGAATAGCTCAAAATTTGACAAGATTTCACGATTACACTCCACAGTCTTACAACATTAATGTTAATTACAGCACAAACAATTAACCACAAAACTGGCTATGTATAAAAATGGAATAAATTTAATGCAATGCCAGTTATTTGGTGGTTGAAATTGATAGCTTAAAATAATTACATTTAGGTAAAAATTCCTATTACCTATCATTGTATGTACATAAACACAAACATTCACCATTTTTTTCTTGCAGACTTCATCTTCAGAATTCCTTCACAAATAATACCTTTTACAACATACTCAATAATATGGACGTCTTGGATTATTCTGTGCAAATAAACAAAAACAGTATTAGGTAAGTTCAAATTGAAACTTTTGATAAAGGAAAATATAATTCACCTTGCAAACTCAAAAAGAAAATGTACTGAGTCCAGTAATTTTCAAGATGAAAATTTACTCACTAAAGGATTGGGTCGGAATCTGTAAGCAAGCATCATTCTTTTCCTGTAAGCATCATATTCATCATCCCCTTTTGAAACATCTTCGGGTCTTTCTAAGCCCAAACCTTGATTTTCAGGTCGAGTTGATGCTCTGAAAGTAACATCACAAAAATGGTAAGATACAGAATTTAAACAATGGGCTCCTTAAAGAAATTATCTTCTTAAGTCCCAGCTGTCAAACACGGCTTATATGTCCCAAGAGCATGCTCGTGCTTACCCGGGAATGCCTTCCCTTGTAAAGAGGAATGCTCATGCCATACGGTTGCACAATAGGTACTTGCAATGGGATGCAAGAAATTGTATAGTATGTTTCAGTCTAAGTTCATAAAAACTACTTCAAAAAATTTCGAAATTATTTTTTGTTTTTTAAAAATATATAACAGAATTTTCAATCAAACTGTGTTAAAAATTGTATCACAGAAGATATTTATTTTTAAAAATGAAAAGTAGAAATGCATTGAAAAATTAAAATAAAAAAGTCATGTTTTCTTTGTAAAGTGAGGGAAGGAACTAGGTCATAAAAAAATTATCATTTGAAAGATCAACAATGCCTAAATAACTACTAAAATTTGCATTATTGGTTTTAAAAGCAAATTGGTATTCTCTTCCAAATGATAGACATAGTTTTTAACTTTTTATATTTGATATTAAACAGAGATATGATATAATCGATCATTTTTACAACAGAATACTGGTAATGACGAACAAATGCATTTGTCCGACCCAATTCACAGCATTCTCATTGAAGTTTGTAAAACCTGCTTCTCCTCTGGGAACTTGTCACGAGTATGGGGAGCATGCAGTATTGAGGCCTTTTGCAAGCTACTTTGTCAGATAGCCCTGCTCTAAGGATTTCTTAGCATACTTCACACCACACTAATTAAGATGAACAAAGATAAAAAATATTCAGTGTAACCTGGGTAAGTGTGAACTTTCTACTAGAGAAACAAATAATGATGTCCCAACATCATTATACGAAAAAACCTGCCTTTTATGCCCTGGAAACCTATTTAACTGAGTCAACTTTTTCATCCATATTTTTCTTGGGGCTTTCTAACGACTGACTTATTCTCCTTGGATAGCTCGAAAAGTCACGATTATCCAAAATGTTTAGATATTTCAATACTTATTAACATGTACTAACCAAACATTCTGTTGAGACTAGTACACAAAATGAGCACAAAGAACATTCAATCTGTAAGCATATCACAAATGTTAAAGTGATAAAATTAGTTTCACTTAACACAAATGAGAAATTCATTTCTTTTCCTGTCAGACGACTGTCATAAAGGAACCCAAAAAAAATGCGGAGTTATGCCCATATGTACACACCTACACCCACACACACACTCATTCTAACAACAATGTATTGCTCTCACTTGTTAACAGGATCCACGATGCCTGCTCCATCTGTCCCTAGACCCTGACCTTCCGACCAGCCCAATTTTTGAAGCATTTGAAACCCAATATTATCCTCTTTTAATTTGAATTCTTTATAGTCAGATAAATCAGGTTCTCTACCTTCCTTTAGTGCACTGTACTGTAGACAAATGAACAAATTTATTAATAACACAAAATTGTGGTTTTATCAAGAACTTTTTCCTTGTAGTAAATTAATTAACAGTTAAAAGTTCATAAAACAAAAATTTAATGACCCAAAATTACTCAGTTAAGACGCATCTATTTGAAAAATACCTTTTCCATGAATCGCTCCAACTCATCAGGTGGCAAGAAATCTCCAATATGATGCTTCCCTTCTGCCTTCTTGGTGAGTTCTTCTGCCCAGAGTTGTGTTGCCTCCATTTCCGCTAGTCGAAGTCGATGTTCCCAAGTCCCACCATCAGTCTCTTCATCACTGTCATATTCATACTTGAACTTTCCTTGTCTTTGCAACTGTTCCACTTCTTGTCGTTTTCGCATCATGTCTTGATACAAAAGATTGATCTGTAACCCAGATCTCCTCTTACTTAGTACCACACACTTTTTTCAAGTGGAAATGAATACCTCACACACATAGAACAATGTTTTTATCACTTACAAAAGAGTAAAAATCATGTTTCCTTCCTTTATTAAATGATAAAAGAAAGCAATTCATGTTATTTTGATAAACAAGTAAATAAATAAAGAAAGAAAGAACATTAGTAAAATAAGTATTGCATTGAGTCATTTTATTCATGATTTATTGAATAAAAACCTTGACAGAGGTAAAACAACGAAAATGACAGTTTCTAAATTCCAATATTTTTTTTACACAAAACAATGCTAAAAGATTCATGAATGTAATTAAAGAGTATGAAAATTTAACAAAAGGGGCATCCATCTGCAAATACAATTTGCTGATTGCTCATTCACCTAAACAACCATCTGGTTGCAGGTCGAGCACACACCTTATAATGGTCCTCAGCCTTCTTCCAGTCTTCCTCAGAAAGATTCTTTGTTCCAAAAGCTTGGATAGCATATTGTATGAGAGCAGGATCTGTCCTCGAGATCTTGGTTAGTAAGTGACTTGGAGGTCCTGGTGCTGCACAAAGATCACTCAATTAAACTTTGAACACCACATAAATGAATGTATTCGGAATAAGATTGATTTTACAGTGATACAGCCCCCCCCCAAGAGAGAGAGAGAGAAACCTAATTCCACTATTTTACCAGTGTTTTAATAGCTTCAGCATAAATGTTTGAAAAATCTAGATGATATTCCTAAGGATCAATAAGAAAAAAATTATAATATGCAACACAAATGAGCCTGATGAAGCCTGAACGCAAATGAGCCTGAAACAAAGCTGTATATTTTTTGTATATCACTTAGAAATGCACACGATTAACACGGGAAAATCTAAAGGTAAAAGAGAACTGCACAATACCAAAAAGAAATTAATATTTATGACAAGTCTTGTCAACAAGGTCACCTATGATTGTACCTAAATGCAGTGACGGTTCTTGCCTAAGATTGCACAACCCCCAAATAATCAAAAAGAGATCTTATAATATGTTAGGAATATACATTTTCCTTCAATGACATTCAATATTCAAGATATTGCAGCAAAATCGAAGTATATGAAATTATTTTAAAATCAAAGAACACCCAATGAGCGTTCTCTCCAGGGTCTGGGGCTCTCCCAGATAGCGCATCATGTCATGCTTTTGCCATATTACTGCGTTTATTGCCTTTACTCTTTGGCTCCTGTGCTTCAACATAGGGCCTTCATTGTTTTCGCATGGCCACGAAAAGGAGGCAGGCCTGATCTCCGAGCACAGCATGGCTTCCGAGGGGAATAAATTTATGTCTTTGTTTTAAACTAGCTGCAACTTCATTTTATGAACTTCATGTGTTATTGGAAATATACAAGTTTATTCAATTACTGTAAGTGAATGCATTATTTGCGATGTTTGGAGAATTTATTTTCATTTGAGGAGTCCTTTTGCCAAGTTGGGCTGAAAGGAATCTCTTTTTCTCTTGGAATGGGAATCTTCCTGGCAGCAGGAAGTCTGGGAGCGTTATGAATACAAGTATGTGTGGAAAATCTTTCATTATTTCAAAATATACCTGGGTAGTGAAATTTTCAAAATAAAATAATTTTATTTGTATAAAACATGTCCAAACAATAGCGTCTATTGCTAAGTGCTGGAGTGCAATCACTGTATTTTATCTTTTGTTTTGTATGATCTTTTAGTCAATTGTCTCAATTCATAACTAATACAAACACTTGAGTGCCCACTGAAAATCAAAGCCAGAACTATGAGGGCGGGAGGTGAATATGCCCAACATGGACACTACGCATCAAATTATGTAAGTAAACTTTCTAAATAGACTTTTATTAATTTAGTTTTAATTAAATAACTTGAATTGCATACATTTTATTACATATTAGTATTCTGAATTTTGGAAATTATATTTCCATCATTTGATGGAAATATAACCTCCAATTCGTTGGGACACCCGCCGGCACTGTCCAAAGTATCAGGAACCCCCAAAACATGTATTTCGTCAAAATTTTGATTTCAGTTATTTGTAACATGCTCTTTACAGTGGGCTCCCTCTTTATCAGTCACCTTTCAATAGGTCACCATGAGTTTGAGATGATGACATCTCACACTGTCTCTGTCTGGCAAAGATGCAAAGTAACGAAAGTAAATCCACAATTACTTTTAATGTTTATTTTTTACATACACAGCTCAGTGCTGTGCTGAATATGAGTTATAACAAATAGAAATGAATACAAAAACATACTGCTATTATGTATTGTAAATATATTAGCCTACAGTAATTTGTTTACATACAGTACCATGCTGTACAGCAACAAGTTTGTTGCCCTTCCAGGGTTGGTTTTCTTAATAGTATATATACAATATTAACACAAAGTAGGCTAACTCTAAGTAACTAAGATTTTACTGATAAAAATGGTTTCAGCTGTATGTTTAAATACTATTAAGGGAATATACCTAGCCAAATTGTTATCCACTCAGGGAGCTGGTTTCGAAGTGTCTGTTTAAAAGGAAGTGTACTGTACTATTTATGTAATCTAAATACTGTAATATCTGACAAAGTAAAATGAATAAGCTATTGGATTTACTTTTCCCTGAGGAGTGAAATTAATGATACAAATAAGTATTACTAACGAAAAGTGCTAATAAAAGTACATTTATGTATGCAATAAAGCACAAACATATGTTACATGTATGAGTGGGTATTCAGAATGGATTGTTTTCACCAGTGTGGGGCCAGCCAGTGGACACAATAAGTTGGGCAGTGTTGTATACACTGAAACCAAGCTTTTTGGGGTTTCAAATGCCATACAGTATTCTTTAAAGTTTGGTAATTTCCAAACCCATCTGATATCTACATAAATATGTTCATTGTAGCCTGAAAGTAAAAACTATGTGTAAGAAATCAGATAGAGCAGTGAAGCAAAAACTTGTGTCATTGACAGTCAAGACACCAACTGCATGCAACTCAATTGTTAAGCCGATTGCAGTGAAATAGTTAAATTGTTCCAAGCACTATTCTTGAAATAGAGATTTCAAACATAAATTTTATATGACTTAAAAGTATTTTGGATACAAATTCCCAAAACTATGGCCATTTGAAAGGTGTTGATTTCTTTGGTTTTAATGAAAAATTAGCCATATTCCCACTTGTATAGCACACTTTGCTAGTCACATAAGTAATGTTTTATGTTCAGTAAAATATGGGATAATAAGCACAACCTGAACCACAAATTGGTTGAAAAAATACTATCAAGTAATTTTTACTTCTAACTTTCTAAAAAATAGTAAAAAAAAGCAAAAAAGGAAAATAGTGTTTATGGGTTTTGAGGCACTCCTAAACCCATTTTAAATTCATTTATTTTTTTGTGCAAGCTTCTTACATTGAAAACTAAGTTTTTGCTACGCCATTGAAATTTGTTTTCTCGATACATAAATATACTCACAAAATTTATTGAATAATGTTTTTGTTTTTTTTGTTTTGTTTTGGTTTTGGTTTTGGTTTTGGTTTTTTGGCACAACTGAATTTTTTCTCTATAATATTTCATCTCATACCTGGAGTAGGTTTGCCTCCCACCGCCACAGATGCAATAGCTGGAGCAGCAAGTTCCACCTTTTCAGATTCAGGAGCCCAACGACTTCGCCTCTTTCGACGCCTCACAGCTCCCTCATCACTATCATCACCAGATCGCTTTCCTAAAAGAGTGCAGAATTAACTTTAAAGACTAAAAAAGTTTCAAAAATGCAATATCCTGTTACACATTGTATCTGATTTTCCCTGTTGCAGGAATTTTTCTTTCAAAATTGCAATAATTTCAAGCAAATATTATGAGATAATTATTTGTTTTTTCAAAATATTGTACATGACCTTTTGTTTTAGGATCTGATTTTTAAGAAAGATTTTATTTAAGAAAAAAACTCTACCATGAATATTGTACTTTTGCCATGTTAATTTTTACACTTTCAATAATACAGAGAGTTCACCAATAGTGGGACCTGAACCAATCTTTTTTAACCATCCTTTGCTACATACCAGGAAAACTGTAAAGAAAAAATGTGGAACCCTTTTTGGGAAAATATATTTCATTCAAAATAAAGCAAAAACTACTCACATATTTGAAAAAAATGTACATGACTATTTCAAGAACTAGCTTAACTATGGATTTCATTATGAAAAAATTTTCTATCTTCAGTATTGTAGCTTAGGAAAACACCGAAAAATTTTAAGAAAATTTTGAAAATTCAAAGGTTTTAAAGAAAACGAGACCGAGACTTTTTTAGGAATCTACTCTATCAGAGGACACAGTTGAATACAAAAATATGAAACGATTATTGAGAAAATTATGAAAATATCGAGTGTTTCATGCAAAGTACATCCAAAAATCAAAATATCCGGTTCAAGCTCGCTGGGCCTCAGATTTGTTCAGTTTGATCTTGGGATATCAATTTTGGAGAAATTGTCTGAACAGTTTAGGCTAGGCATTCACCCCTAACAAATGGAAGAACGATCGGAGGGTTGGTCGTCATTCGATTTTTCAGTTTCAAGGTATATGAAAACTCGATTCACAAAACATGGATTTTCACTCCACAACATACTAAAGAAAGGAATTTACTGCATATTGGAACAAGAATAATCCCCTTTTTCATTTCCAAGGACCGACAATAAGAGTTTTTATGATGAAAAATCATCATTTTTCTCCTGGAGCATTACAATACTTTCTCTTTACTATGTATGTAGTAAGGTGAGAAAGTAAAAGCGGCCTATACTTTCTAGCAGTCAAATCAAAAATCTAAATTGCCAGCACACACTGTCCTTAAGAAAAGCAATGGGAAACATCCTCAAACATCTCTGTGAGGAATTGATAGGCTTCACCTCTGGAAAAAGACCTGCCCCTTATGCAGAAAACACCAAGAAACAAATCAGGAAAAATACAACAGATAATATTCCACATTATAATAACCACAAGAAAATGCAGGAACCAAAAATAGATGTTAATATACTTTTACACAAACATCAATTAGGGTATAATCAATAATACTGCCGCCCTCTGTACCTGAATCTATAAGTAAATAAACAAATGCAAAATTACACAATGAATGTTTCGAGTATTTGCCTCAGAAGTTAGTTAACTAATTAGTCCAACGAAATGAACACACTAAACCATTAGAAAAAACGGTCCATTACTTACTTTGCAAGCAGACACAACATAAAATTGAACAAGATAGTTAATTCAAAAACAAAAAGCTTCCGCAGTTCAAAACAAGTAAAATTGTCGTATTCCAAACTTGGCAATGAAACCACCCTGATTACCACTATTGGTAATATATTAGCCATTTTTAATTTGGACTGATTGTGGGAAATATGATATATCATTTTTTTTAAAGTACTTGTTTTATTAACCAATTGTGCAAATGCAAAGATAGCTCATGTATTTGGCATTGGATCTTGTACATTTGCTCATTCCCACCTAACGCTTATACTACTAGAAGTTTATGATTGGATAAAATCACAATAACTGCATTTCATCCTGGGAGAGTTCTGAGTTAGGTGTTCTCAAACTTAATTAAGAGAACATTAAAAGTGTTTTGTAGATTACCTACATTTTAGCAAAACGTTTATTTACCACTACCTTATTGCTGATAATGCTTGACTAGATTAATATGCACATTTCCAATTTTGTTATTAAACTGATGAGAATAATGCCAGAAGTGTACAACTTTGCAATGACCATACTACAGGAAGATTTTTGTTTTTTTAAACCTTAAAGCATACACATTGTAGTAAAGCTTACGAATTCATCAACACAGGTGTGCTAATAAAACTTCACCTCACTATCATACAGAAATATCCTTTAGAGCAGTTAGTTTTTGTGCTTTATTGAATGATAATCTTGACACTATAAGTTTGTGTGAAATGTAATCTAAGGCACTAATACACATCAGCAAATGAAGCATGCTCCACATGCCTATTTTAAACTGGCACAAGCAACTGACACCAGAAGCAATTGCAATACTACTCTTCAAGCTTGTTTTATCGTATAAGCACATCAAACAATATGAAGACATGCAACTGTAAATACAAGATAAACTATCCAATAAGGGACTTATTGAAAGAAAAGCACAAAAAAATCAGTTCATTTTTCCACACACTGTATTTGGAATATAAAAAAATAAAACATTAAGCACTTTTAAAGTATCTTAACAATTTCATTTTACAATGAAATAAAAATTGAAAACGGCAACTTAAAAAAAAAGAGTTTTTATCCATACCTTCACTGTGACGAGAATTTTCGTCATCCACATGTTCTCTCTTAATATCTCTTTTGTAAGAGTATTCATCAGATGGTTCACTTTTAATTTCTTGTTTCACAGACCCATATTCATTAATATTAGAATCATTTCTACAATCAGATTGTAGGTCCTGAATTATATTTTTGTTATTTATATCTTCTTTCCTATCAGTACTTTCTTTCTCATCCTTTTTCATTTCAGCACGGAATTTATCCACCAAACAACGGTACTGAATATATGCTGTACTATTTTTGCTATGCAGGAACCTTAGAAATAACACACAGAAACAAGATAAATTAAAAAATACTCCTTCGTATTGCAAATGAAATAGTTATTAATTAAGAAAAAGTAGAATTAACAGTCATTACAGGCAGTGGCACAGAGTACTGATCAAGCAAAAATAGGATAGAAAGTATGAAGATTTTTTTATCAGAAGACATAATGAAAGACAGATAAAGCAAATAAAACATAACTCTGCAAGCATACACCTATCTAGGAAATCCTACAAAATCTGTACACCTGTTGACATGTACATAAAGAGTAAATCCTTGTTAACACATTCTCACTTCACATGAAATTTGTCGCAACACAAAAAGAAAGGAGGTCAGTGGAGAAAGGTAGATAAATTCATTTTATTGGCTTCTCAATCAAATCCATGATCAAATGTTTTTCATGTATTTTAAACAGCAAACCAAACCTAATAGTGTCTTTAATAAAATATTTTAATTCTGAAACTAATTGATTTAGCTGCAATACAAATGACACTAAAGAAAGAGACATTTGCTGATACCAAGTTTCAATTAGGAGAATGTTAAAATTTCAGGAAGGAAAATAATACAAAATCTGATCTTATGTCTCAAGTTCACTTTGAAATCCTCAGGAGTTATAATAATCCAAGTTGTTTTTTAGGAATAGCAACTTAATGATTTGAATCTGGTTAAAACAGTCATTTTAAAACATAGTTAATTCTCTACTGTTTTAATATACATTTTTGTAACACAAATCAAATTTTTCAGTTCCACTGAATTTGTGTGAACAAGGGTTTACAGTAGGGTGTCAATCTACAAAGCAAGTCAATAATAAAAAGTTAATCTTTCTCAAAATTTCGTGACTGAATTTCTAATAGATTAAGCAATACAACAAATTTTAACCTATAGTCAGTAATTTACAGAATTATTTTGAACATATCTGATAGGACCTTTACCCCATTTGAATATAAATAAGCAATATGATTTTAAAAGGTAAGTTTAAGACGTATGTGCATGTACAGAGCCATTACAAACTACGTGTAAAGAAGTAACAAATTCACTTATGCTTTAATTAAATAATCTACAATCGATGAATGGAAAACTTCCCAAAACCAGACGAGCGATACTCCATTACACCAATAAATTGTACAAGCAGATTTGCAAAGCAATGTAGAAGGTTGATTCCATATTATCTTGGTTAACACAAAAATACAGCTCTTAAACCTAGAACTGCAGCTTGCAAGGAGTTGACACACCTTCAATGGGACATCGCAGCAAAACGTGGACTGCCCAAAGTACTTACAACATTTCACTAGATCCTTCCTCCTTTACAATAGCCCACTAGCTAGATATATTACACATAATTAATACAAAACAGTTAAGATTCAATTTTAGGTCTAGTATCTCAAGAACGGCCTCTCTTCTGCATCACACAATATTGATGAAGAAACACTCACCACAAGTTTTTGTCATCGGGATTTCGCACTTTGATGATCTCCTCGATATCATCCCCACATTGTGCCACCATTCGCGCCAAGTGAGTTGTCGCCTCTTCTTCTGCAGGATCAGGAGCCAGTGGCGCTGCTGAAGAGACTAGGAAACTCCAGTCAACATTCTGTTTCCAATATACTAACTGCTCCACCTTCAAGAGTCTTGCTAAGCCATGAGGTGGGCCATTGCAACACTAATGGAAGCATAACACCGGCCCTCTCATGTAAGGCAAAAGGAAATGAGCGGCGTAGGTAGTTACCTCCAGTCCCAGGGGCCGCAGTCACGCCGGCCATCGCAGCTCCAGGGACAGAGAGAGGAACACAGGGTGGAGGGATGGCATGGGCAACAGACATCACAGCAGCTGGGATGGGTGGAGGGGGTATGGCAGTCTGAATGACAGGTGCAGCATTGGCTAATACAGATGAAGGAACAGTAGGTGGTAAAGTACCAGGTGGAGGCAGTCCTTGTGGAAGTAAAGGTGGAGGTCCTATGGGAGGCTGCTGTAACAAAGTTGGGGGCGGCAAGATTTGTTGGGCTAGGGTAGGATTGCTAGGCGGTACTGCTGTGGGTGGCGCGTGCGCAAAACGCCGGCAGAGGGCCAAGGCTGGGCCCAGAACCAGCCAGTGTTGGAGGAGGAACTGTGGGGGGTGGCAACTGTGCAGGTTGCACAGCGAAGGAGGAGGGGGAGCAGTGTACGAAATGAAAGGCTGTACTGGTGGCCTCTGCAGGAGATTTGGTGGAGGTGCAGAAGTGAGGGGTGGCAATGTAGCAGTGGGGTGTAGAGGGGGTTGCTGAAACGGGTAGAGGGGAGGAGAGTAGGGTGGAGTGGGGTGGGGGAGAATTGCTCTGTCCCTGCCAATTGCTGCTTTCTTCCTGAGTGTGAGACTGGAACCAGTGAGCAGTTCCCAAACGTTCACTGTTTTGCAGCAGTTCCTCTTTATCCTGGTCTCTCTCCCCATGACTGTTGCGGCGATCCTTAATGGGGTGATCCCTCTCCATAACAGATGTTTGGCTCTCAGTGGCATTCCATGTTCCCCAGTCTGTATCTATGAAATAATTTTTATTTAATGTTTAAATTCTCAAGTAAAACATCAGAAAATACAATGGTTTTTGCATATTTTTAATATTCTACTGGCAATGATGGCATTAACTTCTGAATAAATAATTTAAAAAGAAGCAGAAATAATTAGCAGACCATTTGAATGATTTGCTAACAATTTGATTATTATCGACAGTATAGTGCTTAATAGTTTGTGCAGATGTTTACAGATCATTTTCATAAAATTTCATTAATGAAAAGTTTCTATTGTTAGAGAAAACATGAGATCAATTATCCATACTACAGATTGTCAACAAAAGTAAATGTAATATCAGCAAATATTCAATTATGTTCATGGAAAAGCACTGCATTTTGTAAAGCTTATTTGGAAACAAATACCTGATTCTCTTTTACTATTTTCTGAAGATCCTGATGGTCTGGAATCAAATCCTGAGGAATGAGGAGTGTCTTCTTCACGTTTCATTTTGGAATCTAAAATATTCACAAAAATTGTGAGTCAATTAGTAACAGTTAATTAAACAATTTCATACTTGTATAACAGATAAATTCAGATTCTTCTCTCAGACTCTTCAGATTCTTTCATAACATACCTTTCACTCCAGAAAGTTTTCTGAATTGATCCAGAAAGCTGCCATCATTGTTAAAAATATTAACAGAATTTGACTTTGAAGTGGAATCATCTGTGTACGAAGTTTCTTTCTTCCACCTTTGATCACTGCAATAAAACAATCATTAACTGAATACCAATAACTCTGATAATAATGAAGGAATGATATTCAGGTCACAAGGGATTGAAATAATTTCTGTAAATTATACTCTTGGTGAATTTATTAGCAGAATCACATTTTGATAATGCAGACATTCCATAACCGTACACCAATGACATCAACTTTGCATGAAAACAACATAACTCACAGCCACATATCGAAATCTTAATAGAGAAATTAAAATTACAATATGTGCCCTACAAAGGAAAACAAATTTTGCATGTGTCAAACATGAATTAGAGGGGCTGTATACAAAAAACATGCATTTAATTTTGAGTTAATAGGGCAAAATAATGCACTAATGGAAAATCCTATTTACCTCTTCCAAAAAGATTTCCTTCCTCCTTTGGACTGAGTGGAAGGCGGGTTAACCTTACTTCCAGGACTAGCCTTGGTAGTTCCAGCACTCTGAAACTTTTTCAGCGCTTCTGTGGCTTCTTTCTTCTTCTGTTCTTCCAGCTTAGCTTGTATTTCTCTTTTCTTTTGTTCAATGAGTTGTTCCTGTCTCGACATCTGAGCGAACCTTTCATTCCGAGTTGTTTTGGGAGTGAATGGATCCGTGATGCCACGATACGCCATTATGATTGTAACCTTATTTCTAACAGTTAAATACAAAAATATAGACGAATACTACTCACACCATACATAAAGTCACGACCACTTCGTACATCTTAAACTATGGTGACGGCTACTAATTAATAAGTGCTATTATACGTGAATCACAATAATAGTAACAAAACATCCGGAAAAGAAGAAATGCATATTATTAGGCCAAAGAAGATTTATCGTAAACGCAAAGAATGTTGTACTACACTAAATTCTTTGCATTGAGGCAAAGAGTAATAAAATATCCTAATCTGTTGATGCTTGTGAACACTCAGAAGAGCGCAGCACTTTTACGGAGCTTTGTACTATACACACAAGAGTGCATGCCATTATCAATATGTGAGCATCAGAAGTTCGCTATCAGTAAAAACGGAGAAAAAATCATATTAGAAAGAACAAGCTCATTAAAAAATATTAATTGACTCATAGTGTATGCTATACAAAGTATGTTTTGTTCGGGAAATACAGCGCGCACCAAATATTCTCATATACAATTATCGACAGGCTGCGATTCCAACCAAACGAGGGCGCCAAGATTAAACACGAACCGCAACGAAGGGAAAGGAGGGTCAACAGCGTATTCTCGTCTCCGGGCCCCGATTCACCTGGCTCGCGATTCACGACAACGCAACCTTGCGGACGGGTTAGCGCCCGCCCGGGCCCTCTAGTGAGGCGCGGCGGCCGTCGGTTGGCCGGGATTCAAATCGCGGCGGGCGGCGCAAGGCCGCGCAGTAGCGGAGCGAACCCCCGTCGTGCACACGGCGAGACGGACGCCGTCGTCGGCGTGGACGGACATGTGGGCCGCGCAAGAAGACGAGGAGGAGGAGGGCGGGCGACGCGGCAGCGCCACCCGCGCGTTGCAGCTGCCGTCCGCGCCGCGGCCACGCGCCAATTCAGACTCGAGCGCGTACGCCCCTCGGCGACCAGGTGAGCGCTCCCTCCCCACTCCACTCCACTCCACACGACACCCACACGGAACCTGCCTCACACCGTGGTGCTCGGCGGGTTAAACGACGGGGTTGTAACTACCTGTTGATTCTAACCTAACTTACATCATTTACAAATTTATGTCGTCTGGGATCGGTAACTATCAACTAAATTTAATATTAGAAGATTGAAGATATTAGGAAAAGGTGAATTGTTATATTGACAAAATTTCAGTATTTAAGCGTTTTACGAGAAGTAGAACGGATAAAACCAATTGCAACGAAGTTGCGCGAAGAAATTGAGAGAAAAGGCATCTTAGGGGAAGTAGAATCGTCGACTAATTCGTTCCCACCTACGAAAGATAAAAATAAGGAACTTATTACTAAAGAATAAAAAAAATTGATTAAAAATAAATAGAACATTGTACATACCAGTACATACAATAGAACACAGAACATACATTCATACATTCATTCACAACATAAATATTCAACTATACAGAAGCAATAACAAGAAGTTCCGTAACAGTATTGAAAAAAAACAACAACATGTATTATGAAACATGAACTAGAAAGTAAGTTTACAAATATATCAAAACATTTTGAGAAAAATTGAAAACAATTGCTTAACACAATTTCCCCCCAAAAAAGATTTATTTAAAAAATTTTTTTAAAAAATTTAAACTTTATTAAAATATTTAATCTTACGTCGATAACAGTGTAAGAAAGAGCGTGAGATCAATCTTTCGTCAATTGTGGCGCTTTCTGCACAACTATTTATTAATTTGTCACAAAACGAAGTGATTTTTCTCCAGCCGCAATATCGATGTGAGAACAGATTTCGCTTCATCCTCGCAGGATTATTCTCGATCCCAATTACAAAAGATGTAGTCAACAAACGACTAGCTACCTGTGTCCTCACAATAAACATACATCCACTATAAAATTAACATTTTCTTCCTTTGACAATCTGTAAATCAGCTGAAGGATTTTGACAGATTTTTAAAGATTAATAACAAATATAAAGGTCTTAAAATTTCCCGAGTCAACCGAGCTACTCAGCAAAAGAAGTTGGATGTATTAGAAAATATTTATTACGTGTGAAGGAATAGCCTTTAATATTATTGGAATCATATTATTCTTAATAATATCATCGTTGAAATGATTGAAATATGGGACTAGAGACCCCAAAACCCATCTCATGGAGATTCTTCGTCAGCTTCCCAAGATCTATGTCAAGCCGGTCCCTATTTTGCTTCCGGGCAATATGCGTTGATTTTTCTCCCCACATCTCGACATTTCATACAGCATTTGTTTTCGTCGAAAATAAATAAATATTTTGGGTTCAGATGGATTAAAGAAACATTTTTTAGCAATAATTAATGGCAAATGTGTGAGGTTGAAGGGACGAAACAATTGTGTTTGAAATTCCACAACGGACGCCAGCTGGCGCGCTCTGGCTGCTTGCTGTTCGATGGCCATGGAGACGCGGAGGGGATCACGAGAGCAATCAAAAACTGCGGCCCCAATAGTGAAGATATAAATACAACTTTAATGTCTTTCGCTTTGGAGCACTTTCTTGAATACCTCACGCCGCGAGAAAAGGCGGTTTGAAGGCTAGAAAAACAAAGGGATGCAAGAAAATATTGGAAAAGGAGCGCGAACAGCGTGTAATACGCTTCAAAAGAAAGGATTGGCTTTCTGAAGGCGAATAAAAGAAATGAAAATACGAAGGTCCATTCTTTCTCTCACAATTGATGGCAGTGACAAACTCAGCGCCTTCCCAAGCGTGTATTTCATCCAGAGGCATAGATACGTTCTTGGGGCCCCGGTGTGGAAGGTCCAAATGCCTTCCCCCCTCTTTCCATTGCCAAACTGAAACTGGAGTTTTAAATCTAAAGAAATTAGATACGCATGATATTATAAATTAGATATAACCATTCGTTTATAAGTTCGTATATAAGATCATTTACGAGAAAGCAAAAATTAAAAGGTCAAAGACACCCTGAGGGTCACCAGAAGCTAATTTCTATTTAGTCCAAAGTTCCCATTCAATTCACTTCCAAGGAGTCATGGCTACCTTCACTCTAGGAAACCATGATCCAGCTCAACACATTGAGAGCTTATTCCTAATTGAACTCAAGGTAGATGAATCATCTCATTACACCGAGAAAACGAAATGGCTTTTACTGAATTAATACCCAGTTGACGCTTCATTACGCATGTCCTACTTGGCGGCAAAGTTAAGTCTCTTCGACTTCCGCCATTTTTATGAAACCACGTCAGTCTGTTCAGGCACAATTTCAAACGTATTTTATTCAAAAATACTGTTGTTATCCGCGCTAGCCGCTCTTCTCGCGTACGGATTGGATTCGTACAATGAGTGCCATAAGGATAAGACAATGTTCAGTTTGCACCAATTAATTAATGTATTTATAAATTTACTTATTTTTTACTTGTTTGTTTGTTTATTAATTAAGGTCAAAAACAGTAAAGGACTGTATGGGGGAAACGTCGAATCTTCAACTCGTTTTCTTGACTTCTGGAATACGTACCTCTCTCTTTTACTATTGCTATACATAATTTACTTTTACTATATATAATTGAATAATTACGAATAAAGGTAGCAACGAGATGTTTTTGGCATTATTTGATTATGTCGTTCGTGGGCTGCAGTGGTGGTACAACACAAAATATCAGGTGTTGAGATGAATGAGTTTGAAATTTTCGCCTTGTATTGAAATGCATTATTCTTGCACTCACACTTCTGCCATTTGTTGGTGTTGTACCGTGCCATTCTACCGTAAGATATGTTACTGCTGCTGGTGCTGCTGCTGGAAGGTAGACCAATATGCAATTTTGGACAGAGCATTAACTCAAAATTTGAGTTGTGTCACTAGTTGTGTCACTATTGCAGACCACGAGCGATCTGTTCCCTCCCTTGTAAGCAGATTATAATTGGGTTTTTCTTATGAGGCATCTGAGGATAGTATAGCCAATACGAAATATGACACATCTTTTTCAGTCGTGTAGCTAGAGTCCCTTGATCTGCAGCACAGCTTGATACGGTCGCGATCATGCGACACCTTGAGGCAGGACCGAGAAAGACGCAAAAAGTCGTGCCATATTCCAAGACGCAAAAAGTCGTGCCATATTCCATCTTGGATATACTACCCAAATATGCCACGCAAACGAACTGTATCACGCATGTAGCAAAAACAGAGGTCGAGAAAAATTGCGAAGATAGAAAACCTACGGAAAAAAGTTGAGATTATCCTAGGGGCCGAAGAGGTGTTTGAGTTGACCGCCAGCGCCGCTGTGACCGCTATGAGTAAAGATGGCAAAAAAAATTATTTTTTAAAAAATTTTCATGCAGAAACTTCGATTTTATAACAAAAACGTTTTTTCTTTTTGTTTTCTTCAAATCAATATTTTTGTGAAGCAGCATTGATGTTTTAAAAAAATTCTCATCGTATAAATAAAATTTCCAAAAAAGTGTCTGTTTTATTTGTGCATTGCTCGCAATTAGCAGCCATTGACAACTGTCAGTGTTAATGATCCCCAGGCGCCAAGAAAACGTTTGTTATTCGCAAACGTTCTCCTGTTACGTTTTTTTCATTATTTTGAGCGTGGTAATATCGTTAAACTGCAATTTGAACCTTGACTACATATAACATTGATTTGAAAATGAAGATGGCAGACAAATAAGGGAGACTATACTTTAAACTAATATTGACATGTAGTGTATCACATTAGAACCAGGACATTTTACTTTGAAATGTTTCATTATATTTAAAACATTGATATTTTAAACATTGATGTTTTGTCGAGGTTTTCATTAACATCGAAAACCTTTTGGCGATGAATCGAAGTATCGATTTTTTGCTATATTTTACCTTCACTACTCAGTTGAGTTACCTCTCCACCGCCAGCCGTCTGAACACAGTCCGTATTGCGAAAATTAATTCGTAAAAATTTCGTTCGTCAGCGACGTGATGTCGAACTGGCATCAGTACCGAACGAAAATATATTCAACTCGCATAATATGACTTTTTAAAGTGGTCGACGACTTTAGGCCATTCTTACCCTCCTGTCTTATAAAATGAATCTTTTTAATTAATTCGCGAACGACCTTCTCAATGGGGCTCGTGGCCTCAGAAAATGTGCTTACCACTGTTTAAAAGACTTATTTTATAAGGCAGGAAGTGTGACAACTATAAAATCCTTTGCGGATTTGGTGGTATAACGGTCAGCGTACCGGTCTGTTGTACTCGAGTTTGCGGGTTCAAACCCGATCGAAGCCGTGGATTTTTAAGGGCGAAAAAATCCTTCGTACGCCTTCCTTCGGAGGGGAAGTAAAAGCCGGCTGTCCTATTTAGTACTGCATGTAAAAGATCCTCAAGCCTAAAAGAAACCTCTGAGCAAAATTGAGATCCGCGTGTTTCGTCACCCAAGATATAATACCTCCTTTCTCCGCTAGGTGGTGAAAGGAGCGTAGCGAAATTTGCGTGGTTAGACGGAAGAGCGGGCCTGATGGCCCGAGTCTCGCCACGTAAAATAAGGCTTTAACTAACTAACTAATGTCATCGGCCACTTAAACAAATCGTACTGTAGCTGTCGTGGCCTCAGAAATGTGCTTACCTTTGTTTAAAAGACTTCTTTTATAAGGCAGGAGGTGTGGCAACGACCTAATGTCATCGCACTTAAATCGTACTGTAGCTGTCGTGGCCACAGAAATGTGCTTACCATTGTTTAAAAACAACGACCTAAGTCATCGTCCACTTAAATCGTACTGTAGCTGTCGTGGCCACAGAAATGTGCTTACCATTGTTTAAAAGACATTTTATAAGGCAGGAGGTGTGGCAACGACCTAATGTCATCGGCCACTTGAAAGAAATGGCAGTGTAGCTGTGTGCGCGTGTGCAGGCGAGGCGGAGGGCTGCGGCGGGAGGTCGTGGCCGGGCGCCGCCGACTGGTGGCGGCGCGAAGACGCGTCGAGGGCGTCGCAGGGGGACGTGGCGGCGCTGCTGGCCTGCCGCCTTCTGCAGCTGGGCGCGCCCCTGCTGCCCGCCCCCGCCCCTGAGTGAGTACGCCTACGTTCATTTGCTCGCGCTCCCCTTTACGCCTTGTTTGTGTGGCAAACGATGACTTCAGCCAGACGTGGAATTTGCGCTTTCTCCTCTCGCCTTAAAAAAACCGCAAACTGTTTGGTTGGTTAAAGGTCGTCAGTGATACCCCCTACTCTGTTTTTACCATCGGATACTCCAGGTGGCGGAACTGGGGGGCTATACCTACAATACTGGGGCTATACTTACAATTACTGTTTATAACGACCGCATCACAGCCAAATGTGACCGATTCCTAAGTTAATATCCATTTGTTTTTCCAGTTAACAACTTTCATTTTTATTATTATTTCAAAAATATCTAGGGGGAGGTTCGAACTGATACTGTACACCTCCTGAAATACTTTTTGCATCCCCCTGACCGCCACATTTTCCCTTGGGTACAGCGTCATCGGTTCTTCGACGATGAAGGCAGTCGATGCTTCTGCAGAAGGTTCCTTTGAAGCGCGCAAGATGGCGCAGATGACTGCTTAAGGTTCCTGGACAGAAAAGAGGGGTCAGGCGACGTGCGAGAGAATTGTGGAGAAACCGTCTCGAGAATCACTTTTTGCTGCCCAAACTTTCTTCTGATAATGTGGGTGACCTTTCTCTACGCACTAATCAAGTGTAGAAGGCAGTTGATACAACATATTTTGCGAAAAATTCCCTTATTAGATTGGTCAAAACCTTCATAGCATTGCCTTGAAATAATGAATTGGATGGCCCGGCAATATTTGATGCTTGCAATATTAAGGGAACACCTACCATAATTTTCTTAAAGTGTACCTGAGATTGATTCATTCAGAAATATTTTGACCCTCTTTGAGTTCCTTCTCTCTCAGAATGCTTCGGGTCTCAGGCTCATACATAAATCCGGACTTACAGATGCCTTGGAAATCACGTGCATTCAAATGATTAGACTTGGGTTTCTGTAACCTGGCTGCTACAGCTGATCAGCTGTTACGGTTTCGTCCAATTGGGTGCTTAAACGTCACCACAGTGACGTTACAGTGATGACGTTTTAGCTCTCGATTAGATGACACCGTAACAGCTGATGAACTGTCATCGGCCATGTTAGACAAACCCAAGTATAGTGTGAAAGAACCTGTGAAGTTAGTTTTTTTAGAAGCTGACTGCATGTTGGGGAACGTTCCAGAGCGATAATGTTCCATTGACCTTGCTCCATTGACCATGATAGAAAAATGTGTAGTCTGAGCAACGAATACATTACTCACAAATCTTGAACTTGGGTATATCGTGTACACAACTTAAACAGTTGTATTGATATTGTACTACTAATACATTTCTGAGGATGTTGCACGGGTGTGTATGTTGTTATTCTCCGGGTCTATACGAAAACCGAGGTAATTTGCCGCCAATGTGTTCGACGATTTTCATTTCAGTCATGAAGTACATTATGTTTTCTTCACAGATACTAGCGAGTGTACCATAGGAAGCATGACCGTTACTATAACGCTAACTGGACCGTTTACTTCGACGACCTGTTGGTCTAAGAAAGCGCGAAAATTAGTGGTGAAAAAGGTTCTTCTACGAAATCTTGTTAATCCTGCGAAAACCGATCCGGCTTCTGAGTGTGATAATTGGGAGGGCAGTGTCGCCGATAGTGGCGATTCTCTTTATGGAAAAGAACCATCCCTACTTAAATGAACCATTGACAAAATTAAGAGCGAAAAGAGCAATGTCCTTCTTGTTGTTTTAAGGTTGCTGCGATGTAGTAGCGTACCGCAGAACGAGAAATGGTGTTAGAATTTGACTTCTATTGCTCTGATCGGAAATTGTCCGCGATTTCTCCTATCAATACCAAGTGAATTTTGGAGAAGTACCCTAACAAACAGTCTATGGATCACGCGCGATCTTTCCTTCCTCTTCTTTGTCACATCCTCACCCATTACTGGTGGAGAATACCTGCAGGAGGAAACTGCGCAAGGCGATGTGTAGGTCGGCGCCGGATCTCACATCCAACTGGGAATAACACCACCCTATCCCGTGCGAAAACATGTACTACACTTACGGGATTAATTACCATAGCTATTGACTCGCCCGGAAACACGAAATAACCAACTTTTCGCGGGACTCGAAAACGCACCCTTCGGCTCAGCTTACTTAAAGTTGCAGCCTGTTGCTCCCGTCAAATGGTCCAACAAGGCAGGCCGTGCGGTAAGGATGAGCAAATGTGATTCTATTAACCGAGAATTATTTTAAAAAACGACTACAAGGCAACAGCGATACCGCAACTTAACAGTAGCGAATCAGCGCCGATTCGGTTCTTGAAACCTTACAATCAATAGTTGTTCTTTCCGCTCAGTCCAATTGCTTTACATGTATTGAATAAAAAATGCTTAAATGTTTACAGCTTTTCTATAAGTCTGAAACAATAAATTTAAGCAATTGAATAATTTAGTTTTTAATTTTCTGATAACAAAACTCTTCCACTAAATGTAGATTTTTTTGCAGTATCTCGAAAAAAGGTGTACATATTAATTTAACTTAATTCACCAAGAATAGAATCGTTGATCGATCGATTTAATTACCGGGAGCGGTAGCTCAGTGCATCAACTGATGTCACTGCAGCGCCTCTGACCGTGAGATCCTAGGTCGAGTCCTGACGGCAGCAGGATTTTCAACTCTAGATTTTCAACACTAGCTTTTCAGTTAGGTTGAATTCAGTTGCTGCCTGGAGGAGAATCATAGCGGCCGGCTGCTCTGATCAGTAGTTTTCCGTGGTTTCTCAGACCAACACCAGGCAAATGCCGGAGCAGTACCCTAACAAACGGGCCACGGACCGCGCGATCTGTCCTTCCTCTTCCTTGTCCTTCCTCTCCCCTTACATACACACATTTACACTAACGTGCACTACACTACCACATATTCCGGGAGACAGGTCGGGAGCTTAGAGCGGTCCCCGCTGTTGGGAAGTCCGGGTTAGGAGGAAACCCTACTAGCCGACGGTCGGTCAGCGCCGGATATCGCCATCCAGCGGGGGAAGATAACCGCTATCTCCCGAGAAAAGCATACACTACTGCCCGAGAAAAACATCCACACTTACTGGACTAATGACCAAAGCAGTTGACGCGCCCGGAAACACGAAAAAATCAATCATTTAATTGAATCTGAAATTTTAAACTATGATTCGATTCTTTTACAGATTCGTCAATTCCTACCAGGAGGTAAATACAGATGCGAATAGCGCCAGACGGCGACGCGGCGGCGCGACGGCCCGGAGACATTTCCCGCGTGCGTGGTTTCGCCACCTCGGAGGCGTGGTCGCGGAGGGGCGGCGTGGCGCGACGCGGTGTGGGGCTCTTGCGAAAGCGACGCCAGACAAAGATAGAGCGAAGGAGGGGAGGCCCACCGCACGAATATTCTCGCAGCGAGACGCAAGGAATGCCGAAGAGGACGAGAAGGGCGTGGAAGGGGCTTTAGCGTAGTTTCCTCGCCCAATGAGTGTCTCATGGCCTCATTCTTTCTTCGGAGTAATCTATTCCAATATACTACGCAACAAAAAAATTAAAAGTCAAGAGATTAGACAGAAAAGGAGAGAAGATTGGAAGAGGACCAGAAAGTGAGAGATGAAGAAACAAAGAAGGAAAAGGAGGGGGGATGGAAAGAGATTCAGACTTTCAGGGAAGCCCTGTAAGTCTCAAGGCAAGTTCGGAAACTTTTTATTTCCTTGCTTTTTAGTCATCATCTTTAAAAAGTATTTTTTGTAAAATATGTGGGAAAATTGAACGTAAGTGAACTACTGTTTATTGCTATGAAACTCATTTCAAACTGATTAAGTATTAAAATTGATGATACATGATATTTGTATACAACATAAATGTACTGGTTGAAAATTGGGATTCTTCATTGGGATCTTCATGGGGATCTTCATTGGGATTCAGTGTGGTCTCTGCTAGGAATCTTTGAAGGTCTGGTTACCTGGTTCTGATCCGGAAGCCGTTTCAAAAGCAAATTTGTCAATTTCTCATTCTATTTCACATTTTGGTAACTAAACTGCAAATATGTTTTAGTTCGGTAAATAAACTGCAAACACGACATGTCCAGTTTCACTGGTTAAGGGTTAGAATAGTCGTAACGTAACGAAATACGTAAGCATTTGTAATTTTTACTTCGTAATTGGCACTTCTATTCTACATGATAATCGTGGATGTTCGGAAATAGTCAATTGAATACAGACATGAATTAAATCGTTTTATTAAGATGTCCTTGATTTTAACTCATTATTCTATGTATGTGTTTTGTCGTAAAAAACCGATTATGCAGTACAGTGAACAAAGTCCTAATTTTTTTACGTGACAACGAAAAGATCCGAGTGGTTAGTGAACCAGAGAGGAAGGAGCTGTCCTCTAATGAGAGACTCCCAGGCGGAAAGGGGCGCACGGCCAATGAGAGACATCCAGGCGCGAGGCCTCTCGCGGGCTTCGGGGCAATGCCCTTCGCTTCCGCAGCCTTCACGCTACCCCCGCGCCCCTCGCCTCCTCGCCCCCTCCCCACGTCCCTTCCCCTCCTCCCTCGCGCCATCACCCCTCGGCCCCTTATCCTCGCTCTCACATCCCTCCCCCTCGCCTCCTCGCCCCGTCACCCCTCGTCCCTTGCCTCTCAGTCCTCTCCCCTCGCTCCACGTCCCTCGCCCCTCACGCAATCACCCCTCGTCCCCCTCGCTCCTCGCTCCTCACCCTCGCCCCCGCCCTCGATTACATTCGTCCTAGCTACGTAGCCAGTGTTGAAAATCCTGTTACAGTCGGGACTCGAAGTCTTGGACCTCTCGCTCAGAGCAACATCAATTGATTGCCTGGGCCACCTGAGTACGTGACACGTGGAGACAAAGGGAGGCGATCTGGAGTGGGGGTCAACATATGATCAATGCAAGCGTCGATCCAGCAGCACAGATCCGCACAGATCTGCAATTACAGTCTGCTATCGGGCAGAGGAGAACCAATAGCGGATGTTGCCAGTTGTAGAATGTTTTTGCTAAAACCAAAACATGCACTAATTATATCTCGTGTATCTTATTTATGATATGAACATTTTGTTTGAGAAATTACTCCTATGCGTCACAATTTTCTTGCACTAACTGCAAATCAGAAACAAAAGAATAATTGGCACGTATATGGTGGACCTGGTAGTTTTCTCCTTTTATCTGTGCACAATAATGCTAAAACTCCGATTTAAACACAGTAGCACTTCAAAATCACGGGCTGGATGGAGAGAGGGACACTGTCATCCAATCGGGAACTTCGTTTCGACTGACATTTTTCATGTTACAACTTACGATTGGATGACAATGTCCCTCTCTTCTCACAGCTTGTGACCCTGAAGTGCCACTACGTTTAAATTGGAGTAAAAAGCATCGACGATGTGATGGCAAACCATTGGCAGGGAGGGGAGGAAAGGGGGGCGTTGAGGGGCTCAGAGATGTCAGTTAAGATCTCAAAGAACTGGGGAGAGATTCAGGCTACACAGCACTCGAAAGACCATTAGACCTCTTTCGCACAAGGGGCATGCTCCCCCGGGCCGATGACATAATCCCATAGAGGTCAGGGGTGAACGAAGATGGAAGGGATGAGCAAAATCCATGAGAAAGCGGTGAATAGTATGCATAAACATTTTATGATCAATTTACGTCTAACTGAGAACTACAAATATCATGTATAATCAGAGTTTTGCGCATCGTTAAAATTTGTTGTGCTGCAACACGTCGTATATTTCCTTGTGTCGTTTACAATGGTTACGAAATATTTTAATATTGTATCTTCTATCCAACTTTACATAATTTTTCTCTTCCTCTTGAAAAACTCTTAACGAAGCGACGCTCGAAAGACGAGAAAAAGGAAATAATTTCTTTCAGAAAATTCTGCCAACATTCGCGAAAACTACTCTTATTTAGAAAAATGTTTAAAACCAATATGAAATTCACGAAGAAATACATCTTAGTTTTGATAGTGAAGGTGTAGGAGAGAGTCGAAAACAAATTGAACTATTGCAATTTTGGAAATTTCGGAGGTTGTAATAAAAATCGAACCTACGCCAAAGAGTAATGTCAATAGTGCTGTATTAAAGCAAAAAAGCACCAAGAAACATTTCAAATAGTTCTTGAAACTGTTGGTGGGGGCGGCGGAGGTGGTAATGGCGGCTGTTGGAGATGGTTGTGGTGTGGTGGCGGTGAAGGTGAAGGTGGTGGGAGTTGGGTTGGGAGTGAGGCGGGAGGTGGGGCGGAAATGGAGGCGGTGGTTCATGTGGTTCAAATGTGGTGGGGGGCGGAGTGGTAATGGCGGCTGTTTGGAGATGGTTGTGGTGTGGTGGCGGTGAAGGTGAAGGTGTGGAGTTGGGTTGGGAGTGAGGCGGAGGTGGGACGGAAGTGGAGGCTGTGGTTCATGTGGTTCAGATGTGGTGGGCAGGGTGGAGCTGGGAGCGGCGGAGGTGGTAATGGCGGCTGTTATGGAGATGGTTGTGGTGTGGTGGCGGTGAAGGTGAAGGTGGTGGGAGTTGGGGTGGGAGGTGGGCGGAAATGGAGGCGGTGGTTCATGTGGTTCAGATGTGGTGGGCAGAGTGGAGCTGGGAGTGGCGGAGTTGGTAATGGCGGCTGTTATGAAGATGGGTGTGGTGTGGTGTGATGGCGATGAAGGTGAAGGCGGGGGGAGTTGGGTTGGGAGTGAGGGGAGGTGGAGCCGGAAATGGAGGCGGTGGTTCATGTGGTTCAGATGTGGTGGGCAGAGTAGAGCTGAGAGCGGCGGAGGTGGTAATGGCGGCTGTTATGGAGATGGTTGTGGTGTGGTGGCGGTGAAGGTGAAGGTGGTGGAGTTGGGTTGGGAGTGAGGCGGAGGTGGGGCGGAAGTGGAGGCCGTGATTCATGTGGTTCAGATGTGATGGGCAGGCTGGAGCTGGGAGTGGCGGAGTTGGTAATGGCGGCTGTTATGAAGATGGGTGTGGTGTGGTGTGATGGCGATGAAGGTGAAGGTGGGGGGAGTTGGGTTGGGAGTGAGGCGGGAGGTGGAGCCGGAAGTGGAGGCTGTGATTCATGTGGTTCAGATGTGGTGGGCAGGCTGGAGCTGGGCGCGTGGAGGTGGTAATGGCGGCTGGTATGGAGATGGTTGTGGTGTGATGGCGATGAAGGTGAAGGCGGTGGGAGTTGGGTTGGGAGTGAGGCGGAGGTGGGCGGAAATGGAGGCGGTGGTTCATGTGGTTCAGATGTGGTGGGCAGGCTGGAGCTGGGAGCGGCGGAGGTGGTAATGGCGGCTGGTATGGAGATGGTTGTGGTGTGGTGGCGGTGAAGGTGAAGGTGGTGGGAGTTGGGTTGGGAGTGAGGCGGTGCTCCGGGCCGGCACGTGTGGCGTCTGTGCGGGCGTGCGTCCAATTCGACCGCGTGCTCGGCGCTCACCCTAACACATGTACTGTTTGGACGGCGCGGACGCCAACTCGCCCGTCGCCTTTAACTCGTCGGCGCGCGGCGCGGCGCGCCGGCCGGCTCTTCGCAGAAACACATGGCCACCACTCAAGGCGCTACCATGCCAAGCAACATACCAGCGGGTTCAGCGAACTTAGTATTACATTTGTGTACAGAAAACTGAGAGTATAATTGTGAAAAATGCGACAATGAAAATGTAACATAAAAGGATGACAATTATGTTAGAGAAGTTTTGTAGTTCCAACCCGTCTTCTACAAGCCGAAATAGGTCATCGCATTCTGAGGTTTTTATCTTTAAATTTTGTGGGATGTTGACGTCGATTGTCACTTATTAAAGTTTCATTATTATTCCATAGATATATTTGTTTGGTTTAAAAATCTAAAATAATAGATATTATGCCAAATAACCTCCAAATTTTTAAAGAAGTGTATAGCATCGAGCTCTTTGAAAATACCACTCTTGTTGATCTCTTTTAAATGCTTCAATTTCTTACTTTTGTACCCTTGTATTGATTTATATTCGCAGGCAATCTCGTGTCTTACCGACGCGAACTCGCGACTTGCGAACAGCTAGGGCTTTCTATTTTTGTTAGTTTTCGTTACCTCCTTGCCGAGATTTAATCGAGTGCTCTCCATTGCGTAATGACTCAGACACAGCCAAATTTAAACTATCTCTGTAGGCGTCTAGGTAGTTTCAAAAGAACCTCTGTGTTCGAGCTCATTTGCGATGTGTGATTTTAAAATACCGTTCTGTTTACTTGTTGGCTTGCTGGCTCTCTCATAGCAAATTTCCCATCGCATAAATATACGGTGAAGCATCGAGAAAATCTTGTGTATAATCATGTGAGTGTACTCAAAGCAATGATAAAGAATTTTGAATTCAAGAATTAATGTGTTATTTCGTTCAATGTGACTTTTGAAAGTTTTGAAGAAAAAATTATGTATGATAAACGTTTTAAAAAAAAAGGATAAAATTACTATTTTATAAAATGCAGACAAGCAATGGAATCTACATGGTAAAATTATGAGATAACGAGAAACTAGAATAATCTTCCTTTTCCTGCTCATGTAATATACTGTTATTTATTTCTTCTGTGACAGGAGGTAGTAAAAATTACTCCTGTTCTGTTTTGGCAATATGCCATATCTTTTTCTAGAAAGAATTCCTGTGTCTATTTGACCTACTGATTCTATAGCCGTCCCGAGAAAGCACTTAAAACACTTCGTCGGTGGACTGCCTTCGATGCCAAAGAAGTCAAAGAACGAATTGCCATGAGAGCTTTCTCGTCAAGTTTTGACTCTCAAGAAACTCCGTTAGCTTATATAATTATTT
Organism: Teleogryllus oceanicus; assembly: GCA_964035755.1. NCBI lineage: Eukaryota > Metazoa > Arthropoda > Insecta > Orthoptera > Gryllidae > Teleogryllus > Teleogryllus oceanicus. Next base: position 107,931,612 of record CAXIVR010000004.1, on the reverse strand, counting down.
GTTGAATTAACTCAGTTATAGGAGCAATGCTAATCTGTCACATAACAGTGAAAAGTTACATGGTTCCCGTAGTGTGGGTGGGGTTCTAAGATGAATTAAAATGCAAATAATTTTCAATTAGATTTGGATTTGGGTTTGATTCGACTTGGGATGTTTGATGTTCTGCCTAGATAGAATATCAGAGCGGGTTGAGATGAGGGGAGGGAAGAATAAACATTGTTTGCTATTTTTTATAACTTCTAGCATGGTATCGATTTGGAGTTATCTGTGAATTTGATGGTTAGGTAAAAACCACGAGGCTTTAATTGAGTTTCTTTATTCCTTCCCGAGGCTTTATTTGGACTACTTGCATTTTTTGTTGGGAAGACTCGTTTCCTATCACAAGAAAAAGTTAGTGTGGGTAGAATAATTGATTTATATAGTGGAATCTGGCATTTGGTAAGAAGCGTCGAATGTGTCAGTGTTCTGAATTGAGCGCAACCGTCACTGCCAAAGGCAGTGGCGGCTCGTGCTTAGGTTGTACGGTTGCACAACCCCCAGAAAATGAAAAAGATATCATAACATCTTAGGAATATACATTTTCCTTTTAATACATTCATTATTCAAGATATTGCAGCAATATCGATGAACATGAAATAATTTTGAAACCAAAGAAGGTCCCACTGGCGCTCTCTCCGGTGTCTGGTGCCTTGCCAGGAATTGCACTACGCTCTTGACTCTTGGCTGTGTGAATGGATTTACTGTTTTACTCTTTGGCCCTTCGATGTAACTCGGGGAACATACGGCCTTTTGGTTGGGCAACCAGTCTAGTGGCGCTGTCACGCTGCGCGGCGACGGAGGGAATCTCAGGTGATTACCCGTATTCTGTCTTCGTGTAACTCACTGCAAAGTAGGTTTTTGATTTTCGCTTGTTATTGAAAGTACACGAGTTCAATCATTATTGGCGATATTGAATGCATTGTTTATGATATTTGGATAATTTGTTTTCATTCAATATTAGTTTTGTTGATTCAAAACGTATATTTGATGAATTCTTTGTGTGAAGGTAGCCGTTCTGGATGGAAGTCCCTGTGTGCCTGCAGCTGGCCAGCGGTTTGCAAACGTTCTTGTGAATACGAATATGTATTAAAAATCTTTCATTATTGCCAAATATACCAGGGTAGTGAAATTGTTTAAATAAATTAATTTTATTTGTGTGAAAGGTGTCGAAGCAATAGTGCTTGTTGCGATGTACTGGAGTCGAATTTAAGAGCCCAGAGGAAATCAAAGCCGGAACGTGTGCGGGAAGTGTATATGCCTTACGCGGACCCAACGCAAAACAATATGTAAGTTGTGTTTCAATATAGACTTTTATTTCACTTAGTTTTAATTGAATTGCGTACGTTTTTACCTATATGTTCGTATTTTGAATTTTGAATATTACATTTCTGTCATTTGATGGAGGTGCAACCTGCAGTCTGTTGGAGCAGCAGACAACACTGGCCAAAGGAACACGCGACAAGTGTTGGCGGCTTACGGGCATCTTTGAATAACTTGCCGGCCGTCGACACATTGAGCGGCGCCCGCCGGGAGTCAGGCCGACAGAATCGATTGATTGATTGTTTTTTTCGTGTTTCCGGGCGCGTCAACTGCTTTGGTCATTAGTCCCGTTAGTGCAGTGCATGTTTTTCCTCGGAAGATGGTGGTGATCTTCCTCCGCTGGATGGCGAGATCCGGCGCCGACCTACCGTCGGCTACTGGGGTTTCCACTTAACCAGGACTCTCCCACGAGCGGGGCACCGCCCCAGCCGGGATTAGCTCTAAGCTCCCGACCGGTCTCCCGGAATATGTGATAGTGTAGTGCATGTTAGTGTGTGTGTAAGGGGAGAGGATAGGACAAGAAATGGGAAGGAAAGATCGCGTGCGGTCCGTTTGGTAGGGTACTGCTCCGGCATTCGCCTGGTGTTGATCGGAGAAACCACGGAAAACTACCGATCAGAGCAGCCGGCCGCTAGAATTCTCCTCCAGACAGCGACTGAATTCGACCTAGCTGAAAAGCTAGTGTCGAAAATCCTGCGGCCGTCAGGACTCGAACCTAGGACCTCCCGGTGAGAGGCTCATCAGTTGATGCACTGAGCTACCGCTCCCGGTCCGAGAGAATCGAAATTTTAGCAAAGTACGAGTTCGAATTCTTTGGTAAGGACTGACCAATTTCGTCAATGTGAACACGTAAGGTGGAACATGCAGCAAATTCTCTTCGCAATCTCTTCTCGCGCCATTATATTCAAGGCCGTTATACCAGACTGGAAATTCATGCGCAGTATTAGACAAACCATTTGGAGTTAAGTATCTTAACTTTTCCAACTAAAATTGGAGTAAGAGTATCACTTAAAGCGAAACATCGAACGTTAGAGCAGCCTCGATCATGTGCTCGTTCAACAAGTTGTACAAATTTTCTTTTTTTTTTCTCTTCATTCATTCAAAATTCAAGTAGTATATTACTTCGTGTTGGGATCACAGAATTTTGAAAATATGCACACAATTCACTTCTCCCCATAGCACGTCATACGCAGTTTTAACTGTTTTTTGACGTAAAATAAATAAATGAAGTTGTGTGCCCGTACGTTGCCGAAGGCTCCCTATTTCTGCGTATGCGTGTAACATTTTTATTTAATGACTGAAAGGACATTGACTTGCAACGGTATTGACTTAAGACGTTGTGGAACTTACATCACGTTTTTGAGACAGTAAATTACTTAGAAATTTTCTCGGCGTTAGCGCTTGATAGCTTTCGCGGAGTGTATGGGCGCTGTTCAAGGTATATGTTGTACATCCATTTTAATCAAGGCTAGTTAAGAAAGGTTTGTTTTAATCTGCATCAAGGTATGGTAAATTGCTTATAGCCGTGCTTGCAAACAAGGCACGGGGGGTAGTTTTAATATGTATCAAGGTATTATAATTTGCTTGTGACCCTGCTTAGAAGCAAGGCTATTCATTCAGGGTGTTGTTTAAGTCAGTATTAATATATGGTAATGTGCATTGTGTTTATGAACAAAGCTATTTATTCTTTTATTCTTTTCAATTTATTTATAATGTTCCTATAAGCAAGTGGTTAAAAATTGTTTGAATTGAGTAAATATTCTTAACAATAGGTTCTTATGGTATTTACTTAACGTTTTTTATTACGTTCCTAGATTGGGGTATTTATTTCAACTGCACATTTTGTTTCATTCCAACGCACTGAAGATAAAACGTTACTAAAAGCTCATTCCAAGTGAATCTATATTCAGTAATAGTTGCGCACAATTCAAAACACTTATTTCAACATTTGTATGTAGAGTGATTATAAAAGTTCAGTTAGACAGGACTAAGTACAATGTAGCAATTTGGATAAAAATATTGATCAAAGTTTATTTGCATTTTATTGCAATCATGCGAGCGTAACCCACGTTATCGATACCCAGTTATTTATGTTTCTTGTGTGGCCGATCAGCGTTCGTAATACAAGTACGTTCATTCAACAATTAAGTTTTTTTAAATTTATTACATTTTAAGAGGTTTACATGGTTCATTTATAACAACAACTTTGTCACATGTATTGGTGACTTAAAAACTATCTTGTAACTAATTTCTTACATCTAATACATTGGCTGAGGAAACCTATTGAGGCACCTCTGTTTATTCCATTTCGGAGAACAATTTTAGAAAATACATGGAACGGATACTTGTTTTTGATTCTTGTGTTGTGGATTGGGTTTCTGCATAGCGTAAATTCGGGTAAAGATGGTATTTGTATGAGGTTTGTATAAAAGTTTGAGGAGAGGTATGTGATGTGAAGGGCTAATTGCTCTAGATTAAATTTTTAGTTATTGTTTGAACATAGTGCATTTTTTATTGTCCTTGATATTGATTTTGGATGATTTGATTTTATGAATGTTTGTTTTGGATGCGTTTAACCATATTGGACAGGTGTACAACAATAGGGGTCTTATTATTGTTTTGAATAATATCAGAGCAGTGTTGTATGGGAGATGGCGATTTTTGTTTATAAGAGATTTAAGTTGGTGTAATTTATTTTTGGATTGGTTAATTTGGAGTTAGTTTGGATTATATGTTGTTTCAGTTAAGGCGTGTGTCAATTTTTAATCCAAGATATTGTATTGGTTTATTTGGAGGGTACAGCTTATTTGGTCATTGTTTAAGATTAAGGGGCGTGTACGGTCTGCGAATGAAAATATTTGCTGCAGTTTTAGTTGGATTCAGGAGAATTTTAGATTTGCAAGCCCAGCTTTCGATTTGGTGTAGGTTCAGATTAATTTTAAATTCTATGTCTGTTAATGTAGATCCGAATGAGAATATGGCTGTTTCGTCAGCAAACTGTGCAAAATGAACTCCATTTTGTTTAAGGATGTCGGCTACATATAGATGGAAGAGAGTGGACGAAAGAGGGATCCTTGGGGTAAACCAGCCTCTATTATTTTGGGGTTGGATTGATGATTATTTACTGTAACTGAAAATGATCGGTCATTTAGAAAGTTTTTCATTATTTCAGCTATGTAGTGAGGGGGCCCAGGTTTTCGGAGTTTATAATTTAATGCATTGTGCTAGACTGGATTGAATGCTTGGTTATGTATATAAAAATGGCTATTGTATGATGCTTTTTTCTGAAATGACGAGTACATGTGTTCCGTGATTCTCAGGAGTTGGTGTTGCGTGGAGATTTGTGTCATGAAACCGAATTGTTCTTTAGGTATTACTTTGGTGCGTATTAGGTGTTTGCTTAACCGTTTTAATATTATTTTTTGAAATATTTTGGATAGGGGGGGCAATAAACTTATTGGTCTGTAATTATTCCCCGTTGTTGTGATTGATTTTTTCGAGTTTCCGGGCGCGTCAACTGCTTTGGTTATTAGTCCCGTCAGTGTACTGCATGTTTTGTTCTCGGGAGATGGCGGTGATCTTTCCCCACTCGATGGCGCCGATCTACCGTCGGCTAGTGGGGTTTCCCCCTAACCAGGACTCTCCCACCAGCGGGGCACCGCCCCAGCCGGGACAAGCTTTAAGCTCCCGACCGGTTTCCCGGAATATGTGGTAGTGTAGTGAATGTTAGTGTAAGTGTGTGTGAAAGGGGAGAGGATAGGGCAAGGAAGAGGAAGGACAGATCGCGCGCGGTCCGTGGCCCGTTTGGTAGGGTACTCCTCCGGCATTCGCCTGGTGTTGATCGGAGAAACCACGGAAAACTACCGACCACAGCAGCCGGCCGCTAGAATTCTTCTCCAGACAGCGACTGAATTCGACCTAGCTGAAAAGCTAGGGTCGAAAATCCTGCTGCCGTCAGGACTCGAACCTAGAACCTCCCGGTCAGAATCGCTGCAGTGACATCAGTTGCACTGAGCTACCGCTCCCGGCCCGTTGTTGTGTTCTTGCTAGGTTTTGGTACTGGAATAACTATTGCGTGTTTCCATAAATGCGGAAAGTGGCTTCTCAGACAGGAATTATATATGTTTGTTAGGAATGCAATTGCCGTTAGGGATAAATTTTTATTATTAAATTATTTATGTTATCATACCTGGAAAGTTTTGGTTTGGCAAATTTTTTATTATGGTTTGGTTTTACTTGGTGACGTGAAGTGTATTCTTTGATAGGGTCCGTAGTTGAGTTGCGTTATAGATTTAATTATTGTAGCGTGCTCTGGGTGGTTTTGTGTTGTGTTTGTTGTGAATGTGGATTCGAAGAATGAAGCTCTTCGGCTTTTTCTGTTGCTGTGTAGGCTTTACCAGATGACGTGTTAAGATATGGTATTATTGTTTTTTATTTTAGAATTGTTTTTGTGAAATGCCATATCGAATTATTTTATGTGTTTAGAGATTGGATTTTATTTGCGTATTGGCGATCATTAAAGATTTTTACTAGTCTTTTAACTACATTCGTAATTAGATTAAGTTCTATTTTTAATTCAGGGTTTCTAGTAATTGCCCACAGCCTTCGTGTTTTATTTTTCATTTTTATAGCATTTATAATTTCAGGGGGTAATCTGTTTTGTTTATAGGTTTTTAGATGTGTGTGAGATTTTATTTGTGTGTATTCGAGAGTAGCGTGAATTATTGTGTTGAATGTTGAAACTGCCTTCCTTATTTCAAGTGGATGATTTAAAATTTTGAATTTAGGAATTTTATTACTTATAGTTTTCTGAAATTTACGCCAGTTTACCTTCAAGGTATTTTGTTTCGGCGGAGGGGTATGGGGTGGGGGTGGTAATTGGCGAGTGGTTTTTAATACGGGTATATGACCGGTGCCAAGTTCAAATTGAGGTTAGCAAAAAGTTATGTTTCCTGTCAATGTCTAACCTTCTTAGTGGTTATGGGTAGTAAGTCGGTTCCGCAGTTGCAATTATTTTAGTTTGTGTTGATTTTATTTTTCAAGTATTTTCCATCTTGATTATTAGAATGACATCCCCATTGGGTATTTTTTGCGTTAAGGTCACCGAGAAGAATTGTATTAATATGGGGTTGGAAAATGTTTTCGATGTTTGCTCTGGCTATTTTGGCTGAATGTGGTTCATATGCTGCTATTGCGTTCCAATTTTGTTTATTTTTCTTATTCTGATACAATTGTTTCTATACCTGGAGTATCAGAGATGTGTGTTTCATGGTGTTCGATCATGGATTTTACAGCTATCAAAACTCCACCTCCATTGTTGTTATTTCTATCTGCTCTGCGAATGGTGTAGCCTGAAATATTTAATTTATTTTTATTTTTTAACTGAGTTTTAATCGACTTTATGAGAATGAAGAAGGTTAATTAGTCTTATTTTTTTATTTGTAATGCCATTTGCGTTCCAATTCATGAGAGTTAAGTTATTGTGGAGATGAACTGCCATAGCTGTTGCTTAAATACGAGGATACTGAATTTTGAAACAATTAAGAATTAGAACTTATCACATTCTAAGCCTGGCGTATTATTTGCTGCTTAGAGCCCTCTACAGGTCTATATTTTCAATTTCAGCTTTCCTAGTAATTTAAATTAATGTACTGATTGATATCTAGAATTTTCAAAATTAAATCAAATTTTCAAAATTATAATTATGAATAAATTGTAATAGACACTCACTCTTTGGACATCATATCCAACCTAGAAAACATCTTTCCAGATGAAAATATCTTTCCTTTATTGTGAAATATCTTCAGAAAATAGTTTTGTCCTACAATGTCCTACACTTGTGGTAAATCTGATAATTACATCTACTGCATCACAACGGCAATTTCAAGTACACGCTGTGACAAAACACTTAGCGACATGACGCTGAACGACCAAGCAGGTGAGGAAGGAGCAGTTCAGCAACATGGAAAAGAGCCAAGGGCATTGTTTATTTCAGGTGTCTCGAAGTTCTGACTCACGACTCCCGAGGAAGAGCATAATTCTCCTCAAGGGGAGCCTGCTGCAAACATTGATTCGCTCTTATGTTTAGTTCTCAGGCCTCGCTTCCAACGTTCTCGCTTAAATAAAAAAGGCTGTCGGTTACACTATTTGTCCAATTCTCACACAAAAGACCGTTGCACGATAAACAAAGATTTCGTAACCTTCAACACTGTAAGTATTCTCCTATCTTTCTAATCAATTGTTGTGGAGGAGCTGGTGACATTCTAAGACGAAATCGAGTCGTAAAAAGGGGGAACCTTCTCAACATTTAAACGAATCCACTGAGTTGAATGAGCCCAGCGGATTTTCAGAGTTCGTTCTCCCCCCAGGGGGGTATCCAAGGGGCTCGACGTGGCAGAAGTGGGCCGAAGTAAGAAGATTATCAGTGGGGAATGTACTCACGTAAAGTATGTTGCGAACCCTTAATTAATGGCGTCGAGGCGTACTCCTCTGTACATGTGTATTCTTGGAGTGGATTTCTAACTTACCAACTTGGATATAGTACAATTCGCAACTTGTCTATTAGCGGAAAGAGTCAACGTGCTTCTCTTTCCTAAATCAAAATCCATCGCTGGCTTAGCAAAACAGGTAAGCCAGGTGGCGCAAGGCCATACGAGGGGAATTCAATAATTAGAGAAACAAACTGGTCTGGAGAAAGAAACGTTTATTTTTACAAAGCAAGACTTTTCCTACTTTTCAATATAATCCCTACCCACATTTATGCACTTGTTCGAACGGGTTACCAGCTTTTTTTGACGCCGGCAACAAAGTATTCTTTGTTTTGGTGTTAGAACCAAGTTCCCACATATATTTTGACATCTTCGTTATCCTGGAACTCCTTCAGTATACCAAACAAATGGAAATCAGATGGTGTTAAATCGCGGCTGTAAAGTGGATGAGGCAATACCTCCCAACCCATTTTGTCGGTGGTTTTACAGCTTTGTTGAACAGTGTGAACACGTGCGTTGTCTTGCTGGATAATCACACCTCTTCTCTGAGATCTCCGACGTTTCCCTCTTATGGCTGGCTTTACCTTGCTTAAAAGTATATCTAAGTAGTACTGACTGTTTATTGTTTGCTGTTAATCGAGCTAACGAGCTAAAACAAACGCACCTACAGCGTCCCCAAACACCGTCAGCATGACTTTTCCTGCTGATGCGGCCAGAACGGTGTTCGTCAGTCACTGAGTCCCGACCACTTTTGAACTGTTCTACTCACTTGTAAAAATCCCGCGGATCATGCAATTTTGACCATAAACATTAGTCATTCTAGAGTATATATTAGTTGTGTTTTTTAACATTCAGCAAGTAAAAAACGAACGTTGTTCAACAAGTGTGGAATTTTCAAGTCGACTCGCTATCGTTCAACTTAATTTTGAGGGTTTGAACACAACAATGCAGATCATTCAGATGGTCAGGGCTCATCCCAGTGATGCCAACTTAAAGGTCTAAAATTAGCAAACTTGTCCTACCAACTGTTTTTTCTCCAGACCAATTTGTCTCTTTAATTATTGAAGGACATACGCTTGAGCCTCTGTCATTCTTGGATGAATCATGGTGACCGTTTGGAAACACCACATACTAACGACGTTGATTCCCTGTCTAAAGCGAGAAATGGCTTATTGAAATGACACTAAAATTGAAACTATGCTAATTCTTCTACCCGATCGTTGTATTCAAATTTCACGTCTTTGTTTTACAACAATATCGTGTGTTCCTCACCACATCTTTTTACATTGTGCGTGCCGTTCTTTGATGCTTCCTGCATCGAGTTCTATGGGGTTCCGCCAGGCTCTGATTGTCGACGGAGGGTCTGCGCTGGCCCTGGCCTCGCGCTAATTAGATGAGGGGTGGGGAGACCGCAGGACTGCCGTTCCGCACGCGCTCGCACACGCGCCAAGTAGCCATCCCCTTCCCTCCCACCTCCTCCACCCCTCAAACACACACACACACACACACACACACACACACACACACACACACACACACACACCGCGTCCCTCCTCCCTCCACGCGCTCTTGGTGACCCAGAGTACAGTCTCTGCAAGATGCAAATACGGCAATTTAATGCAACGGTAATGTTTAACTAACGGTGGTGCTACGGCACATTCTTTCTCGCATTATTTTTTTAATTTGCGATTTTCGAAAATTCAGAGAGTACAATGAAAATGAGAACCGTACTTTTCTTTTAAGGGTCCCTTCTTCCATAAGTCAAAAAGGTTTGAAGATAAAATTTTGCGCGTTAGAAATTTCATTAATTTCAGACACAAATTACGTAAAATCCACTTGTTTTTTCAAAAAAATGTACACGATTTTTTAAAAGAGCTGATTTTTTTAAAACAGACTTTGTCTACGGCAAACATTTTCGAAAAATGGAGAATTTGCCGAAAATGGGACTACCAACATATTTTTTACTGTCCCTGATATAAATGAGGAGATAATTTAAAGAAAAACAATTGAGCGGTTTTTTGAGAAAAATGTATTTAAAAAATTCAAATAGCCTCTATTTCGCGCACAATTATACGAAAACTACTCGTATTCAGAAAATCTGAACCTGACCTTATTTCAAGATCTGTCTTTAAAGAACACATTTCAGATTTGTATGTCTATAAAATCAATTGGGAACCCCTCACCTTCAAGATTGACTTAAAATATTTAAAAAGACAATCTAATTACAATTTAAAACCGTATAAACTGATCCCACTCTTCTCAGTACAGTTGTAAAAAATGAAGAATTCTACTGCGAACCAATTTTCACTTTAACCATAGAAATATTTTCAGCACCTATTGCACTCAGTTAAATCATGTATTTCGTGTAAAGGGGACTATAGAATAAGTGTGACCTCCGATTCGACTGTTACGGCTACAGTATCTTAGGAAAAAGTCGAGAATTTTCCGGTTTTAACACTATTTATGTAAAAAGTATCATAAGTATCAAAAGTATTCCCCATATATTTCACCCAAGTATATAATACGAACCAGATAATACTGTGAACCTATTTATTTTCTTCTGATAGTTTTTACTATTGTGGATACTATCTAAAACAAACACCTAATACTATGAAGGGGATTACTTCCATTGCTATTGTTACTATTGTTATTTCTACCATTGCCCTGCTATGCTCACAAATTCTCTCTATGTTAACTGTAATTTATTAATTTTACTTCCAATTTAATCATGGGTTTATCAACAATCAATTATTAGATTTTTGGCAACTAATATAAATTATCAGACTTTTTCAACAATAAAAATTTAACATTTATTCATGTATATATTACAAGTTCAATTGATCTCATGAAAATTATTTTCAATGTAGAGCATTAAAACACCGTACGGGTTTGAATATATTTCGTGAGTTAACTACAATATCTTGGTAGATGGCTTCTCGGCTGACTAGAAGAATGTTGTTCATGGAATCCTTGGTATCCCAATTCTCGCGTTCTTGCCTATCATTAAAATAAACGAAACATGTTCCAGATTGTTTTCTATGATTTGGTATTAATAGAATTTAATATTCTCATAAAATCATTACGCGGTCTCGGCTTTCCATATCTTTGAGTGGTATGAAACACCTACTCACGATTTTCTATCTTCAGCTACTTGTTTAAAAATCCTTCCATCTACAGAGCTACCCTAATATATATTTCCTCGAAACACGGAATCTATTTTAATTCGAAATTCCAACTACAATATTAATAAAATTTACAATTAAAATTTTGTACTACTATTTTAACAATACCAAGCTATTAAAATAATTATACATTCTCGCCTCACTATCATTTCAATAATATTTCAGCCTACTCTAAAAATTCGTTCGCACCTCACCAACTGCTTACGTCTGTACACTTCAAAATCCTTTTAGAGAACAATTCCTTGCGCCCTTCACGGCCCTCTCCACACCTTTTGCATATCATGTGTTCGGTGTCGTGTCCATTTGCACAGCGCTACGACACCAAGCATGGAATATTATACTTTGTTGATCGGTTATCCTAACAACGCGTATACTTTGACTTCGAGTTTGCATACAATGTCATTATTCCTAACGCTGGATGCCGATTTTATCATTTGAACTAAACCCGGGGTTTTTGTCTTATCACAGTACGTATGGTAGGGAATGAGTACAGGGCATTCTCTCAGTTTCCGTTATTTAGGCCAAAGTTATATTTTTTAAGATTTTTGCAGTTTTTGCTACTTGGTCGCCTTTGGCGGTTTGAGCACCTAATCACAAGAGGCTGGGAGGAAGATGTTTTTATGCACGAAGATTATGTGTATGTTGAAGTGTAACGTATTCCGGCGGCACAAGCTTCGTCATTTTTTGTGGAGCATAATTTAAATATCCATTTTCCTCTTAAATCTGTTCAACGGATCTCTGGGCGATAATTCTTTAACCATGAGGATACTATTTACGTGTTTTGGGGTCAATGGCGTTTTATAAATCGTACCAAAGCGTCATATTTTCTTAGTGTATTATTCAGAATGATTCGACGATCTGTGGGAAAATATCAGGCGTTGACCCTCGGGCGATTCAGCAACCATTCAGGAGTAGTGACATAATATACTTTCCATTTTAACGCAAGAGATTGATTAAAAAAACAGAAGAAAATAAAAATATTCAAAGGCTGAGTACGCATCGTTCAGAAAAAGGGATTGAGTATTTCAAGTACGCTGTGTCGCATGTTCTCTGCTGGTAAACCTTTAACACCTGCTAATGTAATATTGGTATTGGCAACACAGTATCGAATAGTGCTCGTAACCCCTCAATTTGTTGCCCAGCGACCTCGCACCCTGAGCGTTTGTTTTCAACGGTTTACTGCAAACGCCGCACAGCGTCAATTTATGCGATTCAATGAACAAAGGCCAATTCACAATGCGAACATAAACATGAGCATGGCGTTATCATAAAGTTAGGAGTACGTCCATAAGCGGACTCATTCACAATGCATTCGCATGAGCATGAAACGAAAGACGTTAACTTAATAGCTTGCAAGCTTCAAGCTTTTGTGCTTATGCTTATATAAGAAAGGAATCAATCACAGTACGTCAACTCAAAATCGAGTATGGAAATAAGTCGATAGACGAACTAATGCAATCCATGGCGAGAACCCTCCCTGGTCATGGACACAGGCGATATCTCGAAATCGATTCTCACATCCAACCAATAGTAAAGTAGAATGTATCACAGGCAATAGAAACTCTTATTTTGCTTACGTTTATGTTCGACATTGTAAATACTTCAGTATATCCAACATTTCCAAGCCATCCAAGTAAATGTTTACGTCAATGTGTCATGCTTATATTTGTGTTTGCATTGTGAATGAGCCTTAACAGTATTGTACACCATCTAATCGCTTCTTCCTGAACCTGGAGTCGTCTGCTTGCACTCTCTCTCTGACCGCAAACTTTCGATTATGACTTGAACTGTTTCGTTTTATGACCCCGACCGTTGTCATTTCAAAAGCTCTAGAAAATATCACAATTTTGTTTGACCGAACAAAATTCCTGCTGAATATTGTCAGGCAATAATCTTCTGAATGGTTTTAATAAATGTCTGTCAAATACGTCACTTCACTATTTCCCTCTCATGTCATTTTCCTAAAAACATTTTCGAATTCCAAGCTTATTTTCATAGTCTAAGAACTATTAAAAATACAATGCGATTTTCGTGGAGCTTATGCTCAAACATGCCTTTTATTCACGAGACGTGTATAAATATATAATCAGAATTCCGTTTGATTGACAGTGCGACATCAAAAATACCACATACGTTTGGCTATTACATTGACCATTGTTCAGAAAGCTATCTAGTTACATTTCAGTGTTTTATCTCGTTATTTCAAAATCTATTCTCTAAAATATTTATGCTACAAGAAGTTTCTAATTATAATAACTGCAATTATGGAAAGTTCCTAACACTTATTTCCGCTTAACGTTCGGAGTTCTTTTAACATCCGCCTCGTTCATCATATTCTCCTGGAATGTTCCATCCCGTAACCAATATCCTTTCTATTACCGTGTTCTTATTGATTGTTATTAATTATATTGATATTTGTATATTTAATTTCCCCTACATAAATTGTTCCTTTTATTTGACTACGGTTACGATCAGGGTTCATAACGTTTTTATTTAAATTATTTTCTTATTTCTCTAAATATTTAACTCAAATTACTCGCCATTTCGACTCAGTTTCTTTTTCCCGTTCTTAAAACTTTATCGTTCAGCTTGACGCTTCATTGTCCAACTTTGTAGCTCATAACTGGGCTCGTGAGAATTCTTGTAGGTATTATTTTAATTAATACATACATGGTATCAGCACGGTATAATAAATCTAGTATATGTTAATGCTGTCTTCATTATGAGGAAATCACACTGCATTGGTAACCTGGTTCCGCAGGTTGTGGTCGACCTGAGTGGAAATCGAGCGGCTTCAATAATGTCTTCTTGGATATTCTCAGTTTTGTTTTCATACAGAAGTGACGTAGGTACACGAAGACATGAAGTGTTTTTGAGAAATAATAACCATCCGTGGAGAATACACATACAGACACGCGCTCTTTTAGAAACGAGAAATTTATTGGATGTTCATTGGGGAATAGCGCGGGATAACGTCTCATCTTTGAGACCTAGTTTCATTGGGGGAACCTCATAATATTTGTCTTTTTTTGACAGGGGCAAAGTTGCATTTTTTTACATTTTACCCCGGTATGTACTAGTTTCAACGCGATAAATTTGCTGCTTCCACGGAACTGTTGCTAACGTATTATCATAGATAATACCACGAGTGCTTTGGAAATTGTCGATAAATTCCGGAGCCGCGAAGCGAGGAGGGGATTTATCTGAGAATTTCCAAAGCACAAAGTGGTATTTAATACGACTATTCCACTATGTCCATCAAAGTTCCAAAATGCACCAAATAATCAAAATAACTGAAGACTATGTTAAAATCAAAGAGGTTATGTTAAAGTATATATGCAGTTTATTGGACATGGGCATAGCGATGACATACCGCCTCCTAAGGTAGATAGTCACAGTTTATGATTGACCAGTAGGGAGAAGCAGTAAGAAAAATGGGATAGAAAAAAGCGATAAACTTTCTCAGATACCCCGCCCTGATTGGGTCATTTTGTATGGGTAGTTAACCACTATTGGTTTTGATTTCACGAGCGGAATAGTCATATTAAAATCGTATTGAATCAAGGAAGAAGCCTTCTGTAAAAGAATGTGCAAAACTGTGTATAATTGGTAAGTTTCTCTTGCCAAGAGGGAGTAACCCCATGTATATTTGAGGTGCCCTTTTGTATATTTCAGGCATCTCATTTCACGTCCGCACTGACGTAACTGGGCGCATTTTGCACGGAAACCGCGAATTCACGCGCGGATGATCCGAAAAAGAGGACGCGTCCCTCGTAAATTAAATAACGAACTCTCACAGGCCGCCCTCAGGGAGGTCTCCATAGGAAGGAGGAATCCGCCCTGCGCGGCGGATGCCCGGGGGCTTCCCTCGGGGAGGGGAGCTCGAGGGGCGACGCAACCCGCATCGCGCCGCATTGCCGCGGGCTGCCTACACACCAATGTCCAGGCACCTCTCCTGCACGCACTTGCCGTTGCAACTATACACTGGACGAAGGCACACGCAGAGTTAGTATATTATTTAAATTTAGGAAAGTGAATTGTTTAGTTATTACATTATTTCCTATTAATGGTTTATTAGGTATTTTTTCGAGTATAGTATTGCATGCAGCAGAGTTTTTGGAACCATTTTTATTTGTAACGATGACAAAAGTAAACTGCAAATATTTTAACAGTCATCTATTTTTATTTATACTACAATTTATGATATTTTATTGTATAATTGAGTAAATTATTTATCTTAATACTCAGCATCTTAATCTATATACCTAAAATCGCTTATATAGTCCAAGAGAGACAAAAAACGAAAATTCATGAGGATTCTAAACTACCGCGTCGCGATGTTCCCGTTGTCGTGTTGTACCTGAAATATTTTAGCAAAAGCAGCGTGGGAAATTCAAACTTGCAATTTATAAAATATGCAAAAATTACATGTAACTACTTTTTCCCGAAAAATGTACATGGCTTTAATAAGAAATCTAATTTTTCAGGAAACATTCCATGAAGTAAAAAATATTTATCATCAATGTTAAAGTGTTAATTTTCTGCAAATTTCAAATATACAGATGAACCACCTAAAATGGGACATACTCAGTTTTTATAACCGTGGTTTACTGTACTACAAGAAAAAAATAAAGAAAACATTTTGATCCATTTTTGAGAAAATCGTTTTTCAAAAACTGTCTACATCTCAATCCAAAGTACAGGAAAACTACTCGTATGTTTGAAAAATTGTAGATAACCTTATATAAAGATCCACGTTTTTAAAACAGATTTCATTAAGAAAAATGGTTTATCCGTAATTTTGTAGTAGTAGGAAGATGCTAAGAAATTTTGAACTTTTGAAATTTTCAAAAATTCAATAAATTTAAGGAAAATGAAACATACACCAATTTTTAAGTGTGTTTTGTTCCCTCTGAGAAGAAAATTCAACAAAAAAAGTTGAGCAATTTTGAGAAAAGTATGAAAATGTTACGTTTTTATGTGAAGTATTCCCCAAAATAGAAAATACTCATTTCAAATTCATGGAGCCAAGAATCTTTTAGATTGAAGTGGGAATATCAATTTTGGCGAAACTCCTGCTTCCGATTTACCTGCTAGCATTGCTCACAGATGGACGGACGGAAGGACGGACGGACGGACCTTGTTATATTTTTCTTCGCAAATATAAATTTATTATTACTGAATCTAAACAATGCTTAAAACTGAAATCTCAGTAGATCATTTTCATTTTCTTAATATCGTTACGTTAAAATAAATTCATATACATAAAAATAGATGCAACTAAAATACACAACATGATACCATTAAATAATTTCATCTTGGAGTAGACAATCATTTAGTAACGATGTTCTGTACATCTTACCTGATTTCTGCTGAAGAAACAAATAGACGCGCTGTGTACAAGATGGGAATCGTTTATCGCGTAGCTGTATGATCGTCGTTTTCCCACGCGAGGCGAACAATGTCCTTGCGATACGGAGGGTAGCGGGCGGGTCGGCGAAATCTATTCTTTCCGGGGGGGGGCAGTCGATGCAGTCGCATGTCCCGTGCGCCGGTGACCTCCAGCTTCGCGCAGTACGACGAGAGGGGCGGGAGCACGAGGTCGGCAGAAATAGACATAAATATGCGGCATACGGTGCGCGCCGTAAATATATCTGGAATAACGCAAAGCGCCGTGCCGCACCGGGCGCCGCCTCCGCCGCCTCTTTCCTCGCCATCTGTGCCACCGCCGCTGGCCTCGCCACCTCTGCCGCCACCACCTTCGGTTTCCTCACCATCTCCACCACCGCGGTCGCTCTCTTCGCCATCTCTGCCGCCGTTGCTGTCCTTGCCCTCTCCACCGCCGTCGCTGTCCCCACCATCGCCGCAACCGCGGTCGCGTCCCTGCCACTGCCTTTTCCGCTCCCGCCACTTTCCCCGTAGCCCTCGCTTTCCCCACTGCCAACCCTGCCGCTGCCCCTCCACCCGAGTGTCTGCACGCGGCGCGTCCACCTCCGCGACATCACACCTCTCGGTAGTTGTGGCATAGTTAGGCGACTTTCAGATTTTTTTCTACCACGATGTTCTTGTTCCTAAGACCCTTCTATCCTATTAACCTGACACTCACCTTGCTGCCAAAATGCTCCTAGATAATGGAAATTGAGGAAAATGGGGACGGGAGATCAACGCGTTTCCTGGCCCTAATGATGAGAGAGGAGAGAGCCAGGAGAGAATAACATGTAAGTGAACATTTCTGGCAGTCGGCCTCTAGGATTTTCATCCATGCTGTAGCTTCGTCCGCTCGACCTACTAAACTGATTTACAGCATCGGCCTTTCTCGATACTCGGACTTCGAACGATCGATTGCCTACGTGTGTCGCTTTGGCTGAGGACTCGCCACTACACACGAAAAAGCGCCTGATGAAAAAGTACTTTCATCTCAAATCTTTTGCCTTTCAATGTATTGAAAATGATGGCGTAAAAGCCTAATAAAAATTACTAAAAAAGAACTTTCTAGTTTACAACTTATCAACGTCATTATGTGATTCACCTTGATGCCTCGTAACCGCAACCAAATAGAATAATCAGCCTCCACGGGATACTTAAAACACCGTAGATTTACACTAAGATTAACTCACACTAACTCCTTTAGTTGTGCTAAGAAGTGTCTGTCACTTGCCCAAATTGAGTAATACCAATTTAATATAACTTTTGTTAATAGTTCACGCTATTGTCTAAATAGTCTATGGATGTCTAAATATTTTGTATTCACGCATACGGGATAGTAGCGTGTCTCACAAAAACCTGCAGCAGGGATTAAACATCCAATCACCTTCCCATCGACAACCCTAGTAAACATCTATGAAAAGAGATCTGTACGTGTGAATGATTCTTTCTTTATTTTTCTAAAAATGCTTCCGGCCCTTGACATACCACACATATGTGATCCAGCATTCCTCAAATAACATATGTTGCTTTA
This sequence comes from Teleogryllus oceanicus, assembly GCA_964035755.1. Lineage (NCBI taxonomy): Eukaryota > Metazoa > Arthropoda > Insecta > Orthoptera > Gryllidae > Teleogryllus > Teleogryllus oceanicus. The sequence goes on along the minus strand of CAXIVR010000004.1, from coordinate 107,913,625 downwards.
AAATAATACGCAGCTCCTGCACGTAAGTCTTACAGCAGATTTTACATGATTAAATTTTCTAACGCAAGATTGTTCTCTTGATACTGATCGTTGATTAGTGCGATTCATATCAATGTGTCCTACTAGCCCACAATTCCTTTCACATGTTCGCCTTCTTCTTTCTGATGCGTCTTTACTGCTGCAACTGCTGTATTCGTTGACAGTTTTTATGTGGTCTGAGGAGTCACCTCGTGTGACGTTAATAATGTAGTGATATCTTCAAGCATAGATTTGCTTATATTTATTGCATCTATTCGTTATTTTCATTTTTTGTGGGTAGAAAATTACCGTATCTCAAATTTAAAAAAAGCATAAGAGCGCTACTTCCTTTTTTATGTCAATTAAAAAATACATATCTTTACTAAACCTTTCATTTCGATTACCTGTTCTAAATGTGATTAGTTTCTTTCTTTCTTTCTTGAATTAAAACTTTTAAACTGAGCTGTAACTTCTTGACGGGGATTTGCCAGTATTGTGAAAGCTTCTGCACTAGTTGTTTATAAGGTTACCTGATGGGCTATAGAGAAAATAGATCGCTTTGGCAGGTCGGGAAAACAAATGAACGTTAGGCAGGGCGACGACATTGCAAGAGATAGTGATTCCGCCATTTACAAATGAACTATATATGTAAACGAACGCACTGACAAAATAAGGGCACGACCATAAACATTAGTTACGTTGTCAGTAGTGACCAAGCAGTAGCTGTCAAAGCGGCCCCTTCTTCTAGTAATATCACTGTATGAGATGAGATTAAATGGCCGCAGTAGCGTTACTTTGTATCTAGGAATTCTACTCCTCCGCAGTTCGAACTGCATCGGGTGTCGTCCTCCTGTACTAGTCAGTCGTACTCGTATTGTGCTGTGAGCTCAATCGTACTTCGCTGGCGGCGTAGCCCCTACAGTGGGCCCTGTGCTCCGGATCCATGGCCCGAAGCGATGCCGTCCCTAAGAGTTTTCAATCGTGATTGTGAGAAGGTACAGCCCCAGTACTTCATATAACGTCTCTATATCCTACTCCTACAAGTGTAACCGCATGTCGAGACCGATAACTCTTAAATAAACCTGTGAGCAATATGTCTGTGTGCGTGATTGAGGAACTAGCTCCAAACATCGAGAATCGGGTTCAAGCACTGAGAATGTCTCATAGGATAGCTCAGACGTTGAACAGGACCGAGATAAGTCTAAGGGCTACCTCGGCGTACTTTTCGGGGAGAATGAATAGTCTTTTCAATAGCAAGTATTCCCAAGGGAGCGGTCGTTACGGCGGGAAGCCTTGGTAGGTGGAGATAGCAGCCGGGAAGGAAACAGCAAGTATTTCGCCTTTATTTAGAGATACATGTGTTCATATTATAATAATTCCTGAACTGCAGAATAAAGAATATATAAGCAAAATAAAGTGCATATACGATGTGTGTGTGTGTGTGTGTGTTGGTTTATCATAACTTGTGTGAAAAAAAACTCGTAAATCTGGCAAAATTTTGAATCAGCTTCGTTCAGAAAAGTCTGCCAACACCACATGGATGGTGTAATGGTGTATTAAGTAAATTTAGTAGTGTTTACTTATTACATTCTTCGGGTCTTCTAGACATCTCCTCTCCAGTATAAGACTTTTTTCTCCATGGGCATCCGCTGTAATAATTTAAGTATCCGATCAATCGCGCCCATGTATGTCGTAAAATCATATCGGTCAAGTGCCTACTTGAAATCTCGGACCAGCGAATCTGTGCTTGGTCAGGTGTAGAGCCAGGGAGATGGACCTGCCCTAATAGGACCGTAAGTTCTTTATGCACACTTACAGGAACCCATATTAAAGGAATTATAATCATGGTAAAGGTAAAATGGGGTTTGGAAACCATGCCACAATACGACTAATGTCAATGTCTTACGTAAGATTCGAATCCACAGTCTGAACTTAAAGCGTAATTTGGCGCAAAGCCCCAAACTAATGATTCACCAGGCCGACAAGGAACTGAAGGAAAAGAGTTGTAAACTGATACACAGTGGTTGAGAGATCTCCACCAAGCCACAACATACAAGCAAACATCCATATTTTGGACGGAATTAGTACCTGCTACTCTTAAAGCCGAAATCATCAAGGTTTCCACCATAACGATCCGGGCATTGCAGTTCTATTACTGTTACTTGTATATTTCATTTTAATTATTTTTGTTATGGTAAATATGAGGCGAGTTCGGGCAACGCCCATCCTAGGCCCCCTATCCTTCACACGTCCTTTGGACGCGCAAGACACTACTCCCTCCTGAGGACGCTCCGCATACTTTCCGTATTGTTTTCGTTTACTTGCAGCTCCTCTCGTCTTCTCTGTGCGCCTGGCCGTATCTCCTCCTTCGTCTGGCTATATTCATCTCTGCGTTTTCGTTCGTTTTTTTATTCGACTGCTTTGTCCGCATCTCGCCCTTGCACATAACCCCCGTCTCTCGTCGTCCCCACCATCGCATAAGCCCGCATCGTCCGCGTGTTGGTATCGCCAGGTATCCCGTCACCCCCCCCCCCCACCGCCACCGCCACCGCCACCGCCACCGCCACCCCGCCACCGCCACCGCCACCGCCACCGCCACCGCCACCGCCACCGCCACCGCCCCACCGCCACCGCCACCGCCACCGCCACCGCCACCGCCGACCGCCACCGCCACCGCCACCGCCACCGCCACCGCCACCGCCACCGCCACCGCCACCGCCACCGCCACCGCCACCGCCACCGCCACCGCCACCGCCACCGCCCCCGCCACCGCCACCGCCACCGCCACCGCCACCGCCGCCGCCACCGCCACCGCCACCGCCACCGCCACCGCCACCGCCACCGCCACCGCCACCGCCACCGCCACCGCCACCGCCACCACCTCCACCGCCACCCCCACCCCACCGCCACCGCCACCACCGCCACTGCCACAACCACCGCCGCCACCGCCACCGCCGCCACCTCCACCGCCACCACTGCCGCCACCGCATCCACTGCCACCGCCCCCCCACCGCCGCCCCACTGCCGCCACCCCCCCCCACTTCCGCCTCTGCCCTCCGCTACACCCAGAGAGGAATCGATGCTGGGAGCGGCGGCGAGAGGCGGGAGACAGTGGTGTCAAAAGCACTGAACCCCCTCGACCTCGGCACGTTAAATGCATTTCTCGTGGCCTAGATTCTCTACGGTGGACGTGCACTTCATGTGGCGTAGTCAAAGTTTCTTCATTAAAGACTGGAATTTACTATAAAATGAAACTTCGCGAAAAAGTTATGAACAGTATAGTTTCCAAACATTTTTATTCTCTACAGGTGAACAGATGTATAGGTATTCCAGAAAAGTTGTTTAATGTCATTGTTTTCGCGATTTCTAAGTATTAGTTACGTAAATAATTAAGTTCGTGGAATATGCATTTTGCTGTTTCTGTACTCTACTTTTCCTCTTGGTTATGACAGGAAACCCCACTCATCTTAAGTTGTTATAAATAGTACATAAAAAAATACTTACTAAAGGTAATAAGAGGAGAAATTCAGGAAACAAGAAATCGAAAAACTGGATTGAAAGAAAGGAATACCTGGAAATGATGTGATTAAAATATCATTAGTATCTGGAGTAGAGATGATCTGAGAAACGCAAAAGTGTATGTGCTGTGGATAGTTTATCAGTGAATTCGCATTGGTGGAATAGTATGTGGCATATTTTTTAAGGTAATGGTTTAATCGTGTTACGATTAATTCCTCGAACATTTTTGCTAAAGTGGGGAGGAAACTTATGGCCCTATAGTTATTAGGGATGCTATGATTCTTATTGGGTTTGAGGATCGGGAGGATGATAGAACTATTGGGACATAAGGCAGGCGCATTTTGCCCTGTTTGTACATTTTTCTTTGTGGGTATACTCGGATTAAACATTTTTCGGTTTGTTTTCAGTAAACATATAACATTTTTCTTTTTATGTCTATTCTATGAAAATGTCTTCAAATGAGTCACTTGTTTTGTAGTATACGTATACTTTTCTACTAATTCACCCATCTATCGTAAAATTGCATAAAAGAGCGACTAATGCCCTTCTCTTCCAAGAGCGGTTTTCTTAAAATAGAAACTTCCTAACCACAAAAGGTTCTGGGTCTCTTTGAGATCAACTAAAGAGATCGTGAGATAGAAATAATGTTCGTCAGAAGTGAGGACACTTTCAAATTCTGAAGGGCCGTGTTGCCTTATCATAAATTTCTAAACTGCTGTTCTCGTCACGTACAGATATAAAAATGTTACATTCAATATCATTGAAATGGACACAATTTAAACATAATACCATTGTTGTATCATCGATGTGCCAAAGTGCATTTAGATTCTCAGTGTGCTACAAACAATTTTACAGACACATTCGTTTCGTAATGTATTATTATAATGTGCGGTAAATAATGTGCTATTTTTCATTGCATGAGGATTACTACTTCGTATGACTTTTATTTTTCACAGAAAATGGAAGTATGAAATATGTTTTCCCAACAAATAACGAAATACATCTACAACCAGATATATTCAACCGAAGGAAATGAATATGAGCAGAGATGAGTCTGATTCAAAGGAAACGGAACGAGCTCATGAATCGGAAGGAAGTTGAATGGGGTGGTGAGGCTTGCTTGAAGCAGCGTCACAGCATACAAAGGCTCGCGTCGAAGCTTTCACTGAACAGGTGAAGTAAACTCAGATGCCGTAACAAAGGAGAATAACCTATAGACCTGCGCCTCACAAGAAACCTGCGTCAATAGCGACTAAATTTTGAATGTTTCACCGTTGGCTTTACTCGTTCACGCGAATGTTATTCGTAAAAAGTCTAATTTTACACTATAAGGACAATGTATGAAGAAGATATTCCGAAAGAGATATTCATCTAAATTCCTAACCAAGTATATTCTATTATCAGGTTTCGTAAAAATGTTTCGTTTCAGGTTTATAGTGAAAGCTTTAGAAATGGTTGCTTTAATTTCAAACACGACCACATTCAATTACAAATACAAAATATCTACGGATCGAGATCAAAATCTTACGTGTCTTCCATTGCATCTCCAATCGGGAGTTGCACAGAAGAGATTTTTTTATTTCGTTGATGGCACGAACACATTCAAGGGGAGTCACGCGAATAGTTAGATTTTCAAGAGAGTATTTGCACGCTTAGCATGGTACAAGGCCAGACGGAAAATAGACCTTGATGTGTACAATCAATGTATTCCAAAACAAAAAATTATTAAAATACGTAATTCTCTATTTGTACACTAAAATGCATATTTCTTACATTTACAATTTTGTAAGTTGTGTGATCATGTAAGTGAAATAAAATATCAATTCTTGAAATGTTTATGTGTTGAAGAGTAGTTATATAGTAAAATGAATATGAGAAATATTTTGCATGGGTTGAATAAATGCTAACAGCAGACAGCCTTAAACTTTATGTAAGCTATAGAAATAATTGGTGTGAACTACCTTTACATCGTTAGTTCACCAAATTTTAAAGCGTTGAATGAGTTTCAGAATAAACTGCATTCAGAAAGTTCTTTCAAGGAATTTTAAAGTCTGTTGGTCCTAGAATAGTGTAATTTGCTGTTCTTGGATTTTGATAACAAATATGTAACTTTGCACTTTGATTTAAACGGAATAGGACGGCATGGAACAAGAATTCGAAGAAATCTGCAGATAATTATTTGATGTACTAACAAATCGTTCGTGTTCATATAGACTACATATTGTTCTTGTTTTTTCTCTAGTTTACTCGTTTATACAAAATGTAGTTTTCAGTTTGCTATGCAAACCACAACTCTTGATAAAGGGTAGTAGGCAAATAGTTTGAAGAAAAACATCGAGTTAAACGTTGTTTCATTGATTTGGCGGAACTGTACTTCTCCAACCATGAAAATCAGTTAAAAAGCAAAACTCAATTATCCAAGAACTAATTTACTTTAGATAATGGCTGAGGAGAGGTGGCAGTACATCGCCAGCAACTGATTCCATATGATGAGAGAATAGAGAAATGCGAAAAGATTTCAGAGAGGTCACTGTGTTTTCGAATTAAGAATGTTTCATTATGCAGGGAACTCTTTTGCCTCGTATCTAACAGCCGTTATCAGTTTTATTCCGTGTGTAGCCTGTGAAACTGTAAAAATAAGAAAAGACTATATTGATTTTCAATTTATTAAACCAAATCTTTTCTAGAATTAAACAATAACAATTTTGACTAAATCTATTCATGGAATTGTATTGTGAATAATGTCGACTGAAGATATGCATACGTATACACTACTATGTTAGTAGGAATTATACTAATGCGTTTTGTATATTTTTGAACATATAAGATAATATTTCTGAAATTCTTATTAATTAATTTTTATTAAAAATGACAAAATAGAAGTGTTAATGAAATAATACAATATTTGATCGATAATTTTTAAGAAATGAAAACCAATTTTGGCAATAAGACTCAATTTGACCTTTGCTTTAACTCCAGTTTTTTTATTGTTCCGAATTTTCGCGTCTCAGTGTCCGTCATTCCACAGTGTACGTAGTTGATTCAAAAAACAAATTCATAATTTTAATGAACTGAACCCTGTAGGCGTTTAAAACTTACAAGAAGGCTAGATACATGATTTGCGAATGTGTTAGCAAATGCCGATGACCTATGCAATGCGAATGGCAGTTGAAACAAAATGGCGGTGCTTTTAGTTATAAGCACCGTAGAATATTGCCGACCAGTATACGAATTTTGTAGTCAGAAGGCATGACGTGAGAAAGACATTTACGTTATATGAAAAGTTCGACGTTAGCTACTTTAGTGAAAGAAGAATGTAGAATCGGGAAATACCTTTAAAAGGGGACGGACGTCAGTCGTTGACGAGAAAGGCTTTGGTCGTTCCAGCAATCTCCTCTCAACACTGCCGGTGCGGTCTCTTCTGGGATATTAATAGACCGATTTTGAAGCTCTTTCAGGAAAGGTGAGAAACAATGAATAACACCCAATAGAGATCTATGGTGAAATAGCTGAAGCCAACAACAATAAGCCGTTGCAGAAGATGACAATAACACTCGTCCCTACACTGCAACTCCAACTCGTGAAATCATTAAAACACCGAAGTTTCAGATCCAAAAACATTCCTTGCACAGCTGGGATTTAGATTTTTTGGATCATTGTGCATTTGGACTTGGATTGGACTTGGATCACCGTGCAAAGGGTGTTTCGAAAATTTTAAAGTTATGACGACATGAAGAAAGCGGTGTTATTTTGGTTGAAGGAACAATACATTTTTTCTTAGTAATAAAATAGTTGGGCTAATTGTGTGACACGTTAATTGAAAAGTAAAGGAATTTTGTCAAAAAATGATATACATTGTTTATTTGTTGATAAAATATACATTTCACTAATATACAGTTTGTTTTGTATCCAAACATTAGTGCGTGTATATAAATGCAATACCTGATACATTTGTCCTTTCACAAAAAATGTTTAATGATTTATATGTGATGCCTTAGTTTACTGGAACATACTTGTACAGAACTGGTAAATATAAAATATTTCAAGTACATTTTCAGAAACACGTTTAACACTGTTCACAATGATTAGTGATTGTTTTGTTCCAGAATTGGTAAGTCTCTCTAATTTCACTAGTCTTCGAGAATAAATACTGCACGACATGGAACAGTATTTTGGGGGTTTCGATTTTTCATATGATAAATATGTAGAACTTCCCAACCTTTTCTACAGCTCTCCCTTTAATGCGATAAAATCACATGGGTTTCGTTAGTTGTTTCTAGTAATAATTGACATGACCCAATATCTGTGTAATGCGCCGGTTGATTAACAAAGAGGCCATATGTAATAAACAAAAATCATAAAAAATAACTCAACTCTCAGATAAATAGTTCCAGTTTCCTTGGAAATGTTCCGATAGGCTTTATTTTAATTAACCCACTCATCGACATTTTGCAGTGATTTGCATTTCAAGTAGTCGAAATATACTTCATAAAACGCATCGAAAGATGTCGCTAACGTTCAAAGATTACAATTGGAAAGGAATATGTAAATCTTAAAAAAAAAAAAAAAAAAAATACAAAGTGAATATGACTGATTTAAAGTCTTCATTGTCTACAAAAGCGAGATGGGGTGCAGAAATCGGCTATCGTTGAGCCCTAGAAGATCACTCGCTCATTTTTTGTCGTCGCGGAAGCTTGACGTTCCGAGTGACAGCCGAGTTTCGTTAGTTGTTTCTAGTAATAATTGACATGACCCAATATCTGTGTAATGCGCCGGTTGATTAACAAAGAGGCCATATGTAATAAACAAAAATCATAAAAAATAACTCAACTCTCAGATAAATAGTTCCAGTTTCCTTGGAAATGTTCCGATAGGCTTTATTTTAATTAACCCACTCATCGACATTTTTGCAGTGATTTGGATTTCAAGTAGTCGAAATACACTTCATAAAACTCATCGAAAGATTATAATTGGAAAGGAATATGTAAATCTTAAAAAAATACAAAGTGAATATGACTGATTTAAAGTCTTCATTGTCTACAAAAGCGAGATGGGGTGCAGAAATCGGCTATCGTTGAGCCCTAGAAGATCACTCGCTCATTTTTTGTCGTCGCGGAAGCTTGACGTCCGAGCGACAGCCGAGAGGACGTCGCGTCGGCGGCAGCGACACGCGAACGTGGCCACGGCGGCTGCGGGGTGGGGCACGGCCGGCTCTGGAGAGGGGCAGCGGCGCACATGGGCGGCCGCACGTGAAAGAGGCCGCTAGGAGCAGGGGCACCCAGGTTGATTGATTAGCGATTCAACTACTGACGTCATTAGTCTCGTAAGTGCAGTGCATGTTTTTCATTGATAGGTGATGGTGATCACTTTTCCTTTTCCTTTCAGCTATTACATATGTCCTTGTAAAATTGTTAGGACGTCCAAAACATATTGTGATCAATGTCAATGTCATGTTTGCGAAACACACATCAGTGCTGTCACAATGTGTCTTAATTGCAAATAAAATTGTAGAGTACGGAAAGCGTACAAGTTAATGTATCTAAATCTATATTACTCTCTGAAATAAATTTAAGTGAATTTAACTAAATAAAACTAATGAAATATCAGTAAACATATGAGACGGGCCGCGGAGACCCCACTACTGTAAGGTGTTCATCCGCGTTTTCGTGCATCAGAGACTTATTGAACTTATGTGAAATCTTAGGGCTATTCGAGAAGAAGAAGTGAATACGTTGACGCATAGAAGAATGTAAAGTGGTGTGTATATAAAAGTGTAAGAATGAATATTGCAAACTTCTACGGCTTGCAGGGGGGTCGAAGGTGATATATTTTGGTCAATGAATACGTGGTGGGGAATTTCAAATAACTAAGATACACATGTGGCAATTGTCCCTGACAGATAGGTTGCTCATCGTTCATTGATGTATGGCGAATACGAGAGTTCTTTGGCTGTGCCAAAACGTGTCCGAATAAATACCATAATAGTACATTATGAAACGATGAATACCATAATAGTACATTATGAAACGATGATGTAATGATGGCTAATGAGGTACGAGCGAGTATCGTAAACTTCACACGAGTGTACCCATTACATCGAGTTTCATACAGTACTTTTTCTACGACTTTTATAAGTTAAACTTTTACATTGAATCGTTTCGTGGCAGTTGACGTGCAGGATTCAGCCAAGGCCACCTAGCGGACAGCTACCTTATCTGCCGCAGGTGGCTTTGGTTTACCAACCCGCCTGCGAAGGAGTTCAAAAGTTGCAGCAATAATTCCTAGGTCACCATTTTCGCTTTTTCTCTTATTTTTGGAGGTGTCAAATTCTCCTCGGATTCACTAGCCATTCTACACTAAAGAATTGGCCGGGTTTTAAAGACAAACACACGGCAGCAACGTATAACATAAAATAACTTGCGTTCTGATCTTGACGTCAGTCAGATATTCCCTCTACTGCTACCAATGCTTTAGTAAAATAACACCAAAGTGAAATTACGATCCAATTTTTTAAAATAATATTCCACGTAAAAATTGCTGATAATAAAAGAAATTAAAACTGATAAACATAATATAATATTAAATGCAATTTTAATGTACACAATCCATTTACTATAACGAACTTAATGATTAATTAAGTGCCAATACTCGATTTTAAGCTTTCTTATTGGAAAATTGTATCATAATGAAATATTAATTAATTTCAACGGGATGCAGCCATCAAATGACAGAATTATACAATGGTAGTAGAAAATAGCAGATTATGATATAGTCATTGAAAGAGAATAGAGAAAGAGAGAGAGAGGGACAGAGAGGGGCAGAGAGAGAAGGAGGGACAGAGAGAGGGAGATACAGAGAGAGGGGTACAGAGAGAGAGGGGTACAGAGAGAGGGGTACAGAGGGAGGTACATAGAGGGGACGTGAGAGGGGGAACATAGGGGAGGGGGACAGAGAGGGGGACAGAGAGGGGACAGAGAGGGGACAGAGAGGGGGTACAGAGAGGGGAACAAAGAGAGAGGTACAGATACCATTTTCTAAAGATCTGAAGAAAGTAGGCCACTGATTCGAAAAGTCGAGTGAACCTCCCAGCGCTATTGCTCCTCTCGTGCGCTAATTTCGAGGCATCCTGTACGTTGGCATTCCAAACGCAACATGCTTTCCACCACTCGAGTAACGGCTGCGTGATGTGAGTGGAAGGGCGGGCGGGCGTGCGCAGCGGCCCAGCTGACGGGCGGGCGGGTGGGCGGTTGGCTGCGCGCAGCGGGCGCAGCGAGCGCAGCAGGCGCAGCGTGCGTTGAGCGGGTCCTGGGCGCCGCATCCGCCGCGCCGCGCTGCGCCGCGCCGCGCCGCGCCTCGCGCAGCCTGCTCGCTCCTGCTCCGTCTGGCACGGGCCGCTCGCGCCGGCGCCGCCGGCGATCAATACTCCTCGCGCGGGCGGGCGGCGGGCGGAGGGCGACGGGCGAGCGAGCAGGCGGGCGAGCGGCAGTGCGCGCAGGGACCCGCCGCAGCCACCGCCGCCGCCCCCTCGCCGCCTTCGCCGCCGTCGCCTGGCCGCCGCCGCCGCCGCCGCCGGGGCAGCCGCCTCTCAGGTGAGCCCCCAGCCGCCGGGCGCCGGGATGTGACTGGGCGGCGCGGTGTGTGTATGTGCGGCTGCGTGTGCGGCTCACGGTTCCGCCTGGGAGCCCGGTAAGAAGGCCCGCGCCCTGCCCGCCCGCCCCGCCCCACCCCGCGCCACCTGCCGGAGGCGCGGACGCGAGCGCGGGCGCGGGCGCTGGCAGGCTCGGCGCCCTCTGCTCGCTCTCTTGCGCCCGCTCCTCCCACGCACTTGTGCCCTCTTGCGCTCGCTCGCTGGCCCGCCCGCTCGCTCTCTGCTCTCTCTCTCGCTCCCCTACGTGCAGCTCTCTTTCTCTTTCACTCTTTCTCTCTCTCTCTGGTTTCTCTTTGTGTAAATGAGTGTGTGTGCATAAACGGGAATGATTTTCGTTATTCACTTTTGAGGAAAACTGGCCGTCTTTAATGAGGAATGAAGCACGCCGGCGACCACGCTGCGATTAAGCACGTTGTTTTTACGAGTGATGATGAAGAATGAAGCATGAATGAGTAATGAGAATTTAAAGTGGGAACTTGAAGGTGTTTTGAGTGCATGGTGTTACGTATGATTCGATTACCTAATATCGAATGGAAATATGATGTTATTCTTATCTCACGTGTCTGTTTTTATGCTGTACACCTGTTTTGATGAGAGAACCGGTAATGTGTCTGAAGTGTGCATGCGGTGTGCATGATGATTTCGGCTGTGAATAAAGTGTGCATGTCATTTAATACAAACATTATTTATAGAATAGCAACGAGATCGTGATGAGCTATGACTGAACAGTTTGGAAATACAGCGAGCAAATCGTTCTTAAAAATATTTGAGTGATTAAATCTCAACTAGCTGAATACAACTCTTCATTGAAAAAGTCCATTCGTTACCTTCACAACATGAGTTGCGTTTATTAAAAATATCCTTCACTCGAAAAAAATAGCATCAAGAGAAAATCCAACATGTGTGGAGTCGCAAATCGTTCTTAAAAATATTTGAGTAATTTTCAATTCGTACTCATACCTCAATGGAAAATGATGTATACATTAGTTTTTCAGAAGACATAAATTTATTAAATAGAGATTCTAGATCATCGTAAGACATTAGGATGTGAAATATTGCTTTATGAAGAAAAGTGATACATAAACGAAACTTCGAAACTTGGGCGACTTACATTTCATGTGAATTTAATAAATAAAAATTATTAAGTTTTCAGAAAATCTAATAACGTTTTGGGAGTATTCACTATTGGATGGTTCACTTCTCCAGAGTAGTGAATTGTACTGAGATATGTCTAAAGCAATTTTTACAACAATCTGATATATTTCTTGATAAATTCCATCTTATTGCTATCATCAATGTTACCAAAGGTGAACTTCAGATAATTCTCATTTCTTCTTAAATCTAAATGAAGTACCATCGACTGTTCTCGAATTAGACTAAAGCATTTCTTTCTTAATATGTGAAATATAGTATATAACTCTAACCCTAAGGTAATCATACTAGTCACCAGTCAGGATACACACATAGGTTTTTATGAGAGGGCAACGTGTTTTATGGACTAGTGGAAACTCTTTTCTTGAAGACGTCGTTCGTGTTTATTCCATAATTTAAAAGGTTCACTGTCTTTGCACAGCTCTAGTGACTCTTACAAAGTCTGGAGCTTCTCTACTGCACGTGGCCTTCTCGCGACGTCGAGGGTGCACAGATAACGGCGTGTACGGCTCGCAAGAGGCTGCTGGGAGTGTTACCGTGGGTGAAGAACGGAGGCGTGAACATACTGGAGACCGCAGACCAAAGATGTGGGCGAAGGAGTAGACATGAGTGATCCGCAAAGGCGAAGATGAGGGCGACGGAGGATTTTTGGAAGGCGAGTTTGAGGGTGGAAACAAGGAAGAAGGCGAGTGTGTGGACGAAGGCGAGGCCGATAGCGCGGCCGCGAAATCGTACAAAGGTGAGATAGAAGGGTGAAGGAAGACGAGGGTGAAAATGAGGACGAGAACGAAGACACAGATGAGGACCTGAGGGAATACTCATATGCGAAGGCAACGAGGAGGAAACAGCGAGAGCGAGAGCAGAGACGAAGGCATGGGCAAGGGTGAGGAACACGTTGATGATTTGGTGTGGGAGAAGGGGAGTGAGTGCTTACGAAAGACGTGAGGCACTGCAGAACTTCAGTTCAGAGTCTCAGCACAGAGGAATGAAGGACCACGTAACATCTGTCAATTGCGATCATAAAAGCTGACTTATCCGTATTAGTTCGTTAATCACATTTTTGTGTTTATTACTGATTTGAGATCTTTAAATTCATCTTGATAATATCTATATTTTATTTTATTATATCGTATTGCCGCAAAGCAAACATCCAACGCTGTGTGAAAGCCGGCCTATTCATGAAACTAATGTGTAAAATAAAATATGGTTATTCTGGCAAATCTTATTGAGATATAAAAGTAATTAGAGCTAAAGGATAATATAATAACTCAAGAAATTGTGTAATGCGATGTTTCAGAGGTCAATTTTTGCGAACAAAATGCTCAATACAAGGTATATCCGTTTTCAGACATTCATGTTTCTACTTTTTACGCAAAATTGACCTTACCTACAAATATATTTTACTGAGTACAGCGTCTATTACCGAGAATTCATATTCAGTTCGCTTTAACAAGAAAACCACTCAGTAATGGCAGTTTTATTTTAAACTTTTTTTCTCATAACATATGCCTCTGAAGTAAAATACATGGGAGTCGCAGGTAATAAAGTATTCTGCGAACTGTGGGTAAATAAGGTTCTTTAATAACTCTCTGTCAGAATAATATGTGAGGGAAAGTTTCATCTGCTTTTGTTTTCTCACAAGATAAATTGGTGTGCTGCAACATGCGTTAGACTTTCGAATATTCAATGAAATATGGTACATTTATTCTACTATTATTTCAGCCTTCGTGCAAAACTCTCACCGCGCTGATACAATGTCAACGTATTACGTCAATTTACTAAATTGTAAAAGTAATTTTACAATTACATACATGTATCGGCACAATTATCACTTGTTGCGACCCAGATATTTGTGTGGGTGACTTGTATGAGTCCGTATTACCTTCTTTATACTACTTGCAAGAGACATTGATTACATTCTCGATTTCTGTTTGGCCACTTTCCTCAGTGTTTGAACGTCAAGTTCTTAGACTTGACGTTCAAACGTAAACGACAAAATTACAGAAATTCAGGATATCCAGAGTTATATATTATTTATTTATTGAATGATTTAACATCAAAACAGCAAAACCAAGTATGTGACGTTAATTTTCCTTAGCGAAAAATAGAAATAAGCACGGATGGTGGCAACGAAAATGCTTCAAAAACAATCTATGCACGAAATCAAAGCTATACTGCTACTTCTATGGTAGCAATAACTACCGTATATATTTCAATTTTTTATATATTTTTAAATTAATTATTTATTTTATATATATATATATATATATATATATATATATATATATATATATATATATATATCAAGATCTCTTTTATACGAATGCAAATCTAATCTAACTGCACAATAGCACCTAATACTGCTAACTACTTCTACAATTCAATTGACACTAGTAAAAGCATTGCACCACATTTCCACTACGCACAGTGAACATAAATGAACACTAGAAAAACAGGCATATACGCCTAACACAAAAAAATTATCAAACACGTCAGTAGAAATCGCAGCTGACGTCTATAATCTAAATGTTCCTCAACAAATTTGTTGCCACAATCACATTGATCACAATTTATTCACCAATAATTTTATAAGTTCTCGCGACCATAAATATTTATTTTATAATTTACTAACTCCATACAAATGTTAAAAGACACTATATTTAGAAAAATATTGAAT
Source organism: Teleogryllus oceanicus (assembly GCA_964035755.1). Classification (NCBI taxonomy): domain Eukaryota; kingdom Metazoa; phylum Arthropoda; class Insecta; order Orthoptera; family Gryllidae; genus Teleogryllus; species Teleogryllus oceanicus. Next base: position 107,898,611 of record CAXIVR010000004.1, on the reverse strand, counting down.
TAACACGATGGTTAACTTTTAATTACTGTTCTAATGATATTTTATTCATATAATTTAATCATAATTATAAATTATGATTGCATTATTAGGGGAAGAGCCATTTTAATATGAAAATATTCGGGAGGGAATTCCAGCCATTTTTGAGAAAGTTCGGTTTGGAGATTCTTGAGAATGCGACAATTTTTGTTTCCTTATAATAGAAAAGCTTTTGAAATTTCGAAAACATCATTTAAGAAAAGTTTAATTATTTGTGTCTAGAAATGCACTAAAGCACGGAATGCATCCTTAATTTTAAAAATAATTGTGTGCGAATTTTAAATATATATTATCGTAACTTTTGAAAAAAGTCTTTTGTCAAAATGGGGTTGATGTCTTGGGAACACTGTTCTCTACGCGCACAAAAATGGTAAAGAAACAATGTGGCCGTATTAAACAAATCTTGTTACGTATTATTGGAAAATGTTGGCGATTTGACTAAATTACTCGAAAACTACAAATATTTTTTAAAAACTGCAAACAATATTTGTGTTTATCTTTAAAGAACAGAGTTTATTAATAGATAAATATATATCTTCAATAATTGTATATTGCAATAATTGCACATTGCAATAGATTCAATAGGGGTAGAAAGGGCTCCAAAAATGCTAACTTCGTAATTTTCTTGAGTTTAGATGGGTTAATGAAAACTGTTTCTACGCGGATTTTATACGTGTCATTTCCTCGCTTTGCGCAAAACATTTAATGAAAATATTCGGATCCATTTTGGAGAAAATCTCGAAAGTGCGCTAGGGACTTTGTAAAGTACCCCCGAAAATTAAAACATTCAAATTAAAACATTTCAAATTTCCAGAGCCTTGAATGGGTCGAGGTCTATTTGCGAATATCCAATTTTGATGAAACCTCATCTACTGTTTGGGCGGTAGTGCTGTCCATAAATTAATGGACAGACGTTTTTGAAAGAACCCTCTTCCAGTACCACGAATTTTTAAAACGTGAGTTTTGACTATAACAAGAACTTGAAAATGCGTGTATGCCACGTAAACCAACAAGAATATTCCACTTTTTCGATACCAGAGCCCCAAAAATCTTGTTTATCAAAATATGGGAACATTTCCCAGCAACATAATATTTTGTGCGTACTTTTTGTACGTATATTTCATTTTTCATTGATTCAGGAATAGTGAAAATATGGTGTAAAATACGCCTGCATTTGATATTTTTATGTGAGTGCATGTATGTGTTCATTTTCTTCCCTTCTGTTCTTTGGAACCAGAGAAGATTTGGGCGAAGATGTCATTGCACTTTGCTTAAGGAATACGAAATGACATGGAAATAGTATATCAAATATAGTATGTTTAAATCAAATAGCTAATATTTACTTACGTAACTAATAAATTAAGTGAATATTTGTCGTACGAATGAAATGTTTTTGGATGATGCGATGAAAGGAACTGAAATTTTGACATTAGTAAGCCACAGACACTTTCATATTCGTTGTGTACATAACTTCTTTGTATTAATTCATGGAAACTCACACGTGTAGACTCGTAATTATTCTCAATATGTGAGGTGGGGGACGAATTGATTCATGTCGCTCAATAGTTTCGTTTAGTTTGCGAAATTCAGTGTTTTATTTATTATGCGTCCCGTAAATTTCTACTTTTCTGTGAACAATAACGCAATGGTTTCCGTCCATAAAATACATTTTGATATTATTCTTTATTATGATTATAGTGCTTCAGAACTACGGCCACATTAGTAATAGAAGAATAATTTGATAAATATGTGATTATAAGGATATAGTGTAAATGGTATTGGAGCAATGGCGAAATGAGAGGCAAGGGGAATAAGAACCCCGAGGAAACCTGCCGCAAACCCATTTTGTCAATGAATCGATTGAAAATCCGGACCTGTCGGCAGAATATATTTTGGTTGGTTGATTGATTATTTGTTTCCGGGCACGTCAACTGTGGTCATTAGTTCCGTAAGTGTATTGCCTGCTAGATTCCGGAAGGTGGCGGTAATTATTCCTCCCTGGATCGTGAGTTCTGGCGTTCACCTACTCGACGGCTTGGGGCTTTTTCAACCAGGTATCTCTCACCAGCGAGGCACCGCCGTAGCCGGGACAAACTCTATCTATCTGGACTCCCGGCGTGAGTGGTAGTTTTGTGATATGCTCATAAGTGGAAAGAGAGAGAAAGGGAAAAAGACGAAAATTAAAAAATCGTGGGCGATCTGTGACCCGTTTGTTAAGCGACTGCTCCGGCATTCACCTGGTATTGATCGGAGAAACCACGAAAAATCGCCGATCAGAGCAACCGGCCGCTAGAATTACCCTCCAGACAGCGGCTGCATTTGACCCAGTTATCTAGCTATATCGAAAAGCTATTTCGCAAGGACCTTGCAGTCAGAGCACTGAAGTAGTTGTTCCCCAGAGCCATCTCAATTGGTGAATGTATATTTTGAATTCCGGAGAACTTCCATAACGTCTTTGTGAACGCGTCTTGGTTGCAGCTCGTGCGTCTAGGTATTGCTCCCTGTGCTACGCAATGGGGGGGGGGCGCCGTCCAACAAGTGGGTGCCCGACCGGCGCGGCGCTGGGCGAGCAACGGCACGCACGCGCCACGGCCCTCGCGTTGCGCACTCGAGCACAACCTCCTAGGTGAACGAGGCAAAGAGACTGTTATGTTCAGAATAATTGCACGCTTTACATACACAAACATTTATTGTTATTAACTGCCGAAAGTACAAAGGTTACAATTCCAAAGTCCAAAGAGCGTACCGAGTCACAAACCAAAATCTAGAAACCAAAAGTCCGGGAGATGTACCAATAACAAGCAATGTCGTAATCAGAAATCACACTGTACGATCTCCTCGCCGAATTCACTGGGCGCACGGTCACTAACGCTCTCACTCAACTCAATAGCCAATTACTCCGTGCTTCTCGGCTGGCGGCGCTCGCTCTTAAAGCGGGCGGCGCTGGAGACTCGCTGCTGCGAAGCTGGCTCTCCGACCAGCTCGCTTTTCGGGATTGGGCGGCGTCTTGTCGCTCCGCCGCCTCCGCTGCCTTCCCTGACCGCCGCTGAGCGCTGCTTTTTAGGCGCGCTCTTTAAACGTGTTTCACAGCCGCGACAGAGACACTTCGGTATTCTTCGACCGGCAATTAACCCTGGATTCACAAGGCTCATTTCAACGAATGCTAACTACAAGGCTGGGAAATAGCTGACCCCGCTCTCGCTTAAATATTCTTTCTTCTTTCAGATTTAATATTCAACAATGAACGATGGAATCTCTGTTTTAGGGACAAGAAAGTTTATTTATTTATCATTTGTCGTATTATAAACTGTAGAACAAACTATATAAACTATATATCGATCAACTTGCAAACAAAGCATAGTATACAGCTAAACCTATGCGATAATATTTCGTGCTGTTAAGATACAAAATAACTTCAGAAAGATAACTGTTGAAAGCTTGATGCAAAATTACAAATATAAAAAATATGAGAAAGTTATGAATGTACTTAATTTGACTTTCAAACTGCCAAGAAACTTTGGCATAAAACTGCAAGGAGCAAAGAATAAATAAAACTTAATCTTCCACAATTTTACAAATGGGTAACTTATGTTGGATTCATTGTCGTTCTAACAGAAAATACATGAAAACCATCAGCAAAAGCATACTCACAAATTAGAAAAATCTGTCACGTGGTAAAAAGGTGGGGTCAAATAGAACCCCAATTACGTTTAATTTCATATTACCTGCTGTGGAATGACGTGAAGAGAAAACATTCACAAGTTGACTGTCGTGGCGGAAGCAGAATGACTGGAATGTAAGATACAAGGACCGCTTGCCAGCGCTATTCAAGGCTGCAAATTTTTAAACGTCGTATATATATATATATATATATATATATATATATATATATATATATATATATACAGCCATTATACGTCCGTTCCTCTCGTACGCTTGTCCTGTCTGGTGTAATGCCGCCCCTACAACAATTAACAAAATTTAAATATTCCAAAATAGGGTCCTCAGAACTGCAATTAACGCCCCTTCGTATAGAATCAACAGAAATCTCCACAAAGACCAAGCCATAGAGATCGTCCTAACAAACATCACCAAACTTTCCGATACATTCTTCCCAAATCTACCCTCAGTTACCGGTGCTTCTCTTTACAATATAGGTAAAGAGCATCCCGTAGAACTTGGTCTACGCAACCGAAACCCCTTTTTCACATCTTTCTCCGTCATCTGGCTGATATTTAATAATGAAATAAATACGCTTCCCATCAACAATATGTTTTCCCTCACTTTAATAGCACTGCACTGCTTCATCGTATGTTTAATGGGGGTCGCCGTAGCCACCCCTTTCACATCTTTTCGTCTGAAAATACTCCCTCCTAACAACGGAAAACCATGTGGCTGAGCGTTGTATAACCAGCTCATTCTGCAATAAATTTAAAATAAAAAATACAAATAAAAAAACACGAGTACAGGGGAAATAGGCACCGAGAGGCACAAGTCTCTGTTCTATTTTGAAACTACGTTTTATTTTTGGACTTTTCTGAGTTGTTTGTGCTATTTATTTGAAAAGTTGTCACACAGTCTTAGTGGATATGAGCTCTTAGACTTTATGATGATATTCGTGAAAGGATGGGAAATTTCTCGTAGTTTTTATTTTAGTAGTCATAGACTCTGCAGCGTTAATTCGACTGTCTTTTGCTTCGTTTCTTCCATCTTTTGCCTTGCAGTTTTGTAATTTACCGAAATCACAGGATGATTTATTACAGATTTTATAATTAAACGTTTAAATTATTAAATTTTATTAAATTGTATTATTATAAATTGTTGATACATAAATGTTTGTACATGTTGGGTTTTATTAATAATAATTAATAGAAATAAGATGGACTTTCATCGGATCAGGAACGAAACGAGCTTCTGCATCGTTTCCTCCGCAATATTTTCTTGATTTTTTGCTAGTTTTTGTGTCTCTTCATCACAAAGTGATTTGTTTATTGAGCATCGTTGTCATTTGCCATTGAATAATCAATCATGAACCATTGAGGAATTTCTCCCCGTTTTTTGGACGATCAATCCATCATTGTTGCCATATTTTATTACATGGCGTGGCTCAAGCCATCAGGCCTGACGACGAACACAAGGTGCCTGCCCCACTGTAAGTGCAAACTATAATTCCAGTACCGGTTGCCTATCTTTTATGACTTCGCCATTCTTCTTCTTCTTCTTCTTCTTCTTCTTCTTCTTCTTCTTCTTATTATTATTATTATTATTATTATTATTATTATTATTATTATTATTATTATTATTATTAATTTATTATTATTATAGATTATAATATTATTTTAACCAATTTAACATTTTAGATACCTCTGTACCTTTGTTATTTTATGTATTTATTTCATTTTCCATGTTTGGATAGTAATTCGCACTGAGGTGTCTGTTTGCTCAACTAGCTATTCGATGAGTCTCGTAGCCACGTGAAGGGCTCTATGATGAAGATTGATGGTTCAGTCATTTTAGCATTCCGCTGCAGAGTATTCTTAGTCAGAGTATTTCGGAGGGGCTTTATTTGAGTGCTAGCGCCAAATATACCTTTGACGGTGCGCGAAATCCGCGGCCTGTCTGCGCTGAGCCCCCTCTGAAAGAGGCGGTCGCCGTGAGCGGTAACTCAGTGCATCAACTGATGTCACTGCTGCGTCTCTGACCGGGAGGTCCTAGGTTTGAATTCCGATGGTGGCAGAATTTTCGACACTAACTAATTATTTAGCTAGACCGGAGTTTAGCCTCTCTTTGTAAAATAATTGTAGCACCCGGCTACTCTGATCGATAGTTTTCCGTGATTTCTCCAATCAATACTAAACGAGTGACGGAACAGTACCCTAACAAACGGGCCACGGACCGCTCTTCCTCTTCCTTGTCTTATCCTCACCCCTTACACACACACATCTACACTAACATGCACTACACTACCACATATTCCAGGAGACCGTTCGGGAGCTTAAAGCTTGTCTCGGCTGGGGCGATGCCTCACTAGTGGGAGAGTCCTGGTTAGGGGGAAACCCCGCTAGCCGACAGTAGGTCGGCGCCGGATCTCGCCATCCAGGGGGGAAAGATCACCGCCATATCCCTAGGAAAAACATGCACAACACTTTTGGGGCTAATGACCTAAGGTGAAGAGGCGCCCGGAATCACTTAGGAAACCAACCAACCAACCGAGCGGCCGAGCTCCGCGCCGCACCGCTGCCCTGCGCCGCAGCGCGCGTGCCGCGTCGGGAGCCGCGGAGCGACGCGCGTCGCTCTGCGGTGGAGCGGTGGTGCGGTGGTGCTCCTGGCGGCGCAGCGGCCGTGACCGCCGCCAGAGGCCAGGCCGATCGATCGCCGCAATCGCCGTTTACGGCCCTTCGAAGGCCCCCATTCCCGGCTGTTTCCGGGCGCCTCCGCGTGGTATTTCCAGGCGCCGCCCCCGCCGCCGCCCGTGCCCCGCCACCTCGGCCACCCCGCCGCTTTTGTTGCCCCTGCCGCCTGGTGTTGCTGGGAATCCCCGCGTGTACCCTTGACGGTACGAGGAATCTTTCTACGTAATAAAACACCATCTCTAGGTGCGTGATAATGCTGATGTTCGAGCTAACAGCTCTGCTTTTCCCAACAATATTGAACGTAAGGAAACGAAATTCTTGGACAAATTGCCAGTCTGTACGTAAAAGGCACGTGAGCGTTACTCGTTAAATGGTCGGGATTAATAGTTACTAAATTTGTGGAAACACGTCCAAGTGCTTTTTTTTTATATTGGATAGTCGTTACAAATCGTTTCGATGAATTTGTTGTACTGAGCTCCTTACAATGACATTGTCAATTAGATCGCTAACGAAGTGCTGGACTGTAGCAAACACTTACCCTACACAGACACGCCCATAAATACACAATGTGTGTATATATCACTATATACCCACACATTTACATGTATAGAGACACAAGATATAAATCTCTTGATATACACGTCTCAATGACTTGGCCGTAAATAATATTAAAATTCCATATAAACGTTATTCAGAAAAAAAATGCGTGCTGTACATGACGGAGGCATTTAAAGCGAAGATCTTCTTTTGAACCTCCGTACTAAGTGGTTTGAGCTATAATGAATTTTACGCAGTGAAGATTGAAACAAATTTGTGGACAAAAAGGAAATTTAGCATTTTAATTTTTCCAAAAATTGGAGCTAGAAAAAATTTAATTGCAGCTCTAACTCCCTACCCGACACAAAGTGTCGTCTCGCAAACGCGAGACGACGAAGAAGCGGAAGTAAGAGAGGGTGTTGTTGACATGGCGAAAAGAATTTCGCGGTTTATAGCCTCAGGGCTCGGTTACGAAACATAGTATTGGGGTTGGAGTGACGTTGAGACACCGCGTCCTGCTGAACGGCAGCATCGGTGAGCGAACAGAAAAGAGACGAGATAGAGCGAGAGAGAGATAAGGTGGCTGTCTCAAGGAGTTGTGCCTTAAATGAAGGCGACCCGCTTCCTATAATACAAAGGGCTGTCTCAGCTATTTCGTCAATCTAACTGCACTGCAATCTGACTGCACGCAATCAGGTCACAGACCGTCCTCCCACGATGAAAATAAATTATATTAGATTATAAAAAGAATGTTACTTTTAAATCACGGGCAGACACTCCAATTTTATTTGTGTAGATTCTCAGTTTATCATCACTTTCCAGAACTAGTGTGATACAATTCAGAGATAAAGATAGAATATTGCTGGACGTACGTGGATATCACTAGAGCTTAAGAACCAATGAAAGAAGAATGTCTCACCGATGCTCTCCTTCCACGTCTCTGAATTATTTGTCGTCTGCAACATGTCTCGTTTTGTAATCGACGACTTCCTCCACCCATCGAAAGCAAGACTCAACTTCCCCTGACTTTTGTATCTTAAACTCATTTTAAATGAGGTATGGTACACCTTAATGGCACTGCGTATTCTAGGCTACCTATAACAACGCTTTGCAGTTTCAGAAAGTATTTATTTAGAACTAAACATTGTTGTATTTTCGTTTGCATCATAGTGTTATACTGCAACTAGTATAATTTGAAATGTGATACCATACTACTTGGATTCCACATTTTGTGGAAAAACAACCACTTGCGACCGATCGGCTAGCTGCCACCCAACACTGGGCGCTGCAGAACTTTCTCTCAAGCGCAGGCGACCGACCAGGCGCGGTGAGCTCTCGTGTACTCGGTGAGCGCAGCGAGTACTCGTACTCGCTGTGTATGTACTCTGTGTACTCGCTGTGTATGTACTCTGTGTACTTTGTATGCACTCTGTGTACTTGCTGTGTATGTACTTCGCGCGATGTCACCGAGGCCACCACAAACCCTTACCTATTACACGGAGCAACTTTCCTCTTTTGAAAGAACGCCTTCGCGGATTCTTTTTACAAATTCTGCAACAAATAATGTTAGTATTTGTTGCGGGTAATGGGTCGTCCGGGTACCCGGGACCCGTACATGCGGGAGTTGCAACGGGTCAAACGGGTACATATATTCATTTCGATACCCATATCGTGTGGGTAAACTTATCACAAGGTGGTTTCTCCGATCAACACCAGGCGAATGCCGGAGCAGTACCCTAACAAAGGGCCACGGACCGCGCGCGATCTGTCCTTCCTCTTCCTTGTCCTATCCTCTCCCTTACACACACTTACACAACATGCACTACACTACCACATATTCCGAGAGATCGGTCGGGAGCTTAGAGCTTGTCCCGACTGGGGCGGTGCCCAGCTGGTGGGGAGTCCTGTTTAGGAAACCTCACTAGCCGACGGTAGGTCGGCGCCGGATCTCGCCATCCAGCGGGGAAGATCACCGCCATCTTCCGAAAAATATACATGCACTACACTAACGGGACTAATGACCGAAGCAGTTGACGCGCCCAGAAACACGAAAAATCAAATCAAATCAAATTATCACAAGGGTCGCCTGCATCATTCTGGATTTTTATACAAGAAGAACGAGAAAGATTCCGTTTAAGATTGTAATTGTATTAATGCAGAAGTAGCCCCACTCTACCATACAATAAGTGGAACAGGACAAACGACATAACTCATGAAAAGACCTCTTCTCTCATACACAGTTTTTGCTCTACTGAATTTTTACGAAAATTCAATTGGATGAACACAAGTGTATTCCAACTTCCAAGGATCAGTCATTAAATGGTGTTGGAATTGTTTGAAAACGAGAGCCGGTGTAGGCCTACGCTGGCCGTTGCATTCCGTCCTCACCGCTCTAATGGTTCGACGTGACCGTGAATACTACGCAGGGCGCTTGTTCCTGCAATCAAACGTTTCTCGGAACGGATTGTGCTGCGATCATGCAAGCGGTACTGCAGTAATTGGCCTCGATTTCAGTTCTCAAACAGACAGAAACGTAGTTTTGTTTCGCTTGTTCCTTTATTCAAGTGAGAAAAGCGATCGTTTTCTGATGAGTTTTGTTGCGGCTATTGAGACATATTGATCCCTGATGTTTATATACGTGTCAGATTCTTTGTCTATGTATCAGATCAGGTATTTCGCATTTACTTCAAAATAAATTGAACTATTGTGAACTATTATATTAATAAATACGTTTTTGCTACAGCGTAATATAATAGTACATGGTGATAAATGGCAAATGCGCAAAGAACACAACTCTAAGGTATCAAATGTGTAGATAGATCATACGTAAACAACAAACAAAATGTATTTATATGTGTATTTCATGCTCAATACGAATGGAATAGAATTGAAAACAAGTATTATTCGCAGATAAAAATGATTCATAATTTACTGTGTTATAGTTATTCCAAAGGTTTGAAAGTATATCCTAACGTAGTTCCATAATGAGGTTTTTGCTTTGCTGGCACGTTCATCTGTAGTGTTGCACGGTGTGCAACGACCGCCAGATGGTGTGTCTAATCCAGGCGCTCTCACTGAAAGTCGACTGAATACGAAAGAGGTGAAGAATGCTCCATATCAGAAGGTATGAATACTCTAATATAAAAAAAACATAAAGATTTGTATAAGTATTTGAAACTGATGTAAGTTGGTAAGCAAAGTCCTTCGACATGCTGGGCTTAAATTCTTATTATTGAATAAATAATGAGAGGGTTCACAAAGAGGAAACAGTCGCAACCCGTCACTGACATGTGATGTTGACAGGATTGGGCAAAATACTTTAAAGGTAATATTTAAAAACTTTCCCAAAATACTTTGAAAATAAGTATTTAAATACATACTCAAAATGCATTAGGTTTTGAATTTCTAGATACCTACGTACTAGCTGAATGTGGCTACGCCGACGCTTTAAACTTTCTTCGGTTGTTTGACTTTTCTTCTTGTTTTTTCTTTCTTCGATTCAGAGTTTTCTTTATTCAATTTAGATATCTTCTCAGTCTTGCGAAATTACTACTTAACTTTTTAAATTATTTTGTGATATTGAGCATGAACCTTTAGATTTCCTGGACTTACGTAATGTAAATATTTCATCAAATTGACTTTGTCAAGAGTTATTTCGAAATGTTTTTTCCTTTCAATTTGTCGTAGAACATATTTTTAAAATCAATTGGTAAACCACACGACGTTGTCGGCAAACCCACATTTATCTGTTGCACCTTCGGGCCACTTGGCTTATCCAGATTTCCCATATAAAAATTATCTTCTCGATATTCTTTGAAGACATAACGATGATCCCCGCAGCCCTGACGTATCGATGGCACGATGACACCGCTATGCCCTTCTCGGAGACGTGGATCCACGGTTGTCTGATCCGGTAACTCAGTGTATTTAGTTCATTTTTCGTGAAAGGAAATCCTTCGTTTCTGTATTCTCGTATTCTGCGTCTTCCTATACGTATTTCTCTGTGTCTTTCTCTGCATCTTTTTCTTCGTCTTTCCCTTCGTCTTTCCCTTCGTCTTTCTCTCTCGTCTTTCTCTTCGTCTTTCTCTTCGTCTTTATCTTCGCGTGAAAGGAAATCCTTCGTTTCTGTATTCTCGTATTCTGCGTCTTCCTATACGTATTTCTCTGTGTCTTTCTCTGTCTTCTCTTCGTCTTCCTCTTCGTCTTCCTCTTCGTCTTCCTCTTCGTCTTTCTCTTCGTCTTCCTCTTCGTCTTTCCTCTTCGTCTTTCTCTTCGTCTTTCTCTGCGTCTTTCTCTTCGTCTTTCTCTTCGTCTTTCTCTTCGTCTTTCTCTGCGTCTTTCTCTGCGTCTTTCTCTGCGTCTTCTCTGCGTCTTTCTCTGCGTCTTTCTCTTCGTCTTTCTTCGTCTTCCTCTTCGTCTTCCTCTTCGTCTTCCTCTTCGTCTTCCTCTTCGTCTTCCTCTTCGTCTTCCTCTTCGTCTTCCTCTTCGTCTTCCTCTCGTCTTCCTCTTCGTCTTCCTCTTCGTCTTCGGACCGAATACCGAAATAATAGCGGTAAAGGTATTTATACCGGTATAGAAATACCTTTACCTCTATTATACCTTTATTCAAAATACCTTTAAAAATACCGGTATAAAAACCGGTTTTGGACTCAAATTTTCCTTGGAAAACCACCGGTATTTTAGAGTTATTTTACCTTAATCCGACGGTATTTTCATAGGAAAACACCGGTATTTCAGTAGAATCATACAGGTATTTGGGGGAAATTCATTGTGATTTTTTCCGCTGAGATGGCTCAGAGGAAACAACTATTTACACGGCAGAGTTTCTGACTGGGAGGTCCTAGGGTTCGAGTCCCGAGGGTGGCGGATTTTCGAATTTTCGACACATATTCTAGCTAGGTCGAGTTCTGCCGTTGACTGGGAAGTCGAGTTCTGTCGTCAGACGGAGGGACCAGCCAACGGGCTTTAGCAGACATCAACAGCAGCTCGTTCGCTGACCTTGGACCTCACGTCCGGGCGCAGAGATGGCGACACGTGATAGAGTGTTGAAAATTTATCGAATTTCTCCGTATAAATCTTGTCCTTTCTAGTAGGGATAAAAATGGAGAAACGTGTCTTCTTATCCATAAATGAGTTTTCCCCACGCATACCAAACTTCCTTCATGCACGACTGTGTTTATCACTAAATATGATTATTTGCTTAAATTTGATCGTATCACTAACATTCCGAAATTAATTTTTTAGTAGGCCCAGTTTACTTATTCTGCACCATAATTATAACAAAAATATTAAAATTGACATTTAACGCTAATACGAATAGACATATTAACTCTTCTTACGCGAGGAAACAGAAGCGTTATGTTTAATTCAAAATTAATGATTGAAGCATGTTTAATTTACACCCATGTATTATTTAAGAAATTTCATTAAGAAAAAATATTAATAGTACTATATAATAATAATTAATTTTAATAAATATTTTAAAATATTAATACTAATTAAATTTTAAATGTTTGCATTAACTTTGTGTAAATTAATTTATTATTTTGTTTGTTAATTTATAAATTTATTTAAATTAAATGTTAATTTTAATTAAAAAGTAAAAAATTAATTAATAATGTTAGTATATATTTTTATTATTAAGGAAGAAACACTTCTCGAAGTGGGCTCCTCCAGATGCATTTTACAATGTAAGCTACCCGCGTAGAAGGGAACCCTTGCCCACATGAAATGTTAATGGCTAATAATAATAGTTAATAATAATAATAATAATAATAATAATAATGATAGTAATAATAATAACATAATAATTTACTTTTATTACAAATTTTCTCAATATTTGTTAATGTCAAAATATATTAAACCCTTAATATAAACTAGGAAAATAACATTTTATTTTATTATCTCAAGGTGTCAACACTTCCTCAGTTCGCCGAAGGAGGGGTCGGGGAGGGAAGAAACGGTCCTACGCCTACGGCACGGCGCATACGTTGACAGCCTCTCCATGTGCGAAATACAAAGACAGGCTTAGGTCATCACTCAGGTCAGATGGGAGATAGCTCGATGAAGGACACTAAGAAAAGGTTCTCTTCAATGGAATCAATAATTATTATTTCATATTTCAACTTTTCCGAAGTTTAAATTAAGGGAGGTTTTCAATACATACAACGTATGCAAAACGTAAACGCCCGAACACAAAAATTTACAATAATAAGAATAGAATTTAATGCAGTTGTTATATATATATATATATATATATATATACAAAATAATAATTTAAACAATAAATAACAATTATGAAATGATATTTGATTAATAAACATTTTGTGAGATATTATTAACTAAAATAACCTATTTTTTCAACACGTATGGATGGTAAGCTTTATTTCTTCATTGAAAATACCGGTATAATACCGGTATAGACGTCCTATAGAGTTATTTTACCGGTATAAAAGAATAAAGGTATTTGAAAATGGTATGGAAGAATACCGGTATAATACCGGTATTTTTACCGGTATTCAATACCTTTTCTCTTCGTCTTCCTCTTCGATTTCCTCTTCGTCTTCCTCTTCGTCTTCCTCTTCGTCTTCCTCTTCGTCTTCCTCTTTGTCTTCCTCTTCGTCTTCCTCTTCGTCTTCTCTTCGTCTTCCTCTTCGTCTTCCTCTTCGTCTTCCTCTTCGTCTTCCTCTTCGTTTTCCTTCTCCGTCTTCCTCTCCGTCTTCCTCTCCGTCTTCCTCTCCGTCTTCCTCTCCGTCTTCCTCTCCGTCTTCCTCTTCGTCTTCCTCTTCGTCTTCCTCTTCGTCTTCCTCTTCGTCTTCCTCTTCGTCTTCCTCTTCGTCTTCCTCTTCGTCTTCCTCTTCGTCTTTCTCTTCGTCTTCCTCTTCGTCTTCCTCTTCGTCTTCCTCTTCGTCTTCCTCTTCGTCCTCCTCTTCGTCCTCCTCTTCGTCTTCCTCTTCGTCTTCCTCTTCGTCTTCCTCTTCGTCTTCCTCTTCGTCTTCCTCTTCGTCTTCCTCTTCGTCTTCCTCTTCGTCTTCCTCTTCGTCTTCCTCTTCGTCTTCCTCTTCGTCTTTCTCTGTCTTTCTCTTCGTCTTTCTCTTCGTCTTCATCTACGTTGGTATTTTGAGGTTCTGGAGGTTAAAAATCTATCTACAGAGATATATTTAGGTGGCGTTGGTTTAATTCCCGGGATACTCACCAAGATCCCAGCGCTAAAACACGAAATAACACGTTTTTGGAAATTTCTGAAAATTATTTGGGCGAATCCAAAAACAAAATATCAGTTCCCCATGAGGAGACCGAGACGCGTCGAATGATACCTCGTATGTCTCGATTGGTGCATGGGAAGTGGTCTAACCGGGAGTTGAGTCAGCGGTTCGCTGGGCGAATGAGTCCTTGACTGTCCGGGCGACGCAGCCTGAATCTTCACGGAACGATAAAATGAACATTATAGTATTCAGTTTAGATTGCCCGTAGAAGCTCATGCAGTGTACCGCAGCAATGGCAGTGCGGAAAGGCTACCTCTGCTGAATGCCAAAAAGAATGGTACAACGTATAGTAATAATTTATTCAGTACCATTGCGATGTCACTTGCATACGGATGCGATTGGCTGAATTTAGCTCAGAGTAAGTATTGATGCTGTCTATACCGCGACGCAGAGAGGTTCTAGGTTTCGACCCTGACAGTGGCGGATTTTCGATACTAGGTACATAGATGGATGGAATTAGGCCATGTCCTGCGTGAGGTACAACTGGCGGCGGCGACAAGCAATAGTTTGCGTCAGCTTCAAGCGATAAGCTACGGTGCCGAGCGACAGAGTCCTACGTAGGCGACAGGAAGCTGCGACAGCGACAGTCGCAATGTTTCAAAGGAAACATTCAAGACTTTTGTTATTTTCAACAAATTCCCCGCAGATATTCACTCTGCCAGCTAGTAATAGGTTTAATTCATCCTTAACAGAATCCCGTGAAATAAGACAGTTTTGCTGCAATTATTTCAACAGTCCTGTCGGTTTGGTTACAGTAGAAACTTAACTTCATCAACTTCTATAGGGATACTAGTACATAATACATTGTAATATATGTACTACGCAACATAATTAGCATCTGAGAAATTCATTAAAAATAATATAAATTAACATAATTTAATAAATAAGAAACAAACTTATTTGTTATTTTCGGTTCATTTGCCACTTCCTTCCACAATTCGCCACTCACAAATCTAGTTTGGTAGTTATTCAGTCTCTTATCCCACAATTTCTTTCTATTTTTCACTTCTTTAATTAAACATTCCCTTATGTCGCTATTCGGCATCTTTGAAATGGAAAATGGAAGACCAAAACAGCGAAACTAAACATGCGGCACAGCGAGAAACGGCGACAAGATTCAAACTCGGCCGCGACCGCTTGTAGCGCTTTTGCCTGCTTCGCCGCGGATGCCGCCGACGCAGGACAGGCAGATAAGGTACTGAGTGTTCGAAACTTGTCGCTTGAAGCTGTCGCGAGTCACTGTCGCAAGATGTATCTCACGCAGGACACGGGCTTAAGCCGTTGTCTGGGGGAGAATTCTAAAGTCCGGCTGCTGTGATTGGTAATTTTTCGTGGTTTCTCAGATCAATACTAAGTGAATACCAGAGCAGTCTCGCTCTTTCTTTTCCTTGTCATTTCGTTATCCCATACTTACACACACTTACACTTACAGACATTACACTACCACACATGTCGGGAGACCATTCGGAAGCTTAGAGCTTGTCCCGGTTGAGACGGTGCCTCGATGGGGGGAGATACGTGGAGGGGAAATCCCCGTAAGCCGACGGGTAAGTCGGCGTTAGATCACGCCATCCAACGGTGAGGAACATCGCCACGTCCAAGCATAAACATTCACTACACTAACAGGACTAATGATCGTAGCAGTTACGTGCAAGGAAACATGAATAATTAATTAATTGTGCGGCTAGCGATACCATGTAGAAGTGATATATACGCGCGTGCGCAGGCGAGCGGGAAAACTAGCGAATGGCAAAAAGCGCCCTGCAGTGTTCTTCACCATACTATGTCGATTGGGTTGGGCGGCAAGTAGTATGCGGTATATAATGGAACAGATTGAGCGAGATCTTGATCGAGGTTGCAAGATCTACTTCCGTGATTCTCTGACAAAAGTCTAATACTATTGACTATAATACTAATAATACTGCTGACGAACCACAGTGATATTGCTATAACGTATTTATTCCTTGATGTGAAGCGTAAAACATTGAAGTCAGTTCGCCCTGGTGTGTGGTCGAAGAGCGAATTTGTGTTGGTTAGCTCAGCGAATCCTTGCATTGATCGCCGCCTCCAGATAGCTCCTGAACGGCTCCGGAGGGGAAGAGCGAAGTAGGTCTGCTACTGCAGTCGAATGCCTCCCCCTCTCCCCACCCCATCCTGCTCCCAGCGCTTATACAACGCGCGCGTGAATTATGCAGCTCGTCTTGTCTGTGCCATTTGTATGTTTCATGGCGAGGGATTGGAGGAAGACAGCGAGCCCGTCCGAGAACAAACGAATAAATAACTCAGTAATCAATTTGCCCACGTAGATAAAACGTCTCACCTATTGTTAGAAGATTTTTTTTTCACTACTTGCATTATGCAGTTCAATCTGTTGCGAATGAACATGAGTCTATTATGTAGGAATTGTTTGATTATAATTTATAATAGTTTTTTCACCCTGTGCGTGCGTAGTCATAACTGACCGCACGTCGCCAAGTTTCAGTGGACGCAACATCAGTTAATATCCATTCATTTTACGATTTATGTGGGAGTCATTATGCAGATTGCAAATAATCATATTCCATTACAAACGTATGAACATTTGATATCCGCAACAATATTGCACGTGGCATTTGTCAGATTCAGCGGTGCTAAATCAATTTCACAAAAAGTGGAGAGTAATTTTATTTCGTAACATCGTGTATATTTGTTTTAAAATGCCGAAAAAAAATGAATTTGACAAACGACACGAAAAAAGCTCCAAGGACGGTTGCTCAAACGGCGAGGCGGATTGAAAATGAATGATGGAGAGAAGATAGCAGGCCACATTTTTAATTCAGCGTGTTGAGGCGAGTAACCGCAGTGCAGTGTTGAAGAGGAGTTCGGAGATTGAGTTGCCGCAGCGAAGTCTCGCCGCCGATGATAAAGCGCTGGAGGAAACGAGCAGCCGGCGAGGGCGTTCGTGGGCGAGTGGCCCACGAGGGGAGGGGCGGAGGAGGGGAAGTCAGAGGAACCCCAAGGCTGTTGTGGTCGAGAGGGAACTGAAAGGCAAGGGTTCAGAGAGTAAAGGAAAAGAAGGGGTCGGAGAGGGGCCGAGGAAGGGCGAGTGGGGACGGAAAGAACCGAGGAGTGGACCGGGAGAAATCTGAGAGGACACGGGAAGGACACGAAGCGATGATGAAAAGAGTGGGAAATGCAGACGTGTGCAGATAAAAAGAGCTGAAGCGATTGAAAATATTGGTAAAATAGACCAAATTACTCGCAATTTTTTTACGGTCTGGACGCTCACTTTCTTTTAACAAGAGAGCATACGTTCGTATAAAACCTTTATGTTAATGATGACGGCATTTCTTGTACACTGACCAAGCAGTTTAATCACTGCAATACTTTGTGACTACCGTTGTTCCTTCATTCCTCTTTGCTTGTCAATAACCCTTCTTCTCTTCAATTTTCATTGTTGTCTTATTTATGATAAGGTTTGGTTCGTTGATACAGTAATCACAGACGCCTAGAGGGTTGTCGTTTCATAGGGGACAACTAAGATGAAGTTTCAATATTTCAGTATTAATTTAAATTAGTTGCATAAGCACACTTATTGAGTTCTGTCGTAGGATAATAACTATTCAGTTACTACAAGAATTTCAATAGCTTGCTATATTAAAGTGAGTTTAATATACAAACGTGTAGTAATGTGTAAAATTGGAAGAAACTCGAAAACTGCGCTATTGTAAATAACGCAATCAGTGGAACGAAAAGGCAATCGTAACGACCGGGGGTTGTCAGGAATTTAACATAATGTCGTCTGTTATAAACAATAAATATATGAGTTGAAGCAAAGATGGCTTTCGAATAGGAGGCATATACTATATTGTATTTAATTCTTTATGATTTTTTTATAAGAGTGTGGTTATTACATAAAATTATGAACAGCACACAGTCGATATCATAAATAACTGTTATGGTTAGTTGCAAACCTCGGATATGGCCTCGGTATATAAACTTTATACCACTATTTTTTCAGTATCGGCACAATGATTTTAATAACTACAACACTACAAGATATACCAAAGGAAGGAGAATTACATATAAACTAACCAAACTCATAATTGTATTATTTTATAAAAATAAAGTAATAATTTTAAAGTAAAATCTCATAAAAATTGATTAGTATTAAATTTAGTATTTTTATTTCAGGGCAATAGAGTAAATTATTTGCATCAACGTTATAAAATTTTCGATATACATTTAGTTGTAACTGTTAATAGATATACATGAAAAATAGGGTTTATTCTTCTTGATTTGCGTAATGGGACAAGTGAAGGATCCGGGATGAGGGAAATTCACATAAACAGGAAAAGCGAGACAACAGGCGAGAAGAAGCAAAGCAGGGATGTGAGTGAGAGAGGAGATGCAAGTAATGAGGTAGAAGCAAAGCGGCGAAAAGAGGGGGAAGCGTTCTGGGGAGGTTACGAGGCGTCTAGTAATGATATGCGAGAAACTAGCGAATGAGACAAGGAAATAAAACGAAGCCCAACGGAAAAGTTTGTAAGCCTGATGAAGTTGTCAGAGTTTACTAGGGCTTGCTGTGCGACAGTACATTGCCGTACCCTACTCTGACCGTACATACGCCTCACGTTGAGATACCAGTCACGGAACTTTCAAGCGCCACTCCCAGAACTCCTCGTATACCCCTGAAAACTCGCCGCACGGAAACCATCGACACCCTCTCCTTTTTTTGTGCACCATCACTGGAAAGGAACTTGTCTTGTTTCAGCTTCCGCTATGTTCACCATCTGAGTTTAAAAATGAATTAGTTCTTCACTTCTCATTTAAAGAAAACTGACAATCAAAGATTACTTTCGGGCATCTTAACGTCATTATAATAATAATAATAACAATATTAATAATAATAATAATAATAAAATTGTTCAAAAGAGTTGTCAGCCCTAAACGAATTTAATTATTAAAATGCATTGGTAACAAGGCCAACATTATTAACATGCAGTAACAAGGACATAATTTTTCTGGTGACATTTATAAATAATAATAATAATAATAATAATAATAATAATAATAATGTAATAATAATAAAAACAATAATTTATCTTCGCCTTCTTAGTTTTAATTATTCTTATCGTCGCATGCTCTTCGACCCCAGTAAAACTTTGTGGAAGTGCAGAGACGGGACGAGGGGACCTGCGCCTGGGTAGAGCGGTAGTGATGCGGGAGGGAGTGAGCGGTGGCGAAGGGGGCAGGTCGAGCCGTCCATCACTCGCAGCCGTGACGCGGTGGCAGGCGCGGGGCGCGCGGTGGCGACGGAGGCCTGCACGCACGGGACTTGGCGAGCAGTCTTCGTCGCCCTGGCCTCACCCCCCATCCTCGCCGCCCTACAGCGCCCAACCCCGCCCCTCCACGCACATTCCGCCAGCCCTCACAAGTATCGCCTCGTACTGCCTCTCCCGCCCTACCTGGTCCGTCCTCCACCACGCCACACCACCACCACGCCTCTCATCGCCCCGCCCACCCCCCGCCCACCCCCGCCCACCCCCCGCCCACCGCCTCGCCACCGCCCCGCCCACCGCCTCGCCCACCGCCCCGCCACCGCCCGCCCACCGCCCGCCCACCCCGCCACCCCCCCCACGCCCCGCCCGCCCCGCCCCCCCACCCCCACGCCGCCACCTCCGCGGCGTTTCTGGGTCAATAGTAAGCGCGAGCGGAACTACGAGCGCCGGGCCGCTGTCGTGACTCCTCGCGCCCAATTAATGCGCACGTTCTGGATGTTCTCGCCAGAAGCCCCGGGCCAGAGCGCACGAGGCGGCCGACGCGTTCCACGGCCGAACTCAGGAGTGAGTCGCATGCGAAAGCGGACTCTTGTTGTTGTTTTTCTTCTTCTTCTTCTTCTTCTTCTTCTTCTTATTATTATTATTATTATTATTATTATTATTATTATTATTATTTCTAAAATATTTCCTTTCAATTTTTAAGAGTTCAGATGTTACGCCTTATGTGTGTTCTTGTATGAATTGGACACATGGAACCAGGCGTAGTAAGACGCGTAGAGGACTTTGAGGAAGAGATACTGAGGAGAACGCTCAAGATCTCTGCAAATTGCTAAAGGCCAAGCTGAAACACTATGGAAGGGATAATTGATTTTGGAAAAATAAATCCGGGCTGCCTAATACATATAACAGCGTGGCATGCATTGAAATCGAAATTTGGAACACGTAAAAATAGCAGCAAGAGACAGCGAAGTCTTACAAACAGTGATAATCAAGAGTCGGACCCGTAATATAAAGAAGTTCAACTACATGTAAAATTACCTTTTCTTTTGGATTCCCGAATTCAGCATTTTCTCGTTTATATTTGGTTCCATGTATATCCTTATAGTGTTTCAGAAATTATAATAACATTTTTCTGCTGTCGATTCTATCCATATGAGATTACAAGGAAGTTTTTAAATTAGGCTTGTTTTAAAAACTATGGTTAAATTCTACATTCTTTTTTAATGCTTTTGCCTTTGCTATTAGAAAGTTATTTCTCAGCTATTGTAATATTTGAGTCCTGTTTCTGTGATAGCCATTCGTGTCTTGTATCTCGTGTACATTTTGGTTGGCATTTCTTTCTCATTTGTGGAAGGAGTAAATTAATTCTTGGCACAAAAAGCATGGTCTTTCACTGAAGAAGTGTTCATTTTAATTTTTTTGAACATATGAACATATTCTTTGTCATTACATATCGAAAAAATAAGCATTATTTCAGTGTTCTTACATATTTCATATTTTTCTAATAAAAGCCCATCAGAAATTTTACTATTGTTGATTCTAACGTAAAACGCTTTACGATCATCACATCTTTATCTGCGGACATTAAAGTACGTTCGCTGCTTGAATGGAACAATGTATCAGTGAAAAACATCGTTACACAAATAGATCTGAATGCTTATTTGAAGAATTTTCATGGTCTACATTCGATCATCCCGCCAGTTACGGAATTCCATTTCCCCGGGACAATCCACGTGCAGATAAATAAGATTTCAATTATAGTTTCCCTTCGTAAGCCGCTGCATGGTATTTCTGAAGGGCGGCATCGCGCGCCGCATCACCGCAGCAAGGACCGCGAACGCAATTAGCGGAATCTCCGCAGTCGATCTGCGCGGCCGCGGAGGCCGCATCGACAGGCGAGGAGCGAGCGGCGCCTCGCGCGGGGTTCGGCGCCGAACGCAGCAGGTGGCCCGCACGAAGCCGCGTCGGGGCTTCAAATTTTACTTTCTCGCTACCGCTTACGCAGTGGAGAGCGAGTCATGTAATGCTGAGCGAAAAACGGCGAATTTTTAGCCGAAAAAATGTATATTACCCTAGCCCTAGAAACGAAAAAGTGGTTAAATTTAGGGAAAAAATCCTCTAACACGTGGTGTGGCCAGAATCCATGTTTTGTTGGTCCTTGATACCGAAAATTCGAATGACACAAAACGTCTGTCCGTCCGTCCGTACGTCTGTCCGTACGTCCGTCTGTCCGTCCGTCTCGTCCGTCCGTCCGTCGTCCGTCGTCGGTCCGACTGTCGTCCGTCGTCCGACTGTCGTCATCGTCCGTCCGTCCGTCGACCGACTGTCTGTCGTCCGTCCATCCGTCCGTCCGTCGTCCGACTGTCCGTCCGTCCGTCGACTGTCCGTCGTCCGTCGACTGTCCGTCCATCCGTCCGTCCGTCCGTCCGTCTGTCCGTCCGTCCGTCCGTCCGTCCGTCCGTCCGTTCCGTCTGTCTGTGAACAATACTAGCTGCTAAACCGTTTAGCAAATTGTCCTTAAAATTGATATTCCCCAATCGATCTAGCTGATGTCAAGGCCATTAAATTTGAAACCGATATTTTAATTTTGGGAGCACTGTACACGAAGGCCCTGGGATATTTAAAAACAAGGGCTCTATTGTTTTTTTATTGAATTTTGTTGTTGGATAGTGTGATGGACGTTTAAGAGAACGCGGCAGGTCTCATTTTCGTTGAAACTAATTTTTGGAAAATTGCAAAAAACCAAAAATATTTCGATCTCTTTATACAACTACCATTATGAAGGTGTAGATTTTTCTCTCAATAAAATCTGTTTTTTAAGATACATTTTGAAATAAGATCATGTTCCTTTTTTTCTAAAATTTCAGTAATTTTCGCATAATTTAGCATGCATGTGCTCTTTTAGCAACACTAGTTTCAAAATAAAGCCTTGAGAACAATTGTAAATGCCCCCTGGTATATTTCAAAGAATTAAATGGTTAAAGACCTGATATTTCAAACATCATTGCATTATATTTCCGGCATATGGGAAAGGTTCAAGTCCAAATTGCCTAATTTTCCTGCTCAGAACGTTTTTCAACTAGGTAAAATTTCTGATCTACAAACACGAATTCGCTCAAGATTTTCCAAGGACAAATTTTGCCCACCTTAAAGTAAACCCATAACTCGTTTATTCCTACTCTAATGTCTTAAAAGTTTTCGAATGACCTAAAAGAAACAAATTGTATACTACTGGATGGTTGAAGTGGATCCCAGAGAGAATACTATCCGCTTTCTAACGTAGCAAATTGCATTATATGAAAAAGTTGTAAGTAAGTGTTCGGTCATGTGCTTAAAACTGTACCAGAAAAAAATTAAATAATTAGAAAAGGCAGCACTGCCCTAATTTTTAGATGTTTACTTTGGTGGTGTAGAGGATAGCGTGGAGAAGGTAGTATACGTTTTTCTGAGGTATGGAGTAAAATATAAAATGGAAACTCAGGAATGTACCTACATTAAATATTTAATGTATGCGGTATGTGCGAAAAAATATGCGGCATCCGTAAAACATGTGGTACACGTGTTTGCTCTGTCTCTTCTTCTGTTCTTTTCAATTTTTCCATGAATTATGTGTATATATCCATACACCCGCACTGTACGACTGTTGCGGATAAAATTATTGATTGATTTTTTCGTGTTTCCGGGCGCGTCAACTGCTTCGGTCATTAGACCCGTTAGTGTAGTGCATGTTTTTCTCGGGAGATGGCGGTGATCTTCCCCCGCTAGATGGCGAGATCCGGCACCGACCTACAGTCGGCTAGTGGGGTTTCCTCCTAACCAGGGCTCTCCCACCAGCGGGGCATCGCCCCAGTCACCTAAGCTCCCGACCGATCTCCCGGAATATGTGGTAGTGTAGTGCATGTTAGTGTAAGTGTGTGTGTAAGAGGAGAGGATAGGGCAAGGAAGAGGAAGGACAGATCGCGCGCGGTCCGTGGCCCGTTTGGTAGGGTACTGCTCTGGCATTCGCCTGACGTTTATCGGAGAAACCACGGAAAACTACCGATCAGAGCAGCCGGCCGCTAGAATTCTCCTCCAGACAGCGACTGAATTCCACTTAGTTGAAAAGCTAGTGTCGAAAATCCTACCGCCATCAGGACTCGAACCTAGGACCTCCCGGACAGAAGCGCTGCAGTGACATCAGTTGATGCACTGAGCTACCGCTACCGCTGATTTGCGGATAAAAATCACATTCATTTACACTGAGTAATCTGAGAGAGCGAAGCGCTTAGATGGAGAGGGGAATGTAGAGGTGGATAACACATGTAAACTAAATAGTTCGACTACAATTTAAACGATTTAAAACATATTTTGTTATATTTTTTCCAATAAACACATTTTTGATAATTAATAAAATAATGAATGAAGTTGTAAAACTAAAAAAATTAAATTTTAACATCAGTTCTCCGTAATAGAACTCAATGTTCAAAAGAGTATAACAAATGAAATGCAATATATTTGGTACATGCTTTCCGCCAGACTCGAGGTACTGAGAATAATTATAAGTTTATGGGCCGACTGTCTTGCAATTCAAGGTTTATGTATTGTATGTGACGTATGGTTCTTTGGTATAAATTGGAGAAAATGGCAAGGACGAACTGCCTACGTTTGAGTTATGGAATTCGGAAGATGTGATCGATCTTTCTCATAATAGCATTTTCATGCCAATTTCAGTGAGATCACAGAGGAGGTCCATGTAACACAAACACGCTATCCACGTCTTCATGTGACGCATTGACCTTCCCTCTTGGGCCCAAATTTAATGCGCATCCGTACGCTATTTAATCTGCTGTGAACTCATTGTATTTGGATGCAGCGCTTACATTCTGGTTGTTTTAGTCGTTTGTTTCAAAGTCATTTACGGAGTAATTGCACAAAACAAAAACGTATCCCATTGTACATGTTAAACACTTTAAAAAAGTTATTTTACATTATTTCATTTATGAACTTCCAATTATTCGAATCCCAGAACTCTAGATATTAAGCAATTATAGAAACTAGATTGAGTAATGTTTCTGTGAAACGTGAACTATCATTGGTCGGAAATACACAGTCTTTGCACTTGTTTGCGTAACATTATTATAAATTACCCGTTAACGGGTATAAAGAATATTTATACTCGTTAAAGAAACATTTGCCTCTCCTTTTCTACCTCCAAAAAAGAAACATCTCCGTCACGTGTCAATCCAATTCATGCAATAATACAGGAGCGGATCCCGAGACGAATTTATATATATTTCAAAATGGTTTGGTCTAATGTGTTATATCACAGATTATATATAATGATGCAGCCTAAACTGAGCTCATGCTGCGATACCACTTTATTCTTTTTAATGATTATCCCAAAATATCTTTGCTTGACAGTTTCGTGAATTAAGTTACTGAAAAATTGGGGGAGGATGAAATTTCCCTCACTTCCCTTCCCTAGGGCCCGCGCCTGAATAATATTTCTAGTTAAGAGAGCAGCTGGTTCGTTGCATTATCGAAGCCGCCCAACAACAGTCTTAGCCCAAAATGAACAAAGAATGCTGTAGCCCCCTCCCGGCGCTCCCGCCCCGCCGCCCTCTTTCACCTGGCGGCGCGATGACGCAACAAGTCCATATCGGGCGGCCGCCACGCATCGTCGCACCGCGCCGCCGATCAATAGATTCCACATGAAGCCGCCGGAGAGCGCTGGATGGTCTTTGCGAGCGGCGCTCAATTGTTTGCGTTCGCGATGAATAGGCTCCGTCAATTTCCTGATTCCTCTGCGGAAGCACGCGCTCCCCTGGGCACAATGGGGCGTCGAAAAGCAACTGTCACGACAGATAGTTTACACATTCCGTCTTGTGCTCACGCCAGGGACCGTTTGTCACGGGAATAGATGTGCAACTTTTATCCTAGTGTTTTCTAGTTTTATCGACGTGAACAAGCGCGTACTGAAAATGGAGAGTGCAGTTCGTCGATATTCCCGGAAAGCGCAAATGGTGACATTCAGTTCAGAGAACATTTAATATATTGCCTTTTTCATGTTTTGTAATACATAGAAAGTAAAAAAGCTACATAGCATATTACAACTTTTTCAAATACAATTAATAAAAACTCACAAAACAATATAACCAATTTAATACAGACATATCTACTATATTACATTGTAAAAAACTATGTTTTAACACCAGTCTGATTACCCTGTCATTCTGAAATAAA
Organism: Teleogryllus oceanicus; assembly: GCA_964035755.1. Lineage (NCBI taxonomy): Eukaryota > Metazoa > Arthropoda > Insecta > Orthoptera > Gryllidae > Teleogryllus > Teleogryllus oceanicus. Next base: position 107,872,937 of record CAXIVR010000004.1, on the reverse strand, counting down.
TAATACAAAAAAGTGTTAAATTAACATTTCAATTTAACGTAGAATACAAATTGATATATACACACATGAGGCGTCTCACACCACTCGTTTGACAACACGCGATCCACAATACGTGGAAATTTACTCGGGGCACTCATCGCACGACATTCATCACACGGCTCTCATTACATAATCTAAAACATATCATATTCCTAGTTAATTTCCTATGATTTAACAAATATGTAGTCCGTTAGTGACTATAATTCATTGCGCCCCCGCTTTCTCCGCCGATGATTTGATGCTCAACACATTGAATCCCGAGCCCGACTTATACTCGGGCTTTGCTTACTGCTCGAGAGTCCCGAGCCTCAGCAAAGCTCGGACCGGGAGCGGTGTCTCAGGGCATCAACTGATGTCATTGCAGCGCCTCTGACCGGGAGGTCCTAGGTTCCAGTCCTGACGGCGGCAGGATTTTCGACACTAGCTTTTCAGCTAGGTCGAATTCAGTCGCTGTCTGCAGGAGAATTCAAGAGGCTGGCTGCTCTGATCGGTAGTTTTCCGTGGTTTCTCCGATCAACACCAGGCGAATGCCGGAACAGTACCCTACCAAACGGGCCACGGACCGCGCGCGATCTGTTCTTCCTCTTTCTTATCCTATTCTCTCCCCTTACACACACACACACACACACACACCCACACACACACACTTACACTAACATGCAGTTCGCAACCACATATTCCGGGAGACCGGTCGGAAGCTTAGAGCTTGTCCCGGCTGGGGCGACGCCCCGCTGGTGGGAGAGTCCTGGTTGGGGGAAACCCCACTAGCCGACGGGGGCCGGATCTCGCATCCAGCTGGGAAACCCCAAAACACTAACGGGAAAATGACCAAAGCAGTTGACGCGCCCGGAAACACGAATAAATCAATCAATGAATCCAACCCAGCATAGCTCGAGCGCACGTTTCCTGGTCTGTCCGTGCACGTGCCCAAGTTGGTTCCGGGCAGTGAGGAGATGTCTCCATTGATATGGTTGAATTATTCTGCCATCTGTAGGCCAATTTGAGACTATTTTGAGAAATGCACGCCAGTAATGTCACTTGCTTTTTGTAGCAGTCTGCAGTGGTAGAGGGAGTTCTGTACTATATCGCGTGTATTGTTTTGAGTTCAGGACGTTGTGAAAATTATTACGTTTTTGAAAATCATTCGGAAATTAGCTCTGGAAGAAATCTTTGGATGAAATATGTGAAAATTCTGATACTGAAAAATATGTATTGTTGTTGCGTTGTTTCACATATGCTGTATTTCTGTAATATATTCAAGTATTTGAATATTTTTTTTAAAAAATGGCACACTTTTCCTTATTTTTATCTACGTTTTTTCAATTAAAAAGAACTTTCTAAAAATAGTGCGGGATTGTGCATTTGTTTTATAATTACTGATATCACTTAAATTACCACTAACAACCGTGGGTTATGGAACCCAACAGGTCAGGAAGCTCCTGGGACTCAAAATGTTAAATGGAAAAAGACATCATCTGTTCAAGAGAAGAGCCCCTGGAGTCAGCAACCGCGTCGTACGTCGCGGTCGTGGGGTTGTGTACAGGCGTCGCGACAGGCGCTGCGAGGTATCAGGTGGCGCCCGCCGCGACCGGTCAATAGCGAAGTGGTGCAGAGCCTGTCGACTGTTTTCTTTTGGGTTTCGTTTCCGACTTGTTTTCTTTTCATTCTGTTTGCCTTCTTTTTTTCGTCTAGCAGCAATACAAATACAGTAGACTCGGTGCACAGAAAGGTAATGAAGTTTGTAGTTCAAATGTGTTGGTCATTTTGTTGAGTCTGCGAGTGCAGAGTGGTATTATTGATTTTTCCTGACAGCTTTAATCGAATTGTATTACGGTTTCGATTTTGTACGCTTCTATGTACCTTATGAATCTTCTGCAATGCACATTAAAATGTGCAGAACATGAGTCGCTCGATTCAAACTAAAAGATCAGAAAACTAATGATTTTTCTTTCGTTCATGCAATACCATAAATTCTACCAACAGTGCTTAGTTGCATACAATGCGACAGTGTACTCCCCCTCCCCTGTTCCCCGCTTTTTGATTGATTGATTGATTAATGTTTCCGGGTGCGACAACTGCTTATTAGCCCCGTAAATGTTGTGCAAGTTTTTATAGCGCGAGGCGGTGGTGTTTTTCTCCCGCTGGATAGCAGGACCCGACATCGACCTACATGTCGGCTTGCGTGGTTTTTCCCAACCATGTATTTCTTACCAGCGTGTCACCGTCCCAGACAGGACAAGCTCTAAGCTCCCGACTTGTCTCCCCGCATGTGTGTAGTGTACGTAAGGGTAAGTGTAAGAGGAAGGTAGGACAGGAAAGAGAAAGGAGTGATCGCGAGTAGTCCGTGGCTTGTTAGAGTACTGCTCCGAAATTCGCCCGGTTTTAATCGGAGAAACCACGGAAAACTTCCGAACAGCCGGGTGCTAGTATTTTCCTCTAGAGATCGGCTGAATCCGATCTATCATACATATCTAGCTAGTGTCGAAAATTCAGCCACTGTCGGGACTCAAACCAATTTAGCCCTGAGCCAAATAAGCTCCACGTCTTGGTTGTTTTCAGGCAGGTAAAAATGTTTCACACAATTCTGTCATTTCTGACGCTTCCTCTTTGTCTGGAAAACATATAATTCTTGTGATTAAATTGTTTAAAAAACACTCTTACATAGATGAAGTTAGAACAACAGAAGAAATCAGAAAAGTTGTGATACCTATAGAGTTTCAACAACTGCAGGTTTCTCTCTGTGAACAAAATATATAAAAATATTTATGTTTTAGCCATAATAATGAAGTATTTTTCACAACATTACAAGTGTGCCCTAGAAATGCCCTTTCTTCTGACCTTCAAGCAAATTGATGACGGCAAGTTTTCCAAACCCCGACTCTCAGAATCGATACCAGCCATCAAAATGACAGGTCATTTACTGCCATTATTAGAACACCAACAAATCTTGTCGAGGCTTTGTACGGTTGTACAGTAAACGAATGTTTACAGGCGTCACCAGTGCGTCCACAGGGATCGTGTCACCGCGTGACTAAGCTGCTTGTGCGAGGAGGCTGCGCGCGCGCTTCCGCTGAATGAAATGTTTACCGCTCTTATCTCGGGCGGCGGCGGCGGCGGCGGCCGCAACGAGGTCGCGTGAGCGCCAGCTGAGTGCGCAGAGGGGGGGGCGGGGCGCGCCGATTCGCTTACGTAAGACCCCTGAGCCCCTTGTGCGGAATGCGCGGCGCGGCGCGGCGCCTGCCGGCAGCGCTTCTGGAGGGCCGTCACTCGGCTCTGGTGGAGGGCGCCCGCCGCCCGCGCAGTGGCACCGAACGGAAGAAACCCCGCGCCAAATCAATACCGCTCGCACAGACTTGCGTGGTTCTTTTTTTTTTAATTCTGAGGGGGATGCTCGAATGCCGAATGTAGGCGAGGAGGGAGGGCTTACTTAAAGTATCTAAGGAGATAATGATGTTTTTTTCATCTCTTGACAAGTGTTTTGAGTTGTAATCAAAATAATAATAATAATAATAATAATAGTAATAATAATAATAATAATAATAATAATAATAATAGTGGAGCTCCACCGTATTATAAATACAACCCAGTACCTCTAATGGAAGCAACTAATACCATTATTTATTGAACAGACCCATAATAACAGATAAAACTGTGGCTTTCAATAGACCAGATATAGTTTTCATTGGCAGGAACAAGAAGATGCCACAGTTGTTGATATTGCCATTCCATTGACACACAATCTAAAGAAAAGAGAATTCGACAAAATGACTAAGTATGATGATCTTGTTCTGGAAATAAATCAAATGTGTAAACCACAGAGTGTAATAACATATCCACATGTTATTTCAAGTGAAGGTATAGTAACAAGTCTTGAACTAATACAAATGAGGCTTCTATATCGGTCTTGGGGGGTGAGAATGAAAACTCTCTCCTCAGTGACCGAGCTCTTTCCTTACCGTGGAAGGAACGGACAAATTGAGTCCTGCAGCTGCTGAGAATCGCAAGACAGCAAAAGAAATAATAATAATAATAATAATAATAATAATAATAATAATAAATAATAATAATAAATAACCCTCCAATTTTAATAATAATTATTTTAGAATTAACTGTTCTATTAAAACGTTATGTTACGAAAATCAAATATCGGTTTGTCCACATTTTGAAAATCCCAATAAACTATACTTTCCGTGTATTCGTTCACCCAAAGCTGACAAATGTATGTTGCCAGTAGATAGGCCATATATTAGTTCTAGTATTTCTTTCATTACGAAATTGATCATTGTTAATGAAGGACCCTGGATTATTAGAACACTTGCATCATAATAGCTCTTATTGTGACACTCATCTCAATATCGTACATTTCGCTCTGAACAATCAAAATGAATATGATGACTTACGATTCTTGTTTTATAAATTCTATTTTGTTTTTTATTTTACATGTAAACAATAAAATGCTGTGTATTGTAAGGGGGGTGATAAAAAGCTTATGGCAATGTGAAAAAGACAATACGGTAATAAATAAATGAATACAAGAGAACCCAATCATCAGGAAATCACAGACAGTTCAATATCTTTGCAATGTTAAATATTCTTATTTTTAGTGTTGCATACGTTTTGTATGAAAACATATTAAATATATATAAGAAATTATTAATATATTTCTGGCGGTTTTTATGTGGCAATGACACGAAGTAAACTGTACGTTTGCTGGAAGTAATGAAAGTTTTGTTGCTCTCAAATCCAAATAATCTTAACAAATGACGTTATAGGAAGATGACGAACGACCCTACGACTTTAAAAGTAATAATGTTTATTAAAAAAGCGTATAAAGTAAGTAGATACCAATGCAACCACGTAACACACGGCCCCTAAACAGTTTGCTACATGTCATCGATCGTCCGTATTGCAAAAACAGTGAGCTCTAGGACCTTAATACTTCAACCGCACATTTGCCCCTCACCCCTAATCTACAAAATGAGTGGTTTGAAACTTATTACATTTTTGTAGCATGAAATCTTCAGAATATCCTCACACCGTGGTAAGAATGAAGCAGCGTGTATCTCGAATTCCATTAAAACACATTCCTCAAAAACACACTATGTTTCCCTTGACTGGAATGCAGGTGAAAGTGGTGGTGTTCTATTTTCCACATGCGAGAGTTGCACCACGTGCACGCTGGTGGTTTTGTCTTCCACTATTGGATCTTGTTGAAGACTTAGTCCGTCGCGTGGAGGCGCGCGGGGTATTCGGGCGGTATTGGGGGCGCGGCGGCGGCCGCCCGCAGCGAGTCGATATCTCCTCGCCCTCGCCCTCCACAGGGCTTCGCGCTGCGGCTGCACGTGTCGCCCTTCAGCCGCCCTCCCACCAGCCCCCCCCCCCCCACTCCCCGCCAAGGGCCGCCCGCATCCGCGTCACGCGACCCGGTCGCCACCGCCTCGAGGAGAATTCCACCTCCGCACCCACACACAACCGCCGTATTAATCACTTCCATTGGCAAATACTACGTTCGTGGCTATATTCAGTTTATATTATCCTGTCGAGAATACAAGTGGATGCCGACCAAAATGTTATTATTAATATTATTAAAAATAATTTAATTTAAATAATATTTTCAAGCTAATTGGACATGCGCGAATATTTCACAACTTACAAATGAGGTGTGGAACACACACACACACACACACACACACACACACACACACACACACACAATATATTATTATCCGGAAGAGTTAAGACACCTAATACAGTGCCCAAACCGTCCCTTTTGGGAGATATGACCTAAGACGCATAAATTAATCCTTTTACCTGGTCCCTCTAATCTATATTTTAGGGCCTATAACGCACAATTTCTGAGATAGGAAGAATGATAACGTGTGTGTCTGAATGTGTATCTGCTGGTTTCCCTACAGAAAAATATTAAAACTACACGTTTCGTCTTAAATATATTTAATGCTCTGAGGGATATATGCATTAGTATTGTTACGGACTTTTTTGTAAATGGCGTCTTATAAACCATACAAAACCATCGACATTCCTTACGTTATTATCTAATGAAGACATTTAAAAAATATATAATTTTGGTAAAGACGTTACATTGAAAGAATATTGTGACATCAATTTAACCATTTCATTCTTCGTCAGGGTAATTTTAATTCGATTTCAAAGACCAATTTATTCGTTTCTCCCTCCTATCTGTCCTTTATTACACTTCAATCAAAGTTTACAGTTCTTCAGAATACACATTAACACGTTGATTAATGATTCCATTGATCACTACATCAATGCGAATGTCAAGCTACAAAACTATTATTCACACATTACTAAATCGATAAATGACAAACGTAACTGTCAAGTGTTGGTTGCTTAATTGCTTTTTTTTATTTCTTCCAATACTATTTGAAGAATGATATAAATTTCAGTAATCTTGTCAGGTAGTATTTCACCTTTAATGCAAGACTTAGTAAAGGTTCAGTAAGAGTCACAATTTTGGAATTACTCATTTTCTAGTCTAATTCTTCGAAGTTTATTTCGTGACCTTATTTTTTTATTTGCAGACCTTTTAGTTGTTATTTCAGCGAGTTTTTGGATGGAGCTACTAATTTTAAAGTTTCAATATAAACGAGAAGAAGTGGAACGCACAACGCTTCGAACTTTGCATCTTTCTAAGACAGTAAAATATCTAATTATTGTGCATAATTTCTTTTCTTTTTTTGATCACATTTCAATGTTCTGCACATATGCTAATAACACGTCTTAACTACAGGGAAGTGTACGCGGTCGTAAATAACTTTCACATTATTACGTCAGTCGTTAACCCAACATTGAATTCCGTTTCTTGCATTAATTCTGCCTAATGCACTACTGATATTAAAGGTATCTTACGTTGTTGAACTCTATCACTTTTCAGCGTTTCTTACACCTGTTTATTTTCTTTCTCCCCTCTTCTTCCAGCCAGCAATTTTCCTCTGCTCCGAAGCTCGAATTCTCTTCTTTCGCTCCCCACTCCCCTTCATGTGCCTCATCCACGAAGTCTGGCGTTGCCCTCCACCCCACGTCGTCGATCATATGCATTCCTTCGATTCTCATCTCCCTCTCCCCGCCAACAGACTGCCGGTGCCCCGGCGCCCTGCCCCGCACCACCCACCTCCGCCCTCGCATCGACTTCGCGTCGCCTCCTATTTACGCGGCGCGATTGTCTTTTCTTCTCCCCTCGTCCGGAGGGGATTCCCCGCGCTAATTCGCGTCCCCCTCCGCGCCGCGCCGCCCCTCGCCTGCCCGCCCGTCGTAAAAAGCGCGGCGTAGTGGGGGGGGTGCGGGCTGAGGGGCGCCCCGCCGCCGTCCATCACGTCGTCCTTCCGCCCCGAATTATCTCCCCTGCGGAGCCCCGCCAAAGGTCACACACGGTGGCGCCGGCGAAACCCCTCAGGAGGGGACAGTGGCTGATGTGCGAAGTAGTGGGTCCCAGTGAACGAATCATGCGAATTTTAATCATTTACGACAATTCAAACTACGTTTAACTCAAAGCAGGTTTTTCAGATGCTCATTACTGTTTGGTTTTTGTTGTGAAATAATATCAGGACGTTTTTTATCTTAAATTGTTATATTGAAATATTACAAAATATTTACCGAAATTAATTACCGGCTCAAAGTCATTGTCTGCAGAATTTTGTATCTCAATCCAGCCGATGGCATTGATGTTTGTCACTGTTTTGGGGACGTTTTATTAGTGAAGAACAGAAGAAGTAATGAATAACCAGTTTTTGCTGGAGCAGATTCATCTCCAAGGACTGGAGGTTTGACAACAGAATGCTCTGCTTTCGTAATATGAAGAATAGCTTAAGTGAGTAACAAATAATTAAATATTAATAATAATAATAAAAAAAATAATAATAAACCCACATTTTGCACAAAGTATTGTAGAGGCAGCGACAGATACCCTAGATCTGATCCTTAGGACACTGGTTGCATCCCGGTGTAGACTTTATAATCAACCGACTAATGACATCTTTATTCATGAATTGCAGTAGTAATAATAATGGATACAAATATATACCAATGGAAAATATTAATTATTTGTCAACTGTCATGACGTCGCACAAAAACTTCATTTCCACCAGATCAAACCTTCCTTCACTGTTCCGACTGACACCCCTGGGTCCAACGCGTCTGCCGGGTCGTATGAGCGGTGACGGCGGCTGGGGAGGTAGAGGCATAGGCGTTGAAGTCGCAGCGAGGCGGCGGGAGAGGATGCGTTTTCTGGAGCGACAGGGTGTCATTAGCCCCCCCTCCCTGCCCCTGCGGAGGAGGCTGCGGCGCGTGCGGTGGTAATTCCGGCGGCGTCGCAAGAAGGGCCGGGATCGTTGCCAGCCGAGGGTGGCTGCGACGCGCGCGGGTGGCTTCCCCGAAAACAACTTTAATGAAACGAGCGCAAGGGAGACGGCGCGGCGGCGCGAATATGCGAGGTGCGCGAGCAAACGCGGAGAGAGGGCGGGTACCGATTGTTATGTTCGGAATAATACACGCTTTAAACAAACACAGATTTATTAACAACACAGAAAGTACATCAGGTACACTTCCAGAATCCAAAGAACGTACCAAAAACCACAGCCAAAATCGAAACCAAGAGTCCAGGAGAAGTACCAAAAACTAGCAGAGTTCAACCGATAAATATCACAGAAAAAAACAATAATCTTGCCGGGCCAACGATCACTTTAACACGGTACAAATCTCCTCGCTCAACTTCACTCAATAACCAAACACTAGCGCCTTGCTCTGCTGGCGGCGCCCGCTCTAAAGCGGGCGGCGCTGCAGACTCGCTGCCCCGCCGCTGGCTCTCCGGCCAGCTCGTCTTCAGGGATTGGGCGGCGCCTTTTCTGCTCCGCGTCCGCCGATTCCCTCGATCGCCGCTGAGCGCTGCCCCCTAGGCGCGCCCTTCAAAAGTTGCTACACAGCCGCGATAGCGATAGTGGCTGCGGGCGGATAAGGACAGGTGGCTCAGGGCAACAACTGATGACCCTGCAGTGCCTCTGATCGGGAGGTCCTACCCGACATTGGCTAATTAGCTAGGTCGAATTCAGCCCCTGTCTGGAGGAGACATGTAGCGGCCGGCTGCTCTGATCGGTAGTTTTCCATCAACACCAGGCAAATGCCGAAACAGTTCCCGACGAAACGGGTCACGGAGCGCGCGTAATCTTTCCTTCCCCTTCCTAACCTCGTCCTATTTACTCACACTTACACTTACATGCACTATACTGTTACACAGGCTGAGAGACTGGTTGGGAAGAGAGCCTTAGAGCTTGTCGCCGCTGAGGTGTCCCCTGGTGGGAAATACCTGGTTTGGAAAAACCCCGCTATCCAACGGGCAGGTCGGCGCCGGATCTCAACATATACAATCTCTGAGGAAAAACATACCTCTTACGGGACTAATCACCTCTGTAGTTGACACACCCGGAATCACTAACAAATCAATCAATCAATAAAAAGCTGCGGGCGGCAGGGCGTGCGAACGCGATGGCGGAAGGAACGATCAGTAGAACCAGAAATGCGAGAGAAATTCGAGGCAGGTTCCATAAGTTTCTAGCTTCACTAAGTTCTATTGTTGATACAAATAAAAAAGTGTATATCTTTTCAATTTAATCATCCTTTACTACCAACCAGTTTTCACAGCTGTATATTAATATTTCTAGGCCTTTAAAAAATACTCCGTAGTTTTGTTCGCATAATGTTCTAAAACGCTTTCTTTCACCTCGCACTGGTCTGCAATGTTTCTTCCCTGAAGGTTCTCTTTTCAGTTTTGATAAGTGGTAAAGGTCGCTGGATGCCCATCTGGACTGTGGAGTGAATGGTCCAATAGGTGAAGTCATAGTACTTCACAACATTCTTTGCAATATTGGCAGTAAGCACAGGTGCATGGTCATGAATAAGCTAAACACTGCAAATTTCACACACCACATCCAACTCTACCTCTCTCCACAAAACTAAGTACGATTACAGCATTTAGAGATAAGACAGCTAACATTACAGCATAAGCAGCAGATAGTATTACAACATTTGAAGATAAGACTATATACTGCTCCGACGTTTTTCGCATTGATGAGCGATCTTTGGTCAGGCTGGTCAGTCAACGTATGGAACCGTCTGCGTAGTTTCGAGAACCAAGGTAGTAGGTCATTCTCCATTGATCCAGTATCGATTAAAAATGCAGGACGTCGCACAAGCTTTATTCCAGGCTGCGTTAGTGAGCATCCGACATGGACCCGTCACAATATCCAAGATTGTGCGATGATGGTGCCCCGAATTAACAAAATCGATCCGAGACAAAGGAAGATCAAGACAGCAGTAGCAACGGAGACTACGGAGGGGTGCCCCAGATTAAGATAAAAACTGGTAGAGTTCTTTGGAGCACGTAATTCTCAGGCATAAGAAATTGTTACCAGAAAAAAGGAAGTTACGGGAGGACTATGTCACGGTCAAACTATACAAAACCTATGAAGCGTTTCTAACAAGATCTCTTCCGTCAAGTGCATGATCCCAGAAGTACTGTCCTCCACCTGCATGAATGTTGGACACAAGTCAACCTGGAATGGAGAGCTAATGGCTTTCTGAACCCTCTTCTCCCAAATGATAAACAAGGTAAAGAAGATCAACACCATGCGTGCATGGTCTGAAATGTTTCGGACTTGGATTGTGGGACCATATGAAGCAAAATAATTCGCTCATGTCTTACTAAAGACGGCTGTTTCGACGGTGAAAGTGGGGGAAACTCCCGGCATGGACGGGATTGACCCTGAGGTGTTGGAAAAGCACCACCAGTTATTCGTTTCAAGCTGGTAGTTATTTACAATCGCTACTCAGCATTTGGCTTTTTTCCAACATCGTGGAAGGTTGCTAGTGTGGCGCTTTTTAGAAAGAACAATGATAAGGAGGCCATGGCTTATCGAGCGATCTGCGTATTGCCCAAATTGGGCAAGATCTTGGACGATGTAGCCTTAGTTGGCCTTGAAACAAATATGGATGAAGAGGAAGCTTATCCCCAAGCCAATACGGGTTTAATCCCGGTCGCAACAACGGAGACGCTGTACACAACCTTGCACAGTGCATGCTGGCCATATATTTTTTAACAATTGTGATATACATTGAGATTTTACAAGAATATCTACTCGAATAACCTGTACCAGAGTTTCTTTCAAGGCTGCGTCGCGGTTATAAAAGAAGGTGAAGAGGTAAAGCACCTCTTACGAACGGTTGCCCACAGGGGTCCAATTCTGGGCGCCTATATTGGAATGTAATGATAAATACCTTTCTTACGAGGCTTCCCGCGTCGAGGGTGACGGCCGCATACTACGCAGGCGATCTGTTGTTAGTCTCGCGTTCCCACAGAGAAATGGAAGCTGAGATTGCAGCACTCCTAGCGATTGTCCAGGACTGGGCGAAGGAAAGTAAACTCACCAATCCGGCTGCGAAATCGGTCTGCATGGTTCTATCATGGCACACGTATAGGCAGATGTGAGGGCGCCTCACCCCCTGCAACGGCAGATCGCCGTTGATGAAGTGTGAAGAGGGCTAGCATTCCTCACGTAAAGGCACAAGTTGATTGAGTGTCACGCTTGACACAGGGTTATATTTTTTGCTACATGTCACCGGTAGTGGTAGCTCAGTGCATCAACTGATATCACAGCAGCGCTTCGGGAGGTCCTAGGTTCGTGTCCTGACGGCGGCAGGATTTTCGACACTAGCTTTTCAGCTAGGTCGAATTCAGTCGCTGTCTGGAGGAGGATTCTAGCGGCCGGCTGCTCTATCGGTAGTTTTCCGTGGTTTCTCCGATCAACACCAGGCGAATGCCGGAGCAGTACCCTAAAAACGGGCCACGGACCGCGCGCGATCTTTCCTTCCTCTTCCTTGTCCTATCTCTCCCCTTACACACACACTTACAGTAACATGCACTACACTACCACGTTCCGGGAGACTGGTCGGAGCTTAGAGCTTGTCCCGTCTGGGGCGGTGCCTTGTTGGTGGGAGAGCCCTGGTTATGGGGAAACCCCTCTAGCCGACGGTAGGTCGGCGCCGGATCTCGCCATCCAGCGGGGGAAGATCACCGCCATCTCCCGAGAAAAAACATGCACTACACTAACGGGACTAATTACCGAAGCAGTTGACACGCCCGGAAACACGAAAAAATCAATCAATCAATCAATTAATTGCTACATGTCAAAACGAGATGTTCGAAAGCCAGATTGTTCTTTCAATAACGCTGGCGCATTGCCGGAACAGAAGCCTTATTTAAAAAAAGACGCTTTCGAAGTTTTTTTCTACCGATTGTTCTCTTTCGCAGATCGGTCTGGGCACATCGTGCGCGTGAAAACTAGACAAAACACAGCCCGCCGCGCTCGTTTGTTTAACAAAGGCATGTAGGACGGTAACAATGGCTAGCCTTCAGACTCTTACGGGGCATACTGGAACTGCTGGCCGTTATACGATCAGAAAGACTACTGAGTTTGGTGGAAATTCACTACAATGGTGGACACGCCCTCACGGCACACGTACTCTGCAAATGTCAGAAGCGATTGTAGGCGGCGCCCAAGGTGTCACAATGCGGGTTTTCATCCCACAGGTTCGTACGGCCAAGAAAACAAAGCACTTCCTGCCTTCACGGCAACTAACATTGGAACTAACGTCCGTTCAATGCGCAGTTGCCCCGGTTGGGTCAGGCGGACTCTCCTTGAGGCCCACGCGGCGAGGAGGAACCAGCCTTAGAGTTGGTGCGCGACTGCCCTCAGATGTCGCGCTGGGGTCGGATTTGGGCTCTCCGACCTCCAGCGATGACGAATCGATCTACTGTCAAGCACAATCTGTCCTTCCAAAATTTGGAGAGTCTAACTACAAAAATAGTTAACTGTAAACAAATTCATCCTACCGTCGATTGACAGCCAAGACTTTGACTTTCAAGTCACTAAACTAAACCTGGCACTGGTTTCATCAGGTAGTGAATTCCAACCGAGTTCCCACCCCAAGGGACAGGAACAGCCGGCGGGAGTCTCTCCCCGCCAGATGCCTAAGAGATGAGCTACTCTAGCTTCCCACCCAAAACATGAATAGAACACACAGCTTTAACCTGTACATATGTAAATAGACCTTTCTTTCAACTCATCCATTGTATAAATATATTTTTTGCTTAATATTATTTGCAATTGAAGTAGTATAATTGTTCACAATGTATAATCCTTACTTGGTGTATAATATTGAACTTCTGCCCTCCGTACAAATGTGCTGTAAAGTGAACGTCGTAATCAAATAGAGACAACCCATTAACTTCAAAAGTTTGAAAATCGATATCAGCCGGAAGTGGGATGTAAAAACCTATATCATACCTATAGTTCTCAGAGATCTGGGACTTGTTCCATAAAATCTTTGTTAGAAGTTGTCCAAACTTCCAGATCACTCGAAATTCTGGGAAGTGCAAGACAGTGGGAACAGCCCATCTTTGGCGAACTCTTGTAGAGGGACACAGCAACTAGATCTGCTCCTTAGGAAGCTCGTCCTAATGTGGATTATATTTTGTTTCGTGTTCACCTATCATTAGATTTAATAATAATAATAATAATAATAATAATAATAATAATAATAATAATAATAATAAATGCAACTCGTGTATAATGTTAAGCTTTATTGGTTAAGAAAATGTTTAAAAAATGACCAAATGAAATAAAGCAACGTAAATGAGTTGCTCGTTTATGTTACTTTATTTCATTCCATATCCATCGAAACCATAGTCTATTTTTTCTATAACATTATAATAAAAATTGAATTCAAATACAATTAAAACACGTATTTATTTATCTCTAAATTTGATTGTATTTTAAGTTTATGCATTTTCACACAATCTGCGCGCGAATTAGCTTGTAATCCACTGCTCAATGTGCATGAACACAGTGCTACCATTCAAACATTGAGAATGCGGCCATATGCTCACCTTTAATTCCTCTTTAATCCTTTACGTTTTGCTAAGTAAATTCCATTTTATTTTATATCTTCATCCTATAAATACTACTTTAACCTAAAATTCTCCATTAACTTTCACCTAACAATATTCTGTCAAAACTTTTTCTCCATTAACTTTCACCTAACAATATTCTGTCTAAACTTTAAGTAAGTTTGTAAGGGTGATTGTCAATATACGAATCGTATGTTGTTGAATCAACCAACGAAATGACTCAATTAACTTTCACATGTAGATTAAATGTGATGTTTATTCTTTTTTAAATAATGTAGAGAAGTTTCTCCATATTTCTAGTTACGAAATATTTAGTATTTTACTAGTGTTGTTAAGACAATTAAACAGTTCATTATTTTATATTTCTACATACATGAGTTTAGACAGCTTTTTTTACTCGCATTGAAAATAATAAATATTTATAGACTTGTTATCAGGGTCTAAATGGATTTACATCATTTGACCATTGAAAAATGTTCACTCTTTTATTCTCTTTAAATATTCACAGCTGAGATGACAAGCCAGTTACAAATAAAGTGGTGCAACTCCCAACTATTAAACACCACTTGGCCTGTCAACAGACAGATGGCTGCACTGACAGCATAAGCGTGTGTTCGTTCCTACACTGTTGCTAAATATCGTACAACTACACCCTTGTGCTGTTAATAGAATACCAGTTGCTGAACAAGTTTATCTAACTAATTTTAAAAAATATGAAAAATGACGTTACTTTACTTGGGCTCTAAAGAGCTCATATCAAAGCATTGTAGCATTCGCAATAACTCTTCAAAAAATTGGAGACGTCCAAGCCGTAGTTTTTGCGTTTATTGGCAAAAGAACTTCTAATATTTATTTAATACATTTATATGATTTCCTAATTGCATTTTTCGTCATTATAAACCAAAACCACTAACAAAGGTCTTGAAAAGACTGAAGTAACTTAAAGAAAAACGAAAGATGAAAAACTTCGTCAATCACAGGAGCACAAGAAAATAACTGCTGTTGTGTGAATCGTTGGAATAAACGTGTGAAATTCATTAACCAGTCATCGGAATGTGTTCATATTACTGACGCTCGAAATAGCATAGCCCTTGTTTTCTTTCAATACCTTCAGCGCCATGTTAGTTCAAACATGTGACGTGACAAGTATGTCAATCGTTATGTTACGTATATTGGGGCCAGAAAGAAACTATATCATGACGTTTTGTGCCGTACTATGACATTTTATGAGCTAATTAGAGTATCAAAAAAGTAATTTTGGCTGTCGGGGTGACGCTGCGACGAAGGCTGTGATGACGTTTTGACCATACCATCGTGGGCACCCTCTGGGTGTTCTCAGGGCTTCCTCTGAGACAGTACTTGATTTATAAAATTTTAGTTTCGCCCCAAAGTAATTATTAATTTAATAGAAATGGTTATATATACAATACTTAAAATAATTCTTATTAACTATTAATTAATAACAGTGGTATCACTGGTTCCATGTAAATTTAATGATATTTTATCTTTTTTAATATTTATTATTACGTTCGTAAAAATAATAGTTCAGTAGAAAATTAATTCTGAGTTTACAATAAGTGGTCGAACTAAAAATCGCAGTTTCCAAGTGTTCCTCATCTCATTTTTATTTATTTTCTATTTTGTCCCTGAGGAATATGAATGTCGTTCCGCCAGAAATCAAGGCCTCCTCAGGTCTGAAGGTCACGATTATGTGGTCGAAACATCGACATTACAGCCTTCAAAGCAGCATTATCCAAACAGCCAAGACTGTTCGCATGAAGCCCTCAACATCAATCAAAAACGTTGTTTATGATGAGGGTATACAAAAAAAGTTTCAAATAAATCGGGAAGCGAAATTGCAGAAATATCTTGGAGTCAAGGAGGGACAGAGGTTGCGAATGAGCGGGTGAAATTGAGCAGTGAGCGATTGACGAGAGAAGCGCTGAGTGAAGGAAGGGAGGAAGAGCAGCTGCCGATTGCCAATTGGGGAGCGCTGTTGGGCTGTCGAGTTTAGAGAGCGCGCGTTGGGCTTTTCCCGATATCTGATAGCTTCACTCCTCTTGCCGAACTCTGTGCGTGGAAATTACAACATGATTTTCTAGACAAGACTTTTCTTTTTGTGTTTGTAGTTTTGTACTAATATTTCTGTAGACAGTGCTTCTCACAGACCGCTCACAAAACCGTAAGAGCTGTCCTTAATTGTTCTTATATCCAAAAAATATCGTTTCTTGCATTATTCGCAACGCGCAAACCGCGCTCGTGACAAGTAGACATTGACGCACGGGACGTGCGATTTCGGTAGAGAATAGGTGTGTGAAACAATTTATATTCGATGTAGATGTGTTTACTGGAAGAGTGCATTTAAGCGTCTCACTTACTTTTAAGAATTATTATTAGTCTAATTTTTCATGTGCTGGGACAGGATTTTATCTATAGGAAACGAAATACATAGCAGAGCACGTTATTTCCGACCATGTTGCTTCCGCTGTTAAAACAAAATGTCGATTGCTTTTGCAATAGTTGCAGAAGTGAGTAACCAAAATGTTCACATCCTTTCATTTTGAGAAGAGAAGTAAATTATTAGGCTTATAAATTAAAGGACAGGTGAAATTAACATAATAAAAAACAGAAATTAAGAGACTTCTTTGACAAAATTAAAAAATTATACGTGGGGACCAACCCAACATTGAGTAGTTCTCTTTCATTTTATCAAAACAAAACAAATCGTAGCAGGGTATGTGGGGATTATGCTGTTTGGCAAAATTCGCATACACACGGTTTTGAAACGATGCAGAAGAGGGACAAGGAGTCATTCCTTCACAAATGTTCAGTCGAGACATATCAAATGTAGCAGTTCAGAAGTGTGTCGAAGAAGTTCAATAAGTGCTTGATGGGATCAGAATAAGTGATTGAGCCCCTACAGCGTCTGAAGAGCATTGGAATAATGTGGCTAGAAATTTTGTTATTCACTTTTGCCGTGACTTTAACGAGAAAAAATCCTTGATTAATACCGATGCATGAAATGGAAGGCAGACGTCACGAACAAGGTACAGTTTCCTAGCGTCTTCTAGTAACAGTATACCAAACCGCAGCTATAACATAACACAAATGTGGTGTAAATTGAGATGTAGACATTCAAATGCATTTCATGTGTATGCATGCAAATAATTTTCCAAGCGTAATGAAGATTTTAAAGGCGAAAAATATCATCTTCGTCCCTTGTAGATAACTTCTCGTTTATAAACAGTGTATCATTTTTCTCGCACATAATCATCGTATACACTATCATAGGGGAGTCATCAACCATTTTATAGGTACTATCAGCTTTATAATAACGAGATAAAAACTGGCGTTCAAGATTTGGCCTATGGAAAATTCATATGAAATTGTACCGGGCAGGGCGGGCAGTTAGCGGCGTCGTAAGACGCAAAGCGCAATTGCTGAAAGTACAATTGCTCTTTTTGTATTACTCCGAAACTAGCTTACCATACATGTTTATGTTTTTGTTTCATTACATAATTGAGTTTAAGTACTGTGTTTCTGAACCTACTCGTAACGATTCACATGAATACCGGAAAGAGAGTGTAATAATTCACAGTATTTCAACACTGTTTTCGCAAGTGCGATGAAACTATAAACATTTAGTGTTTTTCTACAATTTTACCAGAATATCCTAGAGGGAGCCGACCAAGAATCGATTAGTCTTCTCGAGAGGAATCGAATAAGCTATTGATCACCTCTGTATATGCCGTAAGTCACCCAAAACGCGTTTAAAAACAAAAAAAGCTCGTTTTTACATCCTTAGAGTCGCAAAAACTAATTAGTTATCCTTCAGGAGAACGAGAATGGTGGCCCGGAAGCAGTCTAACCGTGAGTGACGGACGGACACAGGTTACCCGATTACTATACCCTTATTTAAATGTAGTCTGATATTTTTCAGAATATAGGAACCAGCAAGGGCCCAACCAACAGAATTTTATAACTTTCACATCATATTTCTCATCGTCCGTAAAGACTTGATGTTACTTAATGAATGGATAAATATCACTTCTCTTTTAAAACATGCTTTCGATGATTCTCTGCCTGCTCCACATCCGTCCGCGATAAATATAGGAACCAGCAAGGGCCCAACCAACAGAATTTTATAACTTTCACAATCATATTTCGTCCTCGTGCCGTAAAGACTTGATGTTACTTAATGAATGGATAAATATCACTTCTCTTTTAAAACATGCTTTCGATGATTCTCTGCCTGCTCCACATCCTTCCGCGATGAATATAGGAACCAGCAAGGGCCCAACCAACAGAATTTTATAACTTTCACAATCATATTTCGTCATCGTGCCGTCAAGACTTGATGTCACTTAATGAATGGATAAATATCACTTCTCTTTTAAAACATGCTTTCGATGATTCTCTGCTCTGCTCCACATCCTTCCGCGATGAAGAGCGAGAGAGGGGAGGAAGAGGCGAGAGAGGGGAGGGGAGGGGACGCGGTGCGGAGAGAGGTTGATGAGACCTGTGAAGGCGGGGCGGGGCCTGGGTAGGGGAGTTCGCGGAGGCGGGCTGCTAACGGGGGGGGGGGGCCGGGAGGTTGGGGGGGCGAGCGCCGGAGAGAGGAGCGGGCCCAGCAGTCTGGGCAAGGCAGCAGCTGCGACGAAAGCGGCTAAGGCGAGCTCGTGTTGACTTCGCAGAGGCTGGGTGTTCCCGCTCCCACTTGTTTTCTTCCGCAGCACGTCACGAGGATGTTATGATTGGATAGCGTTGACAAATCTGTTTTGAAGGAAGCGCAATCAAGAGCATGATCCTTTCATGAATCACTTTTTGACATTAAAGTGTTTTATATTACTTTTGCTTGATACCCATGCTTACCACTGAATAATCTCCATACGTTTCAATCATTCCAATACTTTGCTTATTTCAATATCTCTAGACAATGAGCCTACGCAGTGAACCGAGATCACAGTTTCAAACTATATTTGAGATGTTTAAAATGAATCAGAAGAACTTAGAATTATGAAAGACAGTTTTTGTATGCGTACCGCCAAGTAGCTCTTATCACAATCATCTTAGCCAAGACGATATTGCAGAAATGCATGTAGTACATGAAACTGAAACAAAAGATTTCTTACTGCTCTGTACAGTAGCACTCCTCTTCGAGGAAAACATTTTATCCGGGAGAGAAAGGTATCTTATTTTAGCTATTTGTCTTGGTCGGGAAACCTTGCTAGAAAATGGGAGTTCTCATAAAGGTTTGTACCTATGTCATCGACCTCATAACGTTTGGTTCTCAACGACTAGTCCTTGTTAGATAGATAGATATTTATTATTTCTGCAGGTAGCTTTGTTAGCCATTTTAACCATTTCCGAATCTAGCTTAATTCTTCCTCTTTGAAGTCACATAAAAGTATGTCGTTGATCTGTTTGTTCATTCTTTTTATATATTGTTCATGCCTAGTCTTTGTTAGATAGCTCGATATTTATATTTTCCGCAGGTAGCTTTGTTAGCCATTTTAACCATTTCCGAATCTAGCTTAATTCTTCCTCTTTGAAGTCACATAAAAGTATGTCGTTGATCTGTTTGTTCATTCTTTTTATATATTGTTCATGCCTAGTCTTTGTTAGATAGCTCGATATTTATTATTTCTGCAGGTAGCTTTGTTAGCCATTTTGACCATTTCCGAATCTAGCTTAATTCTTCCTCTTTTAAGCCACATAAAAGTATGTCGTTGATCTGTTTGTTCATTCTTTTTATATATTGTTCATGCCTAGTCTTTGTTAGATAGCTCGATATTTATTATTTCTGCAGGTAGCTTTGTTAGCCATTTTAACCATTTCCGAATCTAGCTTAATTCTTCCTCTTTGAAGTCACATAAAAGTATGTCGTTGATCTGTTTGTTCATTCTTTTATATATTGTTCACGGAGTGTTTGCCAAGCACCATCATTATTACACTGTGTCTAGTTGTGGTTCCGCGTCGCGCGCTCCCCGAGGGAGAGCCGGTGGCTGGGCGCGCGGGGCGGGGGCGGGGGCGGGGGCGGAGGCAGAGGGGGCGGAGGGCGGGCGTGGGCTGCGGGGCTTCGGTCGCCCAGGGCGTGAGCGGGCGGGCGCAGTTGCTTGCGCAGCCATGAGCCGTCGCGGGCGCGAACGCGACACCCCGGCCGTGGACGCAGCGGTGGCCGCCGCCACCGCCCTCGCCGCCACCATCTCCCCGGCCGCCAGCCCGCGCCGCAGGTCAGTCCCCGCCCACGCAGTGTCCGTGGCCGGCTGTAGAGAGGGCCGTGGCTCGGCCCGCTTGCCTGCACGGGCTGCACGCGTGCGGCCATGGGACACGCTCGGGTGTCTGGCACGCGCTGGGAGCACGGCTGAATGTCTTTAAGCGGATCACGACTAGCAACTGATGGCTGGAATCGACACGCTTGTTCTCAAGCAATGCATTATTGAGGACATGTTTTAGGCATTGTTGTGAATATGTTTTGTGTGTACCGAAGGTAGTGAAGGCGGTGCAGCCTATGACGTCACATTTTTTCATCGGCATTATTTCGCTTTAGAAACGTACTTAGTGCTATTAAGTAGAATGATTATTACTTGCAACTATGTGAAATGATTTTTATTAGAATTACGTAATCGTAATTTCTTAGAGAGTGGAGGGAATGGGCATGTTTGGATTTTTATTATTCTTCACCGTATACTCCTAGTCTTACACTTTCCTTTCTATTCTCTGTATGCACATTCATTCATTTTTCTCACTAATCTCAAAAAGCATAGACTATTTTACGTGTAGATTGTCCCATTTAGATGTACTACATACTAGAATGTATCGTGTATAAACATTTATTGTTGCATGTTTGGTGTTTTCATGTACAACTTGCAGTTGAGAAATTCAATGTATTCGGAACTGTCAAACTATTAATATTTACTATTTTACTCTCTTTTCTCAAACAAAGTTCCAGTTTAATGCATTCGTTTTAAAAAAAACACTGATCTCGATCAGTACTCAACATGAATATCTCTGCTGCAAAATGGTTAATATGTTGATAAATGTGTTGTATACTTCTTGTCATAAGAAATGAACAGTCATTCAGAGATGCATGTGAGCGACTTCGTTGGACAACGTCCGATGCGATGCGAATGAACTATCTTTTTAAAACCTTTTAACAATGTATTGTTTGGAGAAGTATAGAACAGACAAACAGGAGAAACTGAAGAGCTATATTTAATAAAACGTTGAAGGCTTTCACCGCCGGAGTTACAATTAAATCATCTTCCATTCGGGATATCCGTGGTCTATTAAAACCATGTTTCCATCACTCCACCTATGTTCGTGTCTGCCGCACTAGCAGACGAAACGTATGCAAACATGATCGCTTCCAATAGATCACTGCCCTCCAATTCTGAAGATATTGTTTTATTTCGTTCATAATATCAAAAATACGGAAATTATTAAGTAAAGGCATTTTATCTTGACAGTGAAGTATGCCACTGTTACGGAGTAGTATTTACAGGTTCAGATTAGCTTTTGGAGGGAGCATCCATCATCTGGCGCAGTCCAACCTCGTCGCACTACCGCACTCCATCTCTGAGCGGCAGCTCAATTTTTGTGTCTCCAAGTATTGTTGTGGTGGTGTTTGACTATGAGCCCCCGAGCAAGAGTAAGAGGACGTGAGATGTAAGGAGCAAACGTGGGAGAATGGAGAGAGAGGAGATGAGGGCATGGGTTCGGGGCTCTCTCTGTGAATTCGCTGACGTCCCGAATGCCAATACCCAACCCACCCGCAACCTACGCCCCGTCCATAAGCACGCCCCCCTGCCTGCCCCCCTGCCCCCCCCCACCGCTCGCGCCGCCCTCGCCGCTTCTCTGCGCCACTCGCCCGTCAGGGACACCTGGGCCAACTCCCCAAAAGAACTATTCACTATTCATAGAGGATGTTCAAGAAGAACGCAGTATTCATAGAGAAAACAACTTAGATGACAAATTTTCCTATCTTAAAAAAATCGTTAAACCTTCAATATCAACCTCCATCATAAGTACACGGTTTCACATATTGAAAACTCACATTATAAAATATTTATATTACTTCTAATTTAGTGTAATTATTTTGATACATAGTGAACGTTATTTGTAAAAATGCTACCCAAAGTTTGTGATGTTACAAGGGAGTGCCAGTTCTTTCATAAAAGGGGCTTAATTTTAGGGTCACACTTTTCGGTTTTTGAAAATGTAGTTTGCTTTTATTTAATTATGCGACCAAATGAAGAATCCCTCATACAAAATTCTATTATTGGCGATATTTTATAAATTGAATTACAAAATGTTGGTTTTATTCTCCATATTGTTTCGATTATGTGGGTGTAGAAAGGCTTCTATCATTTACTTCCAACCCTTTCTCTGTCTGTTTGTGTATATCTATATCTGATCTGTTTAATCCAAATTCTTTCTCTGCTCCTGTTTTACTTTACTTATGTCTGTAATCTGTATTTTTCCCTCTGATTTTCTTTAAGTCGGTCTCTGTTTCCTCACAGATTGTACGTTGTTATTAATCCAATCCGTTTCTTCTTTCATTAAAATGTTTCTGAGCTTTCTGTATTGTGTTTAATGACTCTTTCTGGTTTTCTTGATGTACATAATGTATTTTCTTTTCTTTTATTTATATTGATCTTTCCGTGTAATCATTTTCACCTGTCGATTCAACTCGATCAATTATGACGTAGCATTTGTCATATTTCAGTGCCAATGTAGTCGAACTCCGGTATGTATTTTCTTTTCTTAAACACATAATCCAATACGAAATATATAGTGCAGTTGTAATATAACGACTGAACGTTTTCATTACTGAATATTAAAGTAATAAGTATTGTCGTGCAGATACAGATAACAAATAATATTATAATCAATTTCAAAAGCATCCAACTTAATATAAATTCTTAGCCAACCTATTTTATTTTCATATAAACACATATATGTGCAGTTTGAATGATGACTTTATATTTAAAATTTAATTGTATCACAAACTTTTCTTATTGAGATGTGTAATGTAGAATTACCAGAAACTACTATTTTTATACACCACTATCATTAAATATCAATACAAACAATATTCTCCTGCATACCATCTGCATTTCTATATTGTCATAAGTTTACCTGCACTGCTTCGTAATACCAAATAACTCACCTCGTTTACCCTTAATCATAATAGACCACAATAAAAACCTTTAAAGATAAGCATGCCAATTCCTGATTATTTGCAAAGAAATTCGTGATATGGAAAACGTTTTTGAACTAATTAGGTCGAAATTTGTTTCGATTTATAAGACTTTATCTAACTGAACATTAAAAAACTCCGTGTATGAGTGAAGTGATGAAATCTTCGTATATGCTAATTAACATAAAAGAAGTACTGCTAGACATATCACGAATCTCAAAATAAAGTTCAACTCATGAGTGCATTTTAATCTTTGTACCATTACCTTCAACCCCTCGTATTGTAGTAATTTCCTTACTACCAGATCAAAGTAGGAAGTAGTTTTATTGCGCTATGAAAATAGACAATTCCCTTGTCTCCTGTGTCACGACTGATAAATGGGAGAGGCGTAGTACCGCTTGCTAATATTGAATGGCCTTAGAGTGAAAGTATGAATGAAAATAAAATATTGATTGAATCCCCGAAATGTGCCACAGTAGCCTCTTAGCTTACAGTTTATTGTAAATGAGTAAATTTGGACACCGAACCTCTGCAGAGAACGAAAGGTAAGCAACTAGTAAAAACAGTGTTATTTATCTTAACAATTTAGTTATATTTCGTCTTAAGTAATTTTATTCTTCATTAATAGTCCAATAGTTAATATTATTAGATAAATAATTTACCATGATTATAATTATCAGCATTATAATATATAAATAATTTCGACGATATTATAAATTATATCGTTTGGGCCGTTCTAAGAATATGTGAAACTAATCATGAATAACAGAATCTTAGCATTAATATAAATAACGTAGATTTTTCAGTGGCACAATGACATGACTTTGTCTCAAGGGGATGTTCCCAACTTCACACTACAGCTTCGCTAACCTGCGAGGAGGTTCGTCCTTTTAAGAGAGAGCATCGAAGAGCTTTTATGAACTCCCCGGGATAAGAAAGCCTAAATCGTGGGTGAGTGGAGATTTGTCCTAGCTCTAAAACTTGTAGCCGACCGCTGTATAAGATGGGTAAACTAGTCCTATGAATCTTTATCTTACTACTTTTTTTAATGTCAGTATTTATTACAAGATTTACAATGCATATACGTTTGGTACAAGAAAATGTTTCATTTTTATATTGAATAATATATGCTTATTAAATCAGATTAAATGGATATATTTGTGGATCTTCCAACCTAAACGAAACCATTCCAATCAATATTTTATTTTTAGTGATATTTTTACAATACATGTTTTTAATAAAACATGATAAATTAACACTATCAGAATAAATAATGTTCATTTTTGTATGATAAAATTACACAGATTTCCAATATGTTACTCCTCATATTTTTCAAATTATCTTTTCTGCGTTTATTACCTTATTTTGTATCCATTAAATGCTTTATTTGATATCTATAAATATTCAAGTTCCTCAACAAAAGTTAGTCATTTTCGTAGGTCTCTTGCTGACCTTGTGTCTAATAATCATGAAGTTTTGAGAAAACGATCTTTCATAACAACTGTCTTTCACCACGTGCCGTTTTTACTCTTCATCCTACGTGAAAATGACTCAGAACTTCACACATCTCTCTCAAATGAAAGTGATAATCACTCCTGCAGTACGAAACCTTTCTTTCTAACTACTTGTATAAACGATGAAAATTACTATTTACGAGTTTGTATGCGATCGATAATTCAAGCACTCTTCAACAACCTAAATCCTTACTCTCGGCTTTGAGTGCAGTACGTGGTACTAAAAATCTGTAAAAAATTTTTCAGATATTTACTCATTGAATTGTTTTTAGAATTCAATAAAAGCTACACACAAATACATTTCTATTTTATAATAAAAATATTTTCAAATTGTATTTATAATTCAGAAAATTTTAGACGTAGAACTGTGCCGTCTACAGTAACTTTCAGGTTACACTACCTACTTGATGTGTTAAGTAAGAAATAAGATATTATATGAAGAACTTCCAAAAAATGTTGTATTTAACAGAATACTCTATAATACTAAAATTATTTGCCAATATATTTTCGAAGTCCTGGAGCACAATGTAATGTATTGCTAATGTGATTTCTTATGCTCCTCAAAAATTAAAATAACTTAGTTAAAATAACTTTGTCTAAAATTGAATGGAATTTTGTTATGAAAAATGAGTTAATAAAATTATTAGCTGAGATTCTAAAAATACATGAAAAGTAAAATATCAACTTATAGCTAGGTAAATGAACGAATAAATACTTGCAGACTATGTGATCGATCCGTCAACAGTGGCTAATCTCTTTAACCAATACTTTTCGAGAATTGCTGCCGATCTCACTAAGGGTCTTCAGGCACAAAACTCAAAAACAGACAGTTCACCCAAAATTTTAGACACAATGTTCGTTTCCGAAACTTCTTCCTATGAAATTCTCAAAATAATCAGGGAAACTAAAAATAAATATTCGTCCGGTTTAGATGAATTCCCGGATTCTTTGTTAAAGACTTGTGCGTATGCCATTATACACCCGTTAACTCACATATGTAATGCATCTTTATGCACTGGAACGTTTCAGGTATTTTCAAAACAGCTAAAATTAAGCCGCTTTTCAAAAAAGGCAACAAAATGAAATTCAAAATTATCGGCCCATTTCTCTTCTATCAGTTTTTCAAAATATTAGAGAACTTTTTACGTACGAATGGAAACCTTTCTCACTAAACACGACGCGCTTTCAGATTGCCAACATGGATTTAGAAAATCAAAATCAACGGAAACAGCTATATTTTCTTTTCTTAAAGATGTCGCCTCATCATTGGATCAAAACGAGGCACCTATTGGATTATTTTTAGATCTCTCAAAAGCTTTTGACGTCATTGATCATGACATTTTACTTTCCAAATTACCTTCATATGGAATTCGTGGTATTGCTCTAGATTGGTTATGTTCGTACCTTAAACAACGATCTCAGAGAGTTGAAATACCTTACTGGAATGATGGAACATTACGTACGCACCTTTCCGACTCTTTGCCCGTTGCATGTGGAGTTCCTCAAGGATCGATTTTAGACCCTACTCTGTTCCTACTTTACGTAAACGATATGCCCTCGACGATTCGAACGGAAGAACGGTTCTCTTTGCGGATGATACGAACATCCTTTGCAATAAAGAAACCGTAAATAGTACAATATCAGATGTTTCAAATTGGTTCCGAAAAATCAAATTAATAGTAAACGAAAGAAAACGGTTTTAATGCAGTTTTCCATTTCAAATAAACAATTCTGTGCTCCATTGAAAATGAACAGTGTACCATTGACTGATGTTAAGGCAACAACATTTTTAGGTCTCTCAATTCAGTCAAACCTTAAATGGAACGTCCATTTAAATGAATTGAACACAAAATTAAGTTCATTATGCTACGCGTTCAGAATTCTTGCAAATTCAGTCAGCCTTCATACTGCTCGTTGTGTATACTTCGCGAATGTTCATTCCCGCCTGAGATATGGCATAATATTCTGGGAAATACATCTTATAGCTCCCAGACTTTTAGATTACAAAACGAATTGTACGAATAATAACCAAATCCCACCCACGTGATTCATGTAAGCCTCTCTTCATTAATCTAGGAATTCTACCATTACCGTGTCTTTTTATTTACGAATCAGTGGTTTTATAAAAATGACTTGCTCAAGGGCGGGAATATATTTTCAGAAAATGCCGAAGTCTGTTACTATAACACTCGACGTAGAAATCATATTCATCAGGTGACAGTATCAACAGCTCATTACAAAAATTCACATACAATACATGTACATTATTTTACAACACTTTGCCAGATGACATTAAACGATTAAATTCAATAGAAAAGTTTAAATCCCAAGTGAAATCGTTTCTGCTGCATAACTGTTTCTATACAATTAGAGACTATACTGAGCATCACAAGAAAAGTAACATTAATTTGAACAATGATACATAATGCATTATTTACCATTTGGACTGTATAAATGAGTATAAACAACCTGTAACAACTATTGTACTACAGCTTCCGTGTCAATGACCCCCATCTCGATCAGGTTTTTCGTCCAGTTTCCCTGATCCATTGAGCAAATGCTGAGATGGCCCCTTGTTTTGCTTCTGGACATAAATGTAACTTCATTTTCTGTGCACGTCTTCTAGAATTCAGTGGGAAATACAATTATTCAAATTATCGTTTCCATGTTGTCGCGCAGGAAGTAATAAGAGCCAAAATTTATTGCTTATTTATCTTTGAAAATAGATTTTATTACGTGGAATTTTTTTGTTTGTTTTTCTCCTTTCAAAATTCAAAATTTATTGCTTATTTATCCTTGAAAATAGATTTTATTACTTGGGAGTTTTTTCTCCCTTTCAAAATTCAAAATTTATTGCTTTATCCTTGAAAATATATTTTATTACATGGGAGTTTTTGTTTTTTCTCCTTTCAAAATTCAAAATTTAAGTAGTATATGACTTAGTGTAGGGATCACAGAATTTTGAAAATGTGCACACAATTCACTTTTCCCATAGCACGTCATACGCAGTTTTTAACTGTTTTTGACGTAAAATAAAATAAATAAACAGACTAAAAATTGAAAGAGGATACCTAAGTATTATAGCTGTGTATACGCCAGAAGAGAGTAGGACGGAAATATCATACGATTTCTACAACAAATTACAAGATGTATTAGAATCCACGAATAAGAATGATTATATTCTAATTGCTGGAGATTATAATGCAAGATTTGGACAACAACCTATCCCAAAACTAATTGGAACGAACGTCGAGCCGACATTGAACCAAAATGGGAAAATTTTAAGAGATTTTATTAATTTTCATGAACTAAGAATAGAGAATTCCTTTTTTAAACATAAAGAGATACATAAATACATTTGGGCAGCCAGAGGAAGCCACTCAATAACAGATCTGTTCGTAACCAATGGAAAGTTAGGTAAATGCTTTGAAGATGTAAGAGTTCTAAGGGGGAAAGAGATAGGATCTGACCACTATCTTGTGCGAGGTAGAATAGGCCTAAAAACAAGATGGTTTAAAGGTGGTAAAAACAAATCAGATCATAATAATAATTTAAGTTGAAAATTATCTTTTGAAAGACCCTTCCATACAGGACTGCATCAAGAAAGAATAAAACAATATCTAAAAAATGCAACGACGAATCATAATATAGAAAATGAATGGGAAGATCTCAAAAACCTTATTGAAAAAGTGGCTGAGGAAGTCCTAGGGAAAAGAAGAAAAACATAAAACGCAAAGGACTCTATATATGTAATGAAGACCTAAAAGAGGCAATTGCAGAGAAAAAGAAATTATACTTAAAATGGTTGGCCAACAAAGAGTCGCAATCCTTAGAACTCTATAAGATTCAATGCAGGAAAACAAAAACCCTCGTAAAAATCGTAAATAAAGAAATCTGGGACAAATATATATCAGATATTGAGCATGATATTCACGGCAGGCAAAGAATGGCCTACAAAGCTATGAAACACCTGAATAAAGACGAAAAAGATGCTGCAAAATTACAGACTTTAGACGAAAACGAATGGGTAAACTACTGTAAACCCCTGTGGCATGTTGATGAAGAGGATGAAGAAGAAAAAAGAATATATGACAAGCCAGTCTTCCATAATGCAGTGGATAAATTAGTATCTATTGAATTAGAGAAGCACCAACAAATACTAAAAATAAGAAAACACCAGGAATATCAATATGGAATTGCTTAAGTATCTTCCAGCTGAAGCAAAATCTAAACTGTTAGATCTATTTAACAATTGCTGGACACACAACATAATACCAACGGAATGGAAGACAGTTCTAGTTATCCCTATATTTAAAAAAGGATTACGAACAGTATGCGAAAACTATAGAGGTATAAGTCTGCTGAATACAACTTACAAAGTGTATGCTAAAATAATTAATAATAGACTAAGCAATAACTCTAAAGAACAAACGATTCAGAAAAGGAGATCGTGTACTGATAATTGTTTGTGTTAAAGCTATTAATTGAAAAGAGACGAGAGTTCAATCTAGAAACATGTATGGTCTTCGTAGATTACGTAAAAGCCTTTGATAACGTTCTGAGGGGAAAATTATGGTCAATTATGGACAGAAGAGGCATACCAAAACAGCTAATTGAAGTTATTCGAAACATGTACAAAGATACCCAAATTAATGTAAGAACAAAATCAGGTAAAATCCTCAAAGAATTTATAAACAAAGGAGTGAGACAAGGGTGCTGTATGTCACCCACACTTTTTAATATTTATCTTGACGATGCTATCAGAATATGGAAGCAGAAGATGAAGTTTTTAAATCTTACAGATAATTTTAATAGTAAAAATTTTATAATGACACTTCTGTTTGCGGATGATCAAGTTTTGATATCTGATAATGAACACTCTACAAAGAGCTCTGTATGAACTTCAGATAATTGTAAAAGAATACAATTTAGAGATGTCTGTTCAAAAAACTAAGTCAATGGCATTCCAAGGGAAATATCCAGTTAGACAAGTTAGTGGTTAACAACCAAACTCGAAAAGTAAGTTCATTCAAGTTCCTAGTTTGTGATCTGTCTTTCAAAGGAGAAATAGATGCTGATAAGAAAATTGAAAAATTAACAGAATGTGTGGAACTATTAGGAGGACACTGAAAAGTAAAGTCAGGAATGATACACTCATGAAATTTTATAAAACCTTAGCAGTTCCTTGTGGGCTATATGGATGTGAAATTTGGACTATGGACACAAAAATTAGAAGCAGGATTCAGACTGCCGAAATGAAGTTTTTAAGTTGTATTGGTGTCACAAGGAAAGACAGGATTCGTAATGAAGAGATACGCAACTACCAAGGAATGGATCATCTAAATGAAAAAATTGACGAATATAGGAAAGCATGGAGAGACCACATAGACAGAATGGAAAACAGGCGAATGCCAAAACAGATTCTGAAATACAAGCCAAGAGGTAAAAGGAGTATAGGAAGACCGAAGAGAAGATGAATGGACCAATAATGAGACGCAACGGAACGAATGTTCTGATGCTTCTAAAAAATATGTACTCCAGATCAGATGAAACAAGAACATAATCTAGCCTTTTCTTGATGTGAATTGAGTCTGCTCAATATGAGTACTTCTATAACGATAATTGATTGTTGACAAAAAAATCAGTCCATGACCTTGCCAGCTATTATAGTAGAATAGTGAAATATTTGAATGAAAAATAATACTTCAGGACTTCATATAAGCGGTTTTTCGTAAAATATCCTTTCCTTTCAATTGTCTTAAGCTCTGTGGTATAGTACTTTTTCATTTAGTATAACAGCGAAAGTTTAAAAGTGCATCTATTAGGCTTCCCTAACTTTACACTATTAATATTTTCGGGAATTAAGGATCTGGCTTCTTCTAATTTGTTATTCGGCAAAGTATTGCAGCATGCTTTAGCAAAGAGGTAAAAAATATTTCCTTTAAATTTCTATTCACAGTTCTCAAATAAAATCATGGATCTTCTTTATATTCTTCTGCAATTTTTTCTTAATATAATTTAAAAACATTTTTGACAATGTACGCGCGATTAGTTCAGAAGACGGGATGGATGCGAATAGAAACAAATTTCATGTTGACACTTTTCAAATTAAGAGGCACAAATATGATGGGTGTGCAATCGATTTGTTGCAAAAAAATTGTAAAATAAATGACATCAGAATACATACATTGGACGTAAGAAATAAGTTACTTTTTACAAAGTATTTAATGAGTATTTTCCATTTTCTTAACATTTAAACAAAACATTTAAATGCAATCAAAAATGTAATACGAAACCAAAAATGTACATTATAATTCCATATTTTCACAGGTTTCACTAAGCGCTCAATGACACTTCATTTTGTCTGTACTTCATCGTGTCTGTACTTCATAATTCTTTGTGATTTCTATTTCTAAAGATTTCCTTTGTGGTTTTGAAAATAATTTATCTTCCTTTCTGAAGTGACCTATTGTTTACTAAATCTCTCGCAACTTGCAGCTATCTAACAATCAGTACTTTTGTGTTTTTATTTGCATCGATTTCTCATTCATTTCACTTGCTTCAGTCCTTCTCTTTCCCTGCGTGTTCGAAGAAATATCATTTCTTCTCATCACGTGACATCTCTCAGCCACAAAGCTAATTATATCATCACAGACTACAGTCGGTATTTAACCAGCTATTTCAAAACATGACATAGTTGGACGGTGGCTGCTTGTGGTAAAAATGCGACCGTATCTTTCGTGCATAAGAGGCGAAAAAAAATTAATCTTCTAGATCATTCCATGCAATAGGTCGAGCACAAATAATAGCAAATTGTGAGTGCTCCTCACTTTCAATTTATCATTTTTTACCTGTTTTATTTGATTGTTTAATTTCACGACATACTTTTTCTACTTGCATCGTTTCTGTAATGCACTAATGTCTTGACGCACAAAACTTGTCAATGCCAAAAATACGTCTCTTTTGGCATCTCATTAATATCAACAGGTGCACAGGAAAGCTTGAACAATCTCGTCACATCTGTCACTGAGTTTACTGAGACCCTTAAAATTTCCATTGCCCGGTACTCTCTCGAAAAGTTCTAGAAAAACGACCCATGAAGCCGAGGAAATCGCGTCATAGCTTCTAAACACTCTAGGTTTCAACACAACACACAAGCAGCCCAAACGTGCAGATTTAATGACAACCATTGGCGTACTGAAGATTTTATCTCAGTGCTTCATTTCTGCATGAAATCATCACGCATGAAGCACTCGAATGAACGTAAAGAAACGCGTGTATTTTAAAAGTAATTTATTTTAATTCATTTTTTCAACAATAAACAAACCTAATAAATTCAAAGAACGGAAAAGGAGGGGAAGCACGTTAAACAAATAGGTGACTTTACGTTTTTCGTATCGCGAACACCAACTATAATACGGATATTATTGGCAAGGGCTCGTCGTCTGTCTCGGGCATTTCATTGTAGTCTCCACCACGAAGACACACTTTCCTCGGCTACACGAACCCTCTATATTTATGTGTGTTGTCATCTCTTCTGATACTCGAAGTACTCTCCAATCTTCTTCTTCTTCTTACTTCTTGCCACTCTGGTGAGTTGTCACACGTGCTGAAGGGGCGGGGCCTCTTTTTGTCGCGAGGCGACGTCGAGCGACGGGCTCCTCCACTCCTTCGTGCCTGGCTCCTCCAAGCCCGGGCGGCGTGCCCTGACCTGCCCCACCCCGCCCCGGGGACGCTGGGCGGGCGAGTTCCCCAGCGCGAGCGATGTGCCCGCAGCCCGCGCGCGCCGTCGCCCGCCGTCGCCCGCGTCGCCCGCGTCGCCCGCGTCGCCCCGCCCCAGCCACCGCCCTCGCAGCCGCCGCCCGCGCAGCCGCCGCCCTCACCTCCGTCGCCGCCGCCGCTGCGGGTACCAGTGCCGGCCGCCGCGCCCATGCCCCACCAGCCCCCCAGGTCGGTGCCCGTGGGCTTCAGCCCGCCTGCCTGCTGCCGTTGTGTCGTGCCTCGATGTTGTATCCGTGTTTGTGTCTGTTTCGGTGTCCGAATGTGTTCTGTGTTGTCGTGTTTGTCAATATCAGACGAAATATGGTAGTATATACACAAGTTTATTTGTAAACCATTTACACAATGTGCTTACACAATCTACGAATCACAACCAGCAAAGCAAGATTGCTCCTAATGTGGAAGCATCGCATCTTTATGTGGACACCCACATATCCATACACGTAACCTGGGTTGTTGTTCTTTCGGGGAGATTCGCCGAGTCATTTACATTGTTCGCTGGATGTGAATTACCGCGCCTGCTGAGAGCGTCACTTGACAAGCACAACTGGAGGTTTCCAGCACAAAACCCACCAGCCCTGACTTTTCTGTTCGCTCTGAGGTGTGCCCTGACCCTTACTCCAGTTGCCGCTGCCGCAATTTGTCCTCTTAATTTCATTTTTGACAGAGATATAATTGTGACACGTTCATCCCATTTCGTACCTCAGACTCATTTAGTAAATCGGAGTAAAATATTAATTCTTTCTAATCTAAACCTTGTTCCGTTCAAGTACTAACATTGACCCATATCGAAACATGTCAAAAATTATGAAGTAATGTATCTTTTGTAAGATTTTATCAGAACTAAAATATTTTAGTTTTTAATCATCATATTTTCACTATTATACAAAAATTTCTGTACCCATATTTATTTAAAATTGTGCATCACATTCCAAGTAGAAAATATGTCACTGTTGAACGTACGAGCAAAGAAAGAGTATTGTAATTTCTACATGTCCTTAAGGCAAGCGTCTGTGTAGAGAGATCGTTCCACGGTATCGCTTCGTTCACTTCGTTTCAAATGAGCTGCTGATAATTGAATGCCGCCATTAGTTCCACTAATGGATCGAGGGTGATCTCGTTGTTTGGGAACTAGCCAGATACAACGAGCGCCAAATCTCTGCTGTACTACTCGTAAAATGCACCAGCGACGCCGGACTCAAGAAACTGATCAATCGAAAGAATCTCTGCACGTAAAAGTTTCAGATGTTCTGTAAAAAGCCTAAATGTGTCACATCTATTTTGCAACGTTTGGTATCTTTTGTATTCAGCCTTGTATAAATATTTTTGCTAAGTGGCAAGAATATGTTTAAATGCCGAAATCTTTCCTTGCATTCGTTTTGTGTTGTTTCATTAGATCATTCGTTATAATTTATGTAGTAACGTGAAATATTTTAAGTCTCTATAAGTTAGTAATTCTCGGTTACAAATGGACAGCTCTTTTAACAGACAAGAATATTTTTCTGTTAAATCTCCAAACCTAAATGTAGAAAGTGGATGCAATTATTGCACTCTTTTAGTAAAGAGATTACAAAATCAAGATACTTTCGATTCAAAACGTTTAATTTTCCTTTCAATTGACCATTTGAAATCTGACTAATGCGTTTTTACATTTTAATGTATCATTTCTTTGCTTTAGTAGAGGAAATGCAAATTAACACAGCTAAATCTGGAGCAGTAACAGTGAACCGACTTCTCCAAAAAACTGTCATAGGTCAGGTATCCAGTGATATGCCACCGGAATTATTTGTATAATCCTTACTTATAAATCTCGCGCCAGTTACTGGGACAGTGCTCGCGAACTCTAGTGAGCAAGTCACCTTGTTCGCGACCTTGTTATGCCTGGTCTATATAAAAAGAGAGGGTGGAGTTCGAGTAAATGTTCTCTCCCCCTTTATGCACACCGTTTTTTATTGATTTTAACGGTAAAGAAATAAATGTGAACGCTGACATGAGCCAACGGAGAAATGGTGAGTAATTCAAGGAATGTTAGGCTCCAGAAAGTATCCCCGCCTTACAACTTAGCCTCAAAAATATTTGCTCTTCACTCTCCAGTTCTATTAAATTTTTACCGAATAATGGGAGAAAAATTATGAGTACTCAACCCAATCAACATTAACACATCTGGAAAATAACAACACATTATAAGAACGTAACCACATAGAGCGTAACAATAATGCAAAGGTCTCAGGTAGGGAGTGGAGGTTAGCGGACCCTTGTGAACTCTTCTTTTCTTTCACGGTCTTGAAATGCTTTATCCGTCTATCGTGTCAAAACATAATTGCACAGTGTTGCCTAGGTGATGATAAAGTCGAAGAAGCGGGATTGACTGAACTTCTGTGACTCCACATGAGCCATACTCTTCAGCAAGACCAACCAAACTGAAAAGATACTGCTACACAATACACTTGTATGTGCTTACGTAAATTAACTACCTAAATTCACCCTCTGCAATCTGATAAAAAGTGACAATGTAACTTAACGTAAATCAGTAATGTTCGACAAATGTCTTCACTTCTTCTGTTAAACTCTTGTGGCAATATCAGTATAGGTCAAGGTCTACCATGTTCTTCAATTTTTAATTTTTCTTTTACGTTGTTATTTTCAAAATGAATACTTAACAACAGCTGTACGCTTCTCATCTTCCTGCAGATACAATGCATGACACTACTATATAAACTCGACTACAATAACACCCTTTTAAAACGTTTGCCAAGACTCAGTTATCACTAGAAGTATCTCGGCAGCGACTGGCAGGCAGCTGGCGGGCGTGGCGATCACAAAGATCAACGATTTCAGTGTGCGAAACATTGAAAAACTTTACAAGAGAAAATTAGTATGTCTATTATTAAGACAATGTACCTTTAATTCCATAAAAAACTCATTGTCCTTATTGAATTGCATCATTCTGCAAAATTTCAACCTTATTTTCAGTTAGTTTGAATGCCTACCAAATGATAATAAACGCCGAACCTTATGTCAAATTTGAATCAATGATTTTATTTTTAATGATTGGGAACCATGTTCCTGGAGATTCCCCTTTCCCAGTTCACATTGATAGTCGCCAAAGAAAGGGTTAGCATGATTGGAGTGGGATAGAGAACGATGAAGATAGGAGGACTTCTTCGAAGAGCATGATTGGAGTGTGGTCGAGCGCTTTGGCGGTCGTGGGTGTTTTTCGCATACAGCTCTCATCGGTCTCTGTACGTCCCGTACGCATGTCGCCCTCAAAGGCTCCTTGAGCTGATTCAAACACCAGAATGAACCCAGGCGCGACGTGTAAGCGAGGGTTCTGGCCTTGGGGCCGTGCCGTGCCGCGCTGCGCTGCGCTCTCAGGAAAAGAAATCGAAGTTACAGTAGAGTGTTCAACCGAAATGAAATTTTTCTAAATAATTTTACTTCCACCATAAAGTTAATGGAAGCTGCAATTCACAGGAGGTTCTCGGAACCAATAAACCACTTCCACGCGCCGCCCCTGGCAATCAAACTCGAACAGAAGAACAAATATTCCTACAGTAAAGCCACACTCTCGGTCTCCTGAAACGAAAGGTTTGAAAAACTGGGAAACGCTTTCGAAGGGGAAATAATTAATACTTACAAATTAATACTACAGCCGATCCGGTGGCTGAGATTGCTGAGGCAGTAGTGTCGTAGCAAACTCGGACCGAAGGATCGCGGGTTCGAGTCCCGCCTCCACCGTGGGTGTATTTGTGTTCGTCGTTTCACCCCTTATCATCACCATATCGTTTGATCTTCACTGTTATCATAAAGTTAACTCCAATTGTGGTCGCTAATGACCTAGATGTTGATGCGACCTTAAATAACAAAAAAAATAGTACTACAGTAGTTAATCACCGTCGTATAAGTGAATTACCTACGAATACTAATATTTTTTTTACTACTTATTTGTGAGTTTCGCCTCAGACCACACTTAATTGCCCTTTGAAAAAAAGGATTTGGGCACAATTCATCTGAAAGTCTCATTTGTTCTGGGATAAAACAAATGTCGTGGGAAAAGATTTTCATTTAAGAATTTGGTAATGGTATGGCAATGATTATTTCCCTTAATTATTATGATGTGTCTTTTGTAACATTTCTAGAACAAGTTTTTTTATTATCAAAACAAATTTCGCATGTGGAAGAACTTTATAGTGACTATTCCATTCATGAAATTTCAGCTAATAGCGTGCAAGAACTGGAACCATATCTACCAATTAGAGACGGCTTACCATGCTTAATTACCCTTTCTTGATTCTCGCGTGCTAGGAGATTAAAATTTTGCACCAATTTTTGTTTATAGACCGACCTTATATATCATAATGGTGCTGATTTTTAAAATTCCATGCCCTTTTGTGTATCAATTATCGCCAGTTTGAAAGTAAAAGGTTTGGTTCGGCTTCTAATGATGAAATATACTAAATTCTTTACGAATGTAAACCAAGTAACACAATTAACAACAGAAAATAAGTTTGGAAACAATTTGAGAACTTTTATAAAGAAAGAAAATACTAATTAACCGCATTTACGACAAATCAAGAGATAGCAATTTTTTTGAAAGATTGGAGAGATATGATAAAATTTAATGGACAAGAATACAAAGAATGTAAACATCGAGTTCATCATCTACATTAAAAATTAACAAACAAAACGTTTCCTTTAAATTTAAATTTGAAAATTGTGTATTTAATAATTGTGTCTTTAAATAATTTTGTTGTCTTTGGTTATGTTTATTTTCTTGTTCGTCTGATGTTGTTTACATTTATTTGCAATGCAATCTGAATAAATGTAACCCATATACGAAATACGTTTATTAAAATTATATTAAGTTATATTAATGAAATTCCATTCCTGAAATAGTCCTATTAAATTCCGCTCGTGCTTTGGAAATTACTTATGAAAATTTAGAGTGGAATAGAGACCCAGCCGTACAGTGACTGACATCAAAACAACTTTTTTTTTCTTGTTTTGTTTATCTTTTATGAGACACATCATGTTTTACTTTTCTGAATACGATTGTTTTCTTTAAACACGATACTAAAATGACTACTGCGTAAATTTCTCGTTTAAGCATATATACTGTCTTTCTATATGACTGTCTTTGTCTGTGTTTGAGTCTGTGTTTGTCTGAGTCTGTGTTTGTCTGAGTCTGTCTGTCTGTGACTGTCTGCGACTGTCTGTGTCTATATCTATGTCTGCT
Organism: Teleogryllus oceanicus; assembly: GCA_964035755.1. NCBI lineage: Eukaryota > Metazoa > Arthropoda > Insecta > Orthoptera > Gryllidae > Teleogryllus > Teleogryllus oceanicus. The sequence continues at coordinate 107,835,171 of CAXIVR010000004.1, read as the reverse complement.
GTCTGTCTGCGTCTTTCTTTCTTTCCTTCTTTCTTTAATTTTTTCCTTCTTTCTCTCCTTCCTTCTGTACACTCTCTTGGAAGCCAGTGTACGGGCGTCTGCTGCGGTGGCAGGGAGCGCTTACCCACACCGTTGCTGATCGTCTTTTGCGCAGAACGCAATACTTGGGAAAGCATCGCCGTTGAGTAGGACTCAAGGCTGTAGGCTGGTAGTGCACACTTCTTATAATAAATGGAATCTCCAAGAATAATGCTAGAAACACAAAACTGAGTTCAACCGTCGATGATATCGTCAATGCACAAGAAAACTGACAGATTAAAAATTGTCATTTTCCATGATAATGGTTTTGTGTTTTCTGGAACTGTCTATATCGAGACCAAGGACAAAGCGTTTTTACTTCATAAACGGATATTTTGGGAACTTTGTATATTAAATAAATACTAGAGAAAATATACTTATAAACCTATATTTCAGAAAGGCAAAACGACGATTATTAAAATGTGTCACTTTTGTTGACCGTATATATTTTAAAAATTTAAAAATTCAATAAAATAACTTTGTAATCAAAGAAAAATATAATTCGTTCCGTTCATGTATATACGCAATTTTCGAGATCCTTGGAGATTGATATACTTAGAGTTTATTTTGTTTCGCTACTGATGATTCAGTGGTTATAATTGTTACATACAATTTCCACTATCCCCAAAAGCGGACACAAATCCCTATGCTTATCGCTGGGTGACTTTTTAATTGTGCGAATTTTGTTAGATCAGAACACATCGGACGTAGGGGTAGCCTGCATTTCGACCCTCATTTTGTTCTCTTCTGCGAGATAATTCGACACATGCATGCATTTGCAGTGCTTATCCTCGTGAAGCGAACATTCATGTGAGGATTCGAATCTCAAGGACATTCCGGCACAGTTGAGATTTCCGACATAACCTCGACCGCAATAGCATCGTTCTTTGACTCTTCAATAGCTCTTACACTTTCATTCACCTCATTTCGTTTATCACTCAAGAGGATATTGCATACAACTTCAACAAAGCTCACTCAAACGAACCAATGTGTAAACCAATGTATACAACCATGATTCAAATTCCTGAGGCCTGCTACTTCTCAAGGGATTTGCAGTAACGCCAATATGAACTTTTCATTAAATTTTACTGAAGACCAAATATTTAAAATGTTGGACTTTTGCTGAGGATAGATTCAAGGGCCACTTTTTAATCACCCCTTGCGCCAGGTGACAAATCACTGCACTAATCTGAGAAGTCAATGGCAGCATTCCACAGGTGTGGGCAGAGCTTTTAATTACACATACTTCGTTTTCTGTATTACGTTCAAGCATCTCATGAACGAATCGGTGGGTGACATTTTGCATTGCAAAGTTCTCGTTTGTTGTGTGACATACCAATATGTGGGTCATTTTTATTACATGTTATTTGTCGTAAATGGGTGGAAATGCTACGGTAAATAAATAGGAATATGGCGCCTTAGCAACGGCGCCCAAGTTGTTGTCAATATAAATAAATATTCATCTGGCATTGAAAGTGACGGCGTGGCTAGTCAGATTTGAAAAGGATTTGGGGATTGGTTGGAGAGAGCAACGATAGTCTACTACTGCGGAAGTATGGCTGAGTTTTTGAGACAAAACAGTATAAAAGGGAAGCCGAGGTCTGGAGGGCTGAGCAGTAATAAAAAAATTAACATTCTGTCATATGTCGTGACGCTGTGCTGGTCGCTCGCGGGTAGATAATTTGTGCAATTGGAACTTGTAATTTTTCATGCGACTGAGGAACGTTGGACTCCGAATACTTTACAGTGTGTTAAAAGTATAATTTGTTATTTTTCGCGAGGGAGTTCTACTAATTATTGAACTGATAGAATTTCGAACGTTCACGAACAGTTTGGACTTTAATTATTTTTACAACACGCGGAAATTAGAACTTGTGAGAAGTATATGATAGGACTCGGAAATATTCTGGACAAGTAATTAATTTGTGGAACTTTAAAACATTTCCCCTGTGCAAAGAACTGGGTATTATTTTTGCAAGTTGAATCGAACTAGAACTACGAATATTTGAAGTATTGCGGATTTGTGGTTCGGCAACGTTCACGTGGAATAACAGGAGAGAAGAACGCGGTACTTCGACTCTGGAATTCGCATCACCGGGGAGAAGAGAAGACGGTCCTTCGTGGCGACGTCGATCAAGAGCGAGCGAAGTATAGTGCAGTATAAAGGTTCGAACAAGGTCATGACCAGAGCACAGTCTTTCTGTTGTAATTTTCCATTTAAAATGTTTACATTGCAATGAGCAATAAATCCTAAGTTTCTTTTTGAAAGTAAGAAAAAACGATTTTCGTTGGCCAATTCGAGCTAATAAGTATCTAGATAAAATATTTGTTTCCAGATTCCTGGCCACTCTGTATGGATGGCAGATCGGGTAATAGGCTATCAATAGGTAATAGCCATTATTTCAGACGCAACCCATCGACCCAGCTAGCGGGACAATAATAAGTTTTCATTGAAGCGATAATAGCTAAAAAAATTATCGCAACCTTTTTCCTGGCGCCCATGTTAACATAAATTCGGAAACGGGTAACAACGAAACGCCCAATAATTGTGAGCAGTTTGTGGGCATGTTTCAGTTGAATAATGCAATTTTGTTAACTGGTTAACAAAATTCAAGCGAACTTTCTGAATTTTCTTTCTAATGAGATGAGATTCTTTGACTTATTATCCGATGTCATGTTCCCATTTTTTTATTATTGACAGAAAATGGGACACATTTTCTCAGTGGTATGGTGTTAATATGAATAATTTATTATATTACGACTATTCAAATAAAAGTATTTTATCTCGTGATTTTAATAAATGAGAATTTAATTTAAAATAGTGATGCAACTATAATATTATTTCAAGATTCCTTTAATAAATAATTTTGAATTGTGGTAATTCTGATTAAATGTTGTTGACGTTCTTAAATGAAGAAATAAAAGAGCTCATCTCCGTCAACTTAGTGTTTTTATTGAGATATCAGGCTTTACTCATTGTGTAATTTAATTTGCTATCTTATTTATATTTTCTTTTCTATACATTGTACACTGATGATGACGACAAAGCCGTCGAAAGCCGGCTATCTCAATAAAAACAATAAGTTGACGGAGATGAGCTCTTTTATTTAGACAGAAATTTATTCTAGAATTGGGCAGATGATGCCCCGTGGCAGAATGCAAAATTACAATTACAAATAAAATAATCATATAAAAAATAAATAAAAAAATAAAATAATTTTACATTCCTATATTAAACATTAAAATGCATATACACTAATATATAAATTAATATACTTACATATTACACAAATATACATACATACAAACATATATGTATTCTTTATTTCTTCTTTAAATAATTTTGCCCAGATTCTCGGTCCAAAAACCCCACCGTGCGTCTTCAAAACCAACATTTGATGTCGGTATCTCCCAAACGACAAACTATTCTCCCACTCCCTCCACGGAAGCTTTTTTAATTGACCTTCTCCGCGAACCGAGGGCGCTGGAGTGGCCCCTCCCCCATACATCTTCACCCTCGGAGAAGAGTGCGCTTCCAGCAGGGGTCGCGCTGTTCCCCTAGCAGTTCTCTGCTTTAGGGCTCGCGAGCTCGGAATGAGCATTTTAACTTTCATCTCTTCGACTTTCGTACCGATTAACGATTGATTGATTGAAATGAGTTTCAACAAATCACAATGCACCAATCCAACAACAATTAACACCATTCATCACCAACCCAACAACAATAATGCAACAATAACAGTATATTCATACATTGTACATTAAACATTTAAAATGATTAAAACTATGCTATTAGAATTGGGAGGTAATGGTTTACTTTTAGTTTCTCAATTACATTTTCCTCAATCCCCTAGAGATTACAACTGTGTGCAGTCGTGACCTTGTTGCGACCTTCGCAGCATTTCACTTCCTCGTAACACCCTGGAGGAGCTACTAAGATCATACTGCACGCCATCTGCAACCTAAACTTACTTCGTTGCATGTGGCTGCCCCCTGCTCCCTCTGGCGCCGTATCGAAGAAGGTTTATCTCGGTTTGTTTGTTTATAAGTGAGATAGCTCCTAGGTCCATCTCAGCACTTCCCTAATCATCGATTATGGCGAAACAAAAAATATAATAAATATAAATAAAGAAAATTATGACTACTACTAACACATAGATAATACACATATTTTGAAAAGTAATGTACAGACTCACAAAGAATACAAATAAATATGTTAATGTTACAGAGTTCACATTAATCTTTAATAAATATAAAAAATTAATTTCTTCTGGCTCACACGATTTTAGCATCAAATTAACAATTATTATGAATAAATTCTAATTATTGAAACTTCTCCGGGATCGCAGTTATATGTGGGTTTGTGTCGAAGAAATGTCCTAATAATAGCCTCGCTACATTGAATCAAGAATACGCCTTTGACATTCACTATTCCTCTAGCACAATACATGGATGAGTTCCATGTAAATGTTATAAGTGAATGTCAAAAATGTACCGTCAAATTAACCGTCAATGAAAGAATATCTACTGATAAAATTCTCTTGGGACGTAAACCCCAAATTGCCTCAGAGAATTGTCTCTAAATTAATAACTGTTAATTTATTATAGTGGAGTTCCTAGATCTCCGTCACGTTTTATCATGAAAGTTTGCTCGGGATTTTGTGACACTGGTGAGTACTACAATTAAGGGGGAAATAGAGATACTTGAAACCATGGGTAGAGTGGGCCGGCGACGCGTAGTGATATTGATAGGGATCTTGAAAAAGTTCAACGTTGAAAATAAACCAATTTGAACAAATCTTGAACCTTGAACTACGTGCCAATCACAAGCTCCACCCTCTTTCGTACAGCCCATCAATGAGTCACCTAAAAACTATGAAATCTCCTGTATTGTTTATCAAAGAGTAGCCATAATCCACCGAAGAAAATGGTGCATTATCCAAATACAATTTTCTATTACAGAACATCACCTTTTCTAATGAAAACCTTTTCTGACCACACAGGGAACATGGAGAAAAATTCAGTGACTCCTCGAAAACACCAATTATTTCCTTTTTCTCTATTTCTGTTTATGGTAACAACCGATGACGTCTTACAGGTGGCCCTCGAACGTGTATCCCCTTTCATGAATTTGATACGTATTGCACCCCTTTCTCAAGATCCTGGAATAATGCATTGATCTTGTACATCTTAAACAAACAGTATCGAATATTGTCAGCCCCTGCGGGCTCCAAATTTCCCATTCACGGGTTGGAGTGCAGGAAAAAAGCATGGATGCCGCCAGTTTGATAACTCAAGAAAGTCCAAGGGCTTTCAGCCAGCGTATATCTCGCCTGCTCCTCCACCCCCATTACGCAGCGACTGGAAGTTGCGCTAGACATGTGGATAGCGTTAGCCCTCTCTTAGCCACCATACGTACACCAGGTGTAGTAACTTTCACTCTCTACGAGCAGTTATGAGACAATCTTTAGTTTACTTATCTTTAGATTAATGCATCAGATAGGAGCGCAGCTGTCGGGTTTCTGAAAGCATTTATTATTCATTACGCGGGTGAAATAGACTTCCTAATTAAGTGACGATTAACTTTTACAACTATTAATATGAAATTGCAATACGAATAATGAGTCATCCTATATATAATTTACGCAATACGAAAGGTCTGTGTATACTCCTTTTTCAGTGTGATCACAATTACTTCCACATACGTGCAAAAGGATAGTCAAGTAAGCGCATGAGATCGTCAAGAGATATACCCTGGTCGCCAGGCGATTGATAGTGTTCTCCATCTAGCGAGCACGTGGGCGGTGGCGGGGTGGCGTGAGTCGAGAGGCGTGGCAGGGAGCATAGTGGAAAGGTGACTGGGGCGTGGCATGGAGCGGGGTAGGGGCGAGGCAGGTGGCAGAGGCTTGGCAAGGGTCGTGACAAGTGGCATGGCGGGGAACGAGTTAAGTGGTATGGTGGCGTGTAGCGAGGCAGTGGCAGGGGGCGTGGAGAGGGTCTATCATGGGGGGCGGGTGGCGGGAGCGTGGCATAGGATCTAGCATGGAGCTTGGGGGGGACGAGGTAAAAGAAGCGTGGCGGAGGCGAGGCATTGGCAGGGGCTTGGTTGGCGGGGTGGCAAGGGCTGGCGGAGACGAGGTAAGAGGCGGTGGCGGGAGCGTGGCATAGGGTCTAGCATGGAGCTTGAGGGGGGACGAGGTGAGAGATGTGAGAGCGGTGCCAGGGGCGTGGCAGCGAGGAGGCCAGCGGGGCTGACAGCGCGTGCTGCGCGCGCCGTGTGTCGCAGGCCGCCGTCGGGAGCCGACGCGGCCGACGCCGACGCCAGCAGCGGCGAGGGCTCGCCGTCGCCGCGCTCCGCCGCCTCCGCCGCCGCCGCCGCGCAGGGCCTCGGCCAGGGCTCCGGCCCCGGCCGCCGCGCCGCGCTGCTGCCCGGCGGCCTCGCGCCGTTCCTCGATGGGTAAGTGCGCCCCTCCCACCCCCACCCCACCACACCCCTCACTCGCCATCACGCCAGTGACAGCGCTCCCAACACCACTGCGCCAGGCATGTAGAGCAGTGGTGGCAGGAGACTTGCCATCAGCAGAGGTGACACAACAAAATCTCCTCTTGTCGCAGGTGACTACTTTATCGCACGAGAGATAGTAGTGAAACGGGCTCTGGAATTTGCACATTAGACACATTTATGTGCTGGTTAGAAAAGTAAAATAAATGAGTTTGTTGTTGTCATTTTTATTCACGTGTTTTACTTTTTTCTGGATACATTCTCTTTTTCACGTGATTGAAATATTTCATAGCCTCTGATGAATTCGCTGTTCCAGGTTTTAATAACGCTATAATTATGGAACTTGCGAATTGTGGAGATCGTCGGTTTTTTTAACACGTTCACTATCCTATGATCCATATGTGGTTCAAACATAAAACTCGGTGGTTTTGCTACGTCTGTGAACCACTTGTGGGTCAGAGACGGTTACAATTTTTATGGCAAATCTTCCCATTGAACTCCCTGTAATTGCACAAATTTTGGCGTGGACTTACTTGGACGATCATAGAATTTAGAAATGCACCAAGACGTGTGGGAAAATATTTTAATTCTTGAGAATATTACAGTAAAATGTTCTTACAGTCGGGAAGGTTTGGACGTGTGGAGATATTTTAATGTTCTCACAGGGACAGGGAACGTGTTAAATATAACGTAGTTCAGCATTCGGGCCGATGTTATTGAACAATCTATGTATACGCCCGCTGTGGCGGCAGAGTGTGGTACCCACTCTGCACTCTCTATTCGTCTGCCATAGCATATGCAGTGTATTGCAGTGTGCTATAATTCAATGAAGTTGTATGGTCCTGCGGCCAATTCGAGTGGCCGTGCGGAGTTGTGCCGCTTCTTAGGCTGGTGAACCAAACTGGTCAACGATGCTTTGCAGTTCGCAAATCCAACAATTTAACTTGCGCATTTGAACTTCCTTCCTAATGGACGAAGTGGTCTTGACTTGCGCGTTGGTGCTTCTTTTTCTCTCAATGATTAGTTACTGTCGTATTGTTATGGTAATGTGCCTTTACTTGATTTTGCATATTAATGATATTTTATTCATTATCTGTGGGAATTAAAATGGATTTAGAGATCTGTTAGGGACGAACTTTATGAGAATCGCCATTTCACGCTTTATAATGTTAACCAGTTCAGTTCGTATATGCACATAAAAATGACATCATGTTCATCCATTACTGTTTTGAGTATGTTGTGTTTCGTACGTTTGTGAAGAATTACGTGTACAACACCGCTCTTTCTCCGCATTTAAAGGGCACGCAAACTGAACAGAAGAACATTTCTGTAATTAATACTACAAGATACTTTATTTTCCCCAACTATTTTCACTGCCATTCGTTAACACATTTTAATCCACTGACTTTATTACTTTCATACAATGAAAACAAAAGTAAACAAATAATTATTTGGAAAAATTTGAATATCTGAAAAAATATTGGATTTCTTGTCTTTTCTTATATCGTACTAACGGATGAATCTAAATCAATTTTTTACTCAACTCTATCAAATATTATCTTAGAACGTATACATGTTCCTTAAAACCTTCTAAAAGTTTCCAGCTAAATTTGTGATATACTTTACAGCAATATTGTTCATATCGGAATAATACGTATGGTCATATATTTAAATTGAGAAAATAATATGTTATATTTTAAGAAAACATATAATGACGTTGCATTTCCGATTAGTCTATACATGTGATTTTTAAGGCGAATCGAATTATTCCTTTCCTAAATCGTAAAATTTATTAAATAAAGTATTTATTATATAAAATCCACTGGTTGTTTTATAATGAATGATTGCCGATATTTTCATTAATGATATTTGCACTTATTTAATTACAGAAACGTCAAATTCTGTGTATTTTTCGAAGACAGACTTACGTATACTTCGAAAAAAAGGATCAAATAGGCTAATTGATCGGTAGCATGCGTCAGCAGATCTCACTTGTTTGCCCATATGAGGTGTCTATTTTGGAAGGTGCACAAATAATGTGTTTCTAACTCTGAGAACTGTTATATTGCCTTCCTTTTAATAATTCATTTACTGATACAATAATTTATACACGTAATCTGTATAAAAATGAAGGAACAGGTTGCAGGAGATCCTGTGAATTCACCTCATAAAACCCTTCCTCACCTTTTGAGATTGCTTCATAAAACCATTTACAAAAATATCATGTACATTTTAATGTGTATTCAACTAAGTCATTTTTATTTTAACTCGCGTATCATTTAAAATAATGAATTTTATTTTCTGAATTTTAACTATAAAACTAAAATATTTGAACTTTAAAAAAATATGTGGTGTTCCAGTCTTTCTGAAATGTTATATTCACGGGTAGTTTCAGGCTAAAAGAAATTATAAAACTATATGAACTTTGAAGATACATGTTTTGCTCGTGAAATTGCTGTGTGGTATGTCGTTCAAATGACAAAATGCATGTGCTTCTCCTTAATGGAAAAGCATCGTTTAATTCCCATAAATCTAATTGGTACGATGATGTATCGGCAGACAATGTAATCCGCCAATTTATATTAATTCATACAATGCACTAATGAATACAATTTTAACTCAATATAATTTGTCCAATAACAGTTGTGGATATTCCTATCTCCAATATAAGCCTCAATATTCCACGATAATTAAACGATATTCGTCCAATTGAACATACTTTCTGATGAAAATACAACAAACTAAACTTATAAAGGACATTCTCGAAGGGATAAAAATGATTGATCAACTGCATCAAATGTTTTTATTTATATGAATATAAGTAAATGGTCGGATTATGTCATAATAAATTTCCGCAATATGAAAAACGTATTTTTTGAACATATTTTCTACAGTTAAATTTAACACGCGTAGGTTAAAATTAGAACATAGATGTCAACAATACATTTTATTCTGAACATTGCCAATGGATTAAATGATTCGAATGATCAAATGACTCGTCTCGAGAAAACATTTTCCGTTTCATATCCGCCGAAGTAAAAGCATCTGATGAAAAAAGGTTTTCTGAAAATCATTACGAAATAAATCTCTTTATGGCGAAACACCAATTCTGCACGTGGTTTTCTGGTAGGGAGTCCCAAAAAGTCGATTTCTTACCAGCCGCTCCTTCGTGGTGTAATTACTTCAATTAAGAAAAACCCTGGATAGCACAGTCGACGAATCATCCTCGCCAGTTCCCAGCCTCCCGCTGGGGAGGATTGCACAGTGCGAACAATACATACAGCTAGAGATGGTAGATTTTAGCAATTGCTAAAATGCAAAATGTTACCAAATGAGAAAATTAGTAATTTTATGTTTGACGATCGGTGCAGTAAATTTCTGAAGATTTTAATGTGCAATGTGATCCAATGTGAAATCTGTCGCAAAAGGCGAAATGGTTGTGAATCTGCGATATAATTGCTAAATTGTATTTTATGGTTTCCTTGGCGTTTTATCTCTAACTAGGGATTTAACATCGACAGCACATCGATGGTTGAAAACATTTATTTTGACAGCGGCCAACAGCGTAGATGCTGAACGATTTTTCAATCAATATCGTTAAAATGTTACTGACAGAAGAAATAGGCTAAATGGATTTAAATTACTTCTTTCAATGTTTATTGAGTTCCAAAGTAGCAAAATATTAAATTATTTTCCCTTTTTCTTTCAAGTTTTTAAATGGGGAAATCAAAAAAGCATCAAAATAACATTAATCTTAAAGAGACCTCTCTTAATAATAATAATAATAATAATAATAATAATAATAATAATAATAATAATAATAATAATAATAACGCTTACTTAGGAATGCATAATCAAGTTGCGAAAATCATGCACAGGGCAAATGCAATAGAGCATAAATTGTTGAATGAATCGACGCCGCCATTCTAAACCCCTCTCCAGTGCTGGAAACAAGTTCCACCCTTTTGTACTTGGACAGACCAGTTCTAACTGATCGTACTGTCGATTACAATAGGACAGATGGATCCTTACAGATAAAAAGAAGAAAGAAGGAGTAATAATAGGCATCGCAGTACCATTATTCCACGACATTAAACAGAAAGAAATAGAGAAAATTTCGAAATATGAAAACTTATCCTATGAACTAAAGCATGTTTGGAAATTAAATGCTTCCAAAGCATACTCACTCGTGATATCGGTGGAAGGCCTGGTTAGTAAAATCTTCCTAAAAAACTTAACAGAATTTAAACTACCCAAAAACGTTCTGAACATGGGACCGCCGGTTTGTTACAAACAGCCCATATCGTTAGAAACTTTTTGTCTTAAGTCCAGATATAAGATGAAATTCTTCTTCTGTGACCGAACCTGTCCCCAAAACAACTCTGGGGAAGGTGAGCATTTTTACCTGCAAACATAGAGGAGAAAAAGTAGGGAAATAATAATAATAATAATAATAATAATAATAATAGTAATAATAATCATCTCAACAGGTGCTAAAAATCCCAGAATTTTAATTTCTATTCTGTTATAAAATGGCATAGTCTTGTTTCCAAAATGCTAAATTCTATTTTCACTACATATAGCGTTCGCCCAAGATGAAGCGTTTGCCTTGCCACAGCGAGGCGAGCCCAGCCCACGCCGGGCGCGGACTGCGCAGCCTGGCGCATGTACTGCGCTCTGTTGCGGCCAACGTGTAACTCGAGAAGCCTTGATTCCATACAAGTGAAATTTAAGCCCATAACATCCAAGAATCCCTGATCCCAATAAATATCATTATTTAAAAAGATACCCGAACGAATAACCCTGTGTCCAGAGAGAACTGGGCCACCGAAATGAAATTTTCCTTAGAGGAGAGACTCTTCCTTTAGGACGTATTCGTTTGTTGGAATTCTACCATCCGTGCATGTGTAAGCAGTGCGTGGATGCTAGTGACAGTCCAGTGTTGTGGAGCATAACCTTCCAATTTACGTGATGTAATCGCTTGATAACTTTTATTTTGGGTATTATTGAAAGTTCAGGCGTACACAGGAAACCCTCATTCAGATGAAGAGCTGCTGCACTGTATTGAGAAAATCGGCCCAATCCCACGTAATTGTTTCAAAGAGTAAATCAAAATGTTTTAGAAGTTTAAAAAATGCTTACGAACCCATGGACACCACTTTCAGTGTCTTCTTAGGAGAAGTTGAGGCGTTAAGCACGCATCTCAACACGGGGTGAAATCAGCGCTTCGCCGGGCGACTGCCGACTCAACTCGTCAGACGACACTTCCCGGTTTTCGGCGACCGATTTGTCCACACTGTATTTTTAGTTCTATGCAACTCTCAAAATGGATCCTACCTTGATAATGACAGATCATTTAAGGGGTTGGTTTCAGAAGTTTTAAACAAACAGATATTTATCCATTCGCTTAGCGCATCGTTAGCTAACGCATGAACTTGCATAAACAACTCCACGTCGCAGTAATACATAAAACTTCTCTGAGACTATCCAATCAGAAGTATGTAGGAAAGATTGAATCCGCCCAGGTTACATCAACACTGCGGCTGACATCAACATTGCTGAGCAGATATCATGTGGGTGTAATTGGATTCGGTGATGTAACGGTTAGTGTATCGAACAGTTATACAGTTAAAACCCAAGTTCAAATCTGATATAAGCCGTAGATTTTTAAGGGCGAATCACTTCTAGGACTTCCTTCGGAGGGGAAGTAAAGCCGACTTCCCGATCTAAAAGATGCATTTGAGTTCATTTGAAATTGTCGCTCATGTGTACCTTCTTTCTTTGTGCTAGACGGCGAAAGGAGCTTGGCGAAATTTGCGTGGTCAGGCAGAAGTGCAGGTCTGATGACCTGAACCTTGCCACCTAAAATAAAGCAATCATTGATTGATCCCATCGCGGTGACTTTCTTTCTGAAGTCCTCCCAACCCTCAAGAGATGACAGGCCACCCTCGATCAAGAATGTCTTCGCTCATAGCGGGCGCAGAGTTTGCCTGGTATAATGTTTCGGTTCATATTTTCATGACCCAATTACACATTTTGTCAAATCAATGTAATTTTAAGACTTCTACGTATATCGCTACATTGCGAATTTAGTGCTTGATGGCGGCCCTCTTTATGGCAATTCTCTCTGTGCTAATTCGATCGATGCTTTGTTGACAATCCGTCTCCAAGCTTTACTGCGTATCGCACACCTATTTCTTACGCGTCCACACTCTCGACTCCTGGTAATCTTTTGTCTAGTGCAAGCTCTCCGCCTCTGAACGTAGTTTTCTCCCCTCATATTAAATATTTTGTCTACTACTAATGTATAAATTACATACATGAAAAAAAAACTTTAAACGAAACTGTTCAAATACGTGAATTTTGTAGCTTTCGCTTATAATATAATAATAGCATTCACCACCATGGACTAACTGTAAAAGAGAAGTGCTGATACAGAACAAACTTCATTAATATTTAATCACATTTTGAATCATTCTGTCAGTTAATGTGTTAAACAAATTGTGAACGATCTCGATTGTGAATTTCTAATTGTCTAATATCACGTGTTGTGCCATTTTATCTTTCATTTTGTATTTCCGAATGTCGTCATCCTCCTTGGTATGGTTGCGTCACTATTCTCCGCTATCAACGTTGAGTAAGTAGTGGCGTCTACAACTAAACCCCCCGGAAGGAGTGTGTCCCAAGGGATTGGGCAACCGCGTCGTTTGACGCCGTTTGGAAGGTGTCCAGATGTGTTAATTTGGAACGACCGGGCCGGGTCTCTGCCGAGCGTTATAATACCAGGGTTATTAAGTTGCTGATCACGCGTTGGTGAAATGGCAGTGCTGTTGAGATCGGTGCTGTCGGACACTTCCCACAAATTCTTCTCTGATAGCCATTGTTAATGATGATTCCTGGGGCTAAATTTCATTATATAGCCCGTTTACAATTTTTTATGCATTTTCTGCTCTTCCTTTTTTTTATCATTTTCGCTATCCAGTGTACTGTACACAGTACGCACTGTATTACCCTCAAATCGGTAGTACTCTTAATGAATATGAGTTTGAATTCACTAAACATGCGTTTGTGTTTCGTCTTGAGAATGTTTCGCCTAGTCACTATGTACAATGTATACAGGCAGTTGAATATAGATTGGTACCAGTTTCTCTCGAAAAGTTTCTAAATTCTATCACAGGATGTTAGATGCGGTCAAAACAAAAGAATATCGTTTAAGAACGGTTCAATACAATTTTGATCATCTAGAAATAACCATTCTACATATTAAGAAACTACATAAGAAAAACAAAAAATACTTCAAAAGCACACGCAATCACTGACATAAAATGGAGCAATACAAAAGCAAAGACTTAGGATAAATTAATATAATATGCCTCCAAGTAACGTGGGATCGAATTGGATGTGGTTTGGGCAGAAAATAAAGCGCCTCTCATTTTTTTCTGTCGAAATTACGTTCAGTCTCGCTTTAGAAGAAAACATTCCAAACAGGACTGTATAAAGAGAACTCGAAACCCTACTGCTTCAATCAGATCGTTCTGAGATGTGATTCGACAAATATCGTTGTGCTACGTTTTTTAATTTCGCGTTTCCCGTAAACCCTAGCGAATGCCACGAACGCCTCGCCGCTTGGTAATTTCGCGCGCGCTGGCATCCGATGAGCCCTTGCATATCCCGTACGCGAGCGGGCATTCACGCGGCGAGTACCGGCGCAGAAGGCCGCGGATGCCAGGGCGACGACACCTGACATTTGGCGCAGCGCACGACCGCGGGCGCTGCGTCGCCCGCCGCGCCCTTCGCGCCCCCCCCAAACCCCCCTCCCGCCGTAAACCCCGACCACCTGCCCGCCCGCCCACCCAGCACTCATCCACCCACCCTCCCGTTCACTGATGAACCCACCCTCTCTCTCGCCCGTAAACACCGGGAGCGGTAGGAACCCACGCAGCCCACCCAGTCACTCATCCACCCACCCTCCTAGGTCGAATTCAGTCGCTGTCTGGAGAAGAATTCTAGCGGCCGGCTGCTCTGATCGGTAGTTTCCGTGGTTTCTGCGATCAACACCAGGCGAATGCCGGAGCAGTACCCTACCAAACGGGCCTCGGACCGCGCGCGATCTGTTCGTCCTCTTCCTTGTCCTATTCTCTACCCTTACACACACACTTACACTATCATGCACTACACTACCACATATTCCGAGAGACCGGTGGGGAGTTTAGAGCCTGTCGAGGCTGGGGTGGTGCCCCGCTGGTGGGAGAGTCCTGGTTAGGGGGAAACCCCACTAGCCGACGGTAGGTCGGCGCCGGATCTCGCCATCCAGCGGGGGAAGATCACCGCCATCTCCCGAGAAAAAACATGCACTACACTAACGGGACTAATGACCAAACCAATTGACGCGCCCGGAAACACGAAAAATGAATCAATCAATCAACTCGCCCGTAAACCCACGCAGCCATCTGCCCGCCCGCCCACCCACTCATCTACACACCTTCGCACGCGCCGATAACCCACCCACCCACTCGCCCGTAAACCCACGAAGCCACCCGCACGCCCGCCCATAAATCCACTTGCTCGCACGCCCACCCACCCATTCACGCTCCCACTCGCCCGCTCAGCCCCCCGGCCATCCGCTTGCCCATAAACCTACCCATCCGCCCATAAACCGTCCAACCCACCCCCAACCGTTCGGCCCACCCTTCAGTCCGCTCTCCGGCTCGCTCTCCCGCCCGCCCGTACCTGTACGTACCTGCTCACTCCCAAGCTCATCAGCCACAAACGCCCGGGCTCAGTCAAGTGCTGGCTCTGTTGCCGTATTCACCTGGCTTCGCCCGGCTCTCTGCTGCCCGTCCCATGACGTATGCCTTCGCTCCCGCGCATGACCGCTCGTCCATCAGGTCATTGCCTGCGAGAATAACAAGGTCATAATAAATATGAATCACATTTCTAGTTTATTTTTTTCCATGGCCGAAGTCGATTTGTATACATAAGGGTAATACGTAAGAAAATTTTTTTATTGTGAAAAAGACGTACTCTATGCTAAATAATTTGATAAAATATATATTTCTTAAAGTATATGTAATATGTGATGACATAAAAGATTCGTTTTTACAGACATTTAGAATGTTTTGATTGATAATTTTCTTTCCCAATTACGCCGCTCCATAAAAGTAGATGATATAATGCATTTATTCATGTTTGAGTTCTGCCTTAACTATTCTAATTAATCTTACTTCTAAATTATCTTACAAATGTTCTTAACATTTACCGAAATCTTCAGTCACTTACTTCACCGGCGCTAGATATAACTTTTTCTCATTTTATACCTTAATATGCCCGCTAATTAAAATTCCCGCTAATACTATTCATTAAGCTTTCTTTAGGCTTTTTAAAGTAAAGGAGATGACGCTGTACGCCTGACACCGTTTTTACGGTATATTGTGTAGCGTATACGAATTTTTTATAAATATTCTGATAACAAATATTTATATCCAGTTCTGAAAAATATCAGCAGGGAAAAATTAAAATTATCACTAATTTTAACACATAAACCTCTAAACTTTACTACATTTTGAGTCGAGAAATCTACTAGCTTTATATCTGTTTCTAGTTTGACCTATGTTTCATATTACTAAATGTAGCCTTGTAAATATAACTAATAAATGTAGCCGAAGGCTTCCGCTTCCGGATAAAATATAAAGCCGTGGAAATCAGGAAGGTGCCGCGCCCTAGGTTCTGTAGCCAACGTTTCGGTCATCTCCCGGCGACACTTTTCATGGCCATTTCCATGATGAAAAGACATGGGTGAGCTAGTCCGGCGTAGCCATTTTTGCTCCTTCTGTGTAGCACCAGTCGACGTTACGAACCACTAGACCACAACATCGTTTCGTGCATCGGGCACTTCGTTTGAAAAGCCAGACCAGACGTTGCCCGCCATTTTGCATGCAGAGCGAGACGCGTTGAGAAACATTTTGAAAGTGGCATAAAGTGACAATTTTCAACGCTGACCAACCAATAATAACACGATAAAGGTGTAATTGAAATAAAATATGCAATATTTTTTAATGCTTCTGTTATTTATTTATATTTTTTAATGCTTCTTTTATTTATTTCAGTGACTTGTAACAAGATGGTTGCATTTAAAATTCCCGCTAATACTATGACGCAGACTGGTGCCTGAAGCTCAATGGCTGAAGTCAGTCGCGTCGCGCAATAGCTCACCCAGGACTTTTTCATCATGGCTATCTCTCTAACTTCCCAATTTAGTAAACGTCTTCCCGTGTTTATTTCTCCTGCGCTCCCCAGCCACACAGCTTTTTTCCAATCATATTTATTTTCTGCTTTCACAGAGTGCCGTATCCCTCCCCCTGCGGTACCTCGTGCTCTCTGCGTTGGCTTTTCCCTGAAATCAGAGCTCCGCAGCCTCCCAGAGTCTCGCGCGACGGTGGCGCTGCCGGTGGTGGAGCGCGGAGGCGGCGCGCAATCCAAGGGCTGCGAGGCTCCGCGCGCAACGCTTTGAGCGCGACGCCGACGAGTCGTTTTAACCGCAGAACAAACAAGCGCGAGAGGGTTTGAAATTCTAACCAAGGTACATTAATGTAAATTGAACGCCGAGTTTGCATAGGGGAGTTCGCGAATTCCAAAATGTAAAAACTGTGTTGCTGTTGCTTTGCTTATGCTCTTTCAAGTGCAATTTCCAAATGTACACTTCGAAACTTAATGCATAATAAATAATTGTATATTTTTTCTCAGTATTGCACAAAAAGTTAAAAATAAAATATATCAGTAAATTTCGTTATATATTTGTGCTTATTTTTATTTTACCATTAATGGAAGTAGAACGCATTTGCAGACATTTAAGAAATTTAAATGTAAATACTTCTTCTGAATTTTAAAATCGCTCTGCATATATTCCCAATACAAGGAAGAGGCATCTTCAATAGTGATCACATAAATCTTCAAATGCTTCAAGAGCTCGTGACACTTATTATTACATGGCACGAATTATTGTTGCAATGTATCTTCCTTTCGTCCTTGATTCGTAAGCATTGAAATTCTAGAGCACATCAACGAACAAAATGGCAATGGTAATTGATCTTAATGGTCTGTAAATATATCAAAATGACAACAATATCTATAAGAATGTGAAATCCGAGTTTTTATATATTTAAAGAAATATCGACGAACTAATTTTAGCATTGATTGAATTACCTAACACCAAATCAAATATTTTGTTAGTTCCATTTTCTTTTTGCATTATCGTTTCAAGTATTAGTAGAATCCCAATTTTTAGTTTGTCACAGACAGAAGTGCAGTCCTTCGTGTTTTCACGCTGGTAACACATATGCGATTAAACAAAATCTTCAAATCATCAAACTCAATTAAGTGGTTAACGTATCAGTGTAATAATTTCCAAGTCCACCCAGAAAGGAATTATCTTCCTGATTGCAGGGTAAATGGAAAATGGACCGCAGCTCTCCGAGTATGACTCGCGCTCTGGCCGAGAAACGGGGCCGTACATTTGCCGTAAAGCGCGGGCGCCCAGCAGTAAATCAGAAAGTAGGTCTCCCTCTGTCGCACACTGCATCTCAGCGCTCGATGTTGGGAAGCAAAACGATGCAACGGAAGATTTGAGGAATGCGTCGAAGTTAACGTAGGGCGATCGCAAGAAAGAATGTCTGTTAGAGACAAATTCTTAGTTTGGGAACTGAGAGACAAGTCTAGGTTACCGCCCTCGCTCATATTATTAAAAAAATCATCTTTAATTTGAATAATAATTTAAAATGTCTAGTGGTATAGAGTAATTCTGATTCATAATAATAATTCGAAATCGAAGATATTGAATTCGAATGCTGATGAAGTATTATCGTCAGTGCACGAGAAATGTACATATATTGAATGTATACATTTGCAACTCATGGCTACAAGTGGTGATAACGATGATGATAACGATGACGTAAAAATCTCTCAGGATTTCTAAAGAAAGTATTTAGTAATCCTAACTTTGCTTCACTAATACGGCATGATTCGTTCCGCTTTGATTATCGTGTTTTTTCTACATTGAACATCTCTATTGAAAGACAGGGTAAATGAAGTAAATAGAGGGAAAGTCCGATGTACAGTACTGTAGTAAATAATAGTTTATTGAGTTGGTGTCTCAGCTTGACGGAATGATGAAGACGGAAAGCAATCCACTGTTTTGAATGATCTTGGCTGTCCGGTGACGCCGCGTCGAAGACTGTGTTGCCGACGTTTCGACCATCTTTCGTGGTCTTCCTCAGGGCTGGTCAGGGCAGACCACAAACAGAGCCTTCAACGCGGCGTCAACCGGACAGCCAAGATCATTCACAAGACTCCGGCCGCGGAAGCCTACGACTTCAATCCACTGTTTTCTGAATTTTTCGAGTATCTTCAGAGCTGAGTACGACAGCAAAGTGGAGGAAGTCGAGAGGAAGGTTCGAGGGGAAAATTGACTCTCTTGCACGTACCCGCCCCCACCGCCCTGACACCGGACCCGATCCCGCTCCTGCCCCCCCATGCCCGATCCTACTCCGCACCTTCTCCCGCCCGTGGACACCACGTAGACTGTTTCCCTACTCCCTCCACTGTTCCCGCCCCCACCCAGTACCTGTCCCCCCACCTCCATTTCCATCCTCGGCTCCGTTCGCGTCCTAACTATGGGTCTCGTTCACTGTCCTTCCCAGGTCCTCGACCACGCCCTCACTCCAGCCCACGCCCACACTCCAGTGCACGCCCACATTCCAGCCCACGCCCACACTCCAGCCCATGCCCACACTCCAGCCCACGCCCACACTCCAGCCCACGCCCACACTCCAGCCCACGCCCACACTCCAGCCCACGCCCACACTCCAGCCCACGCCCACACTCCAGACCACGCCCAAACTCCAGACCACGCCCACACTCCAGACCACGTCCACACTCCAGACCACGCCCACACTCCAGACCACGCCCACACTCCAGACCACGCCCACACTACAGATCACTCCCACACTCCAGACCACGCCTACACTACAGATCACTCCCACACTCCAGACCACGCCCACACTCCAGACCACGCCCACACTCCAGACCACGCCCACACTCCAGACCACGCCCACCCTCCAGACCACGCCCACACTCCAGCCCACGGTCCCTCTTCCCTCATGCCCCTCTCCGGGCCATGCCCCCTCTCTCCCACACTCTTTCTTCCCCCCCCACTACCCCCCCCGCCCCGCTCGACTCGCCCGGGCGCTCCCGCCCTCATCTCATCTCGTCGCATCTCCGCTGCCGCCCGCGGGCGCCGCTTTGGCTCCTCCCTTACGAAGGCCGGGGGCGCTATTCCGGGGGTTCCCCCGCGGGCGACCTTGCGCCGCCCCCGCGCGCACTGCGTCCCTGCCGTCGCCCCGCCCGCCAGAGCCTCCGACTGTGCCGGCGCCGACGGCGTCTGTTTGGGTGCCGGCGCCTAAACACCGCCCGCGCCGCCTCCGGGCGCCGCCTCACAATTGGGGCCCGCCCCTGCTCTCGGAAGCTTTGGCTCTGTGGAACCCAAAAGGTGTGACACGTCCAACTTTATCACTCCGACTAACATTACACAACTAGTTATTCAATTAAGAAACAAATATGTGAGTAGTTATAATATTTAGTAGGAATTTAGTAGGAAATGTAGGTTTGTTTACTTTTGCCCAATGTGTATAACCTGGGAGGAATTGCAAACATCCGTTAAATTCATAGATATTCATCAACAGAAAAATCACTCCCGTTGACCGAGATCGCTGAGTCCTAGTGTCGTAGCGATCTCGGACCGAAGGGTCGCGGGTTCGAGTCCCACCTCGGGCATGGTTGTAATTGTGTTCGTCCTTTCACCCCTTGTCATCACCACATCGTTTCATCCTCACAGATACCATAACGTTAACTGCAATTGTGTTCGCTAATGACCTAGATGTTGATACGACCTTAAATAAAAAAAATCACTCGTATACTACGTGAGCAATATTGCTGAAAATTCTTCTTCGCTTAGTGAAGTTGTTGGTTAGGACAGGCTCTCACAGACACTGAAGTACAGTGTTACAGAAAGTAACTTCCGAGCGTTCTAATAGACACAAATTTTCTTCTATAATGCGAGTGGGCCGTAATGTTTCTTAGGACCAATATGTGTGCCACGAGCCGAAAAGGTTTGAAAACAAGTAGCTAGCCTTATGACGCTGTTCCAGCTTACCGTTAAACATTGCAGAAATATTTTCCTTGGGAATGTTAGCCTCTATTTCCCAACAGTAATTAACACTACTGACCTCCACCTACGACCCGATCTCCAACCTATTAACGATTGAACGATTGATGAATTATTCTTTCAACTTTTTGGTTGGCCTACGTCGTTACATCATTCCTGACAAATCATAAATTAATTAATGTAATTATGGTGTGTGCTGTTGTTTGCCTTTACCTTGACGCCACAATAACAGTTTGCAAACAGCCATGTCCTACGGCACTCGAACCCGCAGCCTCGCATTCCGCGCTGAGATAACCTGCGTCTGCGCTATGTAGGCACAATGAATAATGCGCGCCCATTATATTCACATAATCACTTTTTCTTCTTAATTGGACAATGTTTATTTAAATAAAGCGTTTATATTTATTCAAATTCATTTAAAGATAGGCAAAAACTTCTTTGATAGCAGAATAATATACTACATATAAAATAGGACCCTCCTCCGGAAACTGGATGTCTTTCTACAAGAAATGCTCATGTTTGATAACATGTTAAGTTTATTTCAATGGTCACATTTTAGACGAAAACATTTAACATCTTTTATTCGATACTTATTGATGGGTTTTTCTTACGTGTCACAAAAGAAATGTACCGATTGAAATATCCCTAATACCTTTAGCTTGCAGATTCTACCAAAATAAAATAACTGGGTCTTCATAAAATAAATACGTTTACGAAACTAACGATCAAATTATTTTATCTCGGAAATCCGACATTTCACTGTATGCTGTACGAACTAGCAATAGTGAAATGTATTATTTAACAGTCCTCATTAAATGCTTTTAAACGTAATTTGACGTTTCCTCGGTAGTTTTCAATGTTTCAATCAGTCCATAATGCTGAGATGATATTCAGTACCTAATGCAGTGTGGTGAATATCAATTCAAAACAATAGTAAATTACCGTTTTCTGGAGTATTCTTGAAATATTTAAAAAATAAGTCAATAATTATGCATGTTGCACAAAATTTCGTTTCACAAACTTGTGTTGAAGTATTATTATTCTCCCTAAGTATGGATAATGCAAGAGACACAACCGCAGACCTTGATGTATCAAGGTTGCCAAACGACCTTGCTATATTATGCAAGTGACTGTTATATTCCAAACGTATCTCTGGTAAGGTCATTTGCAATGATTTACTGCTATTTGCCTAGAGCAAATTTTCAAGGGAACTGAAAACATCTAAAACCTACGAGTACCGTAATAAAAGCCATTATAATGTTTATGCAATAGGTGAAGATCTTGGTTACCGCAGCAATATGAATTTGCAGTGCACACGGGAAAAATGAGAAACTAAAAGTACTAATTAATTACTAAATTATTTTACTTGTGCATATTCCAGGATATTATGGTTCCCTTCTACCCTGTTCCATGTGCGTCTAAAGTGAGTTAGAAAACAGACGGAATATTACTAGCAAATTACATTCGTTTTCGTTCCAAAGTGGCGCGGATATGAATTTCAGGAGGACAAAGGGTATCCACTAGAAATCGTATTACACTCGTATAAACGAAAAGTATAATACATTTTACCGACTTTCATTTTCAGTCTTATATCTCTGGGTGAACTGTGAAATTAAATCAAAATTGCATTTTGCCATATCTTATTTCCGTTTATTTCCGATGTGCAACCATTACGTTTAGTTGCGCTCCCTTTCATATTCGGAGAATCACGTAAGTAAAACAAATGGTCTGAATATCGATAGACTAATGCGTATCGATAGACTGACCAATGCGTATTTATATAACAACTACTCCAACTGGGTCAGTAAATTAGGGAGCAATCTCTCTTGAGATGTGTGCGGTTTGTAATGAGACGAAAGAATATCATGAATTACAATGGAGGGCTTATCAAATTAACCCTAACATAGCAGGTCCTCAACACCTTTTTTCTATTGCGTGGACGACTTAATACGTTAGTGGTTTCGACTTCAAAAATAAGGGAATGAAACAACAACGAAAATCAGATATGATTTCATTTCCACATGTACCGTGTTGATTGTTGTGCATCAAAATAAATGAATCTTTGCCCTAAATGAGTTTTTTAGGAAAATACTTAAAGCAATTTGAATAGTTGCTGAAACCCATTCCGCATTTATAGATATTTCAAGAAAAATAGTATAGTATCTAAATATGTAAATATTAATGGGCTAATGACAGTGTTGTAGATCGATTAACAAGCGGAACTACATTGCAAAGTAAATCGCTCCATCGATTCTCCGTCAGAAGCAGAAAATTTCCGTACATTAGCAATGTGTAGGAAAGGTGTTTAGCTGTGCTGGGTACGTTAAAGTAGTTCTGAAACTACACCTTAGTTTAAAAAAACCCACGTTAGAGTCCCGACAATGACATTTTTCATCAGCTATCAAGCAGAGATGGACTCCATTAGTGCATTGATAGGCTGTCCGACCCAATCGGTTATCCTATCCTACGGTTTGCTTCGATAAAGTCGAGGCGTATGCCTGAGCAGTACTTCTCATTTCAGACAATAGATCCCGCGCGATTCCTCCTTCATCTTCCGGAGGCTTCTTCAATCCTTATGATCGGACGGTGGAGTGGCTTCCCATTTGCCCACATGCTAAATTAAGTCTTCGGCAAAAAAGTGAGAAAGCGATTGCCAGGCTAGAGTAAAATCTAGGCTGTACCCTTTTTTGAGAGAGAGGGAGGGAGAGAGAGAGAGAGAGAGAGAGAGAGAGAGAGAGAGAGAGAGAGAGAGAGAGGGAGGGTTCAAACCCGATCGAAGCCGTGGATTATTAAGGGCGAAAAAATCCTTCGTACTTCCTTCGGAGGGGAAGTAAAGCTGGCTGTCCCATGTAGTAAATTTACTGCTTGTAAATCATCCTCAAGCCTAAAAGAAACCTCTGAGCAAAATTGAGATCCGCCAATTTCGTCGCTCAAGATAATACCTCCTTTCTCCGCTAGGTGGTTAAAGGAGCGTATCGAAATTTGCGTGGTTAGACGGAAGAGCGAGCCTGATGGACCGAGTCTCGCCACGTAAAATAAGGCATTAACTAATCTAAACTAAACTAAGCAAGGGAAGAACATATTGAGAGAGCAAGTTTTTATTTGAGGTATTGTACCGTTTCCCCAGTGAGACCATACGTCTCTTGGGAGTATTTCCTAGTGACCGCTCGCCTGGGAAGGAAATGAGGGTGGAACACGAGGCGGGTGGAGTTGGGATCTCTGCGAGACGCAGTGCTTTGCATCTGCCTGCGCTCCCATCAAATTATTCAAATTTCATTCGCCGGCGACGGCGCGGGCTCTTTGACGCTTTAGAATCGAGAGATGGGCTCGGCGGCTTTAATTAAATATTCATCTCTTGGATCGATCCTTTCACATTAAATTTTTGAGAAATTGATGTTTTTAATTAAACGTCAATCTGGAAATGTTAATGTAAAATTCAATAAGCCGTAAAATATATTAGCACTGTGGACTTTTTGTCTAAAATTACATTAGCGACTTGGTAATTACTCAGATTGCTACATAAATATTTAAAAAAATATTTATAATATTTAAATATTTATAAATTAATTAAATATTTATATCATAAATATTAAACAAATTATGACATATTATTGACTAAAAATTAATAGAAATATACTTATATTTATTTAAATTTTTCTTTCTTTTCAAAAGAAAAAATTGTCCATCAAATTGTCCACGAAAAGCCCGAGAATGTCCCAGTAGATCTTTTCTCTGTATTGTCCGACAGTCTGCAATATCAGGAAATTACTATATCCATTAAGGCATTTTTAAACACTGTAAAACTCATCAGCCATATGATTCTAAGGATTATTTTCCTCTTTAGTAAGGCTGACATCCCAATACTCGATTACAACCTATGGGCTAATGTCGAATCCGAATTCACGATCTCCCACGGTATAGTTACGATAAAGATTCCTTTTGGTAATGCAATAATGAAGATCAAGTGGTGAACGACATGTGCACGTCTTAGTTATTTTATTTATTATTTACTTATTTCGGTTTAGGCTCTCTTCAACTTCTGAGTCCTTTGAGGACGATGAGGGGTGATCTTAAGACTAGATGAAAATGGTAATAATGATAAGGTGACTGTTGTTACAGAACAGGGGGAATGACAGGAAGGGAAAACGAGAATATGCTGAGGAAATCTCTCGATATCTCATTTTTCCACCACGAATTTCGTCGAAGATCACCAAGGGCTGATCGGCGGTCAAACGTGGGCTCCAACAGTGGAAGTCGAGTGCGCTAGCCACTATTCCACGATACCCTAATCTTGCTTGTCTCAAGGTATTACACATCAGGTTTCAATGAATGAGTCCAGGAATGGAATTAGTAATGTGAATCAATATAAAATAAAATAACATAGAATGATATTTCTCTTGAAATCAAAAATATTTTACTCGTAGTTTATGAAATGAAACTCCGACAATCACAAGAGAAACATTTTTCTATTATACCTTCCCATTCGAGCCTATTAACCCTTAGGCGGAAAATGATATCGGCTCGTGGCTTCATCACAACAAGAGGAGAAGAAACTGAATGTATCTGGTTTTCATGCGATAGTATAGTTTAGAGGGAAGGGAAAGAAAGAACGTCCACTATACACTACAACATTGACGAAGAAATAATAATTGTTAACGTGTACATAAATACGAAATAGAAGGATGTTCATTAAAGCAGGCTCTCGTTGTTCATGACTACTAGAGCCTTAAACATTATCTCACTGTAAGTGTAGAGAAAAAATGAAAACGAACTTTTACTCCCATTCAGTACATATGAGGTGTCATAAAAATTTATTTATAATTTGTTGTACCCATCCACGCATATCCATCGAGAGCGGCGGCTCAGTGCATCACCTGATGTCATTGCAGCGCCTCTGACCGGAAGGTCCTAGGTTCGAGTCCTGACGGCGGCAGGATTTTCGACATTAGCTTGTCAGCTAGGTCGAGTTAAGTCACTGTTTGGAGAAGAATTCTAGAAGCTGGTTGCTCTGATCGATAATTTTCCGTGGTTTCTCCGATCAACACGAGGTGAATTCCGGAGCAGTACCCTAACAAACGGGTCACGGACCGTCCGCGATCTTTCCTTCCTCTTCCTTATCCTATCTTCACTCCTTACACACACTCACTAACATGAACTACACTCACACATATGCCGGGAGCGCAGTTGCGGACCTAGAAATTGTCCCGACTAGGCTGGTGGCAGATACCTGGTTGGGGAAAATCCCCGCCAGTCGACGGTAGGTCGGCGCCAGATTCGCCTTCCAGCGGGGGAAGATCACCGCCACCTCTCGATGAAAACCATGCACTACACTTACGAAAATATTGCCCTCGGCAGTTGACGCTCCCGAAATCACTAACAATCAATACACGTGCATCCAACGACAGGAATTGACAATGCACTTTTCTATGAGGTTATTTGAAATTATGAACAGAATTTGTAAGCACCAATAGCGCACATTCTCAAATTCCTACAACTTCTAGTGAAACTCGAAACAGCTTTTAGTGAAACTATAACAAAAACACAAACTCAATTAATTGGACGCAGAACAATCTTCTTAATACCTTTCCTGGCCTCTAAATATGGTATCTTTACGAAATGCCCTCACTGATAAAAGTTCTTTATCAGTTGTGTCATTCGGAGAGCAACATTGTATTATGAACTGCGAACCGCAGGTGAAAGGAAAGTTCTTGTATTTAAAGACGTTTGAGTCCAAAGAACTCGACTCTATTTTGCGAGAATATATCATTCATAGAGGTTGAAATTTATTTGTATGATTTCACGGAAACTAATAACTACAGCGTATCAACATTAGAGTACTGATTAGTCGCTCTTTTCTTTATCTTTCATGATGAGAACGCTTTCAACGATAAGATCGCTTTCAAAATAACTCAGTAGAAGTGATTCGTATTACTTCCAATTGACATTCACAAATTATCCATACAAACACACATCTTGAAAATTTCACATAAACATGCTTTCTAATCATCAAATCTGAAAAAATAACAAGGATGTTTCTTTTCACTTTTCATACGGTGTTTCAGCGTGAACGAGGTGATGTCAATACTGATTGTTTTTCCTCTCGCGCATGAGTGGCATTCATTATTATTATTATTATTATTATTATTATTATTATTATTATTTTACAATTATTATTTTATTATTTTTATTATTATTATTATTATTATTTACGGAAATTAAAGTAGCAAATGTCGTGAACATTAAAAAAATGTTTTGAATTGGTTTATTATGATTATGTCGAAACATCTGAAATGTAGTGCCTGGTGAGTATTGTACATAATGCGTTCTTTTCCTCCCCGCCTAGTGAACAAAAATACCATATCACCTCAAATATATCACGTCATTCCTCAATTTAGAATATTAATTACAACACGGACAGACATGTTAAACGCTCAGAAATAAATGATTATACCTAATTTTCATTCACTTTTGTTCACATGTGTCTGTTTATGATTAAAGTTAATTGTCTCGGCGAAGAATGTTCGCAAGTACAATGCTAACAATATGCAGTACTTCGCTATACAGGATTGAACAGAAATGTTAAAAAAATTATCATTTTTAACAGATTCTTTTATGAAGTTTCATTAAGAAATTAGTCCCAAATTTATTATTTAGCTTCTTTTATGAATTGGCGTTGCTGCAGTTTAATCGAGTTTCAACGTTTTTATGACACAATTAAAGTCAGTCACTACGACTGCTTAATCAACGTAACAACTGGGAAATTTTTTGAATTAATTGCTATGACCTACGGCTTTCCTTTTTCATTGAAAAAAATGTGAACAGTATGGTAACACGAATACAACGCTCAGAAACTTTTTAGTTGTTCGGAGCAAGTAGTTTCATTCATAGATATGTGGAGCGGTAACGGTTTAAGTAACCTCCCTTAAACAGAAATAAAGGATTCAGATTTTAAAGAGAACGAGTGTATTTATACATTATATTGATGGGAGGATTTTTCATTTTGTCATCTTATGACGACAACGGAGAACCCTGAACTCCTCCTGAACACATTCGTGGTGACGAAATGACTCATTCCACTTGAACGACGAATGTGCGACCGTTTATCAAATTTGACAGGGTACTGAATATCTACTGGGTGATGCCTAGCATTCTCAGTTTTCATTTTAGACCATTGTAGTACCAAATCGTTTGGACATTGTGTGAATAAATGTGATTGGTCTCCAGTTAGGATAGCTGACAGGGTTGTTTCTTTGGACTCTTCTTGGCGAAAGTGACTAAGCAGTTTTCCCCGCAAAAGGACAGGGACCCCGACCGATATTCTCTTCCTGTTCGGTTCCAATCTCCTCCATTCCGAACAAGAATATCTTGAATAATTGAGCTCGTATCATCTTTGTCAATAACAATATGACATTTCGTCATCATCATCGTCATTGACAACAATAATAATAATAATAATAATAACCACAATATAATTTACTGCAACATTTCGTAAAGGTATTTTTATATCACATTTTACCTCGAAAAAAAAGTTTAATTTTGAGTTGACATCTTTTACCACTGACCAGGATTACACATTTACTTACGTGGTATTTATTATTTATTTATCTGTTTATTTACTCATTTATTTATTCTTATGCCTTGCGCATCGGTGGTACGTTCCGGCCCAGTGCGCCAGCGCCCCGGGAATCTGAAGGCGGGGTGCGGAGCCTCTTAGCAGGTGCGCGTTATCGGCGCGAACACCTGCGCCTTTATCGCTTCCTCCCGCCCCACCCCGCCCTCCTCGCACGCGCCTCCGGGGCCGGAGGGAGGGGGCAGAGGAAGACGTCACGAGCGCGGAGAATGTCCGTAGTCCTGGATTCGCTCTGCACTCCGATTGCTGTGGGCATTCGGTTGTTTACTCTGCGAACGCCGTAGAATAACTTTGGGGAAACAGTAGAATGGGGGAAAGTCTTCCCTTCTTTCCTGAGTTATCTTCCGTATTAGTGGTCAAAATTGGCGTGTTTACGTTCTGATCGATTAGGAGGGGATTAAAAGTAAGAAAATTTCAACCTGTTCCTGTTTATTTTATTTCATTGACGGAATCGTGTGTTGGCGACGGATGACAGATCGTGCGGAACTTCCTGTAGTGGGAATGTGATCGCAAGTCGCGTGTAGTGCGGCAATCCCAAAGGACTGTTTGGGAAATACACAGTTTCAAAGTTCTCTTTTGTAGAAATTTCCTGCAAGGACGGATGTGCGTAATCATATTATAGAATTCGCTCAGAGATAGCGAGGAACGCTTGATGCTTTGATGCATGCTGCAGGCTGACGGGAATCGCTTTCTCTTCGGTGAACCCCTTAGTGTTGTCGTGGGTGACATGTCCACGCAGGCCTGTACGGGGGTCCGATGAAATTGATGGGATACAATTAGTAAAATATTGAAAAAGAAATCAGAACTCGAGAAACTCGTTAACGTGATTTTCTAAGTAGCGTTACAGTTGTCTGATATTTCATACAATTTTCAATTAATATTTACCTTAAATGTGATTATAGTCGTTACGTATAAGGTAGAACTATATGCAATGAATCAAATGAAGCTAACATTAAAGTGGGTTCTACTGAAATGAATATTTATTATTTCATGTATTGAAATAGGGATTTTCTTTAACATCAACCAAAAACAAATTTTTAGCGTTCTAAGATTACCGTGGAAAACGTATTATTTGATCACTAAGTACTTTCACTTAAAACTATTATTTAAAAGAGATTTCCAAAAGCTTTTTGTAGCTTAAACATGGTAATTTGTGTCATTGTTGAAATAAAATGACTCGTGTAGTTCATTGATACAACTTTCATTTCTTTTTTCAGGGGGAGAGGGGAACTAATGCATTGCCTCAGGCCCAAAATTGTCTAGCGTTGGCACGGCCTAGCTATCTCCCATTATAGAAGTATATAATGTGATCTTGCTACTTGTGCTTCATATAATGATTGTTTTCCTCATTAATTTTTCTTCTGAATTCATGTATAGGGAAAAATCTGTGCTATACCGTCGTAAATTTCTATTGATTCGCCGTATTTTGTACTAAGCACGATGCTGAGGTGGAAAAAGCTATAATCCTACTTACAAATATATAATATAATATATAATATTTAAATACTACTAGTTTCATGAAGGCTTTGATAATGAAATGACACGCGCTTTTGTGAAAAGATTTGAAATTTTAATCAATATATAAAATACATTTCGTAAATTTATTAGAGTATAAAATAAAACAGTATATGTGCACGTAGCACAAATAATGCGTAAAGCGAATAACTGCCGATTACTGATCGCATATTTAATTTTACAACCCCGTTAAATAGATTATAATTAATGGGTGGTTTACTCTACATATGTTCAATACAACGTTTTGCTTTATTTGCAAAAAATATTTGACATTTTTTGTTGTGTGCTCGTATCGTTCTCATATATTCGAGTTAACGTTAGGAAAATAATGCAACGTTCAGGCTGTTTTATTACTTTACTAGAGTAGAGTAGAATCGATATGTTCCAGTATTTTGCATATGTAAGTCGTATTGGATTTGTCTAAAAATGCTTTGCAGGGACTATAAATAGTTATTCGAGGTCGAACTCATAAGCATCTTCAAACATGCGATCACAAAAAAAAGAACTTCGAAACTCATATTGTAACAGCTGAAAAGAAACTCTGAAATATTGAGGAAAAGATAACAGAATCGGAAATTTTCAAGGTGAAAAATTTCCTTTATTGACCATAAAGAAGTAACTAATTTCATACCTCGAATCCTTGAAATCTATAACCTTTCTAATCTGTGGTATATAAAAAGTATATTTATTGTATATGAAGGTAACTTTAAAGTGTCACATTTCTGAATGATTCGATGAATTCGGTTTTATATATATATATATATATATATATATATATATATATATATATATAAAATTTTTTATAAGAAGAGAAAGTTTAATATTAGAGTCTTCCTATATCACGTTGTTTTGAACGAATTCGTGTTTTCTGGATAATTGATACCGAAAACTGATTGACAGCCATACATTTGACTGGCCACCTATTCGTTCGGCCGTCTGTGTCTACAGTCAACGCTAGAACCAAAACCGTTCACACGATTTTCTCCAAAACTGTTATACCTCAATCGATCTAAACAAACTCGAGGTTCTGGGAGTTTGAAATGTATATTTTGATTTTGGGATATATTTTGCATGAAGCATACACAATATTTTCAAATATTTCTCAAAAGTTGCTCCAAATTGAAATTGCAAAAGATGCAATGGAATTGATTTTTGAAAATTGCAAAAGATCAAATATCTTACGGCATCTTTCTTCAACTACAATATTGAAGATTCATTTTTTCCATTATAACATCTATTGTTCAGACAGATGATAGTGTAGTTTTCCTGTCATTTTAAAGGGGATATTTAAATTATTTTAAACAATTTTTATTGTTTTCTGAAAAAAAGTTCAAATGTTTTTCTTTACAGTTTTCTGTCGTTTGTGACAAAGGTTGTTAAAAAATGCGGTGCTTCTTCTATTTTCGGCGAACTCTATTTTTGAAGATTGCAAAAACTTAACATTGCAAAAGTATGATGTTGAAGATATTTTTGTCTCAAATGAAATCTGTTCTAGAACATGAGATTTTAAAAAAAGGTCGTGTTCATTTTTTTGATAAAACGCGTATTCTTTGCATAATTTCTGCTTAAGATTAAAGTAATTTATATAAAAAAACATTTTCTTTAAAACACTTCCAATTTTCTTCTTTAATTTGTATCCACAGATAGAGCAAAGGACGCTTAAATATAGAGCATGTATCCTTTTCGTTAAATACTTTGAATTTTCGAAAATTTCAAAAGTTAGTAATAAGGCAAGAAAGTAAGTTCTGATGAGTAGGGTTTAAAAAAAAGTTTCTAAAAGATTTAATTGTATGTTTTATCTTATTTACTCTGCAGTAAAAATTATGTGAATCGTTCAAAACATAGAATTCAGAAGAAAAAATAAAAGATTTAAGTTGTGGGATTCAAATAACAAAAAAAGACCGCAAATGTTCAAGTTCTGTAGTCTTGAATATTTCTCTATTATTCGATAATTCCAATATCTTCGTTTTCAGTAACCTATACCCACTTATTATCCCTCCCAACGAACGGGGGTGATATTGCACTTTTAGGAAGGAACTTGAGATTTATTTAGACTCTAGAGTGAGAGAGGGGCATTTGTCATTTAGATAGAGAAATAGTCGTCTCCAGCGCAGAGGGCGAATCCAAAACCTCATATTCCGCTCAAGTGTGCGTTGCATATGCACGCCCGATGCGTGGCATGGCCTCCCAATATGACTGAGAGGACGAACTTTCCCGCAAATGTACTACGAAGGGCAGTGGCATCAAATGCGCCCGCGCGAGCTATTATGCGTTCATGTTTTCGCGAGCCTTCACTTCGCTCGTTGAGAAATGAGGAGTTTGGTTATTTTGACAAGGAGTTTTATATCAAATTTCGTTGGTTTGGTTTGGTTTGGCTTTTTCATTTTTCCGGGCGCGTCAACTGCTTTGGTCATTAGTCCCGTTAGTGTAGTGCATGTTTTTTCTCGGGGAAATGGCGGTGGTCTTCCCCCGCTGGATGGCGAGATCTGCCGCCGACCTACCGTCGGCTAGTGGGTTTTCCCCCCAACCAGGACTCTCCCACCAGCGGGGCACCGCTCCGGCCGGGACTAGCTCTAAGCTCCCGACCGGTCTTCCGGAATATGTGGTAGTGTAGTGAATGTTAGTGTAAGTGTAAGTGTGTGTGTAAGGGGAGAGGATAGGACAGGGAAGAGGAAGGACAGATCGCGCGCGGTCCGTGGCCCGTTTGGTAGGGTACTGCTCCGGCATTCGTCTGGTGTTGATCGGAGAAACCACAGAAAACTACCGATCAGAGCAGCCGGCCGCTAGAATTCTCCTCCAGACAGTGACTGAATTCGCCCTAGCTGAAAAGCTAGTGTCGAAAATCCTGCCGCCGTCGGGACTCGAACCTAGGACCTCCCGGTCTCAAATTTCGTAGTTCGTTTTTCGATGGAAAATAGTTTCTATTACACGAGAGCGTACATTTCTGGTTCTCAGATTTTGTCCATAATGTTTGTTGCTACCATTTATTCTTAACTCAACTATGTTGGAAAAAAGTGAGGGTAGGCATTCCGGGGCTCAAGAAAACGTGCGCGTATAATACTTGCCCTCCTTGGAAGCCTGGCGTTCATACGGGCACGGACAACTTCCCCTGACTCCGGACCCATTTCCCCTGAAAATCCAGAAAGGGTAGTGCATGCACAAACTGTAGCGGCGAGAGACGTGAATAGTGGCTTTATACGAAAATATGTTTGCCAGATGTTTTCTACCAAATAACCGAGAATTATTTTATGTTAACGTTTTTCACTACTTATTATTTCATGTTAATTTTCTTATTAAATTCTCCTTTATATAAACATCTTTGCTACGTGACCAGAATATTTTTGAACTACGAATTCTTTCCCTTTTTTCCTTTCGTGTTCTGATATTAAGTCATTCAGTTATTGATTGTATTTAGCTATAATTTGAAATAAATTAACAAGTCTCTGTAAGTTAACTTACGGACGGAAAGCTCTTTTAACAGACAAGAATATTTTTAACCTTTCTAACCTAAAGTAGAAAGTTAATGTTTAAGTCATTCTTAAGTAAATAGGTTAAAATTGATTAAATTTTTTTAAATTTTACTCTCACCATAGAATTTGAAATCTGACTGATGTATTATTTCGTTTTAAAGGATCATTTCTTTGCCGTAAACAGAAAAATAGGAATTAATATGGCTAACTTTGTAACAATAACCGTCATGTAACTTCTCTTAAAGACAGCATTTGTACAACCCTTACTTTTAAATCTCTTCCCCCAATTTCTCTGGGCGCAGTGCCCACGAGCTCTTGAAAGCTCGTTACCTTGCCCGTGACCTTGACATGCTTGACGTAGGGTGAGAGAGAGAGAGAGAGAGAGAGAGAGAGAGAGAGAGAGAGAGAGGGAGAGAGAGAGAGAGAGAGAGAGGGATAATGTTTAATGTCAAAACTGGCAAATGTTGTTTTCAATATTCGTTATTATTTTTACTTCACAGCAACTGCTCCACACTAAGACACTCACGACGAAGGACTTCTAGGCTGTGACTTGGATCTTCGTGACCTGGGCAGTCGTCGCGTCGCATGCGAAGTTACTGACAGTTTCGGAGAGAAGTCGCGAACTTCTTCGACACGAATGCGTCGCCAAGATATCCTGATTTGCGGAGACATTTAAGCCAAGTTATCAACTACGATTGTTTTACTTCAAAAGGATTCCTAAAGTGTTCCTTGAAAAAATTAAAATTTTCTATCCGAGTAGGTGACAAATAGTGGATATTCTAAAGACTTCTCAATATCTTTATAGAATTCGGAAATCAGAACCAGAGTTATTATAGTGATTTTGCTTTTAAGAGAATATTATTATTACAGTTAACATCACTATTATTATTATTATTATTATTATTATTATTATTATTATTTATGTTTACACATTGCTGGCTCACAGGAAGACCTAGTTCTCATATAACAATGGGCTTCTGACCAAGTGTGATATTTCTATTTATTTAAGAATCTGAATATTATAACTATGCCTGAAGAGGACCGCGATATGTCGGTCGAAACGTCAGCACCCAGCCTTCGACGCGGCGTCACCCGGACAGCCCAGATCGTAACTCTGGCCGCGAAGCCTACGATATCATATATTGTTATTATTAATCTCACTATTATTATTATTATTGTTGTTGTTGTTGTTGTTAATGGTATTGTCATTATTCTTTGTATATTTATGTAATAGAGAATCTTCTTGAGAGATATTTAGGAGACTAATTTCCGATCACTTACAAAATAATTGCGTCTTGAAAATGATCTCGGGCCTCTGCATTCGAGTACGTTGCGAGGAGCAGCCTCCGCCGCATGTCCCGTGTGGGTGGGCGCCGGAGACGCTGCGCGGAGAGTCCGCCGCCGCGCGCCGCAACGCGCCGGGCGGTGCCAAGTAGGCCAGGAAGGCGCGAGGGCGGGGCGCGGGCGGGCGCGGGCGGGGCGCGGGCGGGGCGGGGGCGGGGCGCGGGGGGGGCTGCGGGCAGGGGCGCGGGCTGGGGGGGGGCGGGGCGGGGGCGGGGCGCGGGCGGGGCGGGGGGGGGGGGCGGGCGGGGTGCGGGGGGGGTGCGGGCGAGGCGCGGGCGGGGCGCGGGCGGCCCGGGCCCGGGCCCGGGGCGGAGGAAGCCCCCCGTCAACCAAGATCGCGCCCCGCCGCCGGCATCGAAGGGTTGCGCAACGCTTCAACGAACACGGCCTCGAAACGGGAGCCTTTCGATAGAGATGGTTCTTCGCTTTTCGGAATAGGAGGAAGCGGCGTGGTTGTAGCTACTTGGCTGGCCGGGAGACGCCGCATCCTAGGCACAACGTTTAAACTGCAATTTTGCGATCTTCCTCAGGGCGAATTGCTGTTGGAGAGTTTAAATGTTTCCTCGCCGTAGAGGTTGGTCAAATGAGAGCTAGCAAATCAGAGGTAGCCAACACACTACTCCGCGGAAGCCTACGTTCTCTTGCGCCCAGATTCTTTGGCTGATAACTGAATAATGAAGAGATGGTCATTAATTAATTAGACTGTTGGTGATGTAGATACCTTATTAATTCAAGTAAATAAAACAGATGTTGTCTGGTATCAATTTTTTATATTTCTGCTTAAGATATTTTCGATCGCGTAGCATCATCCTCAGAGCGGGAAAG
This sequence comes from Teleogryllus oceanicus, assembly GCA_964035755.1. Taxonomy (NCBI): domain Eukaryota; kingdom Metazoa; phylum Arthropoda; class Insecta; order Orthoptera; family Gryllidae; genus Teleogryllus; species Teleogryllus oceanicus. The sequence continues at coordinate 107,799,589 of CAXIVR010000004.1, read as the reverse complement.
CTTTCCAACTCTTTCCAGAGCTTTCCAGCTCTGACGATGATCGCTACGCGATCGAAAAGATCTTAAGCAGAAATATAAAAATTGATACCAGACATCTGTTTATTTACTTTTATTACTGAAGAGATGGTCATTGATTTCCTTTTGACCTGACAATATGTCCAGTCCTGATTAGGTTAATACGTTCCAATTTTGCATTTATTTTGCGTGTCTTTTTCATATTTTGCTCTGATCATACAAAACGTTTTAAAGAAAAAATTGGAACCGGTTTTGAAAACTTCATCAGCATGTGTTTGTGAAAAATTGACAATATTTCAGAGACAATACGGCAAATCTATTAATCTTTTGAACAAACATGCAAGGCATTTAAAAATCTAATTTTGTGAAAACAAAATGCCTGGAAAATGGGATTTATAGTTTCAATATTGAAAGTGAATGACAAGTTCGAGGAAAATAAAATATTGCAATCCATGAAATTTTAGTTTTCAATGAAAATCAAAACTATTGATAATACGACTTTAATCAATATTCAATTTTGAAAACATTGGAAATTTACAGGAAAATCAGAGCTACCTAAATCTGCCTCTAAATCTAAATTTAAAAGTCATTCTCTCTATTCGAGTAAAGAATTGCAAAGAAAAAATCGAGACATTTTTTAGAAATGTTTGAAGAATCCTAGATGCATCTTTTAAAATAGGTAGGCCTATTCCCCAAACGTTAAAGAATAGTTTTTCACCCGTGTTCCTATCGTCTTTATGACGCACATTTGCTACAAATAAGTTATTTGGCTCGAACTCCATACATCAAAGATTCGTCCAGTTGGAACACAGATTGACCATAAAGCGCGGCGCGGATGTGCGCTACGAAATAGCTGTGGCGGCGGGCAGACTGAGGGAGGGGGTGCAGAAAGCTATTCCGGGCGATAGAAGACGCTCACTGCGCACCAGTCGCCGTTTCCGCTGTCCGCCGCCTTCTCCCCCGACGCCCTACCGCTCGCTTCCACCAACCCCTCCCCCTACTTCGTTATAAACCCGCCGTCTATCGTTCACAACCCACATGCACACAGCACGCAGCCCGCCGTCCACTGGACGCCGCCCACTGCACACCATCGCTGCTTGCCTCCTGCCGCTTACCACCCCCTGTCTACTGTTCACCCTTTGCCTCCTCTTTCCCTTCTACCTCCTATGCCACCTCTGCCCCTTCTGCCCTCTCTAGCCCCTCGCCCCCTCTTCCACTTCTAGCCCCTCTGCCCTCCACTGCTTCCCTTCCCCGTCTACACGCTGGCCCCTCTACCCCTTCTACTCCCTTTCCCTTCCTTCTTCCCCCCTCTCCTGCCCCCCACTGCCCCTCCACCCCTTTTGCCCTCTCTCCCCTGTACGCCCTTTCTGACCCATCTGCTGCCACTGCCACCGCCATCTCCAAGCCACGCATCGACCACTGTCCAGTGCCCGCCTTCTCTCACTCTTTACTAACCGCTCACCCCCTTCCTTGCCTTCCCCCAGTGCCGCCTCATTTTGATTTGACTGGACTGACTCGTTTGGTTTTGACTGGAAGAAATGGGTTTGCCATTGGTCAAGTGAAACTTCATCAGGAAACACTTGCCCCTGAATGTGGTTAGAAAGAGAACGGAATATATGGAAATCTGAGGGGAGGAGGGGAATACGGATGAGGAAGTGGTTCCCAGCCAAGTCCAGCAATCACACCTTTGGTCAATTGTGCTGTATGCGAATAAGCGTTATCATGGAACAATAAGGCAGGTTGTTGTCTTAGTCATTTGTTGTCAGAAGTAACAGCAGCCGTCCTAACTGCTCACTTAGAAGTTAACGGTGAAGAATGCCATCTTTGTTCCAACAAACACACTACATGATTTTCCGTGGATGGGCACCATCCTTGCCCAGGAAGTTGCTGTTTTTTGATTGGTTGAGCCACTCTTCCTTCTTTATGTTGGCATACAGGCACCATTTCTAGTCACCGGTGACGATATTCGAAAGGAATGCTCTGTGCCTATCACAAGCCAACCGGTGCGGGGCAGGGAAAGGCAAACAGATGTTTATTCGTTGACTTTTGTTACGGTCACTTAGCACATGTGGTACCCATTTACCCCATTTTTGTTCCTTATCCATCGAATGCAAATAGCGTACAATAGTTGGCTGACCGCATTAAAAATACCCACGCTGTTTGACGAGGATTCTCATGAAGCAAGATATTCAAGCGATTTTCATCAAAATCTGAAGGCCTTCCAGAACGTGTATCATCAGACAAGTTCAACACCCCTGCTCGAAAACGGGAAAACCATTTTTATGTGTTTTTTTAGCAAGTGCTTCATTCCCTTATACATGTTCTCGCAGCTCTTGCTGCACTGGATCCTTGGTTAATCTCGAAGAGTAAAATGTGTCGGAAATTCTCACTTTTCCCAACTTGACATTCCACATTCATTTGTCTGAAATATATACAAACTAGCGTACCCGTGCGAAAACTCTCGCATGTTAAACCCCACCCTCTTCCCTAGTTTTCCATTTCCATATTAAACCTGTAATATATATTTTTCTTCTAGTCCTTCTTACCCTCCACTTGTTCTATATGTCTCATTGAAATTGATAACATATCAATACCCCTTGTCAATATAAACTACATATTTTTATATAATATAACCACGCAGAGGGGGTACACCCGTGTAATTCAACCGCGCAGAATATCTAGTAATTTATTTAATTTCACACAGAGTTCAGATTCTACAAGCTCTGAACAGGTGGGGTAGAATCGAGAAGCGTCGAACCAGCAAAAAATGTAATAGAATGTTCAAGAAGATCTCAGGCCATTGACGTCAAAACTTTAGTTTTTAAAACCAGAAAACGTTTCTTTTAGGAGTTATTAAACGATATAGATTCAAAAATGCGGCCGAATGTTGCGAGTTGCATTTGACATGAATATTTAAATGTGTATTTTGAAACAAATCCTTCAAATTTTTAAAGTTAAAAATCATTTCGTCACTTCTCCGTGAAATTGTATTTCTTTAAAGACCTCATATATAAGGACTGGTGTTATGTGAGAGCCGCAAAAATTATATATACTACTGAAATAATATAGGAGACGATTATACGTTCACAGTCAAGAAAACCTGTGTTTAACTCAAATTCCAAACTACCTTAAAACAACGGAATGACAATAAACAGACCTTTCACGCCGCATTGTTGCCAACTCAAAAAAATTATGCATGAGCTTATGGGTCGACCAAATAATGTATGAGTTATGAAGCTCAAACCATCGCGGGGTATTAGGACCTCATTACTTACAGGAGGAGATGATGCGTCTTTAGTTGCGTTTGCCAATTGTTTTTTAAGTAAATCTCAAGGCTAGTGCCAATCTCTAAATCGGTAACTGAATATGACCTCTACCTCTTAGCAAAATGTTATAGTTATAAGTTGGCAATTAAGCGAATAGATAAATAAAAAGTTAAAAGGAAGTCATGAGACTTATTAAAATTCAAATATTAAAAGAAGATTCAGTCCAAAATGCCACCAAGGTAATAAAAGCTCTAAAAAACAACGTCTTCTGCTGTACTATACGCGGAAAACTATTGAATGTGTTTAGACGTAAAGAAAATATTATAGATGACGGTAAAAGAGGAAACAAATGAGTCTATTCCCAAATTCAAACGGGATACACCGGATGTCACCTGAACGACGTCAACTTTGAAAACCATTGACTTACAACAGATTCCAATGTTATGAATCTATTGATTTATAATGTATCGAAGCACGTGTTGTGTAGCGTGTTCCTCTTCAATATTTATCCTGTTTCTACATTGCATATTTTGAGGAAGAATTTTGATTTGTTGTGTTTCTTACGATGACGTAAAGACAAGACAAAAAACAGATAAAAATCAAATGTTGATAATCTCCCGCTTCTCTAAATTGTATTATTATTATTATTATTATTATTATTATTATTATTATTATTGTTGTTGTTGTTTTAACTTTCAACTATTTATTGTGAAAATGTTGGAATGGGATTCTGGTTCTCAAGATAACGTACGCAAATATTCTTCTTCCCCGTGCGTTATATTCTGTTTTTGACTGTTTTTTTACCAAAAAATCAAATTAAGTTGTTCAAGACCAAAAACTGTCATTTTTTGATCCCTCCGAAAATTAGAGTGTAACTATAGTAGAAAGAGTTGTGTAAATGCAGAAAAGTGGTTTAACTACAATAAAAAAACAGTGCTGTGCCCTGAAAGCAGCGTACTTTCCTCAATATCTCAACTACAAACATCGTTGATAATGTTACCAATGTTGCGGGTTCTGCTGAGAGTATTTTAAGGTGGGTTCGTTATTCCTGTCCAGTCATCTCTAACGAAATTACCAATTTCTGTGACTGCAGAAGAATTATTTTTAACATCTTTTCCATTTCATTTTATTTTACCTCATTTGTATAATACTCATTAATTACTACTAATTTCCTGTGCTTGTTGGTGCGCCAACAAAACATTCGAAATCCTGCACGCTGTGGAATATTGCGGACAAGGCTCCAGATTTGTAAGCAAAACATCGCTTCATATTACGCAGCTTCTATGCTGCAGATGAATTGAGGAGTTTCAAAACATACATACTTATTATAACTTCACTCATTTTTCAATAAAGTCGCATGCGATTGTTTATCGTCACATCCACGCGATATTTTATCAAGTGAAGTTAAAAAACATTGCAATTTTTTTAAAAAACAGCTTGATAATCAAAAAAAATTAAAAAATTTTGGTTTTCCAAAAAATTATTGCAGTTAAGAAAATAAGAATTCAGTCGGCACGCCTATAGAATAGGAGGAATAACACAAACAAATATCTACATATTTCTGTCAAAATGGAAACTGTTACATCGATTTTAGAGTTTTCACATGTTCTTAGGTATACAGAACTATGTATATAACAATACCATAGGCACCTCTCACATGGTCGAAGACTACATTCTTTCAGTTTCTGGGCGCATAAGAAATAAGTAATATAGAGTCCAGCAGTTAGAAAGTGTTATATTCTTTTCATATGTGATTTCCTAACAGCAATTATTTGAGATTCATTACCCTAACAATTGATCGCATTTATTGGTTTTGTTGTTGTTTTATTTCATCCCTCTCCAAGTAAACACGGGAAATATAATGTCATCATTCGAAGTAGAATCTGGAATCCCACAATTATATTGGTCAGTGCTATTCCGAGCTCTCCCTTCTATAAGTACTAGAAATAATCCCCTCCATATTTAGTTTCCATAATAGCATAAGTGGTTTCAGTAATAGAACTGCACTGTGGTCTAAATTTGTCACTAGCTTCAACATTCGTCGTTCGCTTACGCAAGTTGTAATCATCTCTTGTAAATAGTAGCTGTTCATGACCGGATGTTAACATTTGCGAGACCTCTGTTTGTTGCACGTAAGCGAGGTAGTTGATTTGTGCTCTCCTCAACAAAATGGGGGAAGATTCGATCAAGGAGCCTGTAGTTTTGAATCTCTACTAAACACCAGAGTCGAGTTTAATTCTACGATCGACAACCTTCTGTATTCACCTTAGAAATTAAAGATTGCTACCGAGGTAGAGAAGCCGAAAGAGGAACAGGCAGACAGAGAGTATACAGACCCACAGACAAACAGAGAGACTAGGAGACAGGCAAACAACCTAGCAGAAAGGCAAACATTGATGAAAGACCTCCCCTTCTCGTATCCTTGTCAACCAATAGTCAACGAAAATTTAGTTTTACGTAAGTGGTAGTGTACCCGTGAAATGATGCAACAAGTGAGGATTTTTCTTACCCACAGAAGAAACGTGATAGTTGTTCTGTTCGTTTTCTAAAAACACTTCATAGGGGAATTTCATTGTAACGTTATGTTCTGGTTTTAAAGTTTTTTTCACCTGAATGGGTGCATTATTTGCGTTATTTCCCTGTTTGCGCACCGCCGTAGATAATAGTAATTAACGAAACGAGTGATTAAAGAGAGGTATAATTGCATGAGTGGTATGTTCAAGAAAACGAACGACGATAGAAGCGAGTTTTCTTATTTACCACGAGTGCAATTTTACCCCTTTTTTCCACTTGTTACTTTCAATAATTTTTCGTTTCCATTTAAGAATAATTTAAATCTTCAGAAATTCAAGCATATCTTCACTACTCGTGGCATACATTTATTGACGTGTTGCGTCTGAAAGAGATATATTTTAGTAGATCTTGCATTGTGTTTGTTTGCTAGAAATGTTTGGAAGTGGACGGTATTGAACCTATTCCGGATGAAATATTAGAAGAAGACGACAAAGCCATGAAAACATTACTTCCCACAAAAAGTTAAAGACAGGCATGAGAGAGAATACAACATGTACAAATATTGGGAAGTAAAAATACTAGTCACTTCTGGTACAGTTTTGATAGTTTGATTGATGATTTGATTTGATTTGATTGATGATTTGATGATTTTAGAACGGGTGAACACAACTGACGATTCGTATTTTTTTACTAAGAGTAAATGTTTTACATGTATGTATGACTTAGTAAAGTCATCCTTAATTTTAAGACGCGTTTCAAATCGTGCTTTGTTGTTCGCCGTTTCACAATCCTCTTTAAAGCAATGCTTTCTGAAGTATAACTTAAATACATGTGAGAGTTAGTTGGCAATGTTGGACCCTGGTGAACCAATCAGTGACCATAACCAACCTCCTTTGTTTTGGTTCTGCCTTGTACTTTGGTGCAGAGAGGTTATATTTATTGATTTTTCGTAATGAGGGAAAAGATAGGATTGCGAAATTTTCATCTTCGGAGTAAGAAGTGCTCATCGCATGTATAAGAAAGTACATTTCTATTATAGAAAATAAAGTTACAAATCGACAGAAAATGAAGCGTGGGATAACATTTAACACAATTTTAAAGTAACAAACTACAAGATAAAATATAACAAACATTCAATAAAGTTGTGGACATGGTTCAGTTTAGGTGAAAAAGGAAATGCAATAAAAATTACTGAATGTAAAACTTGGAAGTTGAGAGTAGCTACGGGGTCATGTAAACATAACCTACAAAACACTAGTTGTTGACAAAATTTTACTTTCAAGGCAGTTATGTACAAAATTATTGAAATGCTCATTTCGTTAATAACTAACTAATAAATAACCTTGTAAATTTCAATTGGTCTTCAATTAATTCTAAAACATGTAGTGTTGTCATCTTTGAAGTGAAATCGGGTGTCAAAACCTATTTCATGGAACTCTTCATAATATTCGGAGCGTTCCCGTATCGTCCTCGGGCTACGAGAAGAGTTCTCAAACCTCTTTTTCACAAATGCCGCTGCAATCACTATCAAAAGCAAACCACAATATACACACTGTTTGGACTGATTTTGAGCCGTAAAGCACGACTCAAATTATATAAGTGCAGCTGAGAGGTATTTAAGTGGAACTAATGGTTTAAGTTCGCCTTAAAGTGTATGCTGAAACGGAAATGTCTCCTAAGTCTATCTTAAAACTCTTAAGACGAACTTAAAATTTTAAGCAATGATAGTGGAACCGGCCGTTATTCACAACGATTTAGCACCATGTTCATTTTTTTGAAGATTAACTAAATATTGGAGAATTAAAATATGAATTTCATGATGAAGGATGAATATCATTTGGTCATGCTTTTTGAGAAACTGTGCATGATCTTATTAAAATGTTTTCTGGTGTTAAAACTATATTTACAAACTTCAATTGACTCTGAATTGTATGTAAACCCTACGTTACAGCATAGGCCTGTAATGACACATCAATTGACGCGTCAATTTAATTTTACTTAGATTATGAGTTGCTGTTAGTTTCTTACTATCCGTGAATGGTACGGAGTGGGAGCAGCGAGAAGAACTAAATCTGCAAAAATTGTAACAGAACATTCCAAAGAGTCTCATTTTGTAGAAAACTGCTTAAGAAACATAACTCAGGTTCCATCTGACCCCCCCCTCTGATGTTCCCTGCATGATCACCACATATGCCCCACTTTCTCTGCATGTTATCTCGTACGTTCCACGTTAGTTCCTCACATGCTCCCTCGAATGTTACTATTTAGGTTTTCCGCATGCTTGCCCACGTGTAACCAAATGTTTCCGGCATGTACCCACGCTTGTACCTCCTCACGCCCCCCACAGGTTCACCCCATCACCCTATAGTCCCTGTTGAGTACGGGGGGGAGGCGTAAACATCAAGACAATACCTGTGCTCGAAGGGGCTGTGGAGGGCTCTTGCAGCCGCGGTTACAATGAGGTGGACAACGGCATGTACAATGTAAATGGAGATTATAGGAGTTTATGGGTAGTGTTCATAAGTGCATGTGTTTAGAAGTGAACGTGTAAGTGTTGCACAATGTAAATAATGTACATATTGTTTGGTGTGTTTCCTCGCATGTTCATTGTATGTTCCACTTCATATTCAGCCGCATGATTGCCACTGTTCCCCTAAATTCCCGCATGTGTTTCCCTACATACTCCCGACCCGTATATTTCGTGTTAGAATGGAAATTCACGATCAACGATGCCCCTTCACCCCAAAAATGTTGGTTCGCATAAAAATTTACAACGGGAAAATTGCAAGAGAACGTAGAGAAGACTGGACTTACTGCGGATTGGACATACGCTTAATATCCCACTTTTGATATAATATGCTTATCATAGGTATTACCATTAATGTTTGGGAAATTTTCAATAAATCCCCGATTTGCGAAGCGAGAAGGGGCTTTATCTGAGAATTTCCAAAGAACGAGTGGTATTTAATAAGTCTACTCCAAGAATGAAATTATGTCCGACAGAGTTCCAAAATGCGTAAAATATTGAAAATAACTGAAAGCTAAGTTAAAATCAAAGAGGTCATTTACAGTACCTACGCGGTTTAATGGACATCGACATAGCGATCGATGTATACCGCCGCCTACTAAGATAAGTCACAGTTTATGATTGGCCAGTGGCGAGAAGTGGTAAGAAAATTCGGATAGAAAAAAGTGATAAACATTTTGAGATATTCCGTTCTGATGGGAGCATTTTGTATGTGTTACACTATTGGTTTTCATTTCAGGAGTGGAATAGTCCTTTCAAATTTATCGCAGGACTGGGGTCTAATACAGTAATACACTTTCAGTGGTTTGTATGGATTATTGCTTATAAATTTCTCAAAGGCGGTCATCTTACCTTAGTGTTGTAAAAGGAAGAAAAATCATTGGTTTCTACAAGCCTGGATCCTGGAAAAGTCCGCCTTCCTCAAGGACATATTTAAGGAAACCAGCTTACAATTTTGTCATTACTTCAAAATCATCCGGCAAACTTTGTTCTAGAAGCCAGCTTAGATGGTGTCTTGAAGGCAATTATTTGGTTCATTCAATACAAAATGATAACAACATTAATAACACAAAACATCACCTTACCCGATAAATTTCACCTTAACCGATTCTACGGGACAAAGAGGTGCACCGACTCGGGTCGATTTGATAAGGATGGGTACCAGAATCTTCTTGGGAGTACCGCCACTTTTGGATAGACATCCGGGATGAACGTCACACAAAACTCTGAACGTAAAATACCGACCTTAACTACACTCACTAAAACCTAACAACACGCAATAGTCGTGCTTACTCGTCACAATGGTTTTTAAGCAAACTTTCTCAGTCAATGCGCTAAAGCGGCTAAACCAAAACCGATTAGTTGCAATAAACATGGAATAAACACTGGGCTCGAAGTGTCACTGTCAGAAACACACAAACATTGTCAGAAATTTCTGCATTACTTTTAATGTAAAAGTACATAAAAGTAATTTTAATATAACTTTAATGTATGTGTACATTAAATGTAATATACGTGTACAATTAAATTTAATGTACACAAGTAAGTTCAGTTAAAAATCGCATATTAATTCTACATTAATTATAATTTAAGTTATTGTGTAAGTACATTAATATTCATTTAATGTACAATATTATTAAAAATAATGTACAGGCATACATTAACTCTACATTAAATTTAATGTAATTCATTAACAGTCGTACATTAATAAAATAAATTAATGTACAGTCGTACTACATTAAATTTAATGTAATTTCTGCCAGTGTGCGACTTGTTGGCTGAGTTGGACGTGGTCCACGCCGTGCGCTCCAGCTGGGGCGGAGCGGAGCAGAACGTGGAGGGGGCGGGGCCGTGAGCGACGTTCGCGCGCCTCTCACTGTCTCGGCTCCAGTGGCGCGCGCGCGGGCGCGAGCGCGGGGGCGGGGGCGGGGCGAGGGGCGGGGCGGGGGCGGCGCTGATAAGGCGGGCGGCGGCGGCGGCCGCGGCCCCGCCGCGCCAGTCGCGCAGCGCGGTCCCGAGCGCCATGCTGCACGCGTCCGACTCGCTGCGGTCGCTGGGGGAGAAGGCGGCGATGGAGGCGGCGGCGGCGGCGGCCGGTGGCGGCGGGGGCGGCGGGGGCAGCACTCGCTCCAGCCGCGAGTGGGCCATCCCGGTCATCTTCCCGCGCCGCCTCAGCCTCCCCGTCTTCAAGTCCAGGTACACGCCCGGGTCGCGAGCCGGCGCGACGCGACGCGACGCGCCGGCATCCACCGCGGGCCAGCGGGCTTTTGACTCGCTGCCGAATTTCTATTTTTCGCCTCCGCTTTCTATTTCGCGAAGCGCCGCCATTTCTCCTTGCTCCTGGCAGCGGCTGCCGGCGGCTTCTCAATGGAGTGGTTGGTGTAAACTCGTCTCTCTGATGGCTATCGCATCCACCACGAATTCCCTGTCGGAGTGGTTGGTGTAAACTCGTCCCTCTGATGGCTATCTCGTCTTCCACCAGGTTCCTGCCCAGTTGACGTTCTGATGCGGTTTCTTCTTGGGTTTGTCTGAATTGCTTAATCTGCTAGTCGTTGTGGTGTTATTAAGGAGGCGTTTCAGAGTTGAAAGAGATTTCATATCACTTCTTACTTTGTTTATTCTCCTCAGTGGTCAGGGATGACAGTTTCATTCATAATGTTTAAAAGCAGGCAGTAAGGTTTTTAAACTTCGTTGTCAGATTCTCGTGTCATATCAACACGTTTTCCGCAACTACGTTCATGTCAAAGTGAATTCTGGAAACTAAATTGAAAGTTGTTCGGATTTTTCCTTTTACGTGTCTCCTAGAGCTTTTTCACATCATTATGAATTGGTTGTTAACGTTGTTTCATGGGTCGGAGGAAAGCATGAAATATTATACCATGAAGGTAAAATACCGTTTGTAATGACGCGATCATAAGATGTGCATTGGTGCAATTTCTTTTCTCTTCATCTCTTGTCACTGCAAAGTATGTCACAGAAGAACACGTGTCGGAACACTGAACGCTGAAAATATGATCCTTCTTTAATTTTTTTCATTTTCTTAATTTACTCTTCTTTGGTCGTTTCTTACTTATTTCCTCGCTATGTATTACAATGATATTTCATCTGTTTCTCTTAATCAGAAAGTGCAGAGTCTTCAAACCACGTGATATCATATCTTATCCAACTGTCATAAGTGTTGACATGGGTCAAATGTGTAACTCTTGCGAGTAATTTTCATCAATAAAACGTTGGAGGTATCTCACTAAAATTACTCTCGGCTTCATATTTGCTTATGTATTTCTGGAAAGCTGAATAATGTAAATGCATTCTTTCCGTCTTTAACACAAATTTATGCTATAAATCGTGTGTGTGCCAGAGATAAAACATTATTTCTTCTGATAAACATGAGAACTCTCCTTGACGTTAAAAAGACTTAAGAATATTGTTTTTTAGTATTCTATCTGATAACTAGAATACTCTCTTAAAAATTTTAAAATCTTCTATCTTTGTTGATATACAAAAAATATAGAAAATGTTAATAAGTTACTTTATTATTATTACTATCATTATTATTATTATTCCTTTAATTCATGACTAAAGATGTTATAACTCGGTTGTTTATAAAGTCTACTTTGGGTTGCAACCAGCAACTACAAGACTTGGCGCAAAATCTGGGCTGTTTCCAATAAAGTAATGTCTTGCACTTCCCAGTCTTTTGAATAGCCTAGATGTTTAGTCAAATTCTTACACACATTTTGCGGAACAAATCCCAGAGCTCCGATAACTGTCGGGATGACCTGAATTTAACACCGCACATTCGGCTGATCTCGATTTGCAAACTCTCAAGACTTTTTTTCTTTTTGCCTCCTTGGTTACGACATTTTATCACTCGGCATAGCAACGTCGGCAAGTAGACACTATTTTTTTCTCCAAATCCCGGATGGATTTTATCCATCCGGGATTTTATTCGTGGAATTGGAATTTATTGGTCGTAGAATATTGTTTCTTTTTGCCTCCTTGGTTACGACATTTTATCACTCGGCATCGTAATGTCGGCCTTAAACAGTTGAAGACAACCGCTCGCACTAATGACAACATTCCAAGCATTAAAACCTGGTTGACGCTAGGCAAAGCTAGTTGCTTTCATAATCGAGAACTTCTGTTCAGATTTATTACCATTATCTCAAGAAATGGCAGAGGCAGAGGCAGGTCCAAGTCCTTCAAGGGAGAAACTCTTATCTACTGTCCCTGGTGTTGCCTACCCAGAGGATGACTTCGCCGCACACATAGGTAAGACTTTGATTTTCCAGAGGTTGGCTTTGCTGTAAATACTCTAGTGGCCGACTTTGTAACTAATACCCCCTCCGCCCGCATTTCTTCAATCCATCATTCAAGAAATGTTGCGCGAGTAGTACACTGTCCCACGGACGTCACCGGTTTTGGTGAGTGTTCGTACCACGTGAAGCATGTGTTTAGAACTTCGAGGGCGGTAGAGATCTGCCAGTGCAGGCAACTACACACCATGTCTTATCATTTCAAGTATTCGATCGTTGCAAGAATTGGGCAAGTTGAGACGAATGATCAATGCTTTCTAAGTGTTCCTGGCCAATGCGGCATTTATAATCGTGGGAAATTTTCAGAACTGTTTTATCGTAATGCCTGATCTTGGTCAAATATTACAACTGCTTCCGATTCCAGCTTCTTTCTTCCCCTTTTAAGACGTATAATGATTGATCTTTATTGATCTGCACCTTGTGCATTCTTTATAGATATTGTCCATGGAGTGGTTTGTTTCTCCACGATGTCTTTAACATTTTTTTTGTCCCACATTTCATGTTAAGTTGGATCAGAAGTTTAGTGTCTGTGTTATTCTGCGTGTCTAGCATATTTTTGTTCGCATCGCTTCATGCTACACTTACAATGCCTCTGTTTCCCATTATTCGATCAGATTTAATGACCTGTCTCATTAGTGGACCATCTTGATGGCTGACTACATTCGTACTTTCCCATCCCGACTATTGCATTGTGCCAGGACGCTTCAATTTTTCTGAAGCCTCTTCCTCCGTCCTTACATGACACATGAAGTCTGCTTGTGGAGGGTGGGCGACATGATGCATTGTAAGCAGTTTTCTGTTTTTTCGATCCATGATCGAATTTCTTGCTCAGTACAGTCCACTAGTCCAAAACTGTATTCGGCTACAGGCACCGCCAAACTGTATATTGAAGATATTTTATTCGTGGAGTTTAGAGCGGACTGCAGGACAAATCTCATTATTTTGTAATACTCCCTGCAAATTCTTTCTTTTATTGTGGCGTTCAAGATGCTCTCACATTCTTTAGTGCCCAGATATTTGTAAGTTTTACATGGCTCAAGATCTTAAGTTATACTGTGCATAAAGACTTCAATGTTCTCTGGCGTCATTTTGTCCATCTTCAAATTGATTTTTGCGCACTTGTCAAGGACAAATTGCATGTAAATGTCATTCCTAAAATCATTGACGACAGACAGCTTTTGGGAGAGAATCGCTTCATTCTTAGAAAACACTTTAAGATCATCCATGTAAAACAAATGTGATACTGTTCTTTAATCGCCATGGAGCTTGTAACCAAAGTCATTGAGCGACAACTGTCTAGATAGTGGGATCAAACTAAAGCAAAACAGTAGAGGGGATAACGAATCTTCTTGGCAAATTCCCCTGTTATTCTGAATACTTCTTGTTTCTACTACTTCCTTTCCGCTGAGTATTTGTAACCTGGTAATCCACGACTTCGTATTAGCCCTGCATTATTATTATTATTATTATTATTATTATTATTATTATTATTATTATCTGCGAATCGACCATCATTGGGCCACGCGATACGTGCATCCTTCCGGGGTGATTGAAAGAGACTGAGACTGAAAAATCGGGGTAGGTGCACGTTACTTTCCATAGGGGGAGGGGAATCTTGCAATTTAATGCAGATTTCATTTTTATGCCCCAGGGTTGTTAGCTCTGAAATATGGTATGGAGTTATGATGATGATGATGGATGATGAAATAGACATACACAAACACACAGAGACACACACAACAATCATGGCGGGACTCGAACCTGCGATCATCTCGACCGAGACTGCTTGTGCACTACTGCCTTAATAATCCCGGCGATCGGATCGGCTTTTATTATTATTATTATTATTATTATTATTATTATTATTATTATTATTATTATTATTATTAATCATAATGATATTAATCGTTATGTTGTTGTTGTTATTATTATTATTCCTATTCATGGAAAGACGTTCCGTCCAGGGATATATCAAACAATGAAAAAAAAGACGTTCTCAGATTAAAGCTTTTCAAGATTATCTTGTGCCCATGCAACCCGCAAAGCACAGTACATTCATCACAATTTCACTGTTGTGCGTAATTCCTTTAACCTTAAAAGCAGTTTCGTGTCTCTGAGAGTATTTTTTGTCTTTCTTCAATGAGATCTACAAATGAAAACTTTTTGACATTCTTTATTTTATTTATTTATTGCAAATAATCTTTCGGATCTTTCCATTACTTCTTTAGGAGAACATTTTGGGAGGAGTTGGGAGGGGGGAGTTAGCTCCTTTGGGTATTCTTGTTATTCCAAACTTCCCGCTTTATCCGACAGGGAAGCATTGTACTTGACGTCGCCGTAACGTTTATAAATATATTTCGTAATAGAAAATCGCCTAAACCTTTTGTTTATTTTCCAATTTATTTTTAGACTAACAAGAGTGGAAACATGCGTTGAACATATGAGGAACATTTGGGAACATTCGAGGAATCTATTGAGTTAACATTTGAGGGTACATTTCGGGAACATTAGGGGAACATTTGAGGGAACGTTTGGAAGAAATTTTGAGCGTACATTTGGGAACATATTTTGAGAACATTTGAGAATCTTTTAGGGGAATATATGAGAAATGTGGGGAATGTGCGAAGAAAAAGGTAGGGGATCTTATGGAGGATGCGCGGAAGTACAAGTGGGAGTGAATGTCGGAATGTGGGAGTGAAGTGGTGAACATGCGATAAAACACATGGTTGACATTTTTCAATTTATTCTTATCTGTCATTTACATCTGTTATTTTGCTTAGTAAACTATACTAGACATTATCTTGTCTACCTTACTAAACTAGTCTTATACTAGAGACTTTCCTCTCATGCAGTGAACATACGAGGAAACATGGGATGAACCTATTCATATTTCATCTTAAATTTTATTTACATTGATCACTTACGGCCTAGCTTACAAACTAAATACTTATGAACTAATCTAAATCTACTTTGCCTTTCATCCTAACGTATTTAATCGCCGAACATTATTTACATTATTTGCACTGTGCAAAGAGGGAATGTGCGGAGAACAAGCGACGGAATACGCGGAGAATATCAGAGGAAACATGCTATAAGCATGCGAGGGGAATATATAGGGAAAGAAAAGAAAACTTGCGGGGATCAGATGGGGTAAAGAATTGGGCGAATGTTCAGCTCTTCTGGATGGCCCTACTCCGTAGCAGTCTGGTGAGAACTGAGCAGATTTCGGAAATGTATGTTAAATTAAATTGACGCGTTAATAGGCTCGTCTTCTCAGGCCTACTTCGCTGCAATGAACAATCCAGGTTCTGGCTTGTAGTTGGTATGAAGGTATGAAGCTCTTTTCACTTTTAATATAATGATTTACAAAGTGCGGAATTAGCACTGGTACAGCCAGTTATTATTGTATTTAAGTCAGAATGTTTTTCGTGATTTTCCATCCAATGAAGCAAATAGCACCAAGTTAGTTTTCGGATAAAGTCGTATTCACTGAAGGGAGAAGATTAAAATAATAAAGTAGTAAAGCTGGATTGTTTTCCTTTCGTTATCACTGATTTAAAAATTAATGGTGAACTTAGGTTTAGAGACTGATTTTATCAATAATTTAGTTTATTATTTCTTTGGTTGTCTGTAATAAAACATCTACGATTCAGAAATTAAAGACGAAAATAAATTAAATCCATTGGTAGTACGACATGTCAACGGCTTTGCAACTAAGCTTGGGTAAATGTTAAGGGATCATAGAGATTCCAGCAACACTGCGATGACCGAGAGCAAAATGGGAGATGTGTTACACCATAAACTGAATTGACACATTTCAGTGCAATCAATATACACCTGCGTATTGTCACGATTGAAATTATGGCTTTAAGTAGTGTTTCTTCAGAATTTCGGAGTTCGACAAGTGCTAAAGGAAAATGCTCGAAACAGAAACGCTTAATCTCAGGTTTAACAGCGACGGCAACAGTTGTGGCAAATTTGTTTTCGTTTCATTGAGGATGTGTTGGTATGTAACAAAATCATCACGTCAAGTATGCTGAACGCAGAAGCATATTCCGTGAGCTCCAAGGACAAGATATAACCCAAAACTTTAAAATTGATTATAAACATCAAATAACGAGTGTAGACGACAGATTCTGCTACCGCAATCAAGTGTATTATGGGTGTTTGGTAAACGTCGCGTCGTTGGCGGTGTTTCGATCGTCATTCTGCGGCCTTCTCATTTGCCCTGAAGAAGGGCGCAGAGCGATCGAATGTCCAAAACTTCAAAAGTTACAATAGTTAATGAAGATGTAATTCACCTACAACTGATTACAAAAATATTTGTACACAGAGGAGCCTACATTCTACAAAACTGAACATAAGCGACGATCTTTTGAGGATACAAATAGATATTTTTCATGTGAAACCATCAATATTCTATTCAGATATGAAACTTCGCAGAATACCCAAAATACTCTCCTCTGATTGTTAATTTCTTCACCATGTTTTAATACACGATGATGAGCATTATAATGACTGCTCACCGTCGGCAAGTGCAGAGGCTTCCTTCCTAGAGAGGCGTGGGATGAAAAGGAATA
Organism: Teleogryllus oceanicus; assembly: GCA_964035755.1. Taxonomy (NCBI): domain Eukaryota; kingdom Metazoa; phylum Arthropoda; class Insecta; order Orthoptera; family Gryllidae; genus Teleogryllus; species Teleogryllus oceanicus. The sequence goes on along the minus strand of CAXIVR010000004.1, from coordinate 107,782,371 downwards.
ATGATGATAGATGAATGATTGGGAGTGGGACGATGTTCATATGAATTAGGTGGATGGTAAAGAGGCCAATCAGCCCACAGCCAAATGGTAAACACTCCTAAGTGTTACATGAAAATTCAATCCGCATCCTTCGGATACACGTGCATTGGTGGAAGTCGTTTTCCCCACAGCTGTTTGCTTCTTACTGAAATATGGTACTAATTGTTGCGGCGATATACGAGGATTCGTATCGCGCGCCAAATCGGCAGCGCGGGACGCAGGCTACCGAAGGCAACAGGGCCACAAACCGGCGCGAAGGCCGGCCAATAGGACGGGAGCGGCTGGCGAGCGGATCAGCAGCCACGAGGCGAGACTACGGCGCGGCGTGTTTCTTAACGGGCCGCGCCGGCCAGAGGAACAGACAGTTCCGAAGTGCGACCCAACAGTAACCCAGTGTATAGTGTATCTAGTGCGGACTCGGCGAAGTTAACTGGTTACTCTCTCTCCTGGTATTTTGGACGACTGTGCGCGCATCTTGGGACTTCTACTGAAATTTTGACACTGTGGCATTGTACAACGGACTACGCTTCTGGATTTTGGTTTAACGAAATCACTACTGTAAAAAGCTTGATCAATAAATTGTTATTGTTGACTTGTGTCTTTTTGCGTACATAACACTAATATATAGTTTTTTCTAAAAATTACATCAACTATGTTAAGTAATTATTTTAAGAATAATTTTTGCTCTAAATATTTTCTTGCAAACCCGTTTTTTTGTATATTTTTGTACTCCCACGTGCAATATTTTACTTTGCTTCCTGTTCTCATCCATATAATTGAATGTTTATAGCCTCAGGGTAAAGGAATTAATTGTTGTTGGATTTCATTTAGAGATTTGAGTTAAACGGCAATTTACTTCAGTGAAGTTTCTTATGAAATTCAAATGTTAAATAATATTTTCTCTTTGTTATAAAATACAGTTACGTTGTGTTTGAAATTACTGCATTTCAGTGTTACACTTTTAAGCTTTGATGTATAACCTAAATTAACGAGTGGAAGGTTTCTAGAAGTCAGTTTCTAGAAGTTTGTCACTCAGAGAGGCGACTTGAGTAACGATATATCAGCAACACTAATACCAACTTAACTTATCTACACATGATTACGATTTCCAAATTCATCAACATTTGAAAGTTTTCGTTACAATTGTAAATGGTTAGAGGGGAGTGTAAAAATATTGAAGTTCACCTTAGTTGAACAGTAATGTCTTTCAGACCCGCTTTCAAATCGTTCTTTTAAACATTTTCTTTTCAGTCTTGAAACATCAATAAATATTCTCTAATTTTGATCATCTCTTGTTGATTATCTAATTTCTCGTTTGCATAAACCGGGACAGGTAGCTCGGGGCATCAATTGATGTCACTGCAGTGCCTCTGACCGAGAGGTCCTTAGTCAGACTGTGGTAGAATTTTGTATACTAGGAAAATAGAATGGTCGAATTCAATCATTGTGTGGAGGAGAATTCTAGCGACCGGCGGCTCTTATCGGTAGTTTTCCGTGATTTCTCCGATCAACACCAGGCGAATGCCGGAACAATACTCTAACAAACGAGCCACAGACCGCGAGCAATCTTTCCTTCCTCTACCTTCACCTTTATGACAGTACGTGCCGGGCGTCACCCCTGGTACCTGGTTGGGAAAAACTTCGCTAGCTACGGTAGATCGCCGCCGGGTCTCACCATCCAGCGGGGGAAGATCACCGCCACCTACTAGGGAGAAACATGCACTACACTTACGGATCTAATGACTTTAGAAGCTAACACGCCCGGAATCACTAAACAATCAATCGTTCGCATAAGCGCTCGTCCGCGGCAGGAAAATCGCGGGAGGAGTGCGGTGTGCGACTACACTACAGGTCTAATGACCTTGCAGACTAAGGCGCCCGGAATCACTAAACAATCAATCGTTCGCATAAGCGCTCGTCCGGGGAGCGGGGAGAAGCGTGGGAGGAGTGCGGCGTGGGACTACACTTACGGGTCTAGTGACCTTAGTAGCTAAGGCGCCCGGAATCACTAAACAATCAATCGTTCGCATAAGCGCTCGTCCGCGGACGGAGAATCGCGGGAGGAGTGCGGTGTGCGACTACACTTACAGGTCTAACGACCTTAGCAACTAACGCGCCCGGAATCACTGGACAATCAATCGTTCGCATAAGCGCTCGTCCGCGGAGCGGAGAAGCGCGGAGCAGTGCGGCGTGCGACTACACTACGGGTCTAAGACTTAGATAACGCGCCCGGAATCACTAGACAATCAATCGTTCGCATAAGCGCTCGTCCGCGGAGGGAGAATCGCGAGAGGAGTGCGGTGTGCGACTACACTACGGTCTAATGACCTTAGCAGCTAACGCGCCGGAATCACTAGACAATAAATCGTTCGCATAAGCGCTCGTCCGCGGAGCGGAGAAGCGCGGGAGCAGTGCGACGTGCGACTACACTAACGGGTCTAATGACCTTAGCAGTAACGCGCCCGGAATCACCAGACAATCAATCGTTCGCATAGCGCTCGTCCGCGGAGGAGAATCGCGAGAGGAGTGCGGTGTGCGACTACACTTACGGATCTAATGACTTTAGCAGCTAACGCGCCCGGAATCACTAGACAATCAATCGTTCGCATAAGCGCTCGTCCGCGGAGCGGAGAAGCGCGGAGCAGTGCGACGTGCGACTACACTAACGGGTCTAATGACCTTAGCAGTAACGCGCCCGGCATCGCCAGACAATCAATCGTTCGCATAAGCGCTCGTCCGCGGAGGAGAATCGCGAGAGGAGTACGGTGTGCGACTACGCTACGGTCTAATGACCTTGCAGCTAACACGCCCGGAATCACTGAACAATCAATCGTTCGCATAAGCGCTCGTCCGCGGAGCGGGGAGAAGCGCGGGAGGAGTGCGGTGTGCGACTACACTTACGGGTCTAATGACCTTAGAGCTAACGCGCCCGGAATCACTAGACAATCAATCGTTCGCATAAGCGCTCGTCGCGGAGGAGAATCGCGAGAGGAGTGCGGTGTGCGACTACACTTACGGGTCTAATGACCTTAGCAGCTAACGCGCCCGGAATCACTAGACAATCAATCGTTCGCATAAGCGCTCGTCCGCGGAGCGGGAGAATCGCGGGAGGAGTGCGGTGTGCGACTACACTTGCGGGTCTAATGACCTTAGAGCTAACGCGCCCGGAATCACTAGACAATCAATCGTTCGCATAAGCGCTCGTTCGCGGAGCGGGAGAATCGCGGGAGGAGTGCGGTGTGCGACTACACTTGCGGTCTAATGACCTTAGCAGCTAACGCGCCCGGAATCACTAGACAATCAATCGTTCGCATAAGCGCTCGTTCGCGGAGCGGGAGAATCGCGGGAGGAGTGCGGTGTGCGACTACACTTGCGGGTCTAATGACCTTAGCAGCTAACGCGCCCGGAATCACTAGACAATCAATCGTTCGCATAAGCGCTCGTTCGCGGAGCGGGAGAATCGCGGGAGGAATGCGGCGTGCGCGAGGCAAGGTGGCGTCGTGGACGGCGCGAGGAGGGCACATTTGACTTGCAGCGACCTGGACGCCACCCTCACCCCCGCTCCGTCCATGCACTATTCATGCCCCTTCCCTCCCCGCCTCTCCTCACCCGCTCGCCACGTGCGCCATCTCGCGCGCGGCGGCCTCTACCTGTGGGAGCTCCTCAGGTCGATGCCCTTTTGGCCCCTCAGGCTATCAGCATTTCTATGAGGACAACCGGGGCGAACGGACGTCATCTGAATTTAAAAATTGACCCCCAAAAATCTATTCGATTTCATTTATTCACTAGGACCCAGTGAGTTATAAGTTATGTTGAGAGTGAGATTATCATTTTCACATATTAATGTTAACATCACCGGGAGCGGTAGCTCAGTGCTTCAACTGATGTCTCTGCAGCGTCTCTGACCGGGAGGTTCTAGGTTCGAGTCCTGACGGCGACAGGATTTCCGACACTAGCTTTTCAGCAAGGTCGAGTTCAGTCACTGTCTGGAGGATAATTCTAGCGGCCGACTTCTCTGATTGCTAGTTTTCCGTGGTTTCTCCGAACAACATCAGGCGAATGCCGGTACAGTACTCTACCAAACGGGCCACGGACCGCGCGCGATCTTACCTTCCTCTTCCTTGTCCTATTTTCCCTCCTACACACACACACACACACACACACATTTACACTAACATGCACTACACTACCACATATTCCGAGAGACCGATCGGGAGTTTAGAGCTTGTCCCGGCTGGGGAGGTGCAACGCTGGTCGGAGAGTCCTGGTTAGAGGGAAACCCACTAGCCGACGGTAGGTCGCCGTCGGATCCTGCCATCCAGCGGGGAAGATAATCGCCATCTCCCCAAAAAATGCACCACGCTTAGGGGACTAATGATCAAAGCCGTTTACGCTCGAGAATACACTTTTCGTGTATCAGTCAATCAATAATTAATCAACCAATCAATCAACTAACAATCAATGTTAACATCCCAGTGTTCCAGACGTGTTCAAAAGGGAAATCATATCTTATTGCATTAAAGAGAGTACGCTGATATTGTACTGAAAATTTTGCAAAACAAACCGAAAGAAAGGCAAAACTCTGTGTTGACCAGAAACACTCTCGTGCACATTATTCAGTGCGACGCGTTGGACGGACAGTGATGGCACTACTCCCGAACATATTCGTAGATTTGCCACATCTGGCAGTCAAGTAATGGATGTCCAAAGTCTTTGGTTGCCCCTCGGATGTCCCGTGATAATGTAGCGGCGGCAAACGATGAAAAAGGCGCAAACCTGCAAACAAGTTGTGGCCGCAAGGCACTCAAGCGTTCATGATGAAGTATCGTTGATTTAATACCATAAGTATGAGTCAGAAGGGTCTATGATTTTTAAGTCCGTGGGATTTCCTGCTTTGAGGACCCGAAAGAAAACTGTTAGTTTTCACTCTGGAATTGCAATATCTATAACTAATCAAAACAATCTGATCAAGTAAGTGATTTTATAACAATTGGAAGATCAGATTCATTGTGAATTCTTTATAATAGCATTAGATTTTTTTGTAAATTTATTTTTGGTGCTATCAGCTTTTGGACTTGGTTGTGGTTTTCTACAACTAATTAGTTACACTAATTACGATCATATTCTGTGATCGATGAAATGTAGGATATGTTTTGAGGGATAGAGGTGCTATTCAGTTGCTCTCACAACACAAACACAAATTGGAAACTTCCTTCTTTTGTACGTCATTCGAACTTTCTGTTCCTTACCGCCGCATCCGTGTGCGATTCGTGGCCATACTTGAATTTTTGACCATGTGAATTTAGTCCCAAAGATATTTCTCTTTCGTCCTTTTTTATCAATAATTAATCAAATAGTGCGTGTAAATGTGACTGATTAGCAGCAGCTGGAAGAGAAAACGCTCTAGATTAAAAATAAAAGTAATGCTGTCAAGCTGTCATTCATGACTATTCAAAACATTAATAATTTATAATTATCGGGGAATACAACGTTCTATTATCTGCAAGAATAAAACTATTATTTGTCTTTTTTAATGAAATGTTAAGCTTAAAGGTTCTTCACGACAGGAGAGAAAATCAGGCAAATTACTGAATCTTTTACGATTTTTAACCTCGTGCAAATAGTAATTTTGAATATGAAATATCATTGTAATTTCACGTTACTGTTAAGAATAAGCCGTTTCTACCCACAAAAACGTTAAGAACACAAATTTCTTTATAATGATGTCTTGTCAGATGTCCGATCTCTGGGAACACGACGCTGGCTCACACGGGAATTTGAGTTGAACTATAGAGAATTTTCTAGTTTGACTTCACGTCGGCTCTCAACATTACCAACTAAATTTGAATTCCGTTTCGCCCGCCCGCCAGGCACCGACACAGCAACGATCTTAATCATGTTTATCCGTAACTTTCGTCGTTCAATTACTGAGTGGATGAGATATTTGATTAGAACGGAAACTATAAGAGGATTTAATTTTGATTGACCTTTACTTATTTACTTAACTTAAGGGTTTTACTTAAGGGCTTATTTACATCGCACGTGCGTGACATAGTTCGCTGAGGGTTTTCCACCTTTTCAAAAACCTACCGCCCCTCTTCAAGTTTGAACCCACGAACGTGGATATTGGAAACGAATGTGCTATCAAGAGATTACTGTAAGAAGGAATCGCTCTGACTGCTACTGCTTGGCCACTGCTGGGAACATAACTGCAGGTTATGTATATGCACTTATTTTATCAGTCCGTTCATTCACAGATAATTCATTTGGAAATTATTTCATCACTATTACTGACTATTGGAAATTATCCTATCCCTAATATGATTGGTTGGAACAGAAAAGGTGAAAAGAAAATTAAATCAAAATGGACATACATTAATAGAATTTGCAGTATTCAATGAATTAAGAGTTACAAATACATTTTACAGACAACGAAATATCCATAAATATACGTGGACTGCAAGAGGAAGTACTTTTATTATAGATTATGTACTGGCAAACAAAAAGACGTTAGTTCTAATAAATGACACAAGAGTGTTTAGGGGTCCAGATATCTCAACAGACCATTTCCTAGTCATCTCAACATTACAACTACCTATAAGATGGAAACACATTAATCATAAACAAGGAAATACCATCGAAATTTTCAAAGTAAACCTTCTTCAGGATCAAAGCATCAGAATGCTATATCAAACAAAATTGAATATAAAATTACAATCTACACCCACTAGTAATAACAGTTGCAGTAACAATCTTTGCAGTTGATGATGATGACTATTACTCTCAATTTCATCGCCCTGCATGATGTTCATTTGTTTCTTGACCTGTCAAAGTGCTCTCTTCTTAGAGTAAAGCCTCTGAAACGCCCACCCCACTGGCTTTCCGTATGTGTGCGGCGTGATATACCTCCCGCTACACGACCATATTTCGGCCCGATCAAGTGCGAGCAGGTTCCCACTGGCCAGTGATAACGTATCTTCGCACGCCCTCGCACCTCAACAGGGCTGCCGCGTGCGCCTATCGATCTGTTATCGACAATCGCGTTCGCTCCGCTCTCCTTTCTCCAGCAGAAGAGAGAAAGACTTGAACCGAAGTGCAGCGTTATGGAGAATTCCATGCAATGGCTATCAACTTAGAAGTCGATTGATTGTTATTTTCTCCTTACCTCAAGCGTTTTCCGTGTATTGTAAACGCTTCCAGATTATGCATCAAATATCACAAGGATGTGAAATTTTAGTTCTGGAATTTGTCATTTTAACTCTTCCGCAAATACTTACTAACCGCCTCCCCAAAAAATTAATTAAAAATGTGGAACTTCGTGATTGGAATTTTTTATTCTTAAAATATTTCATTTCTTTCGTTTTTTCTCCGCTTTTCGGTGTTACATATTTTTTTTACTTTCTTCTTCTTCTCGGCAAGGTTTAGGTCATGTGACCTGTTCCGGCACCCATTTTTTTCTCTGTCTACCAATGTCCCTTTTTCCTAATTTTTTACTTTCGTACACACAAATTCAATTTGTCATAACTTACTGCAAGTTTCCTGAGCTTCTTTACATTTATAAATACAGATTGTGCATCAGGTTATTTAATTTCAATGCATTTTATCGCAATATAGTTTTCTTCACAATAAGTGAGCAGGTTTCCTTTGTAGATAGTTATCTAAGTGTATTATTGATATTATTATTGAGCAAGCGAAGCGATTTTTTTTAACTCGCCGAACAGATATTTTGTCAATCTGTAAATGTTTCTTACGCAGTCATACCCAAATGCAACATTCAATTTTGTTCGAATTTGACAGATTAATCCTTCAAGTCACTAAGGTCTACTGTTCACTGAATAATGAAGGATTCGAATGATTTAAGATATTTGAGAAGTGATGTGTATTCGAGTAAATTTAGTATTACTCTCATCTAATTCAATTTGATACACTTTCATTATTTTTGATACCTGATGTTTTATAAGTGAGATGTCAATCGGTAACTATTAAATCTGCATTCCTAAAAGTTCTGTCAAAATGTGAACGTATAAGTAGTTTTTTCTGATTAGGCGCGAAGGTATGAGAATAGGCCCAGTCGATAAAAATCTACAAGGTTATTAAACACTACAGCAGTACGGGTTAATTACCATTTAGGCTGGGTTTTATTAAATTTAATTATTAAATTTATAGTTACTTGAGCCTCTAGGCTGGAAAAGGCATTATGTGCATGCAGTTCTGGTTTCCTAACGTAACATGCTTGACAAAGTCATATACGTGATACTCATACGTGAGCTCAACTTTGAGATACATAAGTTTTTCTATGATTCCAAAATCACCTGGCTGTGGTCGAAAGTCAAATGTCTATATAATGGCATTTTACGTGTAAAAATTAGAAACAAACATTGCGTGTTGCACAGGAACAAACTCTGTCTGGTGCAGTTGATTCCCGCAAATGTTAAACCAGTCTCTCTCGAGAGTAAACAGCGTCAGTTACTTCATGCATAATCCCGCTCTTAACGTCAACCCACTGTTTTCGGTGTGACATCCTCCCATCTCCTCTAAGTGTTTATGATGTTTCGCTGTTGGGAGGTAGCTGAGGGATTCCTGTGATGCTGTTCTGTTTAGGCTAATATGAAGCTGATTAGCATTTTCATCTCACTGTGGAGGTTCAAAATACAGTGTTCCCTGAAATTATGTTCCTCACATTAGAGCAAAACGTCCGGAATTTCGTTTTTATATAAATAATTTTCTGTGAGCATTTTGAAATAATGTACGTATTTTATAATAGATTTAGCCAAGTTGAAGGTTGAAGAATATGTAAACTCGCTCAATGCAACATGTTAATATTGAGATATATCTTCTTAAGGAAAAATTTCCAATTTTATTAACACCTAAAATTAATTAAATTCCTTTAAGTACTAATTTTTTCTTTTCTTACATTGCGTTACCGGAAAAGCCAAATCCTCCGACCTCATTCACTAAGAGCACCTCGTATATAGAACGATTTTCTTAAGGTTGAGCCAAAATCACAGGTAGTACTGGCAACATAACTGAAGGTTCTGTGGCCGTTGTGCCCTTGAACCCATTAAGACTCCCTTCCCGCATTCGTTGGTTTGCAGTTGGCTTCGACACTTCCTTTTGTGGTGTCCTTGTCCGACAAAAATATAGTGCGCTGCGAGAAGTAATTGATATTAGGAAGTGCAGTGTAATGTGCTCTTCTGTAAAAATTATTTTTTGCTTTATATATTCCATTGAATTTACTTTTTGTGTGATAAATATTATGTTTATTTTAAAACGGAGACTTGAATGCGAGATGCGTACCGGTGCACTGTTTCCGGCTTAAAATCATTTTCTTTCTATTTCATTCGTGGCAGTTTTCTTTTACTAATTGTGAGAGCATGTTAAGAGATTTTCCACATACGTTATTAAGTTTAAATATTTCCCGGACTCGCGTACGTGCATATACCTCAGCGAAACTCTTAGACTTTTGCATAGCGATGTTTTCACAGAAGCCATTAGCACTTTACGAAGGGCGTGACTGAACAGCTGTCGCGGCGGAGGGATACTTCCCTGAAATACATGTGATGTTCACTTGTTTTCGCGAACTGTCACTTTGGCTCATCCTTAGGAACATCCTTCTATACCTCGATGGCGAGGTCCATGTGCCATCGGACGCACTATAAACACAACTCCCCCCTCCTCCTCCCCAGAAAGGATTTTGCGCGCCTTTGGCGTGAGCCATACCGGCGGCGGCACCTGCGCGCAGATAAGGATCCTTATCGCAGGCGACCGTTGGCCAGTCGGTCTCTCTGAGCAGCCCTGTGCAGACAGCACCCGGTGACTCGCTGAGAATGTGTGTGTGTGATAATAGAAAAGTATTGACATTAAAGGAAAGAAATACTCGCGGAATATTGTAAGATAAAATATTGAAGAATTTGTGTCAAGAGAAGTAACTATTACTACCGAATATATCCAAAATATATCCAAATGGAGGTCAGTAAATTGGTGGATTAAGAGATTTGCGTTTCTTGAAGAATACTGTTAATTATGAATCAATGTAGTACGTCATTTTGTTGGTCGTTTGAAACATTATCAAGTTGAATGAATCATATTTCCAGAATTAAGTACAATGATCGGTAACTTAAACATGGCATAACGAAAAACTTGTTTGGTCAATATCCTGATGTTGGCTCATAGGAAATGATTGTACGACAAAGAAAGGTTGAATATAAAAATTAAATTTACGAGAGAAACAAAACTTGAAAAGTATGTACAGGCGACTCCGGTTATAGTGAACTTCTGGGAACTAACATTTTTGGTTCACTGTATCCAAGGTTCACTATATCCGGTGATGTCAAAATTAAATAGAATTTCTCCATAACTATTTATTTTATTAATATAGAGATACCGAAAAATACATTAAAAGCATCTACTGAAAATCTAAATATATTTTTTGTCTTTAAAAAATCAATTTCAATTGTTTGCTTCGTACTTCTTCTTTAGTAATTTCTCTCGACCTTTCTCCAGAGTTTATGCTCTCTTCATACTTGATTACACATTGTCCTCTGGGTCTGCGTATCATAATGCAGTCTTGGCACCCTTCAATGTTTCTTACACTGTTGGACAATGGCGTGTACTAAGGGCTACCGCGGCTACCGGCGGTTGCCCGAGAAAATTACTAGAATAAAAATCAAACAAGATATATTCTATTAAAAATAATTATAGGCCGCTTTTTCAGTGACGTACAATTTTCAAAATTTCATACAAACAATCTGTTCTATTGAGGTGTATGATTAAATCGTTTGCTGGTTGCCACATGAGTCCTCTGAAGAGACGGCATCGCCGAAGAAACCGCTGGCACTCAGCGGCATCCACTGTGTGTTCGTACCATGACTCACTCCTCCCTCCTACTGGTAAGAAAGGATCAGCCGAGGACTCAGGTTGCCGATTTCCCTAGCGATTTGTTGACACACTCGGAGGTTTGGAGGTAGTGGGCAGTAAACGGACATAATAAATTATATGTGCATGACACACATGATTAAGCGTGTTTTAAGTGTTAAAATTGCAACATATTAAGTATGTGATTGTGTCAAAGTTAACTATTGTCAGATTTTGGTAAGATATTTTGAAAAAAATGTCACAGCAAACTTCGGGAAGTTCATCTCTTAACAATGAGTGTATTGAACGGCGTTTATTAGAGACGCCTTCTAATCGTCAATCGTATAACGAGAAATTGTAAAAATGAATGTATTTCATGAATACATGTATATAATTTTCTAATAAAAATAGTACACACTAGACAAACTACATAATCAAAGACATGTAGTCAAAGTTTATTTCTAAGGTCAGCGGTAGCCCGGGGCATGAAAGCAGTATACGCCACTGCTGTTGGAAGGCCCTTTTACTCGCCTAATAACATATGAGATGCTTTCGGTAGCAGCATGGCGCTAGCGGCTAATGAAACTGTTCGCTTTACCACACTACACGGATCGCTTTACCGCCAGGCTGTTGCAGTCGCGTGCTTCCTGTCACGTTCGTAGAACTCAACGCGCTTTGTCTCGCAGCATATCAAGTCGCACGAAGATTGAAACTGAATCGCGCGTAGCCCACGCAGGACTCGGCCCTTGTTTCCGCAGTGAAATTGAGTCATCATTAAGGTGCTCCGGGTCCGTTACCTTCATCTCAGGAGGAGGGACGTATTCGATTATGACCTTTGGCCGACGATATTTTTTTCGAGCTGCCTAGTGTTGGAATTTGTGGCACTGAGGCGACGTATTAGAAAGATTGTGCACCCTAGAACTATCTATCTTCTGCGCATGCAGTTTCGTATCACTTTTGAGCATCTACGCATGCGCAGATGATCGATAGTCGGCCCACTAAGGCGGGCTAGACTCGCTATTCAATTTCCAGGGGGAAATTAATTTTATGTGTATTTTATTTCCTACGTTCACTATAGCTTAGTTTCAGGTTCACTACCACCAAATCTTCTTATGCTTACTTGTGATGTTAAGTGAAACGGGACCAGTGACTTAAGTTCACTATAACCGAGGGTTCACTACATCCGAGTTCACTGTAATCAAGATCAACTGTATTTGGATTCTCTCCGGTTTTTGAACATTGTCTTTGACTTTTGTAGTATATGCCAGCAATGCTGACTTTCTTCGTACATATTTATGTAAAGAAGAAGTCTCGGATTTGAAGCTTCCTGCTTTCTGAAGGATACTAGCGCATACAATTTGCTCTAGTGCTCTCAATTGGAATAGTATATAGTCATAATGAATTTCGTATGCAAAAGTGCAACATTGACGGAAATAGTAACTTGGTGCTATTTGTTTCATAGTTATAGTTTTAGTTTATAGTTTTCATAGGTTACCTATAGTTTCACTAGTAAATAGTTTTACAGCATATAAAATAAAATCATAAGTGATATAATTTATAATTTTTCACCATTTTCATGATGGGTCTCGTAAATTGGACTTTCGTGATTACACCCGAATATTGAAATCTAAGAAATTGCATCTACTAAATGCGGCTCATGCCATTCTCGGCACTGTGCAGTATATATTCTTTTCTGCAGCAACAGGCGATTTTTAGTGGCATTCTTCAGTTCTGTTACTTTGGTTGCTCTCAAGTAAAAATGATCAGGGCAACAATCGTTCAATTTGTGGATTTTTGACAGAATTTCCAGCCTTGAATGTTGTTTCTCTTCCTTTGTTGGGTACCAGAACAAATATGTGCGTACCATGTTCTTTGAATTCTATTTCCCTGAATATTAGAAATTGGATTTTCTTCTGAGATTGGTCATATAAAGGCCGTTATATTTTGGAACAATTTCCTTTCATAATTTCGACTTCTCATCATCACAAACTTTCATTCATTCATTGGTCATAATGTAAGTCTTCTCCATCAGTTTGTGAGAGGACTATTATTGCTCCTTTCAAAAACATTCTACAGACGAAAAGACGAACTTGCTTGATTCATTCGTTTGATTTTTGAGATCGATATGTTTCTAAACTTTTTTATATTTTCATTTTTGCCGACAATGTGTAGCTCGTTTTAATTTATTTTATTTAATTTGTAATTGCTTAGTGACGTGTGTGGAGTGCTACGTGCGGATGCAGAGCCGCTGACCTTAGCCGTCTATGGCCGCTTAGTAGCTGAAAACGGTCGTGGATGGCGCCATCAGACACCGGTTGCTGAACGGTTGAGCAGGGACACAGTGGCTGAGCAGAGGCGCTGAGGTGATCTGACAGACGCTTAGAGGTTGAGTTGAGCCATGGCGGCTGTTGAGTGTCTGAACAGAGACGCTGGGCAGAATCGCTGAGCCGAGTGATCGTCAGGCGCTTGGAGGCTGAGCTGCTTCCGAGTGGCGGGCGGCCGCGCGGCCCCCGCGCCCGCCCTCGCCCACGCCCCCCCCCCCCCCCCCGCGCCGCCGCCACCGCGCCCACGCGACACAGTGAGCCACGCCTCCGCCCACTGTGCGAATCGCCTGCACGAGGGATGCACCGCGCAACTTTCTGTTGTTTCAATCGGGAGACTCCACGACTAGAATCATATTGATTGACAGGGCTCGGATTCTGATGACCTAAAAATTCTTTAAAAATTGCCTATAAAATGACTTAAAAATAAAAGAAAAATGACCTATAAAATGACTCAAAAAAGGGGAAATTACCTAATTTTTTAAAAAACTGCCCGAAAATGTGTTTGAATATGTTTATTTCTTCAATGAATTTTATAATTTTTAATAAAATTTATTTATAAAAATTAAATTTAATATAAAGGTTTTATTTTAGGAGGAAATGGAATCCTTAGCTTTCATCTTCCAATCGTCAGTTTTGAAAGGTGGAGGAAGTTACCAAAGATAGTATACTTTTGAGAGTTCGAAAAACAGAGCCCATTGCAGTACTGAATTTCGTCGTGAACTCATGGTACATTAAAATCTTCATTCTAGTGTGTCATTGTCATTCGTGAAACATTCTCTAAATATCACGAAAATGAAACAAAATGCGCAAAAATGACGCAAGGACCCAGAAAAATGACATACTAAGTGAATGATGGCGAAATGAAAATGACCAAAAATGACCCAATAACTATACATTCCTATCACCTTTACTTCGTGATAAACATTCATTTACAAGTTAGCTACATCTAGAATGCAACGAATGAAAAGATGACATACCATCAGAATCCGAGCCTTTTTTATTACCTTCGCCAGCCCGAAATGTGTCTCGTCGGCTCGTGGAATGGTTACAAAACGTTTGCCAATCTCTCCGTTGCCGACCGGAGTTAAATGTATTTCTGCATTTCACCCCAGGTGGCGTACACAAAGTCATGTGAAATGTTGTGTAACCAGCCCGTGACGATAGTGGACGCTATGCTCCAACTCTAGGACTCGAGTTTAATTTTCCTCCTTAAAAGATTTTTAATGAACTTTTTTTCAAAATACTGTACCTTTTTCTTCTCAATTCATGATTACTATCATTTAAAATGATACTTATCCGTCCACTTGAATAAAACGTATTTGTGCCATAAACATTTACAAACAACTGTAAGTGAATAAAGAAATTTTCGGCATTAGAATATTCTATTTAATTCAATATTCAACTGAATATGGTCACCCTCCTGTAGAATTTCGCACTCTGGGTGTGGGTTCTCGTAATTTAATTGTTGTCGTGCGCCACTGATTCTTGTGCTGTTCGTTTGTTCTCGTCTCGTTGATATTCGTATACATCATTCGTTTATATTGGTCTGTTTTTGACGTTGCTCCTTGATGTTGGTAGCCATAGGTGGGTTATACGTTTAATGATTGTAATAATGACATAGTGTGTTCTCTAGAGTACTTATAATTTTCTAATTTAAATTGTTTGGGTGTTTTTGTGTCGTTTCGTCGTTTATAATCTCTAATTAAATGGCTTTTTGTGTTTAGTGAAATTCCAATTGAGTTGTGAAGTTTATTGCGTTTTCTTAGAGTTTGTGAATGTCGTTCGTCTTTGTCCATCTGTGTCGTTGTCTCATTGTTATTGGTTCGTTTCATTGGCCACATTTGCTTTTGTATAAATTCTACTACTTTTATACTAAGTTTGGAGTTTTTATAGTGTTTTCTCTTTCAGAAAAGTAAGATTTCAATTATTTATTAATATTCTCGCTTCACCATTAAGTACTTCAAAGAAAAATATTGATGAAAGGAAAATAGGAGAAAAGTGGGGAATTGCTTAGAACACCTTGGGAAATGCTCACGTCAAAATTCACAAATATTTGTAGAGATTTCATCCAAATGTATACAACGTTCGGTCAAATAAATAAGCAAATTGTCTCGGGGACTTCATACGTTTCCTTACAAACATTAAGTGATTTTTTTGTCGTGATATTTACAGTTGATTTCATGTTTTACGAGAATATTCAAAATATTACTTAGTGATGAGAAACAATAAGATTATTTTTTGTGACACAATATTCTTTCCGCACAATCCTCGAGAAATACTAATTGGAAATCGAGAAGTGGATGCAAGTGGTTATATTGTGATCTTTCTTCAAATAAGATATTACGTTCTTACAAGTAATAAGTAATTACATGTTGTTTGCATTTGTATTACCTCTCCACTCGTAGAAAGTTTCTCATACTACCGAAATTCATCAGATAATTTGGCGTAATTTTTAAATATAACATGACACGTCACTTAAGGAAACGAAATTATCGATTCATATCGCCAGTGTCTGTCATTTCACAAAGGGGTGGCTATTATTTAAGAACGACTTAATTTTAAATCTCAACTTGGGAATTGCTAATTTTGTGACGGGGATCGCGGCTATTATTTAGTGTGCCAATAATTCAATTGGATTCAACTACGTAAATTGTAACATTTAAAATAAAGTATTTTACTATAAAAATGTAATGATCCACATATCCCATTTCAAGGGCACCGGAGGGAGATAAAGTTATCCAATAAATCAAACATTGTCAAGCATATGAACATATAGGAGTACTTATTTACGAACTCACAGGATACAGTCTGCCGCAAGCACCAGCAAACAGCGGCATAGACACAAGTCCACAAGCATTTGCTCCAACCCATGTACCTACGTCGTTTAAAATACGTTTTTTTCTGTCTACGTGGTTTTTTACATTTCAATAATGGAAAAGAAACTTAAAATACAATCAGTTTACATTCAGTTGCTTCAATATACAATATAATACAATAACGTACAATACAATAATAATCACAACAAAACGGTGGAGAAGCCATCCTCGTAATTTACCAGTTACATTAACTAACTGTACATTCTTCGTTTTAACACTATTATCTGAAACGTGAAATTAGGATCCACATTATTATACATACACGTACACATACATATATACATAGACATATACACATACATTATATATATTTGCATGCGCGCCATATAACTACATACAACAAAAATTAAAAGGTCGTGTATTTAATAGTTTCAAATAATTGCGCAGGTGGGCCATAAAATGAAGAGTTAATTCTATTATTGTTATTATTGGCTCTTATTGTTTGCATTTTATCATATTATTATTGTCTTAAAATAATTAAAAGTTAAATTTTATTTATATCCCTTATTGCAATATGAAAATTGTAGTGTTCTGGCACCAGACTGTAAAAACCTACCTGCAGAAATATCTACCTAAAAAAGCGCATGAGGTTGCGCCAGTCGCGCGGCCGGGCAGCGCCGCTGCCGCGTGGCGAGTCGGGGCGCGCGCAGCAGTGCGCGCGGGCGCTGAGAGAGCGCGGTTGGTTCGCAGCCTGGCCGCGTCGCTGCTGTCGCGGGCCGCCCACCCCGGAGCCGCTGGCCGCGCCGCCCACGCCGCGCGCGCGCTCGCTCTTCCGCATCGACGAAGCGTGAGCCCCGCTCCTCCTCGCCGCTTCGCCCGCTTCTCGCTCTTCCGCTTCCCGCTCTCTCTGCTCTCTCTGGGATTATCTCGTCGTTCGCTGCTATCCCACTTGCGGACGTTCGCGATAAAACGCGGGGTTCTGTGCCCGTGATGGAAACGAGCATCTTGAATTTTCTCGAAACGGAGTTCGAGTTTTAGATTTTCTCGAAACTCAGACCGAGACCAAAAGTTTTTCGAAATTATGTCCGACTCATATTTTCTCGAAACCGAGTCCGAGTACTGCATTTTCTTTACACCGAGGCCGAGTACTGCGTTTTCTAGAAACAGACCGACTACTACATTTTCTTGAAATAGGTTCTGAGTCCTAGATTTTCTCCAAACCGGGTCCGAAACATACATTTTCTCGATACTTAGACCGACATCAAGATTCAACAATTTTCTGGAAATTATGTCCATGCTATATTTTGTCGCAACCGAGTCCGAGTTCTAGATTTTTCGAAAATTCCGATCCTAAACTGTCTGGAAACTAGTTATCTCCAAAGGAGTCCTAGTAATCTCTAAACGAGTACAGATATCAACATATCTATGAGCCCAGGAATGTTTATCTTTGCCCGGAAAAGGACAAAAATTAATTTTATTTAATTCTCTAAAATAAGAATGTTTCATTCTTGTCAAAATAATATCTGTTTCTTTACTGCATTTTTGAAAATAAAATGTCTCTTATAACCTTAACTACTAATCGCATTTCAAGTCATTCACATCAATCAACAGTAGTTAAGATGCTAATATTATTTGCAGAGCAGCATATTTTAGTTTAATGGATAGACTAACATGCACATTTTTTTAAAAATATTTGTAGTATTTAATCAAAATTTTATTTTTCATCTGTTACGTATATTAAGTGGAATAGTTGTATCCTTCCGTAAACTAATGTCTAAACTAAGTTTCAATGTTGATTTTTTCCCTAACTTTATGATTGAGGAAATAAACTGTCAGACTTATCAATCGGATGAATACAATGCTAAGTAATAATTTAAAGTTTGCAAGTTACTGAGTTTTAAATATCCACTTTGCAGAAATAGTTTTTTACACAGATTTTACTCTAATATGTTATTTTTTGATATCGAACTCTTCTAATATGTGATTATTAAAAAAATTTTTTTTGTACTCGTAATAATTGAGATACAATCGCTATAGTAGTTTGAGAAACGAAATAAAATTTCGTTTGAGTCTGTCTTGTCTGTCAAATACCTTTTGGTCTGATGGTTCTTGAGAAAATTGAGAGAAAAGACGTACCCGCTTTTCATAGGGAAAGCGATCGTATCTTAGATAAGAGTTTTTAAAACTTCCAAGAGGGAATCGTTTCCTTTTCTTTACGAACTGCCCCGTCTTGAGACAGCTCTGAGCTTCTTTCGGGAGACTGCGGTCTTTCTTCTGTGTCTTTTCCTCCGCGGCAATTTGCATATGTTTCTTTGCGATTCAGTTTCTCTTTCCATTCCCGGATCGTCTTTGAACGTCTAGAAGAGCAGTATTTCACCATTCCTGCGTGCTCTCCTTTTCTCTGAAGACTTTCTCAGGGCGCAATATGAAACGGTTGCCGATCCTTTAGTCAACTTTTTATCCACCTGGCGATTCAAAAGGAGCGTTACGTCCATTAGATGCCTGAAAGGATATTCCCAGTTGAAAAGACTCAGTCTTCAACTCGAGCTGTTGGCCTTTTCTCTGCTACAAATCTATCTGCTTCTAAATGCTGAGGTGGCGGTGCAGGGTATTATTGGTGGTGGTGAAAATATGGGGAAGGCTGGAAAAATGGTAATATTATGTGTATTATATAAGGCGTTTTTTCTACTGTAAGTGCTTTCAGCATTTTCCACGATATTTGTTGTTATTTTACATTAGTGTTTCAGCTCTTGTCAATACAAGTATTAGTGCAATAAAAACTCAACGTATTCACTTTGCTTATAATTAGATTTATATATTATTGATTTCGGTAAAATAGTGCCATTTTAATATATAAACTAGTTCTGAACCTAGGATGTATTGTATTATTTTCCTTGTAAACTGGTATATCATCATTTTTTTTAATCCTACATCATGATATTTGTCGGTGAAGGTACTGTAGCAAATGTTAATTGTATACAACAAATTTATCGACATGTTACATTAACATTCTTAAATATAAATATGGTTTGATATTGTAAGATTCGAACACAAACACTTAAGGAATCTTGTAAGGAGATAAGTGACTCCTGTAAGAATGCTCTCGAGATTATATAGCAGTAAAGGAGGGAACTTCGTAACATTCGTGAGGATTGCACCATCACCTTCAAGAAGTGGTGAAATAATTTCCCTACATCCGAAAAGTTTAATCGACACGCTGAACCTTGGAAACAGTTCGCTAAGGAACTGCTGAAGAAGTTGTAGTTAATGTGCTTTTCAGCGCTCAGGTAACTGTTAAAGAATATTTTTAACGTGAATTTCTACAATGCTGCATTCTCTCGTAATGTATATTGATTGTAAATTTCGTATGATGAGCCCCCTGCTATGCAAAGTGAGGGCAGCAGTTTTAACTCCGCCCCACGCAAGCGTTCTTCGCCGCCGCAAGGCCGCGCAAGGCAGCTGAAGTGGAGCTGAACGGAAGCTCCGTCTCGCTTGGCGTGGAAGGTCAGCGGCGCATACTGTTAGCCGCCCCACTCAACCCCCTTGCCCGGCGCGCGGCTTCCGGCCGCGCTGTCCGTGGGCGCCGTTCGATCCCCGGCGCCCGCCGCGGCTCAAGGCGAAGGCCGCCCCCCCCCCCCCCGTTCCCGGCGCCGGCGCCCTCCCTCTTGTACGCCTGCCCCTTTCAAT
The DNA here is from genome assembly GCA_964035755.1 of Teleogryllus oceanicus. NCBI lineage: Eukaryota > Metazoa > Arthropoda > Insecta > Orthoptera > Gryllidae > Teleogryllus > Teleogryllus oceanicus. The sequence goes on along the minus strand of CAXIVR010000004.1, from coordinate 107,762,651 downwards.
GCCTGCGGCTTGCTGCGCCCCCACCGGGAGCGGTAGCTCAGTGCATCAACTGATGTACTGCGCGCCCGACCGGGGTTCCCACTCCACACGGCGGCAGGATTTTCGACACTAGCTTTTCAGCTAGTTCGAATTCAGTCGCTGTCTGGAGGAGAATTCTAGCGGCCGGCTGCTCTGATCGGTAATTTTCCGTGGTTTCTCCGATCAACACCAGGCGAATGCCGGAGCAGTACCTTACAAAACGGGCCACGGACCGCGCGCGACCTGTTCTTCCTGTTCCTTGTCCTATCCTCTCCCCTTACACACTCACTTACACTAACATGCACAACACTAACACATATTCCGGGAGGCCGGTCGGGAGCTTAGAGCTTGTCCTGGCTGGGGTGGTGCCCCGCTGGGGGAGAGTCCGGGTTGGGTGGAAACCCTACTAGCCGACGGTTGGTCGGTGCCGGATCTCGCCATCCACCGGGGGAAAATAACCGCGCATATTCCGAGAAAAACATGCACTACACTAACGGGACTAATGACCAAAGCAGTTGACGTGCCCGGAAACACGAAAAAATCAGATCATGATAGATGGTTAGTTTACTATAAGTGTGTTTAACAGACCGTTAATGTCGTATAAGTGTGATTATAGAGTAGTTTTATGAATGAATATTTTGACTCGATAATCGAAAGATACTACTACGAACGATGTTTATTTTTAAGAGGATCTGAACTTCTGTCACAATTTTCACACATCTAAATTGACCGTCAGAAACAACTGGATGTGGTACACAACGTGTTCTAAAGTGCTATTTTTGTATACTATGAAAGTTATATTGATAAACTTTGTTGTACAATACATGAGCTGTAATGCTGCTTTATACTTCTGTGAATTCGTACGTGTTCGCGAATTGGGAATAAATTTGATATACAGCCTCTTATTTTGATTACTTAATTTTCGGCACTCTGTTGATGCACTCATTTATTTCAACCATTAGAACTTCACATGGACTGACGTCATGATATCATGATAGATCTTGCCATGACTATTAGCTACTATGAAACATCAGTTATTGTGAGGATCTTAGATCATAAAATTTCCCAATATACTTTTCTACTCATTAAGAGTAACTTATTTGAATAATATACGCTAAAGATTATGCGAATTAAAGCAAATGGCTAGGATTTTAATTATGTGTAGGAATTACGTAGGGAATATAATGATATGTAGCAATTCAAGAATCTCTAGGATTTTTATTTGGCAATGTCCTCTTCAGGGTGAAAGGACGTGTTAGGGAACTGCAGACTGGTGCTTTGTGATTGACATATCTCCGTCCAATGCTGAAGCAAACGAAAGAATGATCCCTAACCCACATTCTCTATTATTCACAATGAACGAATGTGCACAAACTGTACGTGACGTGATACATATTTTATGAATAAGGTAAAAAATAAACGAAATAAAAATTCCTTTTTTCGGAAGATAATATTCAAAAGCCTCAAAAGTCATGCTCCACAAGGAAGAAGCGCCTGGAGAATATGCAATTTTACGATGCGGTTGAGTTCCACGGGTTGCCTATAAAACAGGCGTCGTTCGTGAACGGAACAAATTAAAGCACTATAATACTAATAGTATAAAATTTTGAAATTAGTTTTGCAGTATCGATTTAGTTCAATAACTTCTCCATTAATATTGTGGTTCTAGTTATTACATAAAATATTTTTAAATTTTAAACCTTTGTTTTTGTATGTTTTTTAAGAAAGCCTTTTCACTCTGTTCTCATCCCGTCCAATCCAGTCCAACACTCGTTTTAGTTATTCAGAATAAATCACATTTCCTCAAATGACATTAGAGATTACGTAAAATATTCACATTGACTAATTCTTGTGTAATAAGTACACTAACGTATACTCCTAACCTTTAAATCATTTGACATCTGAAACCAAATTCGTACGTTGTTCTTTGATTCACAAAATGACAACTTACAATAAATATTTCATAAATTATTAACGTAATTTGTTAACTATTTGTTGAGAAAAAAATCTCACTATTATCGTGCACGTATACTTGTGCTACTTTAGTAAGCATTGCGTTTGACCTTGACTACGGAAGGTAAAAGCTTTGGTCGCGTTTTATCGCTCATACCGTTATGCACGAGTGTTTGGCTGCGGCTCGTTGACCTCTTAAATATTCAATACATACGGTAAAGGGTAGAAGGATGACGCAGGATATATCCCGTTGTCTCAACTGCGTCGCAGCGTTCGGCTACTGTTCGATAAAAAACAATGTCCTTCCCTTGCTCAGAATATCAGAATTTTTGAAAATTGCAGATGCAAATGTTCACTTTTGTTACGCGTTGGAAAGAGACTGTGAGGCTGGTGGAGTAGAGGAAACGCAAGTGGCGTTTGAACGCTGAGTTCGAATCCCAGTGCAGTGAAAAAAATTGAAATGGATGGTTGGAAATACTTTTGAGGTTTGTGTATCTTTATAATATCGTGTAGTCGTTACAGATATTGCAAAAAAGTAAGTGGAGTTGAAGCACTACTAGTTTTGTTTACATCTCCTTGTCATAAACCTCCAACTTCTATCTCATAACGGAAACTCGGTCGCACCCGCCTCGCGAGACGTTTGTGCGGTTTGTCCCGAGGCATCTCGGTCAGCGCAGTCCATATCGCCCACCGCCGCCCGTGCACCAGCCACCCCAACGGCCGAGACCTCCGCGCCGAGCCGCGTCCAAGGTCGAGGGGGCGCTGCAGTTTAGCCCGCTCTGCAGTCGTGCTATCGCTCCCTCCCCCCCCCACCCGCACCAGCCACCCCCCCCACGCCCACATCCCTCCACTTCCCTCGCCCTCCTCCCCTACTTCCCTCGCTCACCTCCCTCCACTCCCCTTGCCCACCTTCCCCACTCCCCACGCCCACGTCCCCCTCTCCTCACCCCGACTCTCCCTCGCCCACCTCCCCACTCCCTTCCCCACCTCCTCCACTCCCCTCGCCCTCCTCCCCCTCCCCTCGACCACCTCCCCTACTCCCTCGCCCCCTCCCCACTCCCCTCGCTCACCTCCCTCCACTCCCCTTGCCCACCTTCCCCACTCCCACGCCCACGTCCCCCTCACCTCACCCCACTCCCTCGCCCACCTCCCTCCCTTCCCCACCTCCTCCTCCCTTCGTCCACCTCCCCACTCCCTTGCTCACCTCCCTCACCCTCCCCGCACCACCCCAATTCCCTTGCCCACTTCGACCCGTCGCCGCAGGAGAGGCGAATCTGCAAGCATTACTGCAGTGCCGAGAGATAAGCAAAACATGAATATACAAAGGTACCTACTTAACCTTTACTCAAATAAATAAATATAACAAAATGAGAAGTCGGTTCACTGACAATTTATCTACTTTATTGGTTAAAAGTGTTTTGAGCTTGGTGGAATATCATGTATTCCGCGGTAAAGATGACCTGTTGGTCCGAGCCTTGTCACTCAATAACGACATAATCACATTTATCACCATCATTATCATCATGATTATTACTATTATTATATTCAAATGTAAATCGCATCGTCGCCTTCATTTTTCTCGCATGATTTTTGTAAGAAATTAATTTGTTTCAGTTAATTCCGAATTCACCAGTAGTCAGGTCTGATTTGGATGAATATGTAAAATCAATTTTCCACAATTATTAGAAATGTGTTAAATTTCTTGGTTGGAAAAGCTTTTATTTTTGCTTAATCTTCTTACAGTGTGTTAAAGCTATCTTATAAATATTTATGGAGAAAAATTAAAACGCTCTACGTTTCTTTGACGAATTAATAAATACGAAATATTAATATGACGGATCTATTATTGAAGCACATTGTATTTTAAAGTGAACCTAATGACTTTTACATTTAAAGTATGATCTACGATATTCTGTCTTGTACTATTTACTAAATTGTGTTTGTCTTTTGAGTCTCTTTTTGATATAATTTATACTTATTCATTTTGTTAATATCTGTACTCTGTAATATATACTGTACTCTTCGTTTCTGGTAACGCATGTATAAAATAAATACAATAAGAGAAAGACGAAATACAAGTAATATTTCTTGATTTGTTGGCCAATGTACCGAGAAGGTAGGCAATGAATGGATGTTGTTTACTACTCAAGAAAGTGCGTAGAAGAGGCGCATCGTCCGCCAGGTGAGTGAACACCCGACGGCGACGGTTGCGGCCAAGTAGCGCTGCCAAGTGTTACTTAACGGGAAGGGGGCGTGGCGTTTATAGAAGACCCAACACTCCTCTCCGCTCCTTGCGCCGCAAAGCGCATTGCTTGAAAGATTACGTTCGTGCGTTTCAATTTATTCTGATTCCACTGTGTTATTAATAGTGAAATTATATTAGTTTGATATGGTCCTATATGATGAGATTCAAAAGCTGACATGTCCGTTTGGCAAAATTGAGTCCTTCTGTTGTTTTAACCTAGAATTTTATTTCCAAAAATAAATTTAACATGTCTTACAATACATTAAGTAGTACTCTGTTCGTTGAGTTAAAGACAGTGTTAAAAAGTGTAATATTTGGACTAAATTTTCGTTTTTATTACAAAAGTGTGAAGTGGACATGTCACGTTTTGAACGTTTGCTCCTCAAATATGTTTATACACAGTCAAATTGAAGAATATTTTAAAATTCGAATTAAAATATTTTATTAATTATCTGGATTCAATTATTTACCCAATTTGATAGTCTATATATATATATATATATATATATATATATATAGATATATATACATATATATATGTATATATATATATGTATATATATATGTATATATATGTATTTTATATATATTTATGTATATATATATATATATATATATATATATATATATATATAGACGCCCTTTCTTAGATTCCGAAAACGTGTCACATACCGCCCTAAGAAAGCGAGGGAAAAGAATATTTTGAACGCGCCAACGCGGATGGATATTTGGAATGATAATTAGAATTTAAAACAAGAGAGACCGCCACCTTATACCAAGGGCGAGACCGGAGGTCGGATGAAAGAAAAAGTTCTTTCTGAAGGTAGCAGCTGAACTGGGCGGACGTATGGAAAACGGTACCCCAGGAAGTGACATTGCAGCGGATTTCAGATTTGCAACTTTTTTGAGGAAAACTCTTCTAGAAGACCAGAAGAGGTAATTATTCTATTATAAATTGATTTAAACATAATCTTAGAAGAAAGGTAATAAGAAATGTTATGAATTTATAATGGAAGAATTAGGGAGAGAAATTTTGAATAGATGGCAGTAATTAATAGCTTGCATTCATTTCTCTTTCCAGTTTTTTTTCTCTCTCACATGCTTTTCGTATATTTAAATACTCTCTTGAAGTTGGTGCTCATATAAAAAGGGGTGATCTCTGGATTCATTTTCACTCTGAATATCCAGTTGGTCATTAACTGTAATCGAAAATAAAGCAAAATTCATATGAGAGTATTCAAGCATATATAAACTTGAACGAGAAGAAGGCGATTTCTAAGGGAGCAACGGCGTTCTCAACCCGAGGCCACGACGCTTCAAGGCCGAAGCAGCTCGGTGGAAAGGTGTAGAAGGAAGCAAAGTGGACTGCTCTACGCGGCCGAGAACACAGTAAGATCGTTCCAAATAAAATGTTTTGTAGGGATAGGAGTGATTCAGTTTAATAAGAAAGCTCATTCTGTATCTATCACGTAGAAAGAAAAAGGGAGGGTAACAGATTTACCACGCTTAAAAGATAAGAAAAGTAAAAGTACATTTGTTTCCGACTTCTAATACGTGAGAACAGAATCAATCTTTTCTTTCAAAAAGGATTTCAAGATCAAATATTGTAATATAGTGATTAAGAGTTTGTGTAAGAGTATAATTATAATAATAGTAATTCTCTGGATTTTAGAGAGAAAGAGTTTCCTTTTGTTGTAAAAGTAATGTTAAGGGAAAAGTATTAATTTTTGATTTTCAATGTGTGTTTCTTTCAAATTTTGTAAAGTAATATTTTAACGATTCTTTCAATTTCTGAAAGTGTGTTTGTTAAACAATTGGGTTGTAGATGAAAGTAGGAAATTGTGTATTGTGTTATTAGTGTGTGTTTTTCAGTCAAGAGTATTCTGTATTTGATTTTTTTTCTGTGTGCCATTGTATGTATTTGTCATAGCAGCAAATATTTTTAGAATATATTCTGAATTTAGTGAAAAGTGATTCTCACCCGAGTTATTTGTAATTTTTGCATCCAATCCATAAACGATCTTCACGACCCTGCCCCTATTTTTTTATTTATTGTGTCCACACTGGGACGTCCATACTGAGCTAGTCGACCATCTGGTGAATTGTGTTCACCCCCAGACGTCTCAGGTCGGGTGCTGGCCTTACGGCTTGTACCGCACACGACTGTGGCTCGCAATTGGCGCCCATAAGCGGGGCTCGATTATTGGATGCATTTACGACAAACTCGATTTGGGAATAACTGAGACCAAAATTTGGTGTAACTAAAATTACTAGTACAATTGAATCACAGTTCACTAAAATTTCTGACAAGGTTGCAGAGTACAAGTGTGTTGAGTAAAAGTGTGTTATTTCAGGAGTGTTTTTTTTGAAAAGGATATTTATTAATTTATTATATGAGAGTTTTATCATAAAGGTTTTTTTCAAAATGGCAGATAAGTATAACGTGGCTAGAATTTACCTCACGTGGAAGGAACTTCTGAGGAATCAGATAGCGATAGGAAACTGGGGACAAGCACCAGGTACGATGATCGTGGAGGAAACGACAGGAGTAGAACTAGGAACGGCAGGAGAAACTAGTGAGACGTCGCCGACAGAATCACAGCCAACGCCAACACGAGATCAGGATGAGGAAGAACGAAACCTCGAGAGGGCTAATTCAATGATGCAACGATTAATAGGTCAATTTATGCAACAATTAGATGTGAGGTTAGTCATGCAGGAGGAAAAAACAGAGGAAACCATAAAAAAGTTAGGGGTTACTTTGGAAACTAAACTAGAGGAGAACAAGGCTACTTTGGAAACCAAATTAGAAGAAAATAACTCGGCAATAAATGCATTGGAAACTAAACTAGAGGAGAACAAGGTTACATTGGAAATTAAACTAGAGGAGAACAAGGTTACTTTGGAAACTAAACTAGAGGAGAACAAAGTTACTTTGGAAACTAAACTAGAGGAGAACAAGGCTACTTTGGAAACCAAATTAGAGGAAAATAACTCGGCAATAAATGCATTGGAACAAAAATTCACGGAATTCGACACGAAATTAGAAGAAAATAATAGGAAGTTAGAAGAAAATTTAAAAGCACAGTTTACTGAATTAGCGGAGCAGTGGAAGGTCGAATTTAAGAGCGAGGTTCAACAAGAATTAGCACAGGAACACGAGAACTTAGAGAAAAAATTCACGGAGCTGGGACTTGAATTAGAAGAAAAAGTGGATCAAGTAACGAAAGAATTTGAAACTAGGATCGAAACACAATCGGATCTTATAACCGCCGTATCCGACAGGCAGACTGAGGTAGAACAAGGAGTAGAAAAGTTCCAGAAATTAGTTACTGAACAAGTTCAGGTTCAAGCTAATAAATTAGATAGTGGAATAAAGGCTCTTTCTGAACAGGATGGCGTTCTACAACATCAAATTAATGCATATAAGAATGAAGTAGTAGAACTGAAAAATCAATTAGAAAATTTACCATCGAGTGGAGGAAGTGTTCAGCCCACGTATGTTTCATTGCCGTGTACTCCTAATTTCAGTGCAGCGGAGATGAAAATCCATGTGTATTTATGAAAGAAGTAGATAATTTCTTTTCTTTAAATTGTGTTCCGGACAGTAAGAAAACTCGAATCGTTTATCAGATGTTGCAGGGTAATGCACGAATCTGGGCAGATAGTTTAGGAGAGTTTCCCAAAACTATGGCCGAACTCAAAGAAAAATTTTATTCGAGATATTGGAATAACGAAACTCAAATCAATTTTAAAGTTAATGTAATGTATGGTACGTGGAAGAAGGGTCGATGTCCATGCAGGAATATGCAACGGAGAAATTAGCTTGTTTCAAATTATGTACTCGACGATACCGGATGAAGAAATTGTCTGTTTATTAATACGTCATTTTCCTTCCTCGACGCAAAATTTGCTTAAAATCTCTTACCAATGTCCACTGAAAAATTAATAACGCAGCTAGATTGTATGATGCCACTTTCGTGTATAATGAAAGGTTACAGAAAGCAAGGGCAAATGCTAATGGTCCGGTAAATGGTCAAGATATCAGACAGCAACAACATAATGTAAGCAAACCAGAAACAGGAGAAACTTACAAACCGAAACATTACCAAGAAAAACAAACTTATGCTAGACAAGACAGGACCTCGTCTAGGGATAGAAATAGAAAAAATTCTATTGATAGAGGAGTTTTCCAACCCAGAAATACAGGACCAAGTACATCTCGGACATGAGTCGGAAAATTAGAAAGGTTTGTTTCGACACGCCATCCCGCCGCAAACCAAATAGAACAATCTAGTGAAGAAGAGGGGCGATCCAACCCAGGAACGAAGAAGAACAAATGCAGATCGGATCCAGGAGGCAGTGTCGAGAATTAAAGTTAAATGTGAGGGTGTTGATACTTCGGTATTAGTAGACACAGGTTGTGCAACTTCCTTCATAGCTGAAAGTTTGTTTCATGAATTAGAGAAGAAAGGGAGGTGAGGTACCTACATTGCCGCTCGTGAAATCTTTTCTGATAGGTGCGAATCGGAAAAAATCAAAACCAATAACAAGACAAGTTTATTTGGAAATAGAGATAGGCAAGAATAAGTATCAAGTTGTGTGTCTTGTAGCGTCAGAACTTTTATATCCACTCATACTGGGAGTCGATTTCTGAAACAACACGAGTTGTTATCAACTTAGAGAACAATACTTTAACTTTGAAACCGAATAATCAGCAGGATCTTGAATTCGATTCATTCACGTGGAATTATTGGGAGGCTAATTGTTTGGAGGAAGAAGATGTGAACCTACAAATTCGTTCGAGTGTGCAGAGAAACGATAATCTCAATGCATATCAGAAAAAGCAGTTAGCTGAAGTCTTACTTAGGAATCAAAGGTGTTTTGCAAAAGAACAATCCAGTAAAAGATTTTCAATTCGAAATAGAATTAACAGATAAAACACCATTCACGGGTTACCAATATGTCATTCCAGAAAACATAAGGAAGAGGTGGATAAGCTCATTGCTACCATGGTCAAAGATGATATCATCATGAAGTCCAAAACCTCTTATCTAAATCCGATAGTGCTCGTAGAAAAGAGTAATGGGAAGATAAGGTTGTGTTTAGATGCAAGGCGATTGAATCAAGTTACCTTACCGTACAGAGACAGACCGTTGCGTGTAGAGGATTTAACTAATCAATTATCCGGCATCAAGTGGTTGAGTTCAACCGACTTCACTGCATCGTATTGGCAAATAGCGATAGCACCTGAATGTAGACAATATACAGGATTTATTCACCGGGGAATTTCGTATGTCTTCAAAAGAATGCCATTTGGACTCAAGAACAGTGCATCTGCTCTTGTACAATGTCTAGACAATATCATTGGCAGAGAGATGTCCAGCGATGTTTTTATCTATATTGATGACGTGCTTGTGTATTCTAAGACATTTGAAGAACACATGACTAAGCTAGATATTTTGTTGAAACGTCTGATTGAAATAATTTACAACTGAATTTGGAGAAAAGTAATTTCTGCACTAAACAAGTTAAGTTCCTGGGTTATGATGTGACAGTTAACGGAGTCAAAATGAATATGGAAAAGATGCAAGAGATAGATAAAATTGCACCGCCAAAAAACACGAAACAACTTAAAACTGCACTAAACAAGTTAAGTTCCGGGTTATGATGAGAAAAGTAATTTCTTCCGTTGCTGCAAAGCACACTAGATGAAAGTGGAAGACAATAGGAAAGTACAATTTCCACAGTTTGCGACCATTTAAAGAATGAAATATATGGCAAAATAATGAAACAAACAGATAAAGTAACTGACAAGAATCATGTAAAAGAAAAAAACAAGGAGGGAAAAGAAGAAGGAAGATGAGGAAGAAGACAAGGAGTAGGAGTACAAGAGGGAAGAAAACAAGATTGCTCGACGTTCTAGAATCAAGAAAAAAGAAGAGCATAAATTTTAGTGAAAAGATTTTACGGCATATGAAATCAAATCCCATAAAATCTTTTTTTTCGAAAGAAGGGGTTATGTGACCGCCCGTTTTCTTAGATTTCGAAAAACTGTCACATACCGCCCTAAGAAAGCGAGGGAAAGAATATTTTGAACGCGCCAACGCGGATGGATATTTGGAATGATAATTAGAATTTAAAACAAGAGAGACCGCCACCTTATACCAAGGGCGAGACCGGAGGTCGGATGAAAGAAAAAGTTCTTTCTGAAGGTAGCAGCTGAACTGGGCGGACGTATGGAAAACGGTACCCCAGGAAGTGACATTGCAGGATTTCAGATTTGCAACTTTTGTGAGGAAAACTCTTCTAGAAGACCAGAAGAGGTAATTATTCTGTTATAAATTGATTTAAACATAATCTTAGAAGAAAGGTAATAAGAAATGTTATGAATTTATAATGGAAGAATTAGGGAGAGAAATTTTGAATAGATGGCAGTAATTAATAGCTTGCATTCATTTCTCTTTCCAGTTTTTTTTTTTCTCTCACATGCTTTTCGTATATTTAAATACTCTCTTGAAGTTGGTGCTCATATAAAAAGGGGTGATCTCTGGATTCATTTTCACTCTGAATATCAGTTGGTCATTAACTGTAATCGAAAATAAAGCAAAATTCATATGAGAGTATTCAAGCATATATAAACTTGAACGAGAAGAAGGCGATTTCTAAGGGAGCAACGGCGTTCTCAACCCGAGGCCACGACGCTTCAAGGCCGAAGCAGCTCGGTGGAAAGGTGTAGAAGGAAGCAAAGTGGACTGCTCTACGCGGCCGAGAACACAGTAAGATCGTTCCAAATAAAATGTTTTGTAGGGATAGGAGTGATTCAGTTTAATAGAAAGCTCATTCTGTATCTATCACGTAGAAAGAAAAGGAGGGTAACAGATTTACCACGCTTAAAAGATAAGAAAAGTAAAAGTACATTTGTTTCCGACTTCTAATACGTGAGAACAGAATCAATCTTTTCTTTCAAAAGGATTTCAAGATCAAATATTGTAATATAGTGATTAAGAGTTTGTGTAAGAGTATAATTATAATAATAGTAATTCTCTGGATTTTAGAGAGAGAAAGAGTTTCCTTTTTGTTGTAAAAGTAATGTTAAGGGAAAAGTATTAATTTTTGATTTTCAATGTGTGTTTCTTTCAAATTTTGTAAAGTAATATTTTAACGATTCTTTCGAATTTCTGAAAGTGTGTTTGTTAAACAATTGGGTTGTAGATGAAAGTGATTCTCACCGAGTTATTTGTAATTTTGCATCCAATCCATAAACGATCTTCACGACCCTGCCCCCTATTTTTTATTTATTGTGTCACACTGGGACGTCCATACTGAGCTAGTCGACCATCTGGTGAATTGTGTTCACCACCCCAGACGTCTCAGGTCAGGTGCTGGCCTTACGGCTTGTACCGCACACGACTGTGGCTCATATATATATATACATATATATATGTATATATATATATGTATATATATATGTATATATATGTATTTTATATATATTTATGTATATATATATATATATATATATATATATATATATATATATATATATATATAATTTCTTACGTTTCAGTATACGCCCTTGGAGAAGTGGTCAAACCGATCCACTTTTTGGTAGTGGTTCAAATCTCGGTCTAACCATGTGAAATACGTGGGGAAAAGAGGTTCCGGGAAATTTATTCGAGAATCTCTCGTTTCTCGTGCTTCTTATTTCACGGTTTCATCCGATGTATCTATGTGGCATTTTAGGTCGGTTTAATTCGACTTTTGCCAGCTAGCGCTGTTCACAGGTCCATGCTCGATGGTAAGAGATATGTGGCGAACGTCGAGGACGTTTTCCATCAGTGTATCTAGCATACTGGCCCGACCTTTTCTTTCGTCACACTTCAATAGAAAATGAGACGATTGTATTAGAAAGCTACAATTCTATTTCTGTCTGGACCGGAAATCGAACCAGGTATCGCACCTTGGAGAACTAACATGCTGTCCATGAGCCACCGAGGGTCATTAGTCAAATTATACCCTATATCACCCAAACCAAACCTGAGGTGAGGATACTGAGGATCGTCTTTGTATTGAAAAGGAAGTGTTTTCGTTTAGAAAAAGTTTGATCTTCCTGCGTAACCAAATTGCGTGAATTTTTCGGTAAAAGAATGGATTCTTGATGGGTTATCTTCCTCTTATTTGCCGATTGTATAAACGGATTTTATGGAATATGTAAATTTTAATATTATCTTGAAATTAAAAGGATGAACGCTTATTCATCGTCATTTGTACATTACGTTGTTTATAAGTGAGAGTTAAAATAAAACTCTTGAAAGCAGTCGTATTTTCGTCTTGCGGAGCAAGCGTATGATTGTGAGTTGAACTCGTAGATAACAAAGAAACGTTTACGAGTTTTTTATCTTCAGAGATGAATGAGCATTATTCAATGCATAGATTACTGAGTGTATATAAATGACATGTTCATTAATCATCTGGCATGAGTCCTTACAAAACCTTTCAGTGGTTACAGTTACGTGTTTTACATACGATCAAATTAAAGAATTCCTGATGCAGTCCACAACATGCGTGCATATATCTTGGAGAATATAAAATATTTCAATTATATTTCAAACGTTATTTTTACATTTTACGCGTTTAATTCTGTGTTCACAGTGAATAGAGATTTCAGTTCCGATATGACACCGACGCGACATAATGTTTTTAGGGCGTTCAATTTGTTGAGTAGTACATGTGTAGAACTTACCTGTTGTGACGTTTCTACAGCTCTTCAATTTGCGCGATGAAGTTACATGGGTACAGCTAGTAATAATAAAGTTTATTACCGGGAGCGGCAGCTCAGTGCCTCAACTGATGTCACTGTAGCGCCTGTGACCGGGATGTCCTAGGTTCGAGTTCTGACGGCGGCAGGATTTTCGACACTAGCTTTTTAGCTAGGTCGAATTCGGTCGCTGTGTGGAGGACAATTCTAGCGGCCGGCTGCTCTGATCGGTAGTTTTCCGTGGTTTCTCCGATCAACACCAGGCGAATGCCGGAGCAGTACCCTACCAAACGGGCCACGGACCGCGCGCGATCTTTCCTTCCTCTTCCTTGTCCTATCCTCTCCCCTTGCACACTCACATGCACTACACTACCACATATTCCGGGAGACCGGTCGGGAGCTTAGAGCTTGTCCCGGCTGGGGCGGTGCCCCGCTGGTGGGAGAGTCCTGGTTAGGGGGAAACCCCACTAGCCGACGGTAGGTCGGCGCCGGATCTCGCCATCCAGGAGGGAAAGGTTACCGCCATCTCATGAGAAAATAACACTAACGGGACTAATGACCAAAGCAGTTGACGCGCCCGGAAACACGAAAAAACCAAACCAAACCCATAAAGATTATTTCAAATATAGCTTTTCGAATGCACATAATCGTGGCACTAGCAGAAAGCGCCTTACAAGCAGATCGAATAGAAAGATTGCATCCCTGTTGCATCTGGAGCACCCGGTGGCGGCCTCTGTGGTCGGGGCGAGGCGCAGGTCTGGGGCGGCAGCGCCGATGCGCCTGGCGGCTGCTCAACGAGCGCGGCCTCTCGCCTAATGCGCCGTCGCCTCGTTGCGTAAGGGACGAAAGGTCGCCGACGCCGACGCCCCTGCCGCGCCAGCGCCGGCGCCTTGTTGACACGCGCGGCGGAAACAGCGGAGGACGCCGCCTCGCATCTGCGCCGCCCTCTCGCGAACGCCGCACTCCCTTTCACTCCATTCTTCATCTACCTGCCCGTCGTCCCATCATCCTCGCCTCCGCTGTTCCTCCCCCTTTTTTTTCCCCCGCCCTCTTCTCCCTTCATCTGCACCGCCCTCTCGCGAACGCCGCACTCCCTTTCACTTCTTCTTCACCTACCTGCCCGTCGTCACTTTCATTCTTCGCCTCCGCTTCGTTTCCTTTTTATCCCCCGTCTTCCCTTCCATCTGCCATGCACCGCCCTCTCACAAAGTCGCACTCCCTTCCACTTCATTCTTCACCCACCTGCCCGTTGTTCCATCCATTCCTCGCCTCCGCTCGTTCCCCTTTCTTTCCCCTCTTACATCTACTGTGCACCGCCCTCTCGTGAACGCCACAATTCCCTTCCACTTCATCCTGCACTCTCGCGATCATCATTCCATTCATTTCTCGTTCCCGCGTCGCTTCCTCATTTCTTTATCCCGCCCGCCCTCCTCTCCTGCTTTATCCTTCCTATCGTCCACGCACCCCTCGCTTTTCCTCTTTATCCCTCTGCCCTTTCCCCGGCCCTGACCGCTCGGCTCCTCCCCTTTATCCTTCGCTTTCCTCCCCCCCCTCCTTCATTCTTTGTTACCCCTCCCTTTCCAACTCCCTCTCTCTTCCTCTTTCTTTCTTTCTTTCTTTCTTTCTTCTTTTCTCTCTTTCTTTCACCGTGCTCGCCTAAATGATGACTTTGAGCCGCCTAAATTTTCTGTCGGTAGTTACCGTGGCAAAATGAAGAGATTGCGCTGTAGGGCTCGCGAATAATTGAAAGAATTCAAACGCGGGGCCACTGGCCGCTTTCGGACATATGGACTGAACGGACTAGAGTCCTGGGCGGCACGTTTTGAGGGGCGGCAAATTTTCCAAAAATCATAATATTTTGAATTTTAATGTCATGTTCGTTTGAAACGAAGACTGAAATCAATTCGTATTCTATATTTTCCTTTCTTACACATCCCGTTTATGAAAGAGTGAGACCAAAAGAATTGAGTTGACCAAAACAATTGACTTTGATAATCTGATAGATAGCTTTGCGCGATAACAGTCCCGAAGGAAAGCATTGTAGAAATGTGAATGGTATACAAAGTATGTTCCTGACATGATTTTTATATTCAATTTAAAAAATTAATTCAATGTTTTGTGTTAGTAATTTACGCAATGGGAGACTGAGAGGACTTGTAAACGTCGCATATGAATTAATGATTATTTGGTCTTTTGAACAAATTCATTATTCATCTGAACTTATTTGAACTCCTTGCAAAATGTTAATTAATATTGAGTTTCGTGAAGTATACATTAAATATCTGGATTTATCCATTAAATATGAAATACGATCTAGTAAAACGTGCTCTCAAAATTTGTCTCTAGTATCTATGATAATTTCTAGCAATTGTTAAATATTATTGTAATTTATATAAATTAAATATTATAATATAACAATTTTTACACACATCATAATCTCTTTTTTTTTATAAATAGAGGGGCGGCAAAATTAATGGAGCCCAGGGCGGCGCGTGTATAAATTCACCCCTGCTATAGGATATGTAATTTCGAAACTGAAGCTTTCTTCACAGGTGTACACTTAATTTGAGATCCAACGGTGACGGATTTCGACTCCAACTAAGAAGGGAGAGTGGATGTCGTCAGGAGTGCGGACTAGAATTTAGAGACTTGGAATTGTAAAGGCCATTGCTCAGATAGGTTGTTTCCATGGTTTCCTCACACCAGTTCTAGATGGACGCTGGAGTATTTCCTTCGTCGAAGGACTACAAATTATTTATTCCTTATACTAACTCCACTCTCGTACTTTGCTGAGAAACGCGAGAGTTCCTTGTGTATGAAAGGTGAAAGTGTGTAATGGCGAATGTACGCAAAGAATGGATATCAAGGTACTCTGCCGTTTTACGTCAAACGTCTTTGGATCTTTCGAAACGTTTGAAAAATTACTGACACAGGGTTGAAAAGAAGTAGAAAATTCGAGAACCGACCTTCCATTTGTGCGTTGGTAGTGTGAGTATTGATGCCCTTGTCATATGAACTCTTCTTTTTAGTGACCAACTGATTGGAGATACGAAAAATATTTTTAAAAAAAATTAATTTCGAAAATAAAAACCACAATGTGCTAGCAGAGTCGCAGAATATCAGCTCTAACTGATCACTGAACTTAGTCAATTTACATAATTTTCCTAACTAGAAATCACGAAGAAGTCACGCACCAGTCTGGAATCACAAAAGCACTCTGTGTGATCCATCATACTATTAATTTAAATAACATTTCGCAAATTCTACATTAAATGCAAACGAAGCATTCAGTAAACAGGAGGTCTGTCTTAACGAGACCCGTAAAACCCGATTTTAATGAGAGGGCGAAATATTTTTAAAACGCGGAGCGCGTCAGCGAGATAGAGCGCGGGTGGAAGGAAGAAGCCCTGGCGTAATAGGGCGCGCGAGAGACGACGCTGTATCGCAGCATCTCGCGCCCCTTCCCGCCCGCACCTGCCGCTACGCCGCATCTCATCCCGGCCCTTTGCAAGCGGCGCTATATTAAGGTCGCGCTGCGGTCGGTGACCCGGGGGCGTGGCGCGGCGCGGCGCGGAGCGGGCGGCACGAAGCACAGTGGGTCATGCTTGCGGTTGTAAGACAATAATTTTCTTTTTTTATAATTAATTTATTTATTGTTGCATCTACATGGTAATTAGCCATGTATAAATATTTTACAACTCTTCTATAGGGCGATACATTAGAAGATAATTAGTCGAAAATTCAGTGTTGTTTTCATGAACAGGTTTTACAGATTTTATTCTATTTAAAACAACATAGAATGCTACCCTAAAAATACTGGAAAGATAATTGATTTTGATATTTATGAAATTACAGAATTCAACATACAAAAGTTAACTCTAGTATGTATGCATCTACTGTGTGTGTGTATTACTAATTTTACAACTATTTCTATCATTATTATATTTTGCTCTATTTAAAAAAGCTATTTTATCTTTAGTTTTTTAACGGAAAATGAAGCCTTCGTCCTCCTTTAGCGATATACATCTGGTTTCATCGACGCTCGTTCCATTTCTTCCATCTTCTATCCTGCTGCTCACACGCATTGTTCCAACTCATATTTTTCTTTTGAAACTCCATCTCATTAATATACATTTAATTATTCTTAATTATTTCACATCATATTTTACAATAAGTATTAAATTTCTTGTAAAATTCTGAACTTGTCTGCAATATTCGCAACATACGTCCGTTGCACATTAATACTCACTTCCAAGGCTTTTCCCTGTCTTCTCTTCAACCCATAACAAAGACATCACAGGCTAATCAAAACACATTGCTTCGTTTCCCAGGCGACTACTGGCTCACCCCAATATACTGGCTCACGCCAAATTAATGACGCATTTTTAAACAAAAATGTTTATAACAAATACAAATTGGTTTTTCTAAAATCATGCAATAAAATTAAATGATTCGTATTTATTATAGTTTTCGTAATCATGGTCATGGTGAATCTCATGTAAATATAATAAAGGTTGATGTTTGGCATAATATTCAAATTCAGCGAGTCCTGCAGCATGAATAAACTTTGAAATCTCTGTGAGATTACCGACAATAAAAGTCATTATTATATTTTGCTCTAAAAAAAAAATCTATAATTCTTTTAAGTGCAAGTGAAGCTTTGGACCCACTTTACCAATGTACACCTGTTTTCATCGCCACTCGTTCCATTGCTTCCACCTTCTATCCTGGTGCTCACACGCTAACTGCTGACTTACTGCTAATTGTCGTTTATCCTGAACCACTGTAAAGCGAGAGGAAGGCGGGGCGCGGAGAGGAGTCAAAGCCGGGCGGGGCAGGGGCGGCGGGATGGGACGAAGGCCCCAAATTAACCGGCTGCGCGATGGTGGCGACACGCCCCTCGGGCGGCAGGGGCGGGAAGGCGGGCGGGGCGGAGGCGGAGGGGCACGTCCTCTGAGCGGGCGGGGCGAGGTAGGCGCAGTTGAGGTGTTCGTTTCTCGAGCCAGACTTGCGTTCTAGAGGGAACCCGCACGCAGCGCAATTGAAACAGTTTGGACTCCGCTCCACAGATTCTATCAGTTCGAAACACTTACTTGGAAACGAGACAGGGAGGGTATCGTGACAAAAGTTTGTCGTATTCAGTAGAGACTGGCAGTATTATAATTACAGTGGTTCTGTGTGTGTATATACCATCATTCCCTCTGTAAAAACACTAATTGGTAAATTTTTGTTAAGAGAAAATTTACATTAAATACTTGATCACTCTTGTTTAGTGTATAAGTTTTCTCTCAAGTAAGTGGATTTAAGCTTGTAGTGATTCGAATTCTCTCGTTGCGAGTCTTTCGTAACTATTGCAAGAACAAAATATAAAATAATGTGGTTCTTGATCTAGAAATATATTTACCTTATGTTACTATTTCATTTTAATAAAATCACAAACACTGTATCAAATTAGTAATATTTTATTCTTTGATTCTCACAAAATCCAAATAATGAAGTGAAACTAAAGTATTGACTCACGGAAGAAATAAAACATAACTCTTTATTTTTTTGTTATTCAGGATTATTGTTATTACATAATTATTTAAGAGAATTGGAGCAAATCAATCTTTTCGATCTGCTGTCCACAATCACTTCATACGTCAGATTCATTTCCGCCAGGCTTTCTCTTACCTTCACCTTCCTTTCTCTTTCTTTTTCCTCTGATACTTCCATTTCCGCAATTATTCTTCCACATTCTTCTGTCAGCTTCATTGCATTCTTCTAGCATACCTCATGTTAAATCTGGAACATAACAAAAATACATATGAGAGACTGCACGAAGCAACATCTTGACAGATTTTTTTTTGTTTTATACATCGTAATGTGGAAAACAAAAATCCAAATATGAAGAACTGCACGTGTCACCCCAACGATTTTTATTGCGATAAAAACTGCTTTAGGGGATGATCTGACCCATATTTTATGTTGTTCATTTGTGAGATAAAGTTCGTAGTACTTATGCATGATATAACTGCAGGGTCGCAAATAGTCCGCCATACCAATGAGAATGTCGCTTAATTTCATGAACGAAGCTATTTTTTGTGTGAAGCTATAATTTAATCGTTTATCAACAATTATTATTCATATGGTTGCAACAACTTTTCTTGCCCGCTCTAGACGTCATGTAACCTGTTATATTTTAGCATCAAAAGAACCCCCTGCTGATGATACACCCACTAGCGAAAAATCGAAGTGTTTTTAGATAATGAATTAGTATGTGTTTTTCTTCGTAGCCCCGTCTCGCAGCTTTTGGGAACGCATTAGATGCAGTGCGCGCGCCGTGGGAAGGCGGCGCTGGAGCGACAGTTTGTTGGGTTAGGAGACGTGCCGCCTACATCGCCACTCCTTGTGCTCACACCACGCTGCCTGCCCGTCCGCCCAAATCCATCCCCTCCTCTTCTCCGTTCCACCACGCTCCGCTACAGCCCCGCCACAGTCCCGCCACAGCTCCGCCACAGCCCTGCCACAGTCCGCCACAGCCCGCCACAGCCCCACCACAGCCCCGCCACATCCCGCCACAGCCCCGCCACCCCGCCACATCCCCACCACAGCCCCGCCACAGTCCGCGCCACAGCCCGCCACACCCTGCCACACCCGCCGCAGCCCGCCACAGCCCGCCACAGCCCCACCACAACCCTGCCACAGCCCGCCACAGCCCGCCACAGGCCCGCCACAGCCCGCCACAGCCCCGCCACAGCCCCGCCACAGCCCCGCCACAGCCCCGCCACAGCCCGCCACAGCCCCGCCACAGCCCGCCACAGCCCCGCCACAGCCCGCCACAGCCCCGCCACAGCCCGCCACAGCCCCGCCACAGCCCGCCACAGCCCGCCACAGCCCCGCCACAGCCCCGCCACAGCCCGCCACAGCCCCGCCACAGCAGCCCGCCACAGCCCCGCACAGCCCCGCCACAGCCCTGCCACAGCCCTGCCACAGCCCCGCCACAGCCCTGCCACAGCCCCGCCACAGCCCGCCACAGCCCCGCCACAGCCCTGCCACAGCCCGCCCAGCCCGCACAGCCCGCCACAGCCCCGCCACAGCCCCGCCACAGCCCGCCACAGCCCCGCCACAGTTCCGCCACATCCCCGCCACATCCCCGCCACAGCCCCGCCACAGCCCCGCCCCAACCCCGCCACAGCCCCGCCACAGCTCCGTTACATTCCCGCCACAGCCCCGCCATACTCCCTTCACTCCCCCGCCATTTCCCCGCCACAGTCCCGCTCCAGCCCTGCCCCGTTCCGCTCCGCGCCTCCAGCCTTTACGCACGCAAGGAGAGCTCTGTTGATTCGCACATGAGACAGAAATCCCGGCGCCCGAGGACGAGCGGCGAATTAACGGAGGCAGACACGCGGCGCGCCCTCACCCGGGGCTTTGTGCGGGAGGCGTGTTTGCTTTGCCAGATTCTCTCGCGCTCCTCGTTAGAACAAGAGTTCCGGAATTTTGCTTGGAGTGGGACCTTGTATCTTTTTTGATTGCAAAACAATATACTACCTATATTACGAGTAATTTCATTATTTTGTCTTAATTAGGGCTGCTGCTATTGTGAATAAAAAAACATGATACTATCTTTTATAAATTTAATTGATGAATTCATTTAAATGATTTAAATGAATTTAAATGATTTATTGTCTCCTATGTATTGTCAAAATTTACATACAAAAGTTGCTAAGCCCTTCAAGCATTAGAGAATTGTGCCACGCCAAAAGTAATAACTGAATTTGGTGAATTTGTGTTAAAAGCATTTTTGTAAATTATTTTAAATAGTTGAACTTTATAATAATAGATTTTCTAACACTTCAAACATACAAGCATGATATTGTAATAGTCTTGCATACAAATTCGTACGCCTCTCAAAAGTTACAGAAGCTAAAATTTGGAAGTTCTCTTAACGATATATGAAATACGAATAATAATCTCCAGCTAAATGTACCACGAACTGAGATTTACGTATTGTGTATAACAATGCTCGACGAATATATCAAGGTAGGCATCATTATTTACCAGAATTATTCCTGAGAATCCTTCATGAGACTACGGTCTGGCCCTACATTCACATTTGAAACTATGTTTCTGATGCACCCTTGCCAGAATGTTTCCAGTACATTCTGAAGGTCTATATCGTACATTTTCGTAATGAGTGCTTCGTGTAAGGGTCGAACTGTTTCTTTCCTTGGCAGAGTCACCATGCGTCAATTAGTTAAGTGCTTTCAAAGTCTTTATAACATGGTTGAGATATCGAGAGTACGTCACCTCCATGTGTGTGCCATGAGATCTGCTTCGAAACACCCTTGCATGTTGTCCCAGTGAAGGCAACTTGCGAAGGACGCATTAAAGTTATCATGTTGCCCATGTTAATTTGGTGATTTCCCATGGAAAATTGTCTAGACAGAAATGGACGATAACAGCGGGTTGGAAGTAGCCAAGTTTTAAAACATAATACCTGTTCGGCAAATATCCTTAATATACATCGGAGTTAGCTTTATTTTTGGTACAGCGCATGCTAGACACGCTGTTATTGTATTACGCCCATCTCAACGCTTGTGCTGCATCGTTCGGAAACAGAACTTGCATTGATGTTGCCAGTTTTGTTATTACACTTTTTCCCTGTGCGTCAGGAAGACCCACGCAACGATGTAGCGATCCTTTGAAGAAGCAAAGTTTTTCTTTCTCATAAAAAGTTTCTGTGCTCCAAAGGCACGGAACATTTGTTGGATGCAAACCATTCTTCTCTACCTCGGAGTAACGAAAATATTCTACATAAATTTTTCACAGACAGCAAACGTACCATAAACCATGATAAGGAGATTGATAATGAATTATGATAAGAATCTTTAATGAAAATGGAAAATCCCTATATAAAAAACTACGTTGTAAAACTCCATTTATTAATTGAATTGAGGTAAAAACGAAACTTTCAATTAATAAAATGATTAATTTTTTCCCCTAAATTATCATTAGTCGTGTATATTACTAACATCCATTTCAAAAAATCTTGGCACTCGCACAACTATTGTACCTATGTTTCCTATACACTAATCCGTATACAGTATTTGAGTAACTGCGAGTGAACGTGTGTGTGGATCCGACACCCATGGTTAGACCACGTCCCGTGCATCAATCGAAACATCGAGACATTCGATGCGCCTCGGTCTCCTGATTTAGAACTGATGATTTGTTTTCGGATCCGAAAACCCAGAATATTGTAAGAAATTTACAAAAACGTGTATCTACGGGTTTAAGCTCTGCGATATTAGTGGTTATACCGGGAATTAAACCAACGCCACTTAGATCTATGTAGGTGGCGTTGATAAAACCCCAACACCCAGGCGCAATGTTTGGTCCACGACACTATAATTTTCTTCTACAAGGATGGCTTGTGAATCTGCCGCCGCAGAACTGTCAATAGTGATGCTGCTTTGACATAAGATGTAAAGTGTTTCTTCCCAATTACTGCATTTTTAACAATAAGTTTGTTAACACCCACGTGCAGTATCACCTTGGAACTTTTTAAATTTGAAGATCAACAAGCGAAAACCGGAATTGTGAGAAATGTTACAGAATGGAAGCACATCCATTTTCGACTTTGTATATTTATGTTCTTAAGCGTGCAAATGCCGATTTTTAAATGAAATTGGCTAACAACTTATTCTAATTAAACTTAAATAACTTAAATAATGATAAATTATTGAAAGTTTTAAACTCTTCAAAGATTAGGGGCAACAATACGGATGTGTTAAGCAAAGCGGGAGGAAAATCAAATGTAATTGTAGAAGATTTTGTGACTAATTTTGAACTAACAGAACTTTGTAACTCGCAGAATTTTCGTAACTAATTGTAAATGATCTTATATTAGGTTTAGAGAATAACGCTGAAGAACAGCTTACTGGTAATTTTTTATGCATTTTTGTGTATATTAGCACAAAAAGCGTTCAAAATATAGCTGTACTTAACTCCGATTATCATCCATACCTGCGGAAATCACAATTTTGAAATTGCAATATTAACCGTTCATGTCCCGTGAAGAGATAACATACACGGTGTTCGACATTTTTGAACGGAAGTATAAGATATGCCAGATAATGTAAGAACTAATTTGAAAGAAGCTATGTATCAAATTTAGAAATTTTCAACACATGATAATACTTTTCAAACAGTTTAATGTCTCGGTGGCACCACATTGAGTTAGTTCTTAATACAAGGATTATCTTATATTTAATAATATATTATTTCGTTATATTTCGTAAAGAAAATGGATATGAAAAGACTTTTTGTATTCAACATAGAAAATGAGAAACATGGAGAGATCATCTTCCCAATAAAAAGCGTAATTCTACCGATCACATCTTATTGTTTATGCAATAATTAAAATCAGTATATTTTAACGTGTTTGTTATCATTATTATTATTATCATTATTATTTCCAGATATTTTCCTTTCCTTTGAGTGAGTCACGGAGGGGGAACAAGCTGAACCAATAATAATAATAATAATAATAATAATAATAATGACTTTATTAATGTGGCATCATCAGGCCCGCTCTTCCGCACGCATAACCACAAAGACACATTCATTCTACATAACCTCAAACATTCACAACAGAAAAAAGCACGTCGGGGAATCTTCGAAATTTCACTAACGACAATACAAGAATAAGAGTGTATTCACTCTCTCTATGATGTAATCTTCTTGAAAACGTCGAGAAAAGTCAAAGGCCACTCAATTGTTGAGCAAATTCAAATACATTTAACATGTGTGTTTTCTTCCTAAGGCAAGGAAATGTAAGCAGGAAATCTAACTGCGTAATTGAAGTCTAGGATGATAGTCATCGCAGAATGAAGAGAAATTGCACATAGCAGCATTGATGTACTCGTAAATGTTACTTCCTATAGAAATCTACGCCAGTTGGGCTTTGTCGTGACTGGAGCCTTCCTGGTCTCGTCTGCACCGAACAGCGGTCGCCACTTTCCACTTCGCCCCTCGGCTCAGTTGCCGCCACCGCCATCGCCACCGCCACCTCTGCGCGTGTCACACGGAGTAGCAAACCCTTCCAAGCATAGAACACGCTTAGACGCTGGTTTGTCGGTTAAAATGGTCATCAGAGGGAGAATCAGCTGTTTCAATTTTACGTAACGTCAATTAGAAGGACTAACAATAATAGTAATAATAGAAATAACAGTAATAATAGAAAATAAATATTTGTTTTTAATCTAAATAATTCTTCACGGTCATAATAGGAAATGGCATGAAATTGTTATTCTTTCTAATTTAGTTTTTCTCGTAAAAACTAACAGCTTATTCTTGCATGAATGGCGATTTTGATACGGCCGATCATGTACAAATGTAAATGCACCTGCTAAGATACACTTGTATTTACCTTTCATCTGAGGTTTCGCAATAAGTTTGAGGTATCCCTGAACTCATCGGAATGTTCAGGATTGTTGGGACACTCGATATACCCTGTACTTGTCCCCGAGGAGCATCGATTACAAATACGTAGTGAGGCCGGATCGCGGGCGCCACTGTCGGTGAGGTGTGGGGCGTCGAAGGCCGGTTCTGTGCTTGGAGTGGGGGTGGGGTAGCGGGGTTGCAGGAGGTGTCCGGGCGCTCACAGCCTTCTCTTGCCGCAGAGCCGGTGCCCGGCCGCCGCCGCCGCCGTCGCCGGCATGACAGCGCCCGGCCATGCCGCACTATATGCTGACCACGAGGTAACCACTGCCACACACACGCTCGCCTCAGCCGCCGCGCTTCGCTCCTCCTTTCCCTCCCCTCCACCTCTGCCGTGCCCAGCGAGGAACGAACATTCACCAACTCTATCTACTCGGCTGTCCGGGAAACGCCGCCTCGTAGGCGCAGGAGCCGTTTCGGTCGCCATTCTGCGACCTTCCTCAGGGCGAAATGCCCTGTGAGGAATGCTCTCATTGACCATCTCTTACACACAATAAAAATATACATATTTTCCTCCCCTCTTCAATCTTTACGCTCTGTATTATTGGATATTTATCCAAGAATAAATCTCACAGCCTGAGGCTCCGCTCTAATAGAGAAATTATTATTATTATTATTATTATTATTATTATTATTATTATTATTATTATTTCTTGTATAAAACATCAACATCGTCTTTGGAAATAGTGTACAATTTTGTAAAATCTTTCTATTCACCTGAAAATGATTTAAGAAAAAATATTTCAATGATCACATTAAAACAACTGGTCCAGAAATACGTAATCAAATTAGGAAATGTTATAATTATTTCGCAGGTGTACCGTTTCTTTTTCCGTGTAATTTTTGTGCTTTTATTCGAAGTTGTGTACGTTCGCTGTAGGCACTTCTGAGACATAAGATACTAATTATATGTAATGTGTACTCCTATCGATTTGTATTCAGTCAGAAGCGGAAGATAACGCGATCTGATCAAAGATTACCCAATAAGAACCGCAACACCTTTCATGTAGTGGAATATTTTAATATTCGTATTTCCCCTGAGATTGGTTTATTTAATAAATGGCCATTTTAGAATTTCGACTTCCTCCATTGAAACCTTAACTTATTATTCATTATACTATATTTCAAAACATCAAGCCAAAGATATTATGATACAAATAACTGAAATGCTACGTAAATTTCGTAGGAGCATTTTCATGTACGAATATGTTACAAGATACTGTTCTGTACGATATTTTTTTCTATTTTTTGAAACATTCAGTGTTTTCGTTATCGTAGAAAATGAAAAGTATTACTTTAAAATAGTGACTTACGGAAATATTTGATAACTCTCTGATTAATAACATTGCCGAAAACTCAACTCAACAATCATCATATCACCAATGCGCAGAGTTGAATCTCTGAGTATTACCTGTGGTGTCTACCGCATAACATATACCAAAGCGCACTTCTCTCTTCTCATTGACGAGTTAAGTGAGTTGCTCCAAGAATCTTACCCTAGGTTTGTCCTTGAGGTATAAGTCTATGCGACTTCAAAAGCCTCATGTAAATTGTTATTTCATTCAAAGGTACTCAATGTCATGCAAGAACATTCTAATAAATGATAGTACTGTACACTTCAACACTTGCCCCGTTCTTCGGCCTCAGCTTGTAGCAGGGCGGTCACGCGTCATACCTCGATTCTCCTCGCTCCGCCCGGTCCCGCCTTTCCTCACCCTATTCTGCCCGTCTCCGACCCATCCCATCCGTCCCCGTCCGACCTGCCCGTCGATGTCCTTTCTGACCTCGCTCTTCTCCTCACTTCCCTGCTTTGCCCGCCTCCCTTGCTTTCTTCTCCTCCGTGTACCGCGGCTTTTCTCTCGTCTCCGCCCCACTCTTCACGTTGCTTCGCCTCTTCTATTATCTTCTCGCCTCTGTAGTTTGGCGCTTCTCTCGCACGAACTCGTAGTTAGAGCAGCACGACAGGAACACCTCACACACACTGTCGCCCCCTGGCGGACAAACTCCGCTCGCCCCTCTTGGCGCTTTCCACGCGCGGACCTCTCAAAGAGCTTCCGTCGACGGATCTTCTCTGCTGGATATCAAGAGCCGTAATGTTCTTTTTCACGCTAGTTTGTATTAGCTGTATATTTTACTGCAAATTGAAAATGTGCATAAAGCAAATCAATATATTTCATACAATTTTTATTGTAAAATATACATGCTTCGTTGTTCATTAATAGGGTATGAAAGAACGGAAAAATTACCGTATAATTATTTTTTTAATAACTATGGTCTTCAATGAATATCATTGCTTTTCTTTCGTTTTAAATGTGGGATGAAAAATAAACAATTCATATCATATTACAAAGGGACAGTTAAACATCTTAGAGCATTATTTTACTTCACAATAAAGTGCAAATCGCAGAACATTTCTGCAGAAGGGCACTCATTCCGTTTGATACTCCTCACAACTAAAGTATTAAATATTGTTCTTGGGTATTATACTGATTGTTGTTAGTCAATGTAATTATTAAAATTGCTTTCAAAAAAATTTTAAGCGGAATTTAGAAAATTAAATTTTATTGTTATGTGATCAAGTAAAATTATGCAGACGTTGAATAAGTCTATAATGTTATTTTTCGAGTTGATCGTGACCTTTATCGACTCTGAAAAAATACTAATTATTTGATAATTTGCCAAAGTACGCACTTTGAAAATTATTCATGATGAACCGTATGTATTCTTAATGACAGTCAGTAAAACCCGTATTTTAATTTATAGACTTTTCCATTTCTATCGAATACTGAACTAGAAATATTGAATATTTCAAAATAAAGCGAACAAGTGTGACAGAGAAGCGTGTAATTCAAACTTGTTCTCATGTACCACACAATGTTTTTATCTCAAGTTATCTTAATTCTATTTTAGTGATTGTAATTTGATACATACCGTAACGGCCATATTTCAAATTGAGAGTAGTAATAATCTCAACATCCCATTCACTTGGATTTTTTTTAAAATTTTCTTATTTTTAAATCCAGTATGATAATATCCTCAGAATCTTTAGTCTTGATTCAGAGAATTGAATTTGTATATCGATGTTATTTTACATAGAAAAATTTATGTGTATTTATGAGTGGGTGAGGCTCGTTGCTTAATAGCTCATTCTTACGCCTTACACAGCTGGGGCTTGGGGTCAATCCCAAGTCAATCTACATGAAGTTTGGGATGTATGGAGCGAGGTCTCTGAGTTTATTTTGAGGTTTTCCTATGTCCCTTGCCTTTCATTCCACTCTTTCTTCGTAGTTATTTACCTCATCATTTTCATTATCGTCTATTCATTAGAGATTAAACACACTTGTTTCTCAATTATCTTTGTATTTTTAGAGCCCTAAACCCAATAAATTTGTCAAGCTTTGCGTTTCTCATCCACCCGCGAGGTTTAATGTCGTTGTTTCTTTTTTGTTTTTGTTTTTTTGCGAGGGTAGGTGGAAATCTTCAAAAGACACCATGTGGCCCGTATCACATGATAACGGGAGAATTTTACTCACTAAAACCATCTCCCTAGGCTTCTTCACCCCCACGGAGGCTTAATATATCAGCTAGCAACCCTTTGGTCTGGTGCCGAAACAGCTTCGACCTCGAAAGTAGGTCACGGATTCAGCCGCGCCAACCTGCCCGTAAATTATGCAACAGCTACTAAGGCCATAAAGAAGCGAAATGTGTGCACACGTCTAACAACGAAAGAGGTATGGGTAAAGGAAAAAGATAGAACAGCGAAAGAAGTTCTCCCTTATTACATCGCGTTTCGTAACTTATGAGCAGGCTCGTAAGGAGAATTTTCAACTTTACACACCATTATTTTTTGGTTATGAAAAAATACCTAATGAAGCAATTGTATGTAGCTTGAACTTCACCTCTTTAATTCATTTCATTATAAGATATTAAATTGTAATAATACATCCTGAAGTAGATTCTATATCTTCATGCATTTTTAGTGTAATGCATGACTATAATGATATATTTAGATTGCTTTTGAGTTCTATCTGTGAAAGAGTTTTAGTTGAGTGAATGTAAATAGAAATGTTATATTGAAAACAGAATTGAAAGTGCAAGGATACTCTATATTAGCCTCATTTCAGTGTGCCACCAAACTCACATAACGTGTATGTATTTCGCGTTATTGGGTCGGTAGTTCGATTTCGCCGGCCAGCTACCGGTGTCCCCCATGCCTGGGCCTAGTTAAATTCCCATGCTTGAGAGTAACAGCGTCATGAGGCGAACATGACGTATTCTCTTCATCGTAATTCGCAAGATCCGCCTGCTTGAGCTTTTCGTCGTCACACAGCTACAGAAACTGGGACGATTTTAAAGGAAAGCTATACGGAATTCTATTTTTGCCTCGACCGGGAATTGAACCCGGAACCACAGCACGGGAAGCTAGTACGCTGCCCATGAGCCATACCAGACCCTTTACTCACGTAATAGGGCACTTATTATGTACACAATTTACGAGTGTGTCCAGTCGTTTTAGATAAATGGTGCCAGTTGCTTTCATTAGTTTCATCGAAGATTGAGTTGGGAACTTGCGAATTCCACTTAACCGGAAATGGGTCCCATGAGGTCATTGGTTCATGCTTTTCATTCATAATTACGGATACGCTCCACCTGAAGGTGACTTCTTATGGGAACTGCTGTATTCTTCAGCACCAACTAACCTTGTAAGTAATACTTTTTCCGCGAGATGGCGTGTCGGAGAATCTCAAGAAAATGCGATCCTCTATGCACAAATCACGTGTTGAACACCAATATTCGATGTCAGTGAAGTAAACGATGACATTCTTGATAGTGAAACATTAACAATTTTACAATTAAAAAAACAACAATGTTTTCCAGTAAATGAAATTCTGTCTTTAATCCAGACAATATATTTTTATTTCCTATAAGTTTCCTATTAAGTTCGTGTCTCAGAAGTTCAGTTCAGTTTTGGCATTGTCAGTGTTGTTGCGTTGGTAGTTGTGTTCGGTACTGTAATGAATACAAGATTCAGAAGGCCGGTTTTCGAGCATCTTGGGTCCAGCGCTGCCAACGAGACAACGTGATGATCAGGCTTTTAGTGTCTCCCTGTGGCATTCGGCTGTCACTTGCGCAGAGGTCCGAACTCGTACCCGGATCCGACAAGTAATTGCACGGGAAGAAGTTGTCAGTCACGCTTCTTCGTTAGTACGTCTACACGTCACCGCAAGAGGAACGTGAGGTAGCTAGAAGCAAACCGGATTCAGACGGAAACACATCAACTGCAGTCAGTAGGTAGTAACGCGCGCTGTTCGATGACATGTGAAATAGCTAATAGACGAACATCAGACGTTCTCTTATTCCATGGAGTACAGAAAAAATATCGCAGAAAGATCGTGCGAGTGCTGCTGGATGTTCGCAACATCTTCTCGCCAGAGTTTGCTCATGGCGCCGCCATGGTCGCTGCCGCCACCGCCTTCAGGTGTGTCCAATTTTTTTCTCGAAATATTCTGCTCTGAATCATTACACTCAAACGCCTTATGCACTTAACGGTTTTTCTCTTCTGTGAGGGTTCCGTATGTCGGTATTAAATCCACACGACTTTTTACTTGTGCCAGTATTTGGAAAACGGTTTGGAGGAATGAAACGTTTCGCGCGAGCTTGGCTATAAACTTGATTTTTCATACCTCTAAAATACTGTACTTCTTTGAAACTGCTTGAAATACTGCTTCTGTCATTCTTCTGCCATCCGATATTTAGTATAAGTGTCACTTCTTCTTTAATATATTTTTAGATATGTATATTGCTTATGTATTTAGTACTATTTTTATTTGTTGGAAGTGTTTTTTTTAATTTCTGAAAAATGTAACACGTTTAAAGAAATATTTAATTGCAATGTGAAATATTATGCATGTAATGAACTAATGTCATAAAATAACGTGTTATTTCTTTCAACTGTCCATCACGCTATTTTTATCTCAAGAGTTACGAAAGTTAGAGATCACGCTTTAACTTCTTTGAGGAGGAAATACTCTGAAACTTCTCGAAGCCCTGAGGAAGAACTAAGAAAGTTATTTTTTCTCAGCGCGAGAAAAAATGTGAGTGATCCTCTTCTGTCCACTTTGTCTACCATTGATATCAAAATAAATGGAAGATTCTGAAAGTGACTCCGAGAAAATGCATTTATCGTTTTGACACTTCATGGGAGAAAACAGTTTACTGCGTTGATTTCTTATTTCCGGCTTCGATTTCGTAAATTATATCCAGTTAGGCAAACGGCTGTTGTAGTAACGAATGTGAAAGTAAAATGAGACTTTTTAAACTTTCTTTGGGGATTTAATAATTCCTATTTATGACCAATAAGGAAGAAATAATTATCCAAGATTATTGATCATATTTGTGATTCAATTGACATTATATTCAGTCTGCTGCATATTTTTATACGCGAAGAGAAAACCTACCCCTAAGCATATAGCGCGTACTGAGTAGTGTGAGATTTGGTATAGGTGGAGTGCAGAAAGCTGATATATATGTTTATGTGTGTGTGTGTGTGTGTGTGTGTGTGTGTGTGTGTTTGTGTGTGTGTGTGTTTTACAAATATATTAAATAAAATACATAGCGTGCAGATGCAACCCGCAACCCGCTGCAGCACACTACTGTTGTGCATAATTGGAATACGATGCGTTTTAGAGCATTAAAACCAGACCTTCGTGTCCCACGGGGACACATTTTTCGTTTTTCTATCCCGTAATTTACATAATATGATTTTTTTTAATGTTTTGTTCCAAGCTTGGCGTTTTAGAGAAAGGTACTCTACTCTACATTTGTATTTGTATACATGAAAAGCATATTATCAGCAGTATTGCGACCCCACCCTCCGTCGGCTAGCTCAGAATGGGTTTTCAAGGTGGGCGCAAAATAAAAAAATACAATTAGAATAGCGGGGATCAGGGTCGTGTGGGCCGTTATGGATTGAATACATTTACACAGAAACTCAAGTCGAATCACTTTCCACTTACTTAAGTATATTCTAATTAAATTGCTGTTACAGTCAATGAACATAAAACCCTTTACATATACAAGAATTTTGTCTTGCTGAAAAAAAGAAAACAACTTACACTCTCAATAATTAACTACACTGTTTCCTTTCTCTCATTTAAATCAATTTCAAAGAATACTTAAAACTTTGACTAATCATTCCAGTCGTAAATTCCCTAGTTGCAACTTTACAATTAGCTAAGTTTTTCTTGAAAGAAAAGATTGATTCTATTTTTTCCAGAATATCGGTATAAAGAACCTGTACTAATACTTTCTTTCCGAAACAAATTATTCCTTCTAATATCTACAAATTGTTCAAGTTGGCACGACCTTACTGTGTCTTTTCACGGCGTAGAGAAATCTACGGCGTCGACTCTTCCGTCGCTCGGTGTCCTTGTCCTTGCAGCTCGGTCGGGAGCAAAGCCGCCCCTCTGCAGAACCGTTGTTCAACTCACGATGTGGCCTCCGTCTCGTTTTCCGTTGTTACTCTTTTCGTATTCTTTTATAGAATGTAACTAGCTTTTAATTCCATATTTAAAAGAATCTACAATACGACAACTGAGTCTATCGTATAAGAAGAGTAAATATAAAATAAGAAAAACTGCAAAGAAAAGAAATGAATGGCCTCGTTAGTTTCATGCTATTCACACTCCTCTCTCTTACAAAGATTTTAAATGCGTCACTTATACTTTCATCCTTTTCCTGATGAATTGTTTTAATGCCTTGTAATATGATAATTACCTCCTCGAATGTCTTGAAGAGTTTTTATCGTAGATGCAGTCCTGAAGTCCGTAGTAGTACGCGGTGCCGCCTTCTCGTGATCGGTAGGTCCTCACTCTCCAGCTGTTACTTCAGAAAAGAAAGCTTTCTTTCTCCCGATCTCGGTGTCGCATACTCTACCGAGACGCTCCCTTACGGATATAGTTCGTAGTTTTCATTTTCGGATTGTATTCATGCGCGTTGGCGCGCGTTCAAACAGCTCATCTTATTCTTGAATATTGATGTGCTCCGTTTTCCGAGACCTCGGCAAACGGATGGTCACAGTATATACTATGACTTCTGGGAGACTTTGCTCTCTTGGTTGACGTCACGAGACTAGTTTCCGTTCCGTTTCCCACTTGGGTGGGAAATCCAAGGGAGGGGTAATCCAAATAATTTCCTTGTTGCGTCGCTGATGTTAACTCAAAACAATGTGCTAAAAGAAAACAAAAAAATCAGTTATTGTATTAAAGCTGATCCTGCTCAAAAAACTTCTTTTAAAATTTTAAATTATCATTGAACGTTATATATTACAGTATTTTATTATCCTTTACTAGTATAAATGCGTAAACTTTTCTCATAGGTGCAGCTTGTTGTAATCAATGGGCATGGTGTTGTTTGATGGAATGTAGTAGAACTAAAATCACAGGATGGAATTTATTCACTTCAGATCAACGATTCATTTGTTCATTCACTTTAATTTATCAACATTTGAGTGTTTCTGAA
This sequence comes from Teleogryllus oceanicus, assembly GCA_964035755.1. NCBI lineage: Eukaryota > Metazoa > Arthropoda > Insecta > Orthoptera > Gryllidae > Teleogryllus > Teleogryllus oceanicus. The sequence goes on along the minus strand of CAXIVR010000004.1, from coordinate 107,729,670 downwards.
GCATTATATCCCGCATGTAGGGAAGAGCTAATGAACGAGTGACTCAAGACAAGTTCTGCGCCCAAGGCGCATTCGCCTCCAGGAGTTGAAGGGGCGTCGCGCCTGGCTGCGACTGTCGCGCACCTGCAGGCGAAAAGGGAAGCGCGCGGGGGCGGGGCCGGGCGGGGCGGCCACCGAAACAAGCTGACGCGGACGCCCTCAAGCACGCTCCCGAGACTCTCACTCTCGCCCGCGCACCCGGCCCACCCCACCCTCCCCTCCCCGCCGCGAGCCATTGTCTCCGCCGCCATGCCTCCGCGTCTCTAATCGCATCCCTGTGCCCTGTGCCGCTTCTCGATGCCCGTCGCCCCGTCATCTCTATACCCCCCGCTCAGGCACTTCTCGTCTAGCTCTCTTCCCCTCGGCCCGTTATCCCTGCCATCAACAGATCCATCGCCACTTCCCCGACCTTTCCCGGTACTCGACCCCGCACATTCCCCTACAAACAGTCGCGCCACTCGCATGCCCGTTATTCCCTTCCCCCCTCTGATTTCCGCCACTCGCAAATTCCCCCCAATTCCCGCTACTCACGTCCTCGTCGCCCACAATCACCCCTCCCGCACCACATCCCCCACCGTTTTCACCACCTGATTCCTGTCACTCATATCCTTGCAACTCCCCCCATATTCACGCTGCTCCCGTCCACGCAGTCCACATTCCTACCACTCGCAAATTTATCACTCACAGCGCCGTCACGCACCCTCCCGCCTCTCACAGACCAGCTTTTCGCAGCCCGGCCACTCACACCCCCACCCCACCCCGGCCACTCACACTCACACCCCACGCAGCATCCCCGCACCCCCCGCACTCACCCCGCCACTTACACCCCGCCACTTACACCCCGCCACTTACACCCCGCCACTTACACCCCGCCACTCACACCCCCGCCACTCACACCCCGCCACTGCATTTTCTCCCACTCCTCATTCATATACTCGCTCGTCAATTCTAACATCCCCACTCCACCTCCTTGGCCTGCCCCTGGCTGTCCCACTAGGCTTTGCGGGAACGGATGCGCGGATGCGACGCCGTGCCGCGCCGACTCGCCTCCACTTGACACTGGACGGGACAGGGAGGGGGCGGCTTCAATCCCGCGCAGCGTGTCTAAGGCCGCGCACGCGCGCCGCGGCTGAGGGCCAGCTCAAAGCGCCGTCCCGCACGGCGCGCGTGGGGCAGCGTCGCTGGCTCCTCTCCAGCCACTGGCGAGGGCGTTGTGGAGGCGGCAGTGCCCGTACTTTGGGTTCGGTTTCAGTGTGAATTGCGTTAACTACTATGGTCGATCGTCCCGTAAGCGTAGGGCATGTTATATCCCGGGATGTGGCAGTGTTCCTCCTCTGCTACCACTTGGGATTCGGGGACGACCTACACGTCGGCTTGGAGAGTTTTCTACTTCCAGGTATCTCCGCCAGGAAGGCGCCGCTCTATTCGAAACAAATTCTCAGCTCTCTACATATGTCGTAGTGTAAGCGCATTTAAGTGTAAGAGTATGTGGAAGACGAGAGGAGGCGTCAAGAATTAGGACGGAAAGATCGCGCGATGTCCGTGACGCGTAAAAGTGTATTTCTCCGGCCTTCGCCTAGTATTGTACAGGGCAACCACGAAAAACTGCGATTCAAAACAGCAGGTCGCTACAATTCTCCTCCAGACAGGAACCGATATGGCCTAGCTATGTAGCTAGTGTCGAAATTTCTGCCACCTTCGGTATGTAGGATCTTCCTGTCAGGGTCGCTACAGTGGCATCAGTTGTTGCTTTGAGTCAATTCAGTCGACACTTCAACTTACCACGTTAACTAATATGTTTGCCTTCGAACAAGTAATTACTAACGCAAGAGTAGCAAAAGTAATTAATAATTTCAAATGAAATGTGACGCCGAAAATATGTTAAATTACAATACAATCACCCTTATTGCTATCCGGCAGATTTTAGCCCTTCTGCTTTCGAAACCTCGTAAACAGAATTCATAACTGAGAATACAATATATATTAATAAGTGTTACCTGTGCAAGGGGTACATTTTCTCCTTACTTGGTACACATACCTAGTAAAGTATGCATGTTTACTAGTACACTTTGAACATCTAGTATACGTTTTGCTCACATTTAAATCTGGGCAAATAGGATCTATCTATTCGATCCTCTATGTTGTACAATATTTTGACAACATGGACCCTAACAAATTACGACAATAGTTTCAGCTATTTCGTCTCCTTTTTTTGAGTAGTAAAATACTCAATGATTGATGTAAAAAAACATCAGCAAATATGTAGTACAGAGTTGTAGTCCAGCATTGTCCAAGATTTAGAATTTCAATAACTATTGTTAAAATGTCGAATCCTAACATTTGGAATTCTAATGCGTTTAAAATTTGCCCAATGAGATTTTCTAATAAAACACAATCACGAGTCTCCTTGATCCTCGCGGGAGAAGTAAACTTTTCACTGTGAGTTGGGTCAATTCTTTTGTTTCTTTGCTCAGTTGCAAGATAAGAGCAAGCCTCCGCTGTCGCACAGTGCGCATCTCGTCCTCCAATCGGAGACGCCCACGTCAGACGCCGCCCTCGCAAGCCCCTCCCCCTCCCCTCTTCCACCTCTGAGAAACAGCTGCGTTCTGCCGGCGCGCAAAACAAACATATTTTTGTTTGCGCACGAGCGAAAATGTTTCCATGTGTCACCTCAAAGTTACGACCGCCACGTGAGCGTGTTGTCATGACAGGAAATGAGGTGATAAATCTTTCACAATCGTGCATTTCATAAATTTTCAAATTAATGCGCACAATAGAGTTCAAAAAAATAGTTTTAGATATTCTGTTTTCAACACTGTTCTCCTCATTCTACAATTCTTATTTATTAAGTAAAAATGTTTTCCTCGTTATAGATATGAGTATTTTTTCCCTAAAATATGCTGTTTTATCCACATTTTTGACAATGCGTTTATCCACCGATTGCAAATTTATAACTGTAAATATGAGACAATTTTTCTTTAAATTATTACGTTGAAATCATAAGAAATGTACCTGCTAATTGGCCAGGAAACTTTGATGAAGCCAGAAAAAGATATTTCGTGTAAGACGGAACTAGCAGATTACCAATGTTTCGTGTCTTCTGCCAGAGCTTCGGCATAAAATAATCATCCCCGTTCTTGATTTAGCTGTACCTGTGATCTCCAGCGCAGTGGAAGCTAAAATAGTACCGTTACTCCGAGCTGGCATTGTCCCTGTGCATTCTATTATGTTACAGGAAATGCAAACCCCTATATGGCCGGAAATCTCTCAGCTAGAAGGTTTCTCACCTACTAACAGCATTCGTCGAATAATCTCCTTTTCTAACAAAGTAGCGGTGGATAAGGTAGGAAGCAGTCTGGCACCTGAAATTTTACTTTCACACAGGAAGCTTTCCTCAATAGGCAGTTCGTGGATCTCCATTGGGCCGGAAACAATATTCTATGAGTAAACGATTACATTGTACATACTACATAGAAAAACAAACATTTAATTAATTTAAGCCACTATTAAGTAATTTTTCAAACTATTTTTAAACACTATAACTGCCTTTACACCATTAACTATATTTTCTACGTTAATCGAAATTGTGCTTTGCCTCACTGGTAATTCGCAAAAAAAAGCCTTTTAAATTTTTTTCCGGAAAACGTTTTAATGCTTGATTCTAGTCGTTGCAGGAAAAAAAAAGTTTATCACATGCTTTGACATTCCCTTAAAGTTTACAGGTCCCGTACATAAAAAAAGGTAGAGAAATTTGTAAGATTGTGACTATACATTTGCTTTAAATTTTCTACGTTAATCGAAATTGTGCTTTGCCTCACTGGTAATTGGCCACCAGCTTTAACACACTATACTATACTAACACACTTTCTATACACAGCTTTAAAGGGTTGTTTCATTTTTAACCCTCCATCGGCCGTACTCTAAAACGAACACCAGCAATTGTCTATCTCATATTGGAGATGTGAAAATAAAACACTAGTTTATTACACAATATATTGATATCCTTCATCGATTAACCCTTAAGAAAAAATTTTTGATAATTATTTATACATGATACATTAAAAGCTGACCTTTTCAACAGTTGTTATTCTTGAGATAGAAAAAAAATCGACATGCTCTCAACTTACATTTTTCTCGCTTTTCATGAACAACTTAATCATGATCTTGTTCAGTGAATCGCTGTTCAACAATACGGAAGGAATTATTTCAGTGTATTGAATGTCTCATTTTCCGGGTGCGTATGAACAAATCTGACTACTGTGACTGATTTTTTTCTGCGGGTGGTCGAACTATCTGAGATTCAAAGATCACACTGAGTGAATCATAAGCGCATAATGAGCTGAAATTATGTCAATAGTCTTTTAAGAAGTCTGAGACGAAGCTATTGTAAAGCGTGACTCCGAAACTATTTTCGAATCCAAGAAAACCATCAATTCAAGATGCTGGTATTAGAAACAACTCGAGCGACGGAGGGTAAATAAATTCCCGTGTTCGCCTTGTCTTACGTTACGTTCTTGTATTGTGCATTGAGGTCGATTGCGAGACGCCACGCAAACCCGGATTGATGAAATACAAATAGTTATATTTTAATTTTTCGCTTTTAATCTTCTTTAAATATTACTTTGCACATGACTGAACGTTAATTTATATCATAACAGACTTAGCCAAAAGAAGCCACTTGGAATTTGCTGCATATTTTTATTTTGTGAGAGGCGCGTTCTACGTTTTTGCAAAGAATTTCAAACAATTACTATATAATAATATGTAATACTGAACATGCTGTAAGATTAAATATGAAATATATAATGCATAATACACAAATGCAAATTTTATATTATTAAACAGCTATAACTGCAAAGCTTAAAAAATTATTATGAGCGTTAGGATGGAATGTAAAATAATATGAAACAGTAACGCATTTCTATTTGCAAATGGGTCAGGTGATTGACAGATTAGTGTGGGCACAACAATACATCGATGAATTTTTTTTAAAAACGACTATCTTAATGCGTGGTACTTACAACAATTACGCTGTGTATAACTCTTAATCTGCTAATATTTGGGGGGGAAGGTTATTATCTCTTGGAGTCACCTACTATTTTAATCAGCAGGTCATTTACTTTCGTACCACATATGCTTGATTAATTTGTTAATATACAAGGCGTAGATTTCTCAGTCAGATTTTTTTTCAGTCCACAAATATTGCCAGACAATAAACTGCGCAGTTCATTAAATTTGGTTGCTTTGCGTGTCGCCCAGTGAATAAAACGGCGACAAGTGCCCATCGGGTGGGGGGGGTGGCATTCGCCCCAAACGGAATGAAAAAGGAATTAAACGGCTATGAACGAGGCGCTCCGCAGCGACCGGGGATCGAACAGGGAACGGGGCCGGCAGTGGCGCGGCGAACGGCGACCCCGCGCAATGGGTCAAGGGCGCGAGGGCGAGGGCCGGGAGGAGGCCGCGGCGTCGCCAAAGCCTCCGCAGTGTCTCCCCTCTCCGGGTATTCGCTGCGGCGCGGCGCGGCGCGGCGGGGCGGGGCGGCAGCCAGGAATTTACGATGTCGCGTCCGCCGCAGCCGACGTCACTTGCACTGCCTCTTCTGCCCTCGCTCCCGCCCCCGCCCCCGCCCCTGCCGCATCTCCCCTCACCCCCTCTTTACTACGGCGTTTCGCGTTTTACGCTGCGGGCCAAATACGATAGAGGAATTCGTTCGACTTTCTCCGCAGTAATCCTACTTTCCAAGGTATCCACTAACGAACACAGGCTCCTCTCACTTCACACGTCGTTAATACTCATTGATGAACTATTGTTGTACAAAATCGCAATATTAAAGTATCTGTGAACAAAGAGAACTCTAGAACACTGGCAAAGTAGTTGGATAAGACGATTCCAGAATGCGAAAGATAACTACTTTAGTCAGGTCACAATTACCTCAGATCATTGTGTAATTTGAACATAGATCTATTGTATCTCCTTAAATTGTGAATTAATCGTAATTAGAGACATTAATAAGTATAATGTCATAGGATATTACGATATGAATATCGTTACCCACTAAAATTTATATATCTCTCTCTATATATATATATATACTAGTAAGGAAAAATGACATGCATTGTATTTATCACCTTTACTATAACCCACGTTGTAAAAATTTCAATAAACTATAATGAATACACTCTTTAAAATACAAAGAGTTCTCGTTTAGAAAGAAATTAAATTTTTCACCACTAAATTTCGTGATTTTTTTCTGTAAATAAATATTTCTGGCCCCAGGTGTGTAGTTACAATCTCATATTAACAGATTTTACAGTAAAAACATTAATAACAATTCAATAGCACATTAAAATTAATACAACGAACACATATCTGCCTTCATTTGCTAATTACGTCTCTTCTAATTACGTTCCGAATCGATCTGTTGAAATCAGTCGACGTTTCATCGCCTGGCTGGAGTAAACGTACATGAGTTTATGGTCAGCGAAGCTTTTCAAGTTCGAACATTGACTGTTTTTAAATGCAAAGATAAATGAGTGTATGTAGACGCTATCTCCAGCAATCGTTTGACACGTGTCTCTTTACGAACGTTCCAGTGATAATGATTTTATGTGATGCAATACGTTTTTCAGTTAGGATAGATAGCAGGATTTTCTACTATACTTCATAACAACATACATATTCAGATCTTAGTAAATATAAAACATTTCATTACATTTTTAGTGGCATGTTTAATTCTGTAATGACAAAGAGTAGTAATTGTATTTTTTCAGTATTTGTAAATCTCCCTCATTTCATTAATCTCAGCGAATACGAACTAAACAACATCAAACAATAATTTTGGGGTTTTTGGTTTTCTGTACAGTGCGTATGTAGTACTTTTCTATAGTAAATTTGTGCAGCTCTGTCTTTTGTGCAATGTTATCGCAAGATTTCAGCTAGTTTCCATTTAAATTTCTCTAATAATCCTACGAAAGGCGTCGTACTGATGTTCATAATAGCACTCTAACTACCAGGAGGGCACACTACTTTGTTCTAATAATACTTACGAGCACTGCTTGTTATGATGGGCCATGGATTATTAGGACACTGATGTTTTAAGGAGTCGTATTATGGTCCTGATCTCAGTTTTATTAAGATTGACTTTAGACAATCGAAGTGAAAACAAAATATTATGTTCTAGGGGATGGATTCGATTACAAATATTTACCTATAAAATAAGATTGATACTTCAGTTGTATTTGACCAAAGATGCCAAACAGAGTTTGTTGTGTATTATTACAAATTCCTGATCACCGGTATGAATTGTCTTATTACGAAGGATGTAGTCAATCTAAGGTGAAGTTTATTACAAACTAGTTGTGCTAGACCAGGGCATACTTTCTCTATTATTTGTAACAATAATTATTTGTTTAACGCAGTATTATACTACTAGTAAAGTACCCGAATGTGAAATGCATACCCCCCCGTCTGCACCCGCCGCCCACATCCAACCCACCCCTCCTTAGTCACCATTGCAGGCCTACTTACCTTATCCCTGTCACATGCAAGGACTTCCGGCTTCCACCTCCACCCCATCCACTTTCCCTTCCGTCTCCGCCTCCGCCCCTGCCCCAATCCCAATCCCAAACCATAGAGTAAAGAATTACCTCTTTAGTCTATGACCAAACCATTGAGTAAGGAAGTTTTTACAAATGTTGCTATGAATGAATTAGAGAAGTGCTCACATGCTTATAATAAATATGGTCACAGGATTACGTAATTTTGGGATGCAGTTAATTGGTTCAGTGGAGGCGGCAGATCCCGCGTGCGTATGCGTAGGGAAACACCCCGTCATGTGCTCCATAGCTGTAAATGTCATAGGAATATCTTGCGGCAGTAACAGTTTCAATAATTTGAAAACGCCGCCACAGAGTACTGGAGGGGTGAAATCGATAGTGGGGGCAAATGGGCGACCTGTGCTCACTCTACTCGGACACCACTTTCTGGGAAACTAAAAATTCGTCGGTGGCGCCATCCCTGAATGGGACAACATTTCTGGGTACCCTCTCCAAAGGCTAAAGAATTTTACTCTATGCCCTCTCCATTGCCTGCAGTGCGCCGTCTATACCTCTTTAGTCTATGCCCAAACCCATCCCTTGCCGTGCCTCCGCGTCCACTCCCTCCCCAGCCTTCATTCTCGGCGTTCCCTTCTTCCCGGGCCTCACCCCGTCCACTGTCTTAAGGCCTTTATACCTCTTTATCTATGCCCAAACCCATCCCTTCCCCCCAGCCTTCTAAAAGGTAGGACTACGTCTACAAGTGGACTCATTCACAATACGTTCGCATAAGCATAACACGTAAGACGTTAACTTAAGAGCTTGCAAGCTTCAAGCTTCTGTGCTTATGCTTATGTCAGACATACGGAATGAGCCAATCACAGTTCGATAACTCAAAATCGAGTATCGAAGTCGATAGGCGAACTATTCGTGTGCTGTGTGGTTGTGTTTGTAGTATTTGTTTTGATATCTCGAAATCGCTTCTCCTCTCCAACCACTAGTAAACTAGAATATTGTCATAGCCAATAGAAACTCTTATTTTGCCTATGTTTATGTTCGACATTGTGAATACGCCAAGTCTTCGCTTATGTTAATGTCTATGTATGTGTTATGCTTATGCTTATGTTTGCATTGTGAATGGACCTTTACCCTGGCGCCGCCTCCCGCCGGCACTAACGCGCGTGCAATGGGTGTGCATCTTCAGCAGGGGGCGGGCAGCAACACCGCGGCACCGCGCTGGATGGGTCTCCAGGGAAATGTCCGCGGCTTGGCGGTCAGCGAAGGGCGGCGGCCCGGGGCGGAGAGCGTAGGGGCGGGCCGGGGAAGAGAGTTGGGGATGAGAGGGTTGAGTAAGGACAAGGAGTGGAGAGATTAGAAAGGATTAAGGCGCGTCCACACGATGCATCTTTTTCTTCAATTTTGAGCATACGTCAACGCATGCTCTAGCGCACGTAGCGCATGGGTTTCGGATGGAGTTTGAAACTAGTAAAAATGTACATGTGGTTATTTTCATTACTAGTTCAGTGTGTTGCAGTAACAGGAGAAGATTATTTAGTTCTCTATAACTTGTATTTTATTTTTACGAAAATAACAATTTTCGAAATTTCATTAATAAGTTATAATGCTGAAACAATTAAATGCGATAGTTTTTATTCAAGTTTAATAGCCTTAAAGGCATTCATGTATAATAGTGTTTTTTCCTTGCTTAAAGTATTCTCTCATCCACATGCGCCTCTCTCTTTTTCTCTTCTTTCGACTGATTATAAAATAAGCTGCCGAAATTGCTGCGCAGATAGCCGGATCCAGTGTACAGAACAGAACTAAAGTACCGCCCAGTGTTGCTCCATGTGGACAAGGTAGCGCACGTGCCCTGTGTTGGACGTTTGTCTTTCAACTTTGCGCATGCCATTTTATTCCCGTGACGCACAGAAAAGACGCGTCGTGTGGACGCGCCGTGAGGGACGATGCGTGGGCGGGGTTGGAAGGGGCGAGGCAGCGCGTGGCGGGACGGTGTCGGACGGGACGGTGAGGATGAGTAGGAAGGCGAATGGTTAGGTGGAAAGAGGAACGGGAGAGAACAGAGGGGAACGGCGTGAGGGAGAAGGGAGGACAATTGGAGTGGTGAAGAGACAAAGAGGAACTGTGAGGGGAGGGAGAGGTTAAGCGAGACGAGAGGCGGTAGTGCCTCTGTCCGAACACGTCTTCATGGGACGACTTCTTAAAGTAGATCACAATACACAAATGCTGTTTCTACCATGCAATATCTTGTGTCTATGAGAAGCGCCAATGCCGCGATTCGGAAAAGAAAGACACAGGAATGATAGGCTGCTAGATCTGGTGTCACGTGGCAGGAAAATTGCAAGATACTGTAAACAGGTAACCACTTGAAAATTGTTTTAAATTTTTAAATAAACGTACGCAGTGCACATGCATCGTACCGATGTAGCAAATATTACGTTTTTTTTAGAACAAACCATTTCTTTAATGCAATTTTGCATTTCGTATACCATGCATTTTTTCAGAGATCTATTGTATAGTTGTTTATCAAATAACATGAATAGGCTGTGTCGGATCAGGGTCTCTCAGTACTTGCCATATTGTCACCAGAACGGGGGTTCATTTTCGTAAAGTTAATGCGGAAACGTAACAAGTTGTTCCCTCTTAATGTACAAAGATGGGTCGTTTGTTCTAAAAACGATTCCAAAAAGAACTTGACTGCCAAGATTTATTCCCAGGCTGAGATCTACGGCTCTTGAGGAGTGACGATCGATTTTGGGAGCAGAGAAAGAATATGACTGAAATACTTTATTGTCCTGTCGTAGAGGCGGAAAGAGGCGATGAGAAATGTTGACGACTCTACGGTGTATTGACGGTACGGTGGGCAAAGTGCGCCAAATGTTAATTGACTTCCATTTCCGTCGGCTATTTCCTTCGTCGCTGTATGTTCTCCTTCACAAATAACTGGAGCCCCATTCGAATCAACAACCACACTTAATAATAATTTGCTCGCTCAATGGAAAGGTCATCATAACATTATTTTTGTTTATGAGTCCTCAAAACCTATATTTCATCTAGATGATCTTGGCTGTCCAGGTGACGCCGCGTCGAAGGCTGTGTTGCCGACGTTTCGACCATCTTATCGTGGTCTTCCTCAGGGCTGTTGTGCTAACCACAGGTCTTCCTCAGGGCTGTTGAGGAAGACCACGATAAGATGGTCGAAACGTCGGCAACACAGCCTTCGACGCGGCGTCACCTGGACAGCCAAGATCATCTACATGACTCTGGCCGCGGAAGTCTACGACTTCACTATATTTCATCTGATACACATTTCATATTCGTTTTCAGATGCCTCATACGAGATTGGGATGCTCTTTCTCAGTCGTAAGAAACACCAACATAATTGCCCGCGTATAGGATGACGCCCACAGTACGAACCTTTGGAGAATCTTGGGTGCGAGATGGCGAAGGGAGACGGAGAAAACGTATTTGCTCCGTTTGAATCATCTGAGTGTAAAAACAATCGTTTTATTCACAGACTTGCTGAGAGCGTTGAGCACTGGAGGAAGTAAAGCATGTCTTAAGAAATGTAATATTATTATGATGATTACAAACTAAGGCAATAGTACAATTAACAAAAAACTTGAGAAACTAAATGTATTTGATGTGTGGATGACTTGGTGGGGCAATTTGCGAAAGTGACTGTCGCTGCTAATGGCGATAGAAATGTCTGACCTCAAAACAACGTCATTGTGTGCTTTACTTTTTCCTACCTTCACCTGTACGGTCTTTATACTTGACACACGTCAGTCACAAAAGCCTTCGGAAACGCAATTGAACATCTCCTGTCTTCAGGGTATGTAATATTGTAGTATCAATGCTATGAGGAGACGTATTGATTGAGGAAGTTAATCTGGTCATGCAAAACAAATGATAATAGCCTGGGAAACCTATGAATGGATTACAAGCGAAACAACGTTCAAGGTCTCTTTACATAATAAATGAAAGGAAGATAAAAACCTTTGCCGTCGTTCTAACATTAGTTAGCATATGAGACGTACCGTCACCTAGCAGGGTTTTCCCTAACCAGATATGTTCCACCAACGGGGCACCGGCCCAGGCGGGACAAGCTCTAGGCTCCCAACCGCTCTCATGGCGTGTGTGGTAGTGTAGTGCATGGTAGTGTAAGTTGTGTAAGTAAGGGGAGAGGATAGGACAAGGAAGAGAAAGGAAAGATCGCTCACGGTCTGTAACCCGTTTGTTAGGGCACTACTACGACATTCGCCTGGTGTTGATCGGAGAAACCACGAAAAACTACCGATCAGAGCATTCTTTCGCTAGAATTCTCCTCCAAACAGCGACTGAATTCGACCTAGCTAGTACGCTAGTATGGAAAATCCTTCCATCATCTCGAATTCGAACCCAGGACATCCCGGTTAGAGGCACTGCAGTGGTGGTTGGTTGGTTGTGATTCCAGACGCGTCAACAGCTTAGGTCATTAGTCCCGTAAATGTAATGCATGTTTTTCATCGGGATATGGCAGTGATCTTCCCCCGCTGGATGGCGAGATCCGGCGCCGACCTAACGTCCGCTAGCGGGGTTCTCCCTCAACCAGGTTTCTCCCACCAGCGGGGCACCGCCCCAACCGGGATAAGCTCTAAGCTCCCGACCGGTCTCCCGGAATATGTGGTAGTGTAGTGCATGTTAGTGTAAATATGTGCGTAAGGGGAGAGGACAAGGAAGAGGAAGGAAAGATCGCGCGCGGTCCATGGCCCGTTTGTTAGGGTATCGCTCCGACACTGCAGTGAAATCGGTTGATGCCCTGAGCCACCTCTGCCGGTGAGCATAACGAATGGATGGTCCAGGGCACAGGATGGAGGGCAGGGGATCCGACGCGTCGGCGCCTCTGAGGCCTCATTCGCATGCAGAGGCGGAGCTTGCCCTGCTGAGCGCGGCTCCTCTGGGCCCGCGGATGCGCGGCAATTGGCGCGGGGCGGGGCGTGGCGGGGCGAGGAGAGGCGGCGAGGGGCGGGGCGACGCGAGCCGGCCGCCACAGGCAACGCTCGCCTCCGCCTCCGAATGAGGATGTGCCTCATGAGCGACATCACCGCCGCCGCCACGCCGCCTGCCCGCCAGTCGGCCTCCGCCGCCCGCCGCCGGCAACGGGACACGCCGGGGGGGGGGGGGTTTCCGGAATTTTGGGGCGGCTCAAGAAGCTTATTACGTTTGCCCATACAGAGCCCCTGGTCCCTGAGTGTGCGAGTGTGAAACAGTGTGATATGTGGGGGTTCAGTCAATATTTACACAGCAGTTGAATCGTGGTCTGCATTTGTTGTTCATTCTCTGGGAGATTTTTTTTTTTTACAGAAGTACGCAAGCGGTGGTTAAACCACATTTGTAAATACAGGTTTTCTCGCTTCCAGACGGTCAGGATTACTTGTTGCGTACTTGAGGAGCGATTTAACGGCGTGGTCCTAATGTATCAAAACCTCTCGAATTATATTAGTAAATTATTTTTAGTTCTGATGAGAAAAATGCTTCTGGCTGAAAGTGCAGAGTATTCAAGTGGCATAATCTTATCGTAACGCCTACTTATTCATGGAGCTATAAAGCCAAGGACAGGATTCTTTCGTTTTTACTCGGTTGTTTCCGTACACTGTCGCTCTCACCGTTCAATATGTAATTTCCATCACACGCGGTAATGATAACATTTGCAGTGCGCGTCTCGAGCATGTAGTATGTTGGGGCGGAAGTTTTCAGTTTGAGCTGTTGACGTTTCGCGTGTGTTTGTGAAAGTGTATCATCCTGTACCCATGCAGATCCCGACATGCTATGTTATTCCATGATGTTGATCTCGATTTCTGGGTGATTTGGCGGCGTGATACAGTTTGCGATGCCTCTCTCAAAACACTACAAATAGAGCTAACGGCGGAAATTTAATAAGTAAGTAGTGCGTAGCATATTTAATTCAGTGGATCAAAGTTACTATACGATTTCGTTTTCTGTCATACATTTTGGAACTCAAATTTCAAGTCATTGACTTAGCGGAACTCATGTGTAACAATAACAGCCTATGTGACAATTAATAATTCCTAAATTATAGATTTTTGAAATTCACCTTGTTATTTGAAGGCTCGTTGAAAATTTTTATTTTCATTGAACATTCACCTCAAAATCTGCATTTTACGGACGGTTCATCTTCTGTAAAAATTGAACTTAAATGGCCTTGACCAATATAACTTTTAGCGACTTAGATGTGTAAGGATTTTAGCACTAACTTTAGCAACACAAATGTCAAATGAATGAAAAAGTATTTATTTAACTTTTATTTATTTATTAATATACTTTACTCAGACTTTTATCTTTGTGTTGAAGGCTACTTCAACCGAGTTTGTGTTGTTTGCCACCGAGCATTAGCTCAAAGCGAACTTTAATAAATATATCTATCTATCTACTTCACACCAATAAAGTTTATTTTGATGTACGGAAGTTAAATATTCTTGTCTTTATGTTAATAAAAACTGTTAAGTTTCAATTGGTACTTCTTAATATCACTCCACTAAAGTTTTAAAGCTTCAAAAACAGACATAAATATTATTTTCTGTAATAATCAACATTTTTGAATGTTTTTGTTGATCTGCAAACGTAAATAGGAGAAGTGAGTGTTCAAAAAATATTAAATGCATGTGGGGTGAAAAGTATTTTACGCACTAGCTTTTTTGTCAAATTCGCTTCCCGAAAAACTAATTTTTTAACCTTGATTCCTAAGTAGCTATTATCGAACATCTTCCACAATTGTTCGTACCCATATCTTTCAGTCATAATGAAATGGTAGTACATCGCGGGTCGTGCATCTAAAAATATTCTCTAAAGATAAAAGATCTGTTGTATTGGCATAGGCTGAGTAAACGATTATTATCATTCTGTAGTTGTACTTCAAACAAAACTGAATTAGATTGAGGGATTACGAGTTACAGAATAATTACAACGTTTATGAGAAAATAACGTCTGTCCAATTACTGAGAAAACGTTACATCCAAACAAACAGCGTTATTTGTAGGTAGAAGTTAGTGGTAAATCGCATTGAAAAACCATAACAGCATGAATATTGCGCTATAACTTTGTAGAAAATTAGGAAATTATTACCAAAAGTACGATGTTGATTTAATACCTTTTCCATATACGTTTTTTTTAAAGATGAAGACTTGGAATTTTTTCTATTACCATTTTGTTTATTAATTTCCAAAATTACTATACTTAAGAACTTCAGCGAGCAAGGGCTGGTTGAAAGCGATCATAGTTCAGTGCACTCAGGAAAGGTGTTATTACTAGTAGACAAATACCATCCCTTATTTGTATCAGCAGACAGATACACTAATTCATGCCGTTGTTGAAACGATTAGGGACAGGTTTTTAATCATCTTTTTTTTTAGTTGAAAGGGTATCGAAAAAAATTATTAGTAGAATGTATTTATTATTTACATTTTTAGTCTTAGGATGAAACATCAATTAACTTAACTCAGTTACATTCGTGCTCCTTAATTTCAAAGTGATACGACTTCATTGTAAAAGTTATGACATCGCAATAATTTATCCACAAAATACATATGTAACAAAAGAAAACAACATTCCCACTGTTATCTTTAGCAATTAAGTGGTTAAAAGTGACACTACAAAAATAGCTCAATAAATGCGCATTTCCAAAATCATACGTTGTTTTGTCATTTTCTTCTTTCTCAATAAGGCATGAAAAAACAAAATGTTGTGCTACTATTTCCATTGCACTCTGTATGTTGAATTTGCAAAACGGTTTTTTGACGTCTAACAAATTGCTTACTCTTTGAGGTTTGTGAAAGCGTGGAGCCCTCGTGGATTGATTACTGTGCTGCGCGGGGTGATCACAAAGCGGCGGGGTGGGGAATCGCCCAACAGCTTTTCGCGGTCAGTTTTCCCTCCCCCGCGCTGAACTAGTCCCCTTTCACTTTTCAGTACCTCAGATGCGTAGCCCGACTGCATCCCGCTTCGTTCATCCGGTTTTTTGGAAGGAGAAACCATTTTTGTTAAGTTTCTATTCATAAGTAGAGCAAATAGACCTCGCATTAGTCCAGAGAAAACCTCGAACAAGTGAACATAAGAAAATGTTCGGAATTGTGTATGTTACTGGGGATAAGAAAATGTTCGTGATGAGACGTTTCAAGTTTTTCTTCCACAAACTTTTACGTGTGGTTTTCAACGTTGGCAGCGCTCTAAAAGGACGGGCAAATGTTTCGTGAAAACAGACAGAAGTGTATCAGCTACACTTCATTAAATAATACTAAGTTGACCACGGTAAACGTGAAAATGAATCCTTACACTAAGGAGGAAAACGGAACGGGATGTAGTCGGTCTGTACCTTTTTGGGAAGATAAGTAAGCGGCTTAGGAAAAGTTAAACAGGATGCATTCGGTATACGCCCGCGGGGTCTGCGGAGACGTGATGGACGGGCGGGTAGAGGGGGGCAGACACGGCGGTGGGGCCCTACGGTGGGGGTGGGAGCAGCCGCCGTCTGCGGGCTGACAGCCCCACCTGAAGGGCTGCCAGTCGACCTGCCGGCCTCTCCAGCGCTCTCCACCTTCCCTCCATCTCCCTCGTCTTTCCACCTATTTCTCGACATATGTCATTCTTGATAGTCTTTTTTATGTAACAGCGTCTTTATCTCTTCATTATTCTTGTATTTTCTCTGCATACTAAATATGCTACGCATTCTCCAACACGTGAGAATGACCCCAAAGAGAGAAGGTTCGTTTACAAATTCTTAATATCAAAAGAAACTGTTGTACATTGATATGTCTTGTATGTGAGGCTCAGGGTACTAGCGTTGACCAAGTGTCATTTATATCGGCTATTTCCATTGCCAATCTTAATTTAACGTCTATCATTGACGTCTTAAATTATATGGTCTGAATTGTACAGTATCGTGACTCCCTACCATGAGTCCCATCTATCGGAATATAAATCACGTTCTGTAGAGATACAGAAATATTGAAAATTCAAATCACATAAACCCTTCGGTATTTCGGTGTTATATTTCATTAAATGTGTATGATATTTGCATTTAATATTATTCTAATGGTATTAACAAAATAAAAATATTGGTATTAGTCCATTTCTGAATTTCCACGAAAGGAAAATTTGTTTGTAAGCTTAATAACGTTATAAATGTTTCTTAACATATCATTCAAATTACAAAATATGAAACATAATTAAATATCTGTTAAAATTTCCAAAAGAGTTTATTGTTTTTAAAGGAAACAGATTAATACTTAAAAGTCCTTTTTTTACTAGACAAAGATTTGCAACTGATTCAGTCGATTAATTTTCTCTTGGCCGAATACCTACAAAACCCTGGAATATTTTTCAAAATTCTAGAATATTTTTGTACTCACGAATTTCCCAAGGCATACATTTAATCCTAGAATTAAAAATATATTTTTTAGCCAACAGTATAAGGAAGAAATTTCGAAAGATAGAACGGCTTTTAAATACTTAAAGAAATTGATTTTCTTGATATTTTCTAAAATCACCCCACATGGAGTAGTTACAAGTGTATCGTACAATATAAAAAAAAGTTCAATGTTACATTTCAAAGTATAAAATCTTTCCAAGTAGTAGACAGCTATTTTTCGAAGTTGTAGACTCAATATTCGACATTATTACCTTTGATCCTTGAAAATAGATTTTATTACATGGGAGTTTTTTTCTTTCTTTCTTTCAAAATTTAAGTAGTATATGACTTAGTGTAGGAATCACAGAATTTTGAAAATGTGCACACAATTCACTTTTCCCCATAGCACGTCATACGCAGTTTTAAACTGTTTTTTTGTCGTAAAAATAAATTAAAAAAATAAATTACACACGCTTCCAACGGTCTCTAACGAACTCCCCTTCGCGTTACGTCCTCGATATCTCCTGTTGCCCCTTCCCCGGCAGGGTTCGTCCGGCAGGTCCCCGCGCTGCGCCATTCCGCTGCGCCCGCGCCAAGTGCGAAACGTTGCCGAGCGCGAGCCGCGCAGCGGGGACGCGAAGCGGTCGAAAACAAGCGCCGGCTGCGAGGGGGCGGCGGGCGAGTGGAACGCAGATAATTGCGGGACGCGCCCTCTCTGCCCCAATTTGCATCTGCGACTGCACTGCTCCATTCGGCGCGCAAACAAACGCCCCAAACTAGGAAAGCGTTTGCAGTTTTCCGAACGCCCTCCCACGTTTGTAAACATATTAACTTTTATTCCGTTAAATCGAGTTAATGTTAATAATGATAATAGAGATCAATTTATGATAATAGAGTTAATCAATTAGTGTCTGAAAATGAGACATGATGATTTATTCCAGTTGTCAAAAACCAAAAGTGATAGGTGTGCACAAATTCGTGTGTGTACTCTTTTAAAATAAGATTTGTTTTATTAAATAACTTCCTGGTCAACATTTCTGTCTTCAAAGGGCTTTCGCAAGTTTTTATTAATACGAGATATGGTAACCTAGTGCATTGTCCTCTAAGGATTTAAAACAATTAAATTATTATAGAAAATAAAGATTATTTGCAGATGTTCTAAGATATTAAACTATAAAATCAGTACACGAGCGTGCATGGAATAAAAAAACATAACCGTGATCTGGACTGTCTGGGTGACGCCGCGTCGAAGACTGGGGTGCCGACGTTTCGACCGACATATCGCGGTCCTCCCGGATTGCGTCCTCTTCAAGGCAATACAGCCCTGAGGACCCATATGTCGTCGAAACGTCGGCCAGCGACGCGGCGTCACCCAGACAACCCAGATCATGACTCTGGCCGCGGAAGCCTACGATACCAAACATTATAACCACCGAACAGAATCCTAACCGTCTACCGTAAGGCAGCACGTCACATTCCAAACGCGAAGTGAAGCGGCGTTTCGCGTAGCTTTGGCTCCTCGCTGACCTCCGCCCCTGGCCGCAGCCCGCGCGCTCGCCCATGGCCGGCCGCCCGCGCCACCGCCCCGCCCTGCCCGCGCCAGCGGCGCCGCCCACGTCGTCCTCGAGGGCTAGACGCCCTCCTCGGCCGCCCGCTGGCCCGCCCCGCCCGGCCGCCCCGCATGACGCGCGCGGTGCGGGCGGCGGCACGGGCCACGCGCGCGCGCCGCGCCGCCGCCGCAGCCGCCGCCGCCGCAGCAGCAGCAGCCGCAGGAGACCTGGGCGCGCGAAAGTAAGTCTGCGCGGGTCGCCCACGCCGGGCCCGGGGGCTGCACTTGTTCTCAGGTTGAATGCACATTTGTGGATCGCGTTTTGGGAATAGAATTTATTCGACATTCTACACCGTTCTTATGACGCATGCATCTCTGTATGGCTGCTCTTGTTCTCAGGATGAATGCACATTTGTGGATCGCGTTTTTGGAATAGAATGTATTCGACATGGACTACACGTTCTTATGACGCATGCATCTCTGTATGGCTGCTCTTGTTCTCAGGTTGAATGCACATTTGTGGATCGCGTTTTGGGAATAGAATTTATTCGACATTCTACACCGTTCTTATGACGCATGCATCTCTGTATGGCTGCTCTTGTTCTCAGGATGAATGCACATTTGTGGATCGCGTTTTTGGAATAGAATGTATTCGACATGGACTACACTCGTTCTTATGACGCATGCATCTCTGTATGGCTGCTCTTGTTCTCAGGATGAATGCACGTTTGTGGATCGCGTTTTGGAATAGAATGTATTCGACATGGACTACACTGTTCTTATGACGCATGCATCTCTGTATGGCTGCTCTTGTTCTCAGGATGAATGCACATTTGTGGATCGCGTTTTTGGAATAGAATGTATTCGACATGGACTACACGTTCTTATGACGCATGCATCTCTGTATGGCTGCTCTTGTTCTCAGGTTGAATGCACATTTGTGGATCGCGTTTTGGGAATAGAATTTATTCGACATTCTACACCGTTCTTATGACGCATGCATCTCTGTATGCTGAATTTCAAGCATGTGTCTTTTCACTTTGTGTATCCAACATTAATTTTCTTACTGGCTCTCTCAGCCTAGATTTGTATGTTTTAGAACATAAAAACAAGCAATTTGCGTTCTACTTTGGGGGATTTACTTTACTTTGGAAAAACTATCGGAAATAAATATGTTAACAATTTATAAGTGTGCGCGGGCCGCCCACGCCGTGTCGAGGGGCTGCTCTTCTCCTCGCATGCAACACTCGCCGTGCTACCAGATACAGCCAACTCCTTCGAATACTAGAAATAGTAAAAGACTGTAGGCTTTCACGGCTGGGTTCACAATTCGAATTACCTTCCGGTCTGGACGGCCCCGACATTAGCGGCCCAACCGATTTACACCAGCGCCCCAGCACCAAAAAAAATGTTCGTCAGTAACCAACAAGTTGAATTCTTGGCTGTCCGGGATTAGCCGCGCCATGGTCGATGGAGCTGACGTTTCGGCCATCTTGCTGT
The DNA here is from genome assembly GCA_964035755.1 of Teleogryllus oceanicus. Classification (NCBI taxonomy): domain Eukaryota; kingdom Metazoa; phylum Arthropoda; class Insecta; order Orthoptera; family Gryllidae; genus Teleogryllus; species Teleogryllus oceanicus. The sequence goes on along the minus strand of CAXIVR010000004.1, from coordinate 107,709,626 downwards.
GGCCTTCTTCAGAGCTATACTGATATAGCTCTGAAGAAGGCCACAGCAAGATGGCCGAAACGTCAGCTCCATCGACCATGGCGCGACTAATCCCGGACAGCCAAGAATTCAACGACTCCGGCCGCGGAAGCCTACGACTCTACATCAACAAGCTGTCTGGGACACTTCGCCATTGAGTATGTCTGCCGCGCAAACGAAGCGTCTGGAAATAGGATTTCCTTTACACTACGGCCGTCCAGCCCGGAAGGTAATTCGAATTAGAAAAAGCTTTTGGGAGACGATAACTGTCTGGAACTTAGGTAACTTTTCCGCTCGTGTTACGAGAAGAATCCACGAAAAAATTGCGAGAAATCTCTAACAACTACAGAGTCAGATTTCGTAGTGTATTCCTTTAAAAACGAAGTTCAAAAATACGTGTGCTGTTCCCTTTCGACTTTGAACTCACACGATTAACAATGCCTCATGGCACTTGGCAATGTTGCGTTTAAGAATTGCACACTGCGCTGAACTAGCTAGTAAAATTTCCCCTTTGTTGGAAAATTTTCTAGAAGTTGGAAGTCTAGCACGGCGAGTGTGGGGAGTCAAAGCTCTGTTAACCTGCAGCATCCTACAGTTATTTTAACTGTTTTCGGCTTCACTCCCACTGTGATATGCATCTACCTTCGTGTAATGCACATTTGTAGATCGATTTTTTTGGAATAGAATTTATTCGACATGGACTCTACACCGTTTGTATGAGGCATATATCACTGTATGCTGAATTTCAAGCATGTGACTTTTCACTTTCTGTATCCAAAATTAATTTTTTTACAGGTCCGCTCAGCCTAGATTTGTATTTTTTAGAACATAAAAACAAGCAATTTGCGTTTTTCTTTGAGGGTTTTACCGTACTTTCGAAAACCTATTGGAAATTAATATGTTAATAATTTATAAAATGTATGAAATATTTCGTATCTACTAGTTGTATGATAGGCAATTGTATGATTGGCCTCGTCCGACGACGGTCATCAAATGGAGGTATACGTGTTAAAACTTAGCTGCTATAAAAGAAGTTGTAGTATTAGTTGTTGATGATTCGCTAGTATTCGTATTCATCTTTCATAGTCGAGATGCTTATTCTCTATAACTTGCGCGACTTTTTTTTAAACTATTTTATTATCCAAGAAATAATGGTGTACAAACCCTACATTTCTACCAACTACGAAGTTTTCTATGGATTTTTTGTTGAATATATTTTGTTAAATAGATTTGAAGAAAAGGAATTATAAGCCACTTACCGAATTAACAAATCTAGGATTGGGATATACGTCACAGAAGAAAGATGCGAGCAAACGACTACAATTGAAGAAACGAATACCTTCCGACCAAGTTTCCTGAAGCTTTTCGTAACGCTCGAACGACCCCCAGACCTTTTTATGGAAAAACCGATCTTTGTTACTTCGTATTACGTTTTTTACGTATTTTATTGTCTTCGCAATTGCATTTACTCGTGCTGGACTGTTCCTTTAAATTCTTCTTAATGCATTGAAGAAGTTATTGCCGTTTTGGTAACGGCAAAAGGGTTTGAAGACTTAATTCTCCGTTTTCTTCCCTTCCACTCTCTCATCCAAAATACATTGTTTCTCCAATTTTTTCGGCAATATTCCCTCAAGTCTTTTCTCTCGCAGGCCTTTTTTATTTCTTACAACACAGCCATCGCAAATGTTATTCCTATTGTGCCGATAAAGGAGAGAGAACACAAAACTCGGAGCAAAGAAGTCAGGAAAGCATGAAAAAGCAAGAAGAAAAACGTTTCAAGATCTCCGACCTCTTGGGAGCAAGAACAAACACAATGTCCTTTTTATATGCGGATTGACGTAATGTCAGAACACATTTTCGTACAGAAAAATTGCGGCCCTGCTCAACAGATTCCGCGCCGCTCCAAACTCCTCGAAAAGCCCAACTCCAAAGCCGTTTTCTCTGGAGGTGAGAGCGTTTCCGTCTGGGGGGCGGTGGCGCCGCGTTGTCTCTCGAGGCCTCGGAGGCTGAAGGCGAGGAAGTTAGCGGCTGCGGGCGCCTCCCTCGATCAATACACAACGCGTGCGGCGCCCGCCCACCGCCCACCCCACCCCACCCGCCTCGCAGAAGGAGGCACTGAGGAAATTTCATGCTCTGCGGCACCACGGAGAATCCTGGGAGTCTTCCGAAACGAGATTGAAACTGACCTGCCAATGAGAAACGGGTTGAGGTGAATGTGTTACTAGGGACGACCAGAAGGGGCGCAGTTGGGGAAGTCCCCACGTCCCGATTTAATTGGGGCCCCGAAAATTTGTTCATTCAAAAAAAAATGTATTCATCTCTAATCCAAATTTAACACTATAAGTTATTTATGATACATGGAGAAATGAATTATTTTTTATGGATTGGAAAAGGAGGGAATTTTTTGTTTGAAATGGATCAACTGTCCTAGGTCCTTGGTTTTCTCTGGTCGCCTCTGTGTACTACAGCATGACTATTTTCTCCTGCCTACCTTAGAGCCCGCTGCAAACGCGAATCCCAAAGATACTTGTGAAGAAACCGTCCACAGAATGCGCTCTGTCCTTTCCATGAATCTTGCAACGATTCGAATGTCCTGCATGATAAAAGAGTGTCGGAATTCATTCTACAATTGAGTGTTAAAATATAATACTAAGAAAGTTTTGTACTTTTATCTCAAATATTTCTAAATATTGTTTTATGGAGCACGTTTATAAGAACATGATCGGATTCTATTAGCAGCCATGAAATGTTTAATCCAAAATTTTGAACGGTTTAATTTAATTGATTCTGCAAGTGCGTGATGCAATTTAAGAGTAAGAAAGCTTTGTACTTTTCTCTCAAACAATTCTAAATATTCTTTTACGGAGTACCGTTATAAGAATATAATCGTAATCCGTTTTCAGCCGTTAAATATTTAACCGTAATGTTTTAACGGGAAAGCATAGTTCTGCGAATCCAGACCGCAAACACCACCGACTCTGCACCTTTTCACATTCGTGCTCTCTCTGCTTTTCGACGGATTCATCACGTGATTCCACGAACGGATGCGGACCAGACGCTAACGCACGCATCTCCATCGCCAATCGCACGAACTGAAACGCAAACACGACGGAGACGTGGGCGAGGATCGGAGAGGTCATGAGGTCGCAGTTGACTATGACACTGCGACGCGCACTCGCTATTCGATCTGCCTGCGGGAGGTCATACTACACACCCTACAGAACTGAACATGCTGCACTTTGTTCTGGCCGGGGCTGACGTTGTTTGCCAGAATGCAACAATGAGATTAGTGAGCGTTTTGGGTCAGTAGTTGGGTAAGCTTCAATTGAAGGTCTACATTGAAGGTGTCACCAGCAAAAGGTGCTAACTGACAAAAACCGAATTTTAAAGGAACCACAAAAAATGTTTAAATATCAAAACATTGATAATTCTGCACTGGTTTTGCGTCTAAATGGTTTCTATTTGCCTCATTGTGTGTACAGCATCAGCATTGCTATGTTTGAAGAAGGCTATTACAGAATATTGCCCATTTTAGAAACAATCGAGTAGCAGAAGGTGCTATATATGGTTTTAATGCATTTTTCGCTGATTTCATAGTCTTTAATATTTCAATGGTTCTTGCTTCAAATATTACGAGAAGCAACAAAGCAAGAAGCTTACGAGATGCAACAAATGTTCTCCACAGAATTCCTAAGAAGCCTATTTGATTTCTTCGTACATAAATTGCATGTCAGCCGTTGTGAATATGTAATGTAAGACGACGCCTATCTGCGTCGGCTCAGCCGTTTTCGGGATAGCTAAGTTAGAGATTCCCTGGTAAAGATCAGTCCAAACCAAAAGTTTGCAAGTTGAGTCCACTTGAACGAATAGAAGAAGCCTCGATTATATCCGTAATGTATCCAACAGCTCGAGTTGTTCACCTGAATTGGTTTTCATCACATTTTTTACGTAATTTTTCCTTGCTTTCAGGACATTTTTAAAACATTTTAAGAGCATTTTATTGATCTTATTGGCGATGTTTTAGGTCTTCGAAATCCGCTCCCTATTAATAATAATAATAATAATAATAATAATAATAATAATAATAATAATAATAATAATAATAATATTGGAATGGTTGAATTTAGTACTGCATGCAAGAACTAACACATGCATTGTTTTAACCCCCAAGTTCGACGCCGCCTTCAGCGAATTATAAAAAAATCCATAATGTTGTGTGTTAAACACTGATATATAAGCTTCAAATAGTACACATGGATTTTACTATTTTTGCATTCCTTTGTTTTTTAGTACGTAAAAATGTAATGTGTATACTATTTTCAACCGCTTGTTCTATATTGCTTTTGAAAGGGCAGATGCCAAATATGCGAAACGTAAAGCTGAAAATAAATTATTAAGCACAAATGTCTTAATTTCTGGTATCCACGTAAGATTGATCCTGTATGGTGAAATACTTGAAACGAGCCATCTATCTGCAATAATAATAATAATAATAATAATAATAATAATAATAATAATAATAATAATAATAATAATAATAATAATAAACCAATGACCTGACTTAAAAGGAAGGCGACGTGCTCCTGACCCCGGCGCAGGGCCAGCGGTGAGCGAGGGCTCTCTGCTTCCTGGAAGCGCCGCGCCGCGTGGGTGTCTCTGGGCAGAGCGAGTGTGGCGGCCGCCCACGGGGGCGCTCGCTCAGGCGCCGTCCAACGCGCATGCGTGCGTGTGCGCGTGACATTTGCGAGTTCGCTTGTGAGGACGGGAGCCCGTGGGCAGCGCGGCCAAGGAAAATGGCAGCCGCGGATGGTTTAGCAGTTATACAAATGCATTCCAAAGTCTGTGTCGTGTTCTAGTTATTGTCAAGCAGCATTCCACCTCTGTGCGGCCCTTTTGAAGTGATTCTATTTCCAGTCATGATTGATTGATTTATTCACGTTTCCGGGCGCGTCAACTGCTCTGGTCATTAGTCCCGTTAGTGTAATGCAGGTTTTTTCTCGGGAGATGGCGGTGATCTTCCCCCGCTGGATGGAGAGATCCGGCGCCGACCTACTGTTGGCTAGTGGGGTTTCGCCCTAATCAGGACTCTCCCACCCCCGGGGCACCGCCCCAACCGCGACAAGCTCTAAGCTCCCCACCGATCTTTTTTTTTTTTTTAATTTGTTGCGCCTACTTCGACGCAACGCGTCTCCAAGCCCCTTGGGGGGCGTTGAGCGCTTTGCGCTTTTTAGGAGTAATCCTCCCATTACTGCGCTTATGGAGTAATCCTCCGTTAACATTGTCTGTGGCGTATCGTCGTAGTTGGTTGTCAAGAGGACCGCCAGGTAGCATCTCCGCGTACGCGCCTCCTACCGCGCGCTCCTGTGTCACTACCCAGCGGCCAGAATTAGGAAGGAATAAGGATAGGGGTAGGGTTTAGGACACTTCACAGGGGTTGGACTAGCCCTTGTGAAGCAGCCGAACTCGTTTTGTTGGAACAAATCTCACATGAGATTCGACGGGAATCGAACCCGGATCTCAGTGGTGAAAGGCTTGCAACTTTGCAATGAGCCACGAGCTCAAGGGATATGTGGTATTGTAGTGCATCTTAGAGTAAGTGTGTGTGTGTGTAAGGGAAGAGGATAGGACAAGGAATGGGAGGGACAGATCGCGCGCTGTCCGTGGCCCGTTTGTTAGGGTAGTGCTCCAGCATTCGCCTGGTGTTGATCGGAGGAACCACGGAAAACTACCGATCAGAGCAGCCGGCCGCTAGAATTCTCCTCCAGACAGCGACTGAATTCGACCTAGCTGAAAAGCTAGCGTCGAAAATCCTGCCGCCGTCAGGACTCGAACCTAGGACCTCCCGGTCAGAGGCGCTGCAGTGACATCAGTTGATGCACTGAGCTACCGCTCCCGGTGCTGACAGTAATGTTTGCTGATGCATTTATAATGTAGTTTCGACGTGGATTATTATTGTACCTTTTGTTAATTGTAAATGCAACTACTTTGTTTTTAGAGGGAAATATTTACTATCTTCACTTCATTATAATCTAATCTTCAATTAATCTAATACACACGTTAATGTATTTCATGTTTCTAAACTGTTATGAAAACGTGTTTTATCGCAAATTACTTAACGACAGTAATCTGTTGATTTGTAGTGTTAAATTTAATTATGCCCATAGAACAAGAGAGAGGTTTGATACTAAAGCAGTTGAAATGTTTTAAACTGAATTATTGATATAGTCTCATGGCCGCTGTTGTCAATCGAAATAGAAATCATACTGGGGTTGAAAATATTACAGCTTTGCTTAATTTTTGAAGAGATTTTTACTTTAAAAAGTGTTATTTCTAATTAAATTTGCATCATACAAAAGCTGTTTTACGGCTTTTCAATTGATTATTGAGAGTATTTATTTTATTGTGTGGCTAGATCTATTGATGAAAAACGGATTTGCTCGGCAACATGTAATGGCTTAGGTAGGAGAAATGGAATACAAATGCTTTGGACTTGCATGGACTTTGCGAATTTTCTCATTTTCTTCTCTATTACATGCAACGGAAAATTATCGTTGAGGCTGGAGATTGAACCCTTCTCCTTCAATACGACAACTTCAACGGCAACTTCGCAATTAGGAGGCAAAGTCATCCTAGAGTTCCAGCCAACTGGAGCCTCATATCTACTTCTCCTACTACTACTTCTCCTCTACATTTTTTTAACCTATCACGACGCTCTATCATGCCTTTTATTGTTTCATTAAGAATTTACAATAAGTTCCAACTTCCGATTCCTAGGACGTGACGACTCCGTCTCTGTGCTCAAGGGCGACGTGGGTGGACGTGTGCGTGATGGAGCAAGGACGCTGACGGACTGGCTGAGCGGCAGCCAACGACCCGTGATTGATCTCCGAAACACCAACTTACCATTTGGTGTTCGGCTGCTGCCTCTAGGCGCTGAAATTAGAGAGTTAACTGCATTCAAGTTCGATGTTACCACACCAACCAAAGGCGAAAGTGCTGACGAATTGTATCCAAATGAGTGCGTTAAAAATTAATATGTGTAGGTGAAAGACGACGAGAAATGTATGTCCTTAACGTTCCTTGTGATGTAGCGAATGACCCCAATATATGGGAAAATAAATGATATTTGAGTGAGATGAGCGGAAAGGATTCGTATTACATAGGGCTTTGCACGAAGAAATTAAATGGAAAAATAAGTAAACAATCAATTTGATTTCACTCCGAACCGTATCTGATTTTCCCCCTCTCATTTCCAATTTTCGTTATTTGAACCATGTTCCCATCGCGTGGATTCGTCTTTCAGTAAAATTAGTTTTAGAAAGTACGACAATTTGAGCCGAATGTGCTTTCAAATATGCCAGCCTCGAAAGAGCTCAATACACAGCCAAGCAGGCCATGGCCGGAAACTGATAAAATTCTCCCGTAAAGAATTCAGAAAAGAGGGTGCTGAAGAAAGGGAAAGGGGAGAATTCGAAAGCGAGCAAACAGCGACAGGGAGAAAGCAAACAGGAAAACAAGACGGAGGGAAGCAAAGGGAAAACTTAATTAGCGCGAGAGCGAGGCAAGCGACGTAAACACGGCCGGTGGCGGTGGGTCTTCCGAGGGGTGGTTGCACCTGATGAGAGCTGCCTGGGGGGCGGTTCCTTTCGACGGGGGTGGGACTGAGTGCATGTGTGGCATGGGGAGGCGGAAGTTGTCGCTTTTACGTGGGGGGAGGGGGAGAATTCATGGTGCACGGGTAAACCTTTACTCTAGGCAAGTGTTTATTTCAGTATATAAGGAAAACCTGGTAGACCAAGATGCTTTTACGTGGGGAGGAGATCCGTGGTGCATGGGTAAACCTTTACTCTAGGCAAGTGTTTATATCAGTATATATGGAAAACCTGGTTGGCCAAGATGCGTTTACGTAGGAAGGAGATCCGTGGTGCACGGATCTAGGCAAGAGTGTTTATATCAGTGTACAAATAAAATCTGGTTGGCCAAGATATCAAAAATATTTTGTATATTTGTACAGGTTTGCAGGACACATTCGAATAGCAAGTTACTCATTAAAAAAAGCCAATAGGAAGCGAAATAAGAAAAAAGAATTTGGTTCTTAAGTTTAGAAACCTGTCTAGCCCAATCGGTGAAATGCCGAAGTTAGATTTCATACGCGAAATGAATTGTTGGCCGATTAAATAGTGCTTGTGAATTCGAATTTATAGTAATTGCTTCCGCCGCCCCACCCTCACGCCCGCCCCGTCCACCCCATCCACGCCGTCCACCCGCCCACACCGTCCACCCACCCGCTTCTCCCTCACTGTCTGCCATGCCTGTCCCGCCCACATTCGATACCTTGTATTTTGTGTATTTATTACTTTTAGTTTTACCTTCAACTTCTTTTGACTCCCACTCCTGCACTGGCAGAAATCTCCGCAATACTTAAATGAAATGTAACATCAACGCACGTCAAATTTAACGTACATATGTATATAAGGATGGAAGAGAAAGCTTTATGGTCATATCAGGAATGAATGAATAAATGATCTTGATGGGCTGGTGATTATGAATATACGATATGAATGATGAGAGGGAGGGGAAAAGGGAAATCCTCTACCATGATTTTAACTTATCCATTAAATGTAATTACAAATTAAGCTCTTTTTGATGTACAAGTTTACATAAAGTTTCATGTACAATAAATGAATCTATTTTTTTGATTTAATAACATTTCTGATGGTGAAAAGTGAATACAGTGAAGAGTGAAACAGTGAATACTCCCACAGACTTTTTCCCAAACTGTATACCACGGTTTGCTGAAATTACTTCAGGAGTTACAGAGTTGCTACGTTGAAACGTTCACCCATTCATCCGATTTTGCCCATTAGTCATATCAGTCGTTAATCATAAAAGAAATTTTCATATCATCTATATTGAAATCCAAATAAAAGAGGGTCCCTTCGGGGTGACGGAGGCGCGGCGGGAGGCCGTGGTGCCAGTGCCCCTGTGGGGTGTGGGCGTCGAATCGCGTGCGGTGGTCTGGCGGGGCCGCACGTGACCCGTGAAAGGCTTCCGCACGTGCGTGACCCGCTGCTTCGCTTGCGACCGCCCCCGAGGCGCTGACCCCGGCAGAGCGCTCGCCGGCCCTTCACCCGCCACGCCACTTCAGAAATAACACCCGCGCTTCCGGCGTGTAGTGCTCGGCTCTTCCGATCACTATTTCTAGCTTCGCGGGTTTTCCCGAGGGGCACAGAGCAATGGAATACCTCCGGGCAAAAAGGTGTACATGGTACAAAGGTAATGCAAGAAGCATTTGCTTCAGCGGCTTCCTTTTAAAATTTATTTATTTAGTAAAAAACAGTCAAAAACTGTATGTGACGTATGGGGGAGAAAATCATCTGCACACGCATTCTTGAGTTTCAGAATCCCTTCCCAACAATTTAACTATTAATAGTTGAAAGATGAATAATAATAATAATAATAACAACAATAACAACAACAACAAATTTTAAAAAAGCGAGGGATTAACATTTCAAAACTAGATATTTTCGATGTCAAATTATAGAAAACATTTTTAACGGTAAAGAAACAAACAGATTTGATTTTTCTGTATTGTTAACAAAATAGAAACTCACCCTAAGCTCTACTACCACTACAGGCAAAAGGAAAGTTCAAAAAACGTGAGCACAGTGAAGCTACATTTACGTCCAGAAGCAAATCAAGGGGCCATCTCAGCATTTGCTCAATGGATCAGGAAACTGGACAAAAACCCGATCGAGATGGGGTCATTGACCCGGAGGTACATTATTTGTTACAGGCACATTGAGCCTTTTTTAAAATTATACAATGCAAATGTAAACTAATTAATTTTACTACATCTTGTTTTTGTTAAAGTAAACATTATTTTTCTTTTGACGATCAGTATAGTCTCTAATTATCTCTAGTAATCTTAAAACTGATTGGAACTCTGATATCAATGGAAATTGTTTATTTCTTTAAAATAAATACCTTTTAGTAATTAAGATTAAGTTTAGTTAGTCAACATTCTCTTGGGAGGGACAATCTCCAACAAAGTTACAATTTATTTTGCACAATGTTCTGAGGTGGTTTTAATATGTGTGTTGCAACATTTTTGCCTGGAGGTATCCAATTGTTCTCTTCTCTTGTGTTTGATGATTCCGTCAAATTACTAATTTTTTCAATGGACTTTTTTTCTGCCGCTAGAGTTCATCAACCCGCGGATGACTGGCATATGTCTAGAATATGTTGGTGGTTATTAGAAAAATGTAGACGTTATTTGCATTTTATTTTATTATAAATAAATGTAAATATAATAAACATGTCAACAAGCAGGAACAAATTTCATACAAAAAAACGTAAATGTTAAAATTGCTTCAATTATTTTTTATCAATAATTGATATTAACTTAAATCGTTTTTTTAGGGAACTTCCAGGAAATTGCTTGAGTACATAAAAATTTCAATTTTGAGATTTTAAATCAGTGCAATTTCACATTAATAAAAAATTCTTGTTCGTTATTTTTATTTTTTTTAAAAGTCCTTCCTTTTTAAAATTGAAAATAAATGCCCTGGAGGACTAGTGCCTGCATGACCGACAGACACCAACTCCTGCAATTCCGCCAAATGCCGCCTCGAGATTCTCATTCCGAACCGAAAGCGTCATTTTTACAAATATATGCACCCTTTTCCTTGTCCCAAGAGTACGGTAGATATTTCATTTCTTTATTCCATTTGGATGCATAATAACAGAAGGAGTTAGAAAAATATAATACGTTTTCATAATAAAAATATCTTTAATTAAAGTTTAACAAATGCATTACATGAGACGTTCGCTCAGTTTACATTTGATGTACTATTTCATACCAAAGTGTTATTGACATTTGTAATTGACCATCCTCAGTGCCGTTTACACTTGCTAGTCACGTGTGAGTTCATTACAGTTACCTGTCGTGAGAGCATTGTAAATAACTTTTTAGTTAAAAAAAAGAGTTGAAATTATCTGCCTTAGAAAAAAATTAAGAATCGAGAAAATGTACCTCACGTTCATTAGGAAACATTGAGAAATTAAGTTTTGAACATAAAATATTAGAATCGGTGGTTGTAAATTAAATTTTCTATTTACGTTCCTTCATTTAACCCGATAATATATCGTCATTGAAAAAAAACCTTGACGTGTGTGAAAACAAAACACTCTTGACAAATTCGTGTGATGTGAGCGGTAAAAAGGAAACGAACAAACACAAACGAAAGAGAAGTATTCCGTTGTATTACGTGTCCTTTTAGTTCTCAAGGTCTCCGTATGCATCTCGCTCTGGTCTGCAACTGTTTTGCCCTTCCGTTCTGCGAACAATTGCGGGCTGGAACTTTTAGTCGCTCGCTCCGCCAGAAGGAAACATGGAAGAGGGGTCTTTACTGTACTCGCTGTAAACGACTGTAAATCCCTTCCTCAATGGATTCGACCTACGTCTACAGTATAAAGCGTGCGGATCTTTTCCACCGCTGTCAGCAATCAACTGTCTGGTTTTTATGGCTGACCATTCGGCGCGGCACAAGCTTTGCTCACAAAAAGCCCGCAGATTTCGAGACGTATTGCATTTGCGATTTACGGCCTTCCTGTTGTATGGGGCTGCGTTCTATGTTCTTGTAGACATCAGACGATGTTCTTGTGTTCCTGGAAAGTCATTAGAAAACAACTGGAACCTTATTGCCTATTCAAAAAGGGGGAATTCGAATGAAATTTACCAGAAATAGTGGTGAAGGGAAGACAACATAAAGTCTGCGATGTGCACGCATTCGACGGTGTGAAATAGACAAGACTAAATAAATAAATAAATAAATAGAAGGCTTACGTGAATACTACTGAAACTGGGCAACATGTGGCATCGTGCAACAAATATGTCACTAGTGTGCTTCACTGCAAGCTAATTTCCGGAATCTATTACGTATTCCATGAAAAAAACCATGCAGATTTGATGTTTGCCATTAAACCATGCCTACCAGCAGAGAAACGACATTAGCAGTTTCGAATAACTCTCAAAAAATTTAAAACTGTTTTCATTCATTCGAGTATTTAAGAGACAGAATAAAGGAAGCGTCGGAAGATTATGAAAACTTCCAAAAAAACAAACAAACAATATTTAGGAATATTTTCGTGAGATCGTTTTTCATTCTCTACAAAAACTGTAACTGTCATTGTAATCGTAAATTATAGCCGCCCTACTTACGAAGTTCCGAGGCGTCTGGGGTGCCCTTGAGGCTGCGGCAGAGTGTGTAGAAGCTTGGAGAGAAATCTTCGCATCGCGCCGCCCTCAGGAATAATGCAGGACTCTGCGTTGCCCGGCGCGTCAGAAGAACCGGCGGGCACACGCCCCGCTCCTCTCCAGCCCCGGCGAACCCCGCCTCTTCCGCACCTCACAATGCCACTTCTCCACCCGTCTCACGCCGCTCCACGATGCCTCGCACGGCGGAGCACCTGTGCACCTCCCCGCGCCGCTCTGCGCTCGCTTCAGCTTGCTCTCGCCCCACCCCACACCCCGCCACCCCCCCCGTCCGTCCCCCCCTGCCCCCCCCCCCCCCCCCCCCCCCTCCCACAAGCACCATCCTGCCCACGCACCATCCTGCCCACGCACCATCCTGCCCACGCACCATCCTGCCCACGCACCATCCTGCCCACGCACCATCCTGCCCACGCACCTCAGGAATAATGCAGGACTCTGCGTTGCCCGGCGCGTCAGAAGAACCGGCGGGCACACGCCCCGCTCCTCTCCAGCCCCGGCGAACCCCGCCTCTTCCGCACCTCACAATGCCACTGCCGCTCTGCGCTCGCTTCAGCTTGCTCTCGCCCCACCCCACACCCACGCCACTCCGCCCCACACCTGTCCGTCCCCGCACCATTCCGACCCAGCGCCACCCTGCCCCCGCACCACTCCGCCTTCGTAACGCCGTACCCCTTCCCCCTTCCGGCCTTTCCTCCCGCACCATCCTGCCCCGCACCATCCTGCCCGCACCATCCTGCCCACGCACCATCCTGCCCACGCACCATCCTGCCCTTGCACCACTGAGCTTTCAGAGAAATCCACCCCACCACTTCGCTCCTCCACTACCACTCCTCTCCCGCACCACTCATTCCCCGCACCACTCTCCCCTCACACTACTCCACCACGTAACCCCCCCCCCCCCCCTTCCACACCCCCCCTTCCCCCCGCCGCGCCCCCCCCCCCCCCCATACCCCCTGACTCAGCGAGGCCTGGCGCGCTGCCCCATCCCTGCTCATGCCGCCCGCCTGCGCCGCCGCCTGCAACGCGCTCGATGCGAGTTTAACGACGGCGCTGAATAAACCAGAGGCGCCGCCAACGCGCGCGCGGATTCCGCGAGAGGACACAGAGAGGGAAAAGAGGACGACAGGGAGGTCGGAGGAAACATACGGAGGATGAAAAGGGGCAGGGAAGCAGATCTGGGTTCCTGCGCGGAAAAAGAATGCCTTTCATTCGTGAGTGCAATGAACAGGCACTATTTGAACTCGAGACCTAAGTTGATGCAACAAATGTAATAATGGAATGATCAAAGACTAATGATGAGTTCAAATAATATTTGTAGATGTTGAAAAAATCATGAATTACGTTTTACCTAATAATTTCTTTTTATGACGAAAATTCTTGGTATTTCTTGACGTGTGTGTTTGTTCATTTTTTATATGTTTAAAAAATAAAATTGCTATATTTTCTGTTAAGGAAAAAATTTTGGAAGTATTACCCATTATTATTATTATTATTATTATTATTATTAAAAGCAAACGACACTAGTACTTAATGCAAATTCATATTTAACAGTACTCTTCCAGAACGACGTTCACGGTGGAAATTACGAGGATGCAGGTCTCACGTTGGTTCGAAGACAAAACTTTTGATGGTGTTTGTAGAAGCGAGAAGGGGAAGTAGAACTAGGGCGATGCGACGTGAGGACACCGGGCGTAAAGGGATAGAAGTGCGGAAGGGGAAGGAGGTCGAGGATGTCCATTGGGTTCAAGGACAAACGCAGGGATGGGGAAATTTAGGTCGCGGAACGGAAGCCAATAGTATTCGTTTGTTCACATTCGTCCTGTAGTTGAGAGAGCAGATGATAAGACAAAGAAAGTGGGAACAAACTAGGCGGGGTGGTTGAGGCCAAAGAGACAGAAGCGGGAGCTCGTTGCTATCAGGTGTTTGCTCTCGCGTCAGTAAATGTACCTTTCAACCTTCTGCCTGCGGGCGCCGACCCACTACATCCTCTGCCACTCCCTCCTCTGCCACTCCACCCTCCTCACTGCACCTTCCTCTCTGCACCTTCCTCACTGCACCCGCCTCACTGCACCCGCACTTCTGCCACTGCACTGCCACGCGCCGCCAGCGCCATCCCGTCCCCCCCCCCCCCCTTCCCCCACTCACCCACCCCCCACCCACCCACGTCCCTCACCTCACCTCACCTCACCTCACCTCACCTCACCTCACCTCACCTCACCTCACTTCACCCCACCCCATCCCACCTCACCCCATCCCACCTCACCCCACCCCACTTCACCTCACCTCTTTCACACCACCCACTCTACCTACCTCACCCCACCCCACCTCACCTCACCCCACACCCCACCACACTTCACATCTCACCTCACCCTTGCCCACCCCGCAAGTCCCGCACGCTCCGCCTCGCACGATTGCTCCCCTCCTCCGCCATGCCCTGTACGAACCGTCCCGCGCCACCCATCTCCGTCCCCTCCTCCACCCCGCCACACGACTGCTCCTCCCCCCCCCCGAATTCCGCACCGCCCTCGGCCTGTGCGCTAACCCTTGCCCATTTCTCTCCACCTCACGGCTCCCCTTCCAGCCCACCCACATTCACCCCCCTCCCCCCAGAGGCCGACACTGACGAAAAACATACGAAATGCAATTTCTTCGCGTCTTACGTGAGGGAAATCGGATGGCAGCACTGGTGTCTCCCGGCGTTCGGCAGCTCCCTGGAGAAATCGCCGGGAGATGGCGTCGCCGTTCGACGTTGTTTGAAGTTTATTCCGGAGCCGTCTTTCCTCGTGGCCCCGATTTATGAGTTTACTCGAGGACCATCAGGAGCGTTAACGATACGTAAAGCGCTAGCGCACGCGATGATGAGGTTCAGAACGGGATCAAGAGAAGGTTAACGCTCTCTGCCCGTCGTGCTTCATCGTCAGGGAGAATGCCTGCCTCCAGGAGGCATTATTGCATTGCGACGATGCTCGTGTATTTCTCATGTGTTTCTGAGAAACACTTCAGGAGGCTATGAAGCATGTAATATGGATAAAAAATTCATTTTCTCGCATAGAAAATGGTATTTACTCACATAACGTGCTTTGAAATATTTATTCATTTTGGTCATTTGATATACTGTTCCAGCAGATGTTTAACAAATTCTTGATTATCACATGTCTGAATGTTAAACATCAAAACCCAGATCTTACTGTCCTGTATCCAATAAACCTTTTACGAACTGCTACATCGAGTAATGCGACGACGTGTTTCGTATGATCGAAATTGGAAATTATAGCAGCAAATGATACTTGGACTCGAACAATACTCAGGTATTTCTCATTATACCATTTCTTTTCTTCCTATTATGAAACTGCATAGTTGTGCTTTTAAGCAACAAGTTAATATCTGCTCTTATCGTGTTGTCCAGCACTTTGGAAGACTCAAAGAATGTAAGGAAAAGGAACTTTCATACTCGTGAGCATAGCTGGTTAGCGGGTCCATGGCCTTCAGCTAATTTTGAAAGAGGCTGTGTAGACTTACCAATAAAGAATTGATGTTTGTAAATGTGTTCAATATCTGATAAAAATGACTTACAGTTATAGTCGTTTCAAAATTTAGAGGGATGCTGCCAAACTGATGAACTTATTAGTCTAGCGACATGTTATGATCTTATCTACATGTTCGAGGACAGGACATTCCATTCATCATGTAATATGTTTTATTTATTTACAAGTAATATATATCATATGTAAATAGAAAAACTTAAATGAGAAAGAGGTCTCAGAAATATAGGTGGCCTCCATATAGTATTCAATATCCCAAACTGGTATATTACCTATCTAAATGAAACGTAAATATTCTTATGTGCATTTTTCAATGATATGAGTGGCACAATGGGAGTAGCAATCTCAAGGAAAAGAAATTCAGAAATTATTCAAATTCAAAAACATTTGAGGTTTGGGGGAAGAACGAACCTGATGCCCTAAGCTTCGACATATCAATAAAGCATTTTTTTATAATTTACTATTGCTGACATACAAAAATATAAAATACAAACGAGATCACATACGCTTTATGTTAAAATAACATGTCAGGTAAAACCACGTATGAAATTCAAAAGGAAACACAAAACATAATCGCGCTAGTAAAACACGTTGAAATAATGAAATGTTGATCTTTTCTCAATGAATGAGTTTAACACTTGCACCAAGCATCTAAGAGAGAGCTCTTATAGCGCATTTATTGGATGGGAAGAATTCAAAGTCATCTAGAGAAGAACGGTTCTATCAAGCTTCCCAAAACTCTTCATGAATTTTAAATGGTATTTCTAAACGAATTTATGGTCTTGGATCTTAAATTACTGTTCGTAAACTGGATGTTAATATGAACGAATGAAGAACTTAATGGTAATTTCTTAGAGGCAATCACGATAGAAACGTCCTTTTGTCTAGGAAATATCGACTAAAATACCCCCGAAAGAATTTGATCCAACCATTGTCTCTCATTGATCATCATTGATCGAAGATCCTGATAATGTGAACATGAAGGGAATGCAGATAAGCTAATGGAGGAATTCAAGAAAAATCGAAGCAACCGCAAATCTGCATCGTCAACACCGAAAATTCTGTTCGCCCCGAGCACCGCATCACGCATCGCTTGCCAACGCCCCTCCGCCGCCCGTGGGCTGCCCGTTGGGCCCCGCCCGCGCCGCGCCATCCGAGGCCGCGGGTTCGAGCGCCCGCTGCGGACCCCGGCGCCACCGCAGGGCTGCAGCAGCGGCGGCGGCCGCCGGCAGCAGGTTGCCAAGGGAACCGCCCGAGAGTAGCGGCGGCGCGCCCCGCGTGCCGGCAACGGGTCTCGCCAGTCGCTGGCGGGCTGTCGCCGCGTGAGGACGCCCCGTCCGCGTCGCTGCCGCCCGCGCCCCGCACGCCGCCCCCGCCGCCATGGACGCCCGTCCCCGCGCCCCTGGGGCACACCTGTTCCGGCGCTTCATGCTGCACCACTTCTACGAACTGGCCGCCGCGGAGCAGCGCAAGTAAAGGCGGCGAGCGGCGCTGTGTGGCGTCTGTCAAGTCGGTGTGAAACACTCCACACTCGGACACGGGACCGCCTGTGCCCGCGCGCACTGTTGTCTGCTGTCGTTCCCGCTGCACCGCACGTGTGTGTGTGTGTGTGTGTGTGAGTGTGTGTGCTGTGTGTGCGGTGAGTGAGCGCCGCGTGGCTGGCAGACGGGCGCGATGGCGCCGGCGCCAACGCCTTGACGTCGCCCCGCGCCATCCCCGCCACTCCCCCCGCCCCCGCCACCGGCGGGTGGCGGATGCTGGCCGTCATGTTCCTCTTCGTGCAAGGAGACTTCGGCAAGGATGAGGACGTCAAGCGGAGGAGGCTGCCCAAGCGCAGGTGAGTCCTCAATCCTCCTCCGAAGGGAATCCTCGCCAACTGGAGGATTCCTCCTAATCAAGGGCTGGGTTTGCTGACTGCATGGATGATTGTGGTTGTACGTCCCACTGAACGATTTTTTGACACGCTGTTATCATTGTCTGTGGTTGACTCATCTGTCACAGCACGATGATCAGTACAATGTTTTGTGTTGCACCTATCCACTAGGGCACTAGTCGTTTCTGTCCAACCCATGTAATATATTTGTTTATATGTTGAAGTTTACCACGCACACTAGAATGAAACGTAAATTTGTTCTTACTTAGAATGCCATTTATTCACGAAAATTCTTTTCATGCACGTAACAGTTGTATTGTTGGTCAATCGATACAATTCTGGGAAATATTGAGAAAACGACCAACGACAACGCTGCTGTAAAGGCGTTATGTTGATTCAAGTGAAGAACAAGCTCTCAAAAAAGTTTCAAATTGTCCACATATTCGCAAATTTTGGCAATATCTATAACATGCAACATGTAATAGAACTTTATGAAAAAAAAAATAAACGGCACAAGATGAGATAATGAGGCGAAGGAATAGGAAAGAGAGACTCGCGAAAATCTTCCACTAACTCGTTTTGTCCACAAATTCTACCGGGAGAGATCTGGTTTTGCAGCCTTGAACCCAGTGGTGAAGGAGAAGCAGTCAGACTACTCCTTTACGACTAGCTCGCAAAGATATATTCCATAACGAAGAATTTACAACTAAACAATCGCACTAGACTTACTGGAAACTGTTGGGCGCTGACTGTTTATGGCCCAATCCTGTTGGTCATCCAGGTAAACGGACTGGGCCAATAGAAGGGTCCCGTTACGACTCCTTCTCAGAACACTCTTTTGTCAAATGCATTCCGCGAAGTGTACTACGGAACTTTCTTTTCCAACATTCCGTCTTGGAAGGTGGTTTGAATCATTTCGAAAATAGCACTGGGACCTCGTGGCAGAGGCCTGTAAGAAAAAAAGGGATGTTTTATCAGCGATGCAATGTTACATCAGGAAATATCCTGTTCGGTAAGATTTATCTTCTCAGCGGTTAAGTGATAACCAAAAACGTTTTGCAGGGTGCTAAAAGGAAGAAACATTAAAATTATAGAAGGCAAATACCACAATTCAACGAGTACATTATACATGGATCTGGCACTGGAAATGTATTCAAAATATTATATTATACATGGATCTGGCACTGGAAATGTATTCAAAATATTATAAATATAATGCAATACAGGTCAGTTGCGACGATGCCTGTAGGAAGAAAAGAAACTTCAAAAATTCCGCAGTAAACATTTTCATACAATGAAACTCGTAAAATCATTATGATGATGAAAAGCTTTAAAGCAAAATACTATCGTGCAAATTAAACAAGTCGTTTTTCTAAATGTGAATTCTCATTGGTCATTGTATGTGTTGTTTCATAAAAACGACAGTATAACTCCTTGAAAGGTTCACGAAATTGCTGCAATTGTCTTCTGAATGAGGTTTTCGCGGAGACAGACTGAACGGTCAGTCATTCTACTTCAATCGAATCCAAATATTTGCAATACTACCACGTCGGAATCCGAATCTTGGCGCAAATCGTGGCCATGTCTGGCGAAATTTGAATCCATACTGCCCGGACGCTGCCCGGCCTGCCATTGGTCGTGCCGCCTTGAGGCTCCCGGCCCAAGTGCGATGTCGCAGGGTGAGTGCGTAGATTCCTGCAGGCGGATGGGGCCCGGGTGGGGGGTGGGGTGGGGGGAGGGGGGCGTGTTGGTGCCCGGGAAGCCGGCGGTCGATACGCGCCGCTCCGCGCCAGGCCCTCGTGGTGGGAGCCCCGCTCGAGCCTCGCCCCTCCTCGCAGGACAAACACGGTTGGCGCCAAACCTTCAAAAACTGGAAGTATTGCAAAACAAATTTTTAAGAAATGTTTTAAAAGCTCCATGGTATATCAGAAATGATCAAATTTTAAAGGAACTATCTATAGAACCTCTGAAAACTTGGATTTTAAAACTTTCTTCTAATTTCTACTCTTCTCTTTCGTCTTGCCCAGCCACTCCTTTGTACAATTTAGGTAAATCAGCCAATCTTTTCCCACGAATAAAATCAAGATATTCTAAAGACCTACTACATCCTCCTTAATTAGCTGTAAAGCAGGTTCCAACATTTATAAATTAAATACTTATGTCTTAATTCAAATTGTATGCATTTTTTCTGAAGGACCCTTCCTGGGTATCCTTAGCCGTTATTGTGTTATTGTAAATATTAGTCTTCTACCATTGTTCATACATGACGAAATGTAATTACAACAAAGTTGTATATTATGTATCATCAAACCTTTGAAAGGTATAATAATGTCGAACAAGGAAATAAAAACTTAAATAAAAAAAACAAAAACGGTTGGCGTCACGAATCCCAACGCCTTAGCCCTGCATTAGTCTGGTGGGGTGTCACACGCCCCAGTACGTTTATGTAGATTCTTATTCTTTGAATTTGGGAACATTGCATTTTGCCCGTTTACATTTTGTAATGTCACATGTCAATGCAATGTGTTACGATTTTGTAACGTTACACATTACTAATTACATGTTGTATGTATCATTTTGTTTCGTAATTTGAATCACATCGAAGGTCACTCTGTGTGCCTAACTAATGTAATGATTACCTTTTTTCACATGTAAGATGAAGTGTGAAGATGTGACATTCAGAAATTTAAACGTATGCTCTTACTCCTTCTCTAAACTTAAAAATCAAACAAACGCAAGAAAATAAATAAATAAAAAATTCAAAAAAATAAAAAAAATGCATCTTGGAATATGTAGTTCCTCTACGTTAAGATTGTATTCTCAACTAATAAAATGAATAAATTTATTATTATTTTAAAAATGATTTCATTAGGTAACTTTTCAGGTTCGAAGCAATTGTTATTTGTTTAGCTGCATTAAATAGATTGACAATTATTTCTACTACGCTTTCGTCATTCGTAATTCAAATGTTCGTATGTAACATTTAAGACATTTATTAAATAAATCATGTGTGATGTCACATACCGGACCGAATTGCACCGCACCATTTTTTTCTACCAGACTGACTCAGGTTAGGAGGAGATCCTCCCCGAAACATCGGAAGACCATGTTTAATATCCTGTGTATTACATACGAAGCGATTTACATTACATATTCTTTGCATTCCCTATTTCCCACAACAATACTTCATTGATAACTACAATCGAACTTGACAGATTTCGTTAGCCCTTTGGACCGCCAAAAATAAAATTGTCAGTTATATAAAAATTTCTATTAAACCGCCACTTCTAATTCAAATTTAATTAAAAACTAAAACAAAATTTTGTTATGTATAAGATTCAAAATCAATTAATGACATGTTATTTCCCATTGCGTCGTTACCACACATTGCGATAGTAAAATTTAAAATGAATCCCCTATTTTTAAAAACTGATTGTTTTTCACAATGCTCGTGGTTACTAGGCTCGCAGTAGGGAATGAGAAGACACAAATCGGTTTTGCCCGTGTTTACTCCTGAGATCGTTTGGCGTAATCACGTAGGGAGAGAAGATCCCAATGTCGCGATTTGGTATGGCCGCCCCTTTGGTAGGTAGGCTGGGCACTTCTTTGCATCCGCACGTGCCTCGTCGCCAACGTGCGTGACTAGGGATGGCAAAAAACATCGATGTTTTCCATTAGAAAAATCGATATATTAACATCGATATTTTACTTTCGATGTTTTCTTCACATCGATATTTTGTTGCAAAAACATCGGTGGTTTTTTTATTTTTAAATAACGGGGTTTCGGCACGATGTAGAGTAGAGTACGTTGTAGAGATTGCTGCGGTAATCCACAGCAATATCGTTGTTTTGCGTCGTTCTTTTTATCACGCTGCACATTTCGCCTGTGCCATCGGAGCGAATATTATGTGGTTTTACTTCGATGGTGTACGAATGGAAGTGACTAAAGGATAAAGTAGTAAAATACGATTTTCTTTATTGTTAATTTTCTTCTTTACATTCGATAATAATGTTTACTAACATACTACTAACATGCTAACCAATCACTAAAATATATCCCATTTACGAACTGTAATTAAAATTGGATAGGAAAATATCTAGTTCATTAGTTTACATTTAAAACATCAATGTTTTAAACATCGATGTTTCTTTGTCGACGTTTCTTTAGCGATGTATCGAAACATCGATGTATCGATGTTTTGGTAACATTTGCCATCACCACCCATGTTGCGTTTTGGTAGGGCCGCCCCTGTCTGCGGTGCACTTCTTTGCATCCGCACGCGCCTCGGCGCCAGCGTGCGTAACACATGGCGATGCGTACGTGTTTGCGGGTCGGCGGGGGACGGGAGGCCGCGTGGCGGTGTGCGGTGCGGCGCACAGACACTCTGGCAGAATGGCAGCGCGGGGTTGCGGGCGTGCGGCGGGGGCCGGGAAAGGGAAGGGGCGCGGCGGGGCGGGGAGGCGCCCGCGTCTGGGAATCGATAGCTGCGCTGCGTCTGCGTCGCAGGCCGCGCTCGAGGGCTCCACGCAACGCCGCAACGCACCACAGCAGCCCCCGCGCACGTCGCTTCGACATGTTCGCGCCCGAACACGTCATCCGGAGAGAAGAAACACGCGATTGATGTTGGGACGAATGAAGCGACGCTGTGCCCTACTGTCGTATTTAATAATAATAATAATAAAATAATAATAATAATAATAATTGACGGACATGAAGGACGGAATGGATTGCGCGCTGTGGAAGTGCTTCCAGTAGTGGTCTCAGCGAATGGATTGGTCAGCAAGGAATGGCAAGAGATAGCGAAGAAGTTGGAATTGACTGAAAAGCATATACGGACAATTCAAAAGCCGCATTATTAGGAACAGCAAATATAGTCCGTAAATTCTTAAGTCTGACTTGACTGATATAAAAATCAAAATATATTCTTGTTCCACTTTACGTGCGAACCATTGTTGCCTTGGTGATTTTGAGAACCCCGGCATCAGTGTATATCTACAGAAATTGGTAAATAATAATAATAATAATAATAATAATAATAATAATAATAATAATAATGTCTTTATTTCTGGCGAGGCTCAGGCCGTGAGGCCTGCTCTTCCGCCTAACCAGTTAAATATTTACATTTACATAATTACAATTGAGGCATTCGGGCGGAAATAGTGATAACTGACGTTTTACGTTACTTACGAAATTGCAATGATCATAGTAGCTAACGGTGATGTGCTACGCATAACTAATGAAACAAGGTGTGAATGTATTTTCATAGTCAATTTTCATGATTCTAAAGCGAACATGATATTATAAAAAACAAAAAACAACCATGATTCTATTTACAAGAGGGGCGTGGTAAATCAATAATATTACCTTCGAAAAATGCCAGAAATTCTCCTATATCCCGAATGCCTCAACTGTGAACAAATTTAAAGAAGGAGGGCAGATTTTACGTTTTATTTAGACACTGTTTCAGACGTTCGGGTGTAAATAATGATAGCTGATATTTCACGTTTCGTAGGATAATGCAATGTAATACCCGTGTTTGTTTACACGAATTCCATTATGTTGTTGAATTGAGTTATTTCTTGTGAGTTTTTGAATTCGCTTGGAATGTATAGAAAACGCTACTCTCTCTCCTTCACAGAAGCCAATAATCTCGATTTCGCCTAAAATGACAAATTGCCTAATTTGAGGTCTATAAGTGGCGAATCTCGTGAAAATGCCCAACTTCGTTCACGTATCAATCATGCAGAGGATTCGAACCTACAACCTTTGATTTTGCGAAGGGATAGTGCATCTCTCTGAGTCACTTAAGTTGGCTCTGGCTCTTTATATTGCTTAAAACAGTACGACACTTCAGGCAATTCTCACATGTCATTACTTCTCTTCCAGAACCTTATATAGACAGTATTGTGCCAGACACATGTTATTTTGCTCCTGCTTTACTGTTGGTAAGGCTCATATTAAAATATGAAATTAATAATCTAAAAGTGAATGGCAATGTAAAGTATTTCCTTTTTATTTCGTGCATTTTTCTTTCAACGACACTACAAATGAATAAAGCTGGATAGCGATTTGACTTATTTGTAAGAATAGTAATTTCGTAGTATATATTGTACATAAAAACAGTGTTATTGCAAATGTGGCTTGTAGATCATCTCATTAGATACAAATTCCCACTCACCGAATTCCCATATATTGCAGAGAGCGTATGGGGAAATTTATGTCTAAGAATTATTGGTTGTCTTTATGAGAAAAGCTGTATTCCGGTGTAGAACAGTGCTTCTTCACGGTGGGTAGTGCTCGCCGAGCGAGGCCGGCCCTTCGGCGCCCCGACGCCGATCCTGTTAACCCGGAGGCGGTACAAACGCAGAGCGCGGCGGGCGAGGGCGGGACGCGTGGGGCGAGGGCAGGGCGGGGGAGGAGATTTGCAAGCTAATGGGGATCGCGCGGGGTCTCCACGTGCGTCGGTCGATGGCGGTCACACGTGTCGCTGCCCCCGCCCTCCCCCTCCGTCTGGCATCTCCATTACCCACCCACCTCTCCTGCGACATAAAGAATCCCTGGGATACCGACACACCGCAACGGAGGGCTTCGTTTACACTTCATCAAGAGCTGATTTTTAGTACTTACCATGTTTAGTTCTTGGGTAATCAAAGCAAGAACACTTTCGAAAGCTAGTTGTAGTGAACTGTAGATGGCAATACACACACAGAATGAACACTAGGAAATGTTGTTGTGTTAGTCATTTGTTGCTTTAAAATTTCTGGATAGGATAGGCAGTGCCCGATTACCGAACAGGCTATGTAGGCTGCAACCTGGGGCGCGCAATTTTTGGGGGCGAACGAATTTCAGAAGATTCAAAATTTCATAAGGCAAGCTTTTAGATTTTTTAGAGAAAAAGTTCTTTTCGTATTTGTAACAAAATAAAGTGTTAATTAATCAAATGTATTTCCATTAATAAATAGAGATAAAATGAATATAAAAATATCCTATATTTATTACATCACTATCGTGGTGAGAATTATTTATGCGTATTCGTATAAACAATTATTAATACGTACTTAATTTATTTTTAATTTATTTTAGAAATATCGTACAACAATTGTTTGTTCAAAATATTAGAAATAGCTTTAATGTTTAAAAAAATAAAAGGGCGCTAAAACATTTGACAGCCTAGGGCGCGCATACGTCAAAGTCAGGCACTGAGGATCAGTGTAGTGTTGATTTTGTTTGTAAAAGAATCGTATCTCTTGAGCGAAAATAACGGGGAGCGGTAGCTCAGTGCATCAACTGATGTCACTGCAGGGCCTCTGACCGGGAGGTCCTAGGTTCGAGTCCTGACGGCAGCAGGATTTTCGACACTAGCTTTTCAGCTAGATCGAATTCAGTCGCTGTCTCGAGGAGAATTCTAGCGGTCGGCTGCTCTGATCAGTAGTTTTCCGTGGTTTCTCCGATCAACACCAGGCGAATGCCGGAGCAGTACCCTATCAAACGGGCCACGGACCGCGCGCGATCTGTCCTTCCTCTTCCTTGTCCTATCCTCTCCCCTTACACACACACACACACACACACACACTTACACTAACATGCACTACACTACCACATATTCCGGGAGACCGGTCGGGAGCTTAGAGCTTGTCCCGGCTGGGGCGGTGCCCGCTGGTGGGAGAGTCCTGGTTAGGAGGAAACCCCACTAGCGGACGGTAGGTCGGCACCGGATCTCGCCATCCAGCGAGGGAAGATCACCGCCATCTCCCGAGAAAAACATGCACTACACTAACGGGACTAATGACCAAAGGAGTTGACGCGCCCGGAAACACGAAAAAATTAATCAATCAATCAATTGAGCGAAAATAAATATCCAGAGTATGTAGGGCAGTATAATTGGCCACAAAAAGATGTTGTCAACTCTACAAAGTTTTAGTATTGAATGAAATCTCCAAACAGTGCTAGAACGGGCGAATGTCTTTTCCCAGGCAACCTGATGTCGTCTACTGCGAGCGTTGCGATTTTCATGAGCGAGGCCTCACCTCCCGCAGCCCACTGTCCACGCGCGCCCCTTCGATCGCTGCCACGCGCGCAGTGCGGCGACCGGCCGGCGGGCGGCGCAGGGGGCAGGCAGGGCACTGATTTCAGCGACCGCACGCCGGGGGGGGGGAGGCGAGGAGAGGGCCGGCGGCGGCGGGGGGGGGGGATCATAGATTTTTTTCTTAAATAATAAACATAATTGTTATTATATATCACATTATTTTAGTTGTGTATACTATACAATATTATTTTTAAATAATTATATGGTTCCAACAGAAAGATTTAAATCAATTTTGCCACGTAAAGGGAGGTTCGAAAACAGTAGGTCTTTTGGGGGTGGGACATAACCCCCATGCCCCGCCCACCCGGATCCGCCAGTGGAGAAAAGTATGAAACGGGAGCTGAGTGAGAGCGAGGAGGGTGGGGTAGATAAAAAAGTCCGCGCTGCATAAATGACAACGTCCAGGTGCCAGCTGTACGTCAGAAGGATGCGGAGCGGGGGATGGGGGGGAGGGTTGGAACAAGCCAGCTGGGAGATGGCGACCTCCGGTCGATGCGTTCGGGCTCTATTATCGCCTGATTGATGTGTTGCGCCGCTACGTGCGTGAGCCGCGGAAATACGTCGGGGATAGCCGGATGTGGCGCCCAACGTTGAGCGATCGGAGCCACCGCGCCGCTTCAGAGTATCGTAGCTGTCGAACTACTGGAATATTTGTGTTACGAGCCGCGTTTGCGTAAGGCAGGGTTCCATTGCATGCTCATCGTAAAGTATTCTTTTAGTAGTTCCCATCAATTTTGAGTCTTATTTGTGTATTTAATCCTTTAAGAGTTGTTTTATAGTCACTAAGAATAAAGATGCGATACATACTGCTCTTTAAATAATCATTTCGCGATAAAGTACCGTACGTTTAGTTTCAATGAATGGCAGTAACGAGAGCTTTATCTCAAACTACTTCTGTTTTTTATCCAGCATGAAAGTGAATTTATACCACTAAAGTAACGATTCTTTGTTAAACGATCTCGAATATTCGCTAATTGTTTTGGTGTAGTGACGTATTTCCAAACGTCACTGGTTTTATGTTAAGCAATTAAGCGCCATGGAAGGGTCAAGAATTAAGATCCAGTGATGCTTAAAAATGAGGAAATAAAGTTCGTTAGTTGCTTAAAACTGTTTCTCACAGCACAATAAAATTGATCATTTCTTTAGATTTAAACATTTCACAAATACGCAAGTTCCCGTTTAACTGTTACACTGCAGAAAAATTAGAACATGAAACCTCATTCCTTTGAGCAAGAAATGTGTAAAAGAGCGCTAATGAAAGCTCGTCGTGAGGCAGACATGTCATGCATTCAGAGCTCGTGGTTGCGCCGCCGGGGCGCGCCGTGCGTCATTTAATTGGAGCCGCGGCATGCGCGAGGAGCGATTAAGTCCGCGAGCGAATTAAAAGCGAAATGAAGACCTCTACGCCCCCGAGATGATTTACGAGAGGTGGACTAGACCCTCCGGCCCTCCTTTTATCTCCTCCATCCTTCCAATCTCCTTCAATCCTCTTCCATCATTCCACCATATCTCTCTCTCTCTCTACCTTTTCCACCATACTGTCATATCTACCCGCGCCGACGTCCCCGGAATTTTGTGCGGCTAACTCTGCATTTCTGCGTTAATTGGTTTTCGTTTTTCTCTTTTTCCCTCTCTTTCTCTCCCCTGCATCTCTTCCTCTCTCTTACTGTCTCCTTTTTCTTCCCTCTCCTATCGGGATTTTCAGCTCCACGTTTTGCGGCATTAATGTGCTTCGCTACTTTGTCAAAATTCAACGACTTTTCTTGGAAGGGTAGCGAATTGAAGAATATCTATGGCAAGCAAGCTGGATATTTCAGACGATTCACAGAATGAGCGAGATTCGTATACTAATGTAAGAACAGCAAAAGATGAAACCTGTTTTTCTGAAGTGAATGATCATCGTTCCAATTATTACGATCTGTTTGATTTATTGCGATTCTTCGAGACAGACATTAGGAAGTTAGAATGTAAAGCTCGTTGCGCGTTACAAGAAACATTAAGACCAATCCAAGTCATTAAAGTGTGAATCGAGTCTAGCAACAAGACTCCAATGAGACATCTAGGGGCATGAAGAATTCATTTGAGAAAACAAATTAATATTGAAGCGATTGATATAAATTTTCGTTGAGACACGAACAGGAAATTCACGGAAAACTGCACGAAAAGCAATTGAATTATTTGATTAAGGATTAATTTAGAGAAAGTTTGGTAAAAGATTTGCTTAAACAATTTTTGAAAATCGTTTCAATGGAATGGTTTCGACAATCATTTCCGCAAGGAAGCTTTACCTAATCTCATTATGAAAGAAGCTGCAGACATCTTTGAAGCAGTAAAGCATCAAAAGGTTGGTAAACGGTTTGCTTTAGTTTTGACAAACAATAAAGCTTTACCAAATGTCTCTCATTATGAAAGGAGCTGCAGACATTTTTAAGCAGTAAAACATATAGCGAAAGGTTGGTAAACGATTTGCTTAAACTATTTTTTAAATCGTTTCAATGGAATAGTTTTGACAAACAATAAAGCTTTACCAATTTATGAAAATTTAGAATTTTAATAGTAAAACATTTAAAGGAAGTAGCAAAAAAAAGCATTGTATTTGCGATGAAGAGTGAAAGCGGCCAACCTTCGTTTTCGAGACATGGCAACGGCGGCGGCGAGGGCCACCCGCGCCGTGCTGCCCGGCCTGCGCGGCGCGGTGCCCGGGGCGCGCGGTTGCGAAACGCCCCACGCGCATATGGATCGACGCGCGGGACAAAGGCAGGAGGAAACCGCCCCTCCGCGCCGCCCCCTCGCCCGGCCCCGTTTCCTCCTTGCGCAAACCCAAAAGACACACTCTCCCCCGCCCCGCCCCCGCCCGCCGCTCCGCACATAAAGAGCGCTGTTCCACGCGGGAGGCAGCGCGGGTGAGACGATCGGGCGCGGAGACAAAGCCGCGTTCAGCGTCAACACTGGGGTTTCACGCGTCGTGACTTGATCTCCCTGGAAGAGCCACGGGCGGATTCAAGGAATTATCACAAGCCGGGTTGTATTAATTTTTCGGTGAACTCAGGATCTATCTTTGCTAGTGGCTGCGTTGTTTTGGTCAATTACATCGTTTCTAAGAGAATATCTCATTCTTTTCCATTTTGTCGATTTGGTGTATTTATTTAAACTTAAATTGTAAGTGTTTGATGAGTCCCAGCTGGAATCAAAATAAGGAATGAGTATTTACGAAAATTGTGTGAGCATTTAATTATTTCTAAAGTGTTGCATCGTGTTGTGCATGGGGAGTTTTCCTAATTGATTTCCTCCTCCAGTCGTGGATTCACCAATTCAGTGGACGAATAATAATGCACTTAAATATGCTAATTGTATTTTTTTTTAAGGATTAAAGATAAATTTCATATTCACAACGGTGACAATTTTGATATGCATGGCACATTTTTTGTTGTGGAAGACCGTGAAGTTCCTTCGATAATAGAGGTGGTAATGTAATTGACTTGAGTTGACACAATCTTTTAATTGGCCTTAATTTCCTTGAGGTTAACGACGTTTTCTACCGGGTGCCTATTTAAATCGGCAGTACAATTTGCGCTGCTGCCTTGCGGCTTAAGCAGCTAAGAGGGAGAAGTAAAAAAAGCTAATACTAACTAAATCTAACTTAATTCTAGCTTAAATCTAATTTAATAATTATGTAGTAGCACTTTGGCATACTTAACTTACACGAAAAATATTATTTTTTTTTCTTAATTCTAACTAATGTTTTTGTAGGGTTTGCAAGTTCATTCTTTTTTTGAATTTATTTTTCATTCACGCATCATTCATTCATTCGTTATAGACATGACCATTCATTCGTTATATTATACATAATCATTCATTCATTATATACATAACCATTCATTCCGCCATAATGCTCTGCCTCTGGAGATCGATTCTTCCTCCAAGAGTTTCTCGGGCGAGGGATTTCATCTAAGCAGAAGTTCATAAATGTTTGTTCAGGGAAAGTCTCCACTCCAGTTTGTTTTTACAAGTCGCCACCACGGACTGCGCCGTCATAACAACGGAGTGCAGAGCACGTAAAACCACTCGCTTCCTAATTCCTTGACGTCTTTTCTTCCTCGTTTTGTGGACGGGGCATTCTGCATTGGTGTTAGATTTTGAATAATCCCGAGTTTTGGCTCTATGAGGCTCTGATTGTAACCATTGAATGGGAACAAGGGGAAGGACGTCCGGTGATCCTCATAGCGAGATGCGAGATGTTGTCGATTGAACACCTGAAAACAATTATTTGTTTTCAAAAACGAGTCTAATGGACTGATGTAATAATTATATTCATAGAATCTCTTCATCTTTGCAATCTATCTCAAAACGAAATTACATTAAAATTAATTGTTACGTTTTAATTACATCAAATTAATTCAATCACGTGTTTTACGTGCATTTGTGCTTCGTTTCTCTGATAAATTATTCATGTATGTAATCAAACAGTATTCGCCGCTACTGCAACTGTTTGCGTCTAATTATTATATCCCAGTTTGCGTTTCAAAATATCTCCAAATGTTTTTCATTGCCCCGCAGCGGTCTGCGTACAATATAGGTATTGAAATTCTCTCTCACATGCTGCAACTGACCTTTGGGAAGGAACACGTATGCACAATATTTGCGAGACCCATTGAGATTTGTTATTGCTCTTGGACAAAGAAGCTGACCCTAAGTAATCTCGCTCCATTTCCAAACGACAGAATTATGTCCGTGCAATCTTATAGTTTTAGTGTCACGCCTTCCTTGTCGCAGGGCCTTTTCCAGGCGTAAAGCGGCTCTTTCATCGCCAGGGGAAGGTTTTCGCCCACGCAGGTGTCACAGAGGAGAGGAAGCGACCTGCGCCCGGCGTTTGAGGCTCCTTTCCTCCTTCCCTTTTCCCTTCGCGTGAGCTCACCCCTCCTCCTGCAGCCCCTTCAGCAATTCTTCCTCGACCGTCAGCGGCGCCAGGGCCTGCCCCAAGAGACACCCGCTCCCGCACCGCTGCCACCCCCGCCCCCAGCTCCCCGACCTGCACGTGGGCCGGCGCCCCCGATGGGCGGTCGCTTCCGGCCCCGCGCCTGTAGCCCTTCGCCCTGCGGCCCTGGACAGCTTCCGCCCCCTCGGGGTACCCCCTGCGCCCAGGCGGGCTTCCTGCCCGAGCGCGGAGGCAGCTCGGGTTTCAGAGGGTGCTAGAAGCAGTCAAACACAAGGGGATGATGCAAACGTCAGCAAAATTTCAGAAGAGGGGTTGTTCTTTTTGTGGGAATCTAGATGCAATCTAGGCAACAATATGTTCCGTTAACCCGAAAACCAACAATTTATTTATTTTTTATTGCTTTACATAATGTCCCCTTTAGTGCTGTGTTATTGATATCTGAAATACACAATGAAATTCGTGGATGTTATTTTCCTTTTTTCTTTTTTTTCCATAATTTACTCTATAGCTCTTGAAGTTCCATATGCAAATTATTGAGAGTTTACTGCAGGAAGACAATCAAGTAGTTTATACCTTAGTTTCAATATGTTTTCGAAGTAGAATGTTTACGAAACGTTTTCTTTACAAATGAACATGAAATACATATTTAGTGTCTAATACGTTGCCGAGAGAAGAAAAAAACAAACAAAGCTAACATTTTTATCCATTGACACCTGTTTACTTTCTGTTTCTCAGAATATCGGTCGGTGTTTCTCGGATAATATTCTGACTACTTTATCACATAATTTTAAAGAATAATGACAAAGAAAATTGTTGAATTGCAGATAACAAGCGAGTTCCGCAGCTCGTCTCTCAGTCAGCGGCGGTTGTTTCCCGGCAGAAGGTTCTCGAACGTCACTAGCTGCGCGACGCAAAACGATGGTCGTCCCTATCGATTCCCGATGCATCGGCTTTCGATAAGTCGAAACGTATTCGCTCGGAGATTAATTCGTCCCGTGCTACTCGTTAATCCAGCCAATCCTGTCCGCTGACCCTTCGCCTCTACCCCTCTCCCTGCAAGCTCCTCGTCGAAGCAGCGCGGGCACCTGCGGTTGGCCACCGCGCGGCCAGGGCAGACACGGGCAGGTACAAATTGCGGAAAAGAGGGCGTCTATATGAACAGCGAAATTCTAAAGGTAAAATTCGCATTTAATGGAAAAATTTTCTGCGTCATTTCAGTAAATGAAGACTACAATTCAAAAGTATTAAGATAAAGGTAGTACTAGATGAATGAATTGAAAAAAAGTATGATTTAATATAAGTTTCAAGGATTCTAGTGTAGGTAATGTTGTGCCACTTTGCTAAGCGTTTATTAACAGATAGAAAAATTTAGCCCCGTGGAGTAAGTTGCGAAGAATATCAAAAGTCGGTAGTCAATTTCATTTTACATAAGTACATTTTAAGATACTGCACATTAGTGATAATTCCAGAAGAGCTAAAATGTTAGAAATATAATTCACAGACGAAAATGGTCTCATTTTGTGGTTTAAAGAAACATACTTCGCCCCGAAGAGGGCACGAGAACCGTGTTTTAAGTTCCGTTTTTGAGTTGTACAAGATGGTAACGTATGATGCAGAGTGACATGTGTTGCTATTGAATGTGCGACTGGTGATTTCTTCTTGGAATAATCTCCAAAACTCTACATTCTTCAACCTAAACACATTGGATGCGTCCCTGAGAGGTAATTTTTTATTTAGCAGTATATATTTATGGGGTTTTCTGAGGAAGGCGTTAATAAATGAAACAAAATTGTCTTGTTTTCTTAGCCTATTAAACAAAATATTCTCTTAACAAAAGTGACAGTGCCGTTCAGTGCTTCTGATGTCACTGCAGCGCCTCTGACCGGGAGGTCCTAGGTTCGAGTCCGGACGGCGGCAGGATTTTCGACACTAGCTTTTCAGCTAGGTCGAATTCAGTCGCTGTCTGGAGGAGAATTCAAGAGGCCGGCTGCTCTGATCGGTAGTTTTCCGTGGTTTCTCCGATCAACACCAGGCGAATGCCGGAGCAGTACCCTACACTGTCTGCCCCGGTATTCGACGGAGTCGGTCGGGAGCTTAGAGCTTGTCCCGGTTGGGCGGTGCCCCGCTGGTGGGAGAGTCCTGGTTAGGGGGAAACCCCGCTAGCCGACGGAAGGTCGGCGCCGGATCTCGCCATCCAGCGGGGGAAGATCACCGCCATCTCCCGCGAAAAAAATGCACTACACCAACGGGATTAATGACCAATGCAGTTGACACGAAAAAATCAAATCAAATCGTTCGGTGCTTAACTACTTTGAAAATTCGTTTTCAATTTTATTACTGCAATTACATCTACTATTCCAAGATGATTTACGATAGTTCAATCCATTCTCATTTATTACCATCGCTTGGCGATTCACCCGAGAGTCAGACGCGACATGATGTAATGGGGAACATGACGGGAAGAGAGAACTCGTGCTATTGGTGCTTTAGTGAAACTACTCTGACGACCGTTTTAAGTTTTGCGAAAGAAACAACATCATAAACGGCCTAACTGGCCTCTAGATTTCTTCCCCAAACAGTGTTGTGCCTAGCTATACACTTACAGATCGACAAACCGTTAGCTGTGCCTCAAAATTGTGACTTTCCTGTTTTGAAAAATTGTACGAGTAGTAAAATAATCTGCCTTGCATGGCCGATATGGCTGAGAATTACACAGTACACGATTGTAGGTCTTGCGTTATGTCTATTATTCGTTAACTTTTCTTGATTACACAGTAACAACACCATTTGAATGAATTTTGTTTCCGGAGAATGTGTGAGCAACAGAGTATTTTATCCCTCATCCCCAGATCAGCACACCTTTAATGATAAGCAAACCTTTTAGCTCTTCCTGACGTGGGCGATGAACGGTCAATTAACCCGTTAACGAGAGGAGTGGAGCAAGCCCCGAGACGTGTTGTGTTGGGAGGGAGTGGCGGCGCCCGGGAGAAATTTCCAGGAAGCTCCGCCGCCGCTGAGCGGAACAACGCAAACTGCGGCGAAGCGGTCCTCGCAGAGAGGAAAACTTCGCTTTTATCCATCTTTTATCTCCCCTCCCTTCTTGCACGTTCTGCTACGCCGGAGAGAGACATGCCTGTTGAATATTGACTCTTTCCGAGAAGTGTTCTTTCCTTGGCGAAATGTAGATTGCGTTTGGTACATCGATAAAAGGTGCTTTGAACGATTATGAAACAACATAGCGGTGAACACAGGGGTTCAGGGGGACCGGGCCCTTGCCCTAGAACATTTTGAAAGAGATCTTGAAGCCGTACATTATAATATATTTTATTTCTTTACTATGTTCAATCTCTGATTTGCCTTTTCTTTAACTTGAAAGTTTGGGGAATTGTTTTACGTTCTTTGGGAAAAATGCTCTCCAAATAATTTGGTAACTGTGTAAATCATTTAACAAAAAAATAATTGTATCAACAGATATAAATTTCATTCTCGTTGTATTTTTTTTAATTTAATTGTAAATAAGACATTTGTAAATAAAAAAGTTCAATGGCAAATACCCCCCCCAATCTTCTTTCAGGCTATTCACACCTGTGAACAACGTACTTTGAACGCAGATAAACTGGCCCAGGAACTGGGAAATTGGAAAAGAGGATGCGTGGCATTTTGAGGACGATTATATGATTTTGAATTATTTAAATATCGAGTGTACTAAAATCTATTATATCTTAGATAGTGATACATACGTTTTCACAATTATTTTCAACACGGCGTCAATATACGATGCATGTAATGCTTGGATTTAACATGAGATAGAGGCCTGTGAAAAGCAAAATTGCTGCTGAACTTAACTACACAAAATGATTTTCCTAAAAGTAGCAAGGACATTGCTCAAGCAACAAATTAAATACTTTCGTATAACGTAAGCAAATATTTTCAATTTTTAGTCTCATAATCGAAACTGTTTCATTCTTTTTGGATTTTTCTCGAGTTCCTAGGTATCTAGCAAAACCATAGGTACTTCTCACATGACAGAAGGCTGCATAGTTTCGTTTCGATCTCTACGCTCATTGGAAATTTGTATTATAAATTTTGAGACAGCGTAAGTGTAGATTATTGTGGGACAATTGTGAGCACTTTACAAGCGCTTGGATGGTCTGATTTCTCTGTACATCGGGTCCAGAGAAGAAAACTATTCTTTGTGCGAATTATGACGTGCAATTGGCTTTGACTTTCGTCATAAAAATTGAAGTGAATTCTCTCACACACTATGAATGCCATAAAACAATTGTAATACGCATGTTTCTCTTCCATGTAGGGACAATCAATTAGGAAAATGAAGTAAGAAAAACACGGCTCACTGCATGCCCTTTTGAAGGCACAGAGAGCGCATCCCACGTAATGAGCTCTGAGTTTCACAATTTCCGCGCGCGCCGTGTGCTTTGTCAGCGCTCAGGGCTCCTTGTGGCGGCGCGCGGCGAGGTGCGAGAGGGCGCGAAGGCTTTAGTTTAGTTTAGTTAATGCTTTATTATACGTGGCGAGACTCGGGCCATCAGGCCCGCTCTTCCGTCTAACCACGCAAATTTCGATACGCTCCTTTCACCACCTAGCGGAGAAAGGAGGTATTATCTTGGGCGACGAAACTGGTCGATTTTGCTCAGAGGCTTCTTTTAGGCTTGAGGATCTTTTACATGCAGTAAATCTACTACATGGGACAGCCGGCTTTACTTCCCCTCCGAAGGCAGGCGTACGAGGGATTTTTTCGCCCTTAAAAATCCACGGCTTCGATCGGGTTTGAACCCCTAAACTCGGGTACAACAGTCCAATACGGTGACCGTTATACCACCAAATCCGCAAAGGCCTTATTGCCTTGACGCGAGGCACCCCTTGTCTTCGAAAGGCCCCTTGGCCAAGGCTCTCACCAAGACCTCGACACTCAGCCATCTATTCCACCCGCACCCTTGCCATCCGCCACGCCTGGCCGCCCCTTCCACGCTCAGTGCCGCATTTTTATATTGAGGTGGAAGCAAGTGAAAGTGGAGTACAAGCTAGCTAGTTGCTGGTAGGGGAAGCGGCCGTATGACAACCTAGAGCCGGGTTCTTCAAATGCAATAATTCGGGCCAGATTGTATGGTGTTGGCCCCTGTATTTGCCCCGCGGGTATTTTTTACCTCCACTAGACTAGAGCCGATCGACCCGAGCACCTCCAGTCTCATTCCTTGGGCATAACTCATCAAGGAGCGGGCCATACTGCTTGCCTGCAGTTAACGCTGGGTCCTTGTATTAACCTCTTCCCCTGCTCGTCTTCGTTCGTCAAATGTTTTGGTATTTGCCTTGCGCTGTCTTCGTCGCCCGGATCCTTATATCCTCATATATTTGTATTTTGAAGCATTTATTGTATTTTTAACGAGGCCTTCGTTGAAGGATGTTAGATTTATGCAGCCTTAAAATGAATTTCTTCCTCCTTTTCGTCTTTGTGTTAACCTCTTCCCCTTCGTTCGCCATCTGTCTTGGGTTTCGCCTTACACTGCGTTCCGCGGATCCTTCGCCTTTCCCCCACCGCGCCGCCCTTCACGGGGGTTTCTGCCGCCGCCCCCGCCGCCACCACCACTGCCACCGCCACTGCCGCCGCCACCGCCGCCGCCACCACCTTCACTGCCACCGCCGCCGCCGCCGGCGCCGCCACCGCCGCCGCCACCGCCGCCACCGCCACCGCCACTGCCACCGCCGCCGCCGCCGCCGCCGCCGCCACCGCCACCGCCACCGCCACCGCCACTGCCCCCGTGGCTACCACCTCCACCGCCACCACCACTGCCACCGCCACTGCCGCCGCCACCGCCGCCGCCACCGCCGCCGCCACCACCTTCACTGCCGCCGCCGCCGCCGCCGCCGCCGCCGCCGCCACCCTGTGGGCGAGACGCGTGTGGCATATCAAGTGCCCTCATTGCCAGCGAGCGGCCTGAGGGGGTGGCCGACTGACTCAGTGGGAAGTGGCCTGACGGGTGGGGCCGCTGGCTCTCCCCAGCCGGTTGACTCCCCTTCGGAAGGCCTGAGAGGGGCTGCACCGCGCGGTGCTAGTTTCTGCACATTCCCTAGGCTTATTACGGGGCAGGGCGCACAATGGTACGAGCGCTTCCTACTTACGTGTGCACCCACACTCGACATTCTTAGGATATTGCGCATTTAGGAATGCTACCGAACAGGGTATATAAAGACTTACTGTGCTATACTAGGGGTAATAAATTTAGGCGACTCAAAAGTAATATTCGAGGTCTGCTCACTGCTCTCTCTAACGTCACCCGCCCCTTCTCCTCTTTGGTGTTTCTGTATTCAAGTAGCAATCGTAAGAGTGTTGGAAGGAAAATTTGCCCCGGATCTATAAAGGGTTAGGATTTAATACTCTCCACTATAGTATCATTTCTTTTAATTGTTCCGTGAGTGATGAATACTTGATTTTGCATGAATACATACATGAATTTTACATGAATACATATTGAAAACTTGTACGTAATATTATAAAATTTTCTCGTTTTGCTCTCAGTACACGCCATGCGAAGTTCTACTATAGAGAGAACGGAAACATGATCGCGTTTTCTAGTTGTAAGTAGTTACATGACAGCAAACATTTGTAACCATTTCGGAAACAGTTGCGTATACAACTTCCTGGAATCATCTACTCGAGATAGAAAAGGAACTCGAGAAACGAAAGTACTTCGTTGAAACCATCAAATGTCACAGCTGACTTTTCTCTTTCTTAATGAACTGAAGACGTAAAAAGATATCCACTAGAAGAGGGATTTAAGCACACCTAAATGTCAGCAAAGAAAACATACAGATCTAAGAAAAGAATAAAAAACAAATCACTAGTAACCTTCAAGTCAGGTGGAAACAATTAATCTCTAACTTGCCATAATCTATCAAGCGATTCTATTCCTTACTTTGTGCTAAAAACTCACAAAATCTGAAATTGACAACAAGGACGTGAAACTAGAATTCGTTTAAATTTCCCCTGTAAAAGTAGTGAAAAGAAACAGAAATAACGTAAAAGATATCATAGAACACAGATTTATTTACTCGGTCAACTTTTGAAACAAATCTAAGAATACATTTATCACGAGATTGTGCACTTCTCGATAAAAGTAGTCTGCATTTGTTCCCATGTTACAACAATTTTCAGTGGACTTCTGTAAATTGTTTTTTATGTAATGCTTTTGCATTCATTGATATTTGCACAATCATGAAAGCTAACAACCATTCAGACATTCCGGAAACGAGTGCTCAGAGTGATTGCAGAGTGCTTATTTCGTAACACAGTCACTAAATGAATTTAGAACAAATCATTTCCGAACTTTATTTAATTAACTATCACTCATCCGCCTAAATCGTAAATAATCTTTACCTGATACTTCAGTTGTCTTGTCCTCATATATTCAGACCACACTTTGGTAATTGTTGTATAAATTTGATCCTTTTCCGTGAGTAATAATTGTCGACGAATAGTAGGGATGCATTCCAATAAAAGCTCATGCTATACCGAGCATCTTCGAGTCAGTAATCCTTCCTTTTTGAATCAGCTAATCTCGGACTAAAATCAATATATGGTTATCATTTACAGATGCAATAATACTTTCGTGGCAGCTATCAAGAGAAACGCTCAGAGTTAAATTTGCTGTTGGTGTGCTACGATCAGTTGCTATGAACTAGAATCAGTCACAGTGAATGTAATCAAGACGGGGCCATACTCATGCACGACGGGGACATACTCTACAAATGTAAGCAATATAAGAAGAAAGAGCTTCCTCCCAAAAAATGGCACCTAGGACCTATCTTTACCTTCTCCTTCCCCCGTTGTTTGAATGGTATATGATTTAACGGCTTCATGCTGAGAGAAGGTTTCAAGACAGAAATGCTAATGTTCGGATACTACATAAAACATTCAGTATCCTCATACTCACAGAAACATGACGCATTTCTGAAGCTGTTCCCAGGAGTTAACGGACTCATTCACTCTCACCATACAAGACAGTTTTACTCGTAACATTTTACCAGATCGGGCAGTTTCTGGATCCAATTCTACAAGTAAAACGTCACGAACGAAATAATCGGCTCCCGATTTTGGGGAATACAGTTGTCTACCGTATCCTGAATGACTGTATCCGTAAACCTGTGCCGGGCTCAGTTACAGGTACGTGTTACTGTCGGGCTCAGTTACAACGTGTACAGGGGTAGAAAAAAGTGCAGGGTCAATCGTCCGCGTAGGAGCGAACCCGATACACACAAACCTTTTACGAGTAAACACATGGCAACCTTCGTCGTAAAGTTAAACATTGGCGCTAGCATCTTATTCTAACCCCACCCCCAGGCGCGCACAAGTACGCTTTTGAGCTGGTATCAGAGTCCCGCCAGAACGCAGTTGACCTTCACGGAAACCTCTCCATACAATGCCTGGGTCGGGCCACACTGCCAGCTCAGAGCTACTAGCTATCCAGGCTAGTACTGGAGTCAAAACAACGCTCCACTCACATGCACCGGAAAAGAGTTCCCTGCTCTTTGCCCAGAGTATCGAGCCATTGCCACGACGAATCCGAGAGTCCAACTGGGGGCCACCTGAACATAAGGTCCAGGCGGCTTGGAGCCCCCACCCCGTCCCCTTTTTGCTTACCACC
Organism: Teleogryllus oceanicus; assembly: GCA_964035755.1. Lineage (NCBI taxonomy): Eukaryota > Metazoa > Arthropoda > Insecta > Orthoptera > Gryllidae > Teleogryllus > Teleogryllus oceanicus. Next base: position 107,670,233 of record CAXIVR010000004.1, on the reverse strand, counting down.
ACCCCACTCTACGTGGGTAGCGCCAGAACCTGGGCAACCTGACGGGTGGTACCTAGTTTCCCGCGGGGCTTTAAAGTAGGATCCGGAGTACTCCGAGAAACCTCCTTCGCACAATCCTGCCCCAAGGTCGAGTCGCTATAGGCGCAACTAGTGGGTAGCCGGGCGAACCCGACTCCAGGAGCTTAGCATCGTCTTCTCACTGCCTGCTAAAGATGTGAGCGGCGCCGCGAGACTCGAGGTCCTGGTGGTCGTCCACGACACTCCACCAGAGACCACGACAACCTACGCCATCGTGATCTCCGCTGCGGGGAGACGCGCGTAAACCCGTGCGGTAGAAGTGTCACGTATCTCGCAGGGTGAGCGCGCCTGCAGCTGGCGAGTCGGTGGACAACGTCGCCCGAGTGGGCTCAATCGCCGTCCGTTCCTCGTGTTGAGCGCCACGCTTTCCGCCGGCGGAGCGGCAAGGCCGGCGGCGGCGGCGGCGGAAGACGCGGCTCTCGAAAGCCCCCGGGCGCGGGAGGGGGCGTGGCGGTGCAGTTCCGCGTTGCGCCGGCCGCGCCGCTCCGCGCGCACGCGACGAAACGGAGGAAAGTGGCGGAAGGAGGGCGGCGGCCGGCGCGGCGCTTCCGCCTGCCACGCCCCCCGACGGGATCCCGCGATCCGCATTTGAGCCTTGGGCGACTCCAGAAGACGACTACGAAGCCATGGCGCATCTAATAGACTCTACATAAAAAAAGCAATATATTATCGAATAATATACTCACGTATGTTTCAAAAATGTTATTTGCACGTTTATTTCGAGTCAATGAACAATATTAATGAAAGTTTAAAATTAATTATTTTAAAGTGCGTTAAATTGTTTCAGAGAATTTAATGTCAAAAAATTTTACAACGTCTACCTTTTTTTTAAACCGCCCTTCGTTTGACTTAGGCGATCTGCTGAAAATCATTGCATGTGCAAAGTACCTTGTAGGTATGGAGTTTTTTAAACAACAGAACGTATCGAAGAATTGCAGCTGCAATAATGCATATTTATTAAGATATTTTTGTCTATCGCAGAGAAGAGAACACTGGTGACATTATATCTAAAATTATTCGTTCGGCGTAATCCTCCAAAGCTATTGTACATTACTTACGTTTTCGTAAACAAGTAAGTGTCTCAATGATTTGTAGATTATTATGCCGTATGTTATACTACTGTAAACCAACCAACGACTTTGTACTCATTATTTCTCAGTTTTAGTGCCTCATCACATTCTTGTAAAGAATTTCAATACAGCACAGTGACATGGTGCCACTCTTTTAGTCAGAGGAGCAATGCCGTTGTTTACATAGTGACCTTCCTCGGTCGCGGAACACATTGCCTTGGACGTATTTCGATTGTGTATCCCGTGGCGATGATATCATCTCATTTTGCTTTGCTTAAGTGGCATTGCAAAAGGACAGCGCATTCCAGGCACGTGCGATTGTCGCGTCCGCCGGAAGTGAATCCTCGTGGGGGGCAAAGGCGTTGGAAGACCAAACTCCGCTCAACAGCCAATTCGGCTACGGAAAATTATTCAGTCTCCTCACAAACGCTTGAATTCCCCTTGAGGTATTCGACGGCTAGTAGAGATTGGATGCGGTCACCGGCATACGTAAACAACCTAGTTCTATTCTCTATGACCCAACGTAGCGAAGTTAGGCCATGCCATCTCAGCGGATCTTATGTTCCGCTAGCCTTCATTATGTAGAGGATACGGTACGTATTTGCAGAAGTTGTATGTAAATTACGACGATCTGACAATAGTATTTTCGCGTTGTCATTCACTAAAACGGTATATAATCGTACATGGATTTAACTACATTCGCTCATTAGAAGATTATTAATCGAGAAACGTCGATTGCTTTCTACCTTCGAACTCATACGACAGGCGAATATTAAACCCGCTGTATTCGTTACTCACTCTGGTTTTCTGAAAAATATTGTTGAACACTGATTTTCAATAAATTTGAAATGTTTTTAGTAATTAGTTGAGATTTGTGTCACCGAGAATTAGAAACGGTAAATAGTGTTGGCACACAACCACTTATATAATCAAAGGCTTCATCAAACGAAATGATCTAAAGAGCAATCGCAAACCCAGAGAAGGAAAAGTCGTGTTTTCAGCGGAAACCATTGCGAGATGAGAACCGGTTTGAGATGCCAAGACACTGCAACACGCTGTAATGTAATGCCACGCAACCGCTATAACATGGCTTATAGCGTGACTGAAGCGTAAATCCTATTCAGCACTCGGCAAGCGAAACATCCCCCTTCCTCACTCTGCTTCGAACTGAATGTGAAAATGACAAAATCAACGCATTTTATTTATCGTTGGAAACGCGTACTTTTCCATGACAAAACGTTTGGCAAAGCAAAATATTGTTGCCGCTAAAATTAATTTTTAGTCGGGTCATTTTATTTGTTCACGCTCGTCAAGGTTCAGTTTGCTTTTCTGACGCATATATTATTTGAGATTATGCAGATGAATATCTTTCCAAAGAAATAACTCTTTTTCATCGCTTTTCTTCTGAGTCTCCTGTTAAAGCAAATTGAATGCAACTGATTAAAATTCCATCTACAGCAAGAGGGAGAACGGTCTCCACTGGCAGAAAAACTCTAGTTGTCCCGATGAGTGACGTCGCGAGGCGGAGCGGGACGAGACCGAGACAGAGTACAACTGTGTGGGATGAGGGGGGGGTCGGGGGGGGGAGGGGGGGAGAGAGGGGGGGGGGCGGTGAGATGCCCATCTCAGTGGAGAGAGGCGGAGGGGAGGGGCGGGGAAGGGTAAGGAAAGGCGGTTGGGGCGGGGAGATAAGGCGGAGTAGCGAGGGGTGAGGAGGGCGGGTGGGGCGGGGAGCAGCTGAACGACGGAGAGAGGCAGGGCGGAGTGAGGTGTGGAGAGGAGGGGTGAGGAGTAGCGGGGCGGGGGAGCGTCGTGGCGGGGCTGGCCGTCCCGGCAGAGAAAGCTGGCAGCGCCGCCGCCGCGCCGGGCGGCGTCCTGGCCGCGGAGGGCGTCATGCGGTGCGGGGCGGCGCGCGCGTGCTGGCTGCTGCCAAATTCCCGCGAGACGGAAACGGAGCGCTCGCCAGCGGCCCTCCATTGTGCCCATTGATCTAATTTATAACCAGCGGCTCACGCCGTAGGCATTTTCAAGCGGGGCTTATAGTCGGCGCCTCGTAAAAGCGAAAAGGAGCGGGAACAATTCAGAATTTTATTAGCAATTAGAATAAATGAAGGAGACGTGAAGTGCATATGCGGAATAGGCGGTTCTTAGGTTAAATAATGCAAGAGAGGGAAGGATATTTGTTCGTTTGCAGGGATGTTTAATGCAGTTATTTTAATTACTTGTTTCAATTTACGTGGCAGCCACCGAAAAACGCCCGTTTATTCATTAAGAGCTGGCAGCCTTTCGTCAAAGATAAGGTTTTTTATGGAGAATCTTGGCTGAGTTGTATACATGGGAAGAAAGGATTGTTGTATATTGTGACGAAGTAAGCACTCTGTTTCAACAGTGTTCTCTGACATCGTTCTAACATATCCATGTGCCAACACCGAAGTCTCTCGTCGCGGAAACGAAGGGGTGAGCCACATGGCCGATGTCTTGTGATTGCTGCTGGATGTCTATTGTGCCTTAGCCTCTTGATGAGTTGGTTACCCAATGTTTCGACCATCTTTCTGTGCTCTTCTGCAGTGATACCCAAAATATTTGTCCCTGAAGAAAGACACGTAAGTGACACTCGAAACATAGGTTGCATCGTCAGAGATCCGAGATCCAGAGCACGCTTTGATACAATGTGCCTTGCCGTTCAAGCTGGGGCACCCCGAAACACGAAAATGTTTTCGAGCTGGTCTTCGAGCCCGTTTCCAGAAGAAACGCTCCTTCCATAACCGCGACAGTCCAAGTCTCGCAGATCGATCGGAGGCTCAGGTATCGAATGCCCAATGGGCCTTCGCAAGGTCGACTGCCCAGCGGCAGAGGCTTTATTTGGCGAATATTTCTCGGGGGCTGCAGCTGTGGGCGGGCGGGGACGGGGGCGGAGGCAACCGGCCTGCCGGACGTGCGGCGCATACCGGCCCCATCCGCGAGCTGCACCGCGCAGGCTGGGCCGCATCCAGGCTGCGAGCGGCCCGACAAGGGCCACTGGTGGACGAAGCGATAGACAGCACGAAGGATGAAATATTTCATCAACATCATTTGCAACGTTTATTCTTTGATAAGAATACGAGCCTAATACTTTTCTAAGAAATCAGTTTGACTATACTTATTTGGCAGATAGGTCCACGTTACTAATTCAAATTATGAATTACATTTACGATAATTTAATTCAGGTAACGTGAATGAATTGCGTATGTTGTCATTGCGTTCTGGAAAGTGTCACTTAGTGAAGTAATTGTAATGTATTACAGTTGTTTAAACTCTTGTTATTTTTGTGTTTCTTATACAATATTACTGCACAGATATGTGGCCCCTTCTCAGTGCTGACGAACGATCGTCTGTTGGTTCCCCTTCGTTTCTTCACCACCCCTATGTTTATTGCTAATTGTTACGAATGGTGAGAAAATGGGCGATTGTTTAGCACAGAAAAAAAATCATGCTGCATTCCTCTCGGTAAGCTGGCGTGGCGCCCAGAAGCAAAGAGATTGGCAGAGGGGATGAGAGCACTGCTTTGTCGGCTCCGACCTCTCAATCATCCATTGCTCTGACCGGTTCCTGGGCGCCCGCCGTCAGCTCTCCGCCGCCTGACCGCCGACCGCCGCTCGCTGCCCGCCCGCCCGACGAACTCCTGACCGCCGCACGACCGCCACCCGACCGTCGCCCGACCGTCACCCGCCCGTCGCCCAACCGCCACCCGATCGCCTCCCGATCGCCACACCACCTTCGACCGTCGTCCGAATGTCGGCTGACGGTCGCCCGACCGCCGTGCTACCGTCGCACAGTCGCCGCGCGACCGTCGCCCGACCGTCGCCCGACCGTCGCCCGACCGTCGCCCGACCGTCACCCGACCGCCGCCCGACCGCCGCCCGACCGCCGCCCGACCGCCGCCCGACCGACCGCCGCCCGCCCGCCGCCCGACCGCCGCCCGACCGCCGCCCGACCCCGCCCGCCCGCCGCCCGCCGCCCGCCCGCCGCCCGCCCGCCGCCCGATCGCCGCGCGACGCCGCGCGACCGCCGCCCGACCGCCGCCCGACCGCCGCCCGACCGCCGCCCGACAGCCGCCCGACCGCCGCCCGACCGCCGCCCGACCGCCGACCGCCCGCCGCCCGCCGCCCGCCCGCCGCCCGCCCGCCGCCCGACCGCCGCCCGACCGCCGCCCGACCGCCGCCCGACCGCCGCCCGACGCCGCCCGACCGCCGCCCGACCGCCGCCCGACCGCCGCCCGACCGCCACCCGACCGCCGCCCGACCGCCGCCCGACCGCCGCCCGACCGCCGCCCGACCGCCGCCCGACCGCCGCCCGACCGCCGCCCGACCGCCGCCCGACCGCCGCCCGACCGCCGCCCGACCGCCGCCCGACCGCCGCCCGACCGCCGCCCGACCGCCGCCCGACCGCCGCCCGACCGCCGCCCGACCGCCGCCCGACCGCCGCCCGACCGCCGCCCGACCGCCGCCCGACCGCCGCCCGACCGCCGCCCGACCGCCGCCCGACCGCCGCCCGACCGCCGCCCGACCGCCGCCCGACCGCCGCCCGACCGCCGTGCTACCGTCGCCCAGCCGCCGGGCGATCGTCGCCCGACCGTCCCCGATCGCCGTCCGACCGACGCACGAACGCCGTCCGTCTGCCGCCCGACTGCCGCCAGTCCGCTGCCTGATCACCCCTACGCCCGTCAGTCCTACCACCAGCCGTCTGCTCGTCTGCCGGTCCCGACTGTCCATCCATCCGCCACAGCAAACTCCATCACGAACCCCACCCGCTGCTCCGCGCCAGCCCACCCGCCACGCGCCATCCCGCCGTCAGCTCTATAGTGTGAAGGAACAGTTCTGATAATAGACATTCGCGACGGACGCTAGTGCAAAGAAACATCTCAGTACTCGAGATTCGCACGCATCAGTACAATGCTGTCAGACGAGCTCCCAGATGCCACGTCTCCTTTATGTAGCAATCGCATAGGTGTTTCTATCGATCCAAATATATTGGCTGGCTTCCCGGGCTTGAAGGAAGCACCCATTGCCGAAAATGTACGTACGTTACCCTGCAAAAATGTATTAGCTTAATCGGCAATCCTCTTCTAATTTAAGTAGGTAGTAAGTTTTGAATTTATGAATTTATTTTATTAAAGTCATGTAATATTTTTACTTTATAATAAAAATGTATTAAGTATTTGTATTATTTGTTTAACTAAACGTAATTCGCCAAATTTATTAAAGTTAATATTTAAAAATAAAATTATCATTAGTGGTTAATTGATTAATTCAATATATTTCTTTTTGAAAATTATAACTAAATTAATTCAGCGTTCAAATAAAGAAATGGCGCTCGTAATCTTGGCTAACTCATACGAGATATTTTTAGACGTTCTATTAACTTTTTGCCGATTCGGTGCTTATCGACACAATCAACACCACCTATACATGGAGGAATACAGAATATACTCCTTCTTATACCATTTGCATTAAACTTTCCTCATCTGTGCTTCCCACTACAACATAGGTAAAGAGCATCCCGTAGAAACTCGTCTCCGCAACCGACTCCCCTTCCACAACTTCCTCCGGAAACTGGCTGATATAAGATAATGAAATAAAGTCCTCGCATAAAAAGTCAACAATATGTATTCCTCCACTTTATCATTCGCACTACCTCAATCTATGTTTAATGGGAGGTGACCGTAGCCACCCCCTTCGCATATTTTCGTCTGAAAATGCTCGCTCCTAACAACTGAAAAGCCGTATGTCTGAGCGTTGTGTAATCAGCTCATTCTGTTAAAAAAAATTACTATTTACACTTTCTGTGTACTCCGTGGTTTGGGCAGACTGACGGGGTTTATTTGCATTAATTCAAGATTCGCTCCCGCAACAACTAGAAGTACTATTAATAGCTGCTTGATACAGAGAAAGATTTTTTCTTATGCACGAAGTGCAACTATTCATTTAACGTTTTAGCGGGGTCTACAAGTGCTGTGTGCTTAATTGTGGAAGGAACTACTTTGGAAATGGACGACATGTTCCCAAGTTTCAGTTTCACTACACCCTGAGAAAAAATTGAGATGGGGTTTAACATGCGAGAGTTCTCGTATGGGTGCGCTAGTTTCTCATATTTCTAATGATAAGTCTTGTGTTGATCGATAAAGCCTTTTACTTCTGTTCCTGTTTCTCATTTTCCACTCTCTACGCATTTGTTCTGCCTGTTACTTTATGGTCTGCGAACAAGACCTACTATTCCTCACATTGGTGGGTATTAGTCTCTTGAACACCACATCAAAACTTTCGAGGCAGTATGTTAAGAAAAAATATTGCCATTGTTAAGAATCAGTGTATCATAGAGCAATCGGTTCATATTTCAAAATTACTAAACATATCTGAAAACAATTTTGGTTCCTGAATTAGAAAAAAAATAAAATGATGGTCTCTATAACAATAATAATAGAGAATTCCGTTTCTTAGTCATTCCATAATATCAGGTATTGCTAGTATTCCAGAATCTGTTCATCAACATAATCATCCACTGTGTTGTCTCTTCACCAGAAACTTCCGGTTCTCAACCTCATTTAATTGTTTAAATTACATTTCGTTTCCTCGATTATGCGGAACAGTCATGTCCATGATCTTCCCATCACAATGTTAAGATTAGGTAATCACGCGCAGATATTCTTCAATTTCTAATTGCTCTTTCTCATTACCCTAAACAATATTATTTTATCGTCAACATTGTTTACGCGTGTTAATTAAATTTCATTTCCGACCAGGTAGTTCCCGTACTAGCATTCTCTGTAGGTACTGCTTCAAGTTTAGAATCTACACACGAGACTTAAAATATTTGAAATTCGAACGTAAGTTCAGAAAGCTTTTGGCTGTTCCTCTTAAATACACTTGACGTTCGAGAGCATTTGCCATACTTAATCAAGTGAAAATAACTAGTCTTGAGAAACTACGGAGAACTGAATCGTAGATGCTGGACCGAATCGCGTCTTCTTCCACGCGACCCGGTGGACCCGATTCAGGCGTCGACCTTGGAGAGGCGCCAAGCTCCCCAGCGAGTCACTGACTCCGCCGCACAGACGACTCAGCGGGAGATTCGGCCTGCGAACGGGTTTGGAAATCCACCGTATTTTATGCAAAAAAATGGTTGACATATTTTCGTGTTTATTACCTGCCTCGAGCTCTGCAACATGTACGCACATTGAAGAAGCTGCTGCGGTGAAGGATAACTTATGCTTGCCAAGCTTTTTAGCTTCGTTTTAATGCATCTTAAAAACATGCTTCTTGTTTCGGATATACTGTTCACTCCTTGCTAAATCATTACAAATCGTAGAGATAGTTTGTCGTGTCAATGATTATTTTGAAGTTTTAAATAATTGTCGTGTTAGTCATTTACAGCACATTCACATTATTCAATTTTTTGGCAAAAGAGCGTTTAGAAAAGAATCAAATCGCTAAACTAAACTGGGAAGTACGGAAACGACACCGAATGAGGTGGTTCAGGGCATCAACTCTAACTGCAGAGCTTCTGACTGGGAGGTCCTAGGGTTTGAGTCCCGGCTGTAGCAGGATTTTCGACCTAGCTGAACAGCTAGGTCGATTTCATCCACTGTCTGAAGGAGAATTCTAGCGGCCGGCTTCTCTGATCGGTAGTTTTCCATGTTTTCTCCGATCTTCACCAGGCGAATGCCGGAGCAGTACCCGAATAAAGGGGCCACGGACCGCGCGCGATCTTTCTTTCCTTTTCCTTGTCCTATCCTCATTCCTTACTTACATGCACATACTTGCGCCATACTACCACAAATGTCGGGAGTACAGTGGAAGGCTTAGAGTTTGTCCTGCAGGTTGGCGGTACCTGTATGGAGAAAATCCTCCAAGCCAGTTCAGGTCGGGTCTGAATCTTGTCAAACAGCGGGCGAAGAACACCGTGACAAAAGCATACACTACCCTAATGACCATAGCGGAAGACGTGCACGGAAACGCGAAAAGCCAACCCACGGAACCGACGGACCAGGTCAGACGACCACTACAAGTCCCACCTGGAAGTACCGTCGTCCAATCCAACTTCGTAGATTATAGACTAGCACGGATAGTAAGATAAGATAGTAAGACGTGCACGGAAACGCGAAAAGCCAACCCACGGAACCGACGGACCAGGTCAGACGACCACTAGAAGTCCCACCAGGAAGTACCGTCGTCCAATCCAACTTCATAGCTGTAAACGAAAATACTCCAACATCGGAAATGGAACTAGGAAGAAACAAATGATCCCTGTTTACTAAGCTTCCGTTCCGTACCCGCAACTCCATCCACGCTATCGCAGCCGGTGAAAACGAGAACTGAACGGCGGAATGAGGGCCAGGAGAAACGGGAACCTCGATCAAACCTACCGCAAGCCTACCGCAGAGCGCTCTGGGCATCGTTCCCACTGTCGGCGAGAGCGTTGGACATCGCACCGAGTCCGCTGCGCAGCTTCCAGCGGCGGCACAATGACGGAGAGCGAAAGGCGACGAAGAAAGTAGGTGACCCCGCTCGCGTGCCGGCACGCCGCCACACGCACGCGCGTACGCTGCCTGGAGCCGCAGCCGTTACCCCCCCCCACCACCACCACCACACTCCCCCGTCCGCGTCGGCGCACGGAATGTGTCTGATGCAGGTGCGCCGCTTCCAAAGAATTGAAGCGTGCGTTGAAGCTTTGCCTGGGAGATGCGGCGATATGCTAGGAAATAAGCGTAATTGTAATATATTTCAAGAATAACCTATGATTAGTTCTCCCTGTTGATAATTACAAACGATAATTGCAATAAAATTTCGCAATATCCAACGTTAAATTCTTACACTTAAACAATATCACACTCGATCAGGTGTTACACACGAAGATTTCATAAATTATTGTAAAAAATGTGTATCTTACGTAATTAATTAATAGTGCAGAACTCACCAATAACACGTTTCACATTTCAGGTGTAAGGTTGGAATTGTAATTTTTAGAATTGTTCGTTTTCACCGTACATGTATGGATGTTGGTGTTAACTTTTCGGCTTTTTTGTTGATACCGGAGGATTTATACATATATTTTGCCTAAATGTAATAGTGTATTTCTCTCCCTAATTCTATAACTTGCACAGGTTTTTATCGGTAATAACTTAAACGATTGATAATACAGAATATGAGACATAGAAAAGAAAATAACTTGCCACGAATTCGCAGATTGCAATTGCTTTGTGATTTTAATCTCTATTCTTTTAGAGGATGTTTCATGTTTGCCTTGTGGTAGTCATTTTTGAAGCCGATGCCAATTATTCTTAATGATCCTTAATCTGCCTTGAACTCTGTATGAAAGCCTGTCCTTCAAGTGAGCGCGGCAACTGGTTAGCACAACAAAGGCTCAATGCGACATAAAACAGGAACGATACAGAATACTCACAAGTCGAGATTTCGACTTTTATTCTAGTTGTCTTGTGTTATCTATTAGTATTATTTTTGCTCGCACCAGACTTTTAGCGACGTCCTTACACTTAAAGAATCTAGCTTCACATGTTCAGGCTATCCACCCAACCTACTTTATAGCTTTTGGTGACTGATGCTTTCGTAACTGTTCCGAAAATTTCGGCCAGGCGGTGTTTGATACATTCATATTCAGTTTAGCCGTATGGAATCAATTGGGAAGCAAATGTTTCCGCTCATTGCCTCAATATAAATATGCATTCTGTATGTGTGAGAACTCTGTACTCTTTAACACTTTTGTGAGGAACCTACGTTCTTTTTCTGTCTAAATGCGATCGCGGTGGTGGGAAGTGTCGGTGCTGTCGTCCCGTTCCAGAGCTGCAAAAACTCTGGTGTGGCGCAAACAATTCTCAGGAGCTAAATTGGTTCCTCTCTATAATGGAGGCACTTTATACGAGCGGTAATAGATATAAACAATACAGTCTCTTCAGTCCCTAGTAAGTGGAATGCATCACATTAGGTGACACCGTTTCGCCACCTCCGAATGATTCCTGAGAATCCTTTCTGTGTCTGTAGTCTGAGCTTCGTGATTTTTGGAAGATTACTATTGTTCAAGAGATTTGAATAGAGGGTAATTAGATTTATAGACCTGCTCAAAAATACCTAAAGCTCTAAATTTACTGTCCCTTATTTTTTAAAAGTTTTAGTCCAGTGGTTTTGCATGTGCATTTTACAGAATATGTTATTTAATGTAATGTTTTAAATACTGACTACTGGTCTTTAGTTCCTGCAAGTACCTTTACAGATAGGATTTACATATTTGTAATTATTTAGTTTTATTTGTCCTGTAGAAATGAATTTTTCCAGGGTATTATTGTTATCAGGATTTCTTGTCTCTATATTGTCATCTTATTAGCGGACCTCGATGGCCGGGTGTTTCCCTTGGCCCAACGGGTTCGAGTCCCTCCCGTGGGCATGGTTGTTTGTCCCTTGTCCCTCATATATGTGTGTTGTCGCGGAAGACCTTGTGATTACACTGGCCACACCACCGAGAAGACCGCATGTGTGTTAGTGTGTAGTGCAAAGATTAATATATGTTCTCATGATGAACATTCCCAGCGCGTATAGCCTAAATCGGCATCCCCTGAAGCTAGAAAAAGCTTCCCAAAAGAAAAAGAACAATTATTGCATGTGATTCTTAGGGACGTTGGTGACCAAGTTCGTAGAATTGATACGGGGTAGTCCTGGACAATCACGAAAATAAACAACGGTGACATGTTTTAGAGTGTTTGTCACGCCTTAGCGGATACCACTATCGATCTTCTGAGCATGCGCAGATGCACAAAAGTGATGCGAAACTTGAACTGCGCATGCGCAGGAAGATTGATAATGTTTTAACGTTCGAGGTGCACAAACTCTCTATTAAAACGAGGCAATGGATTTTCATGTAAATACATATATTTACATGGACAAGATACCTGCATTCACTTATATTTTTAGACGTAATACGACATTCTGAACTATTTGGAACCATTTTTAATTTACATATTTTGGCATAATTACATGTTTTTACATATTTTATCTGTTGCCACATATTTCGTTACATTTTAATATATTTATAGGTCGAAAATGAACATTTCACATGCGATGTTCGAAATATATATAATACTTGAAAACTTACTTTGTTACTGATTCCTCAGATTAGCAACACATGCCCCATGGTTCATCTCTAACGCTCAACTCCATAAAGAATTGAATATATCACCGATCATCAAACATATTGCCCATCTTTCCAATAATTTTTACTCCAACTTAAATACAATTAACCGTGCAGTCCACTACAACCTGGCCACTATAAATGACTTCCCTACTAGAATTAAGAATAGATTTCCTTCCGAAGCGTTCTTCAACATTTTCTCTACTAATTGTTCATAGTAGAGGCTCTTGTTTCCTACACCTATAGTAAGGTAGTTTAGTTTTAAGTTTTTAGTGTTAAGTTTAGTATAAGTTACAATGTAAGCCAGCAAATGTAGTAATTTAGTATGATTCCAAAAAAAAAAAAAATAAATAAATAAATGAATAAATAAATAAATAAATAAATAAATAAATAAATAAATAAATAAATAAATAAATAAATAAATAAATAAATAAATAAATAAATAAATAAATAAATAAATAAATAAATAAATAAATAAATAAATAAATAAATAAATAAATAAATAAATAAATAAATAAATAAATAAATAAATAAATAAATAAATAAATAAATAAATAAATAAATAAATAAATAAATAAATAAATAAATAAATAAAACTCTCTGTGGTGCATGCACGAACTCGCGCTCCCGGGGCGGCCTTGTTTCCCGCGACTTCTCATCTTTCCCCGCAATCGCTCAATTGCGCTGGGCACGTGACGTCACGCCTCTTGCCCGCCCCGCCGCGTCGCGCGCGTCGCGTCGCGTCGCCCGCATTCATCTGCGCTAATTGGCCGGGGCGGCGCAGTGCGGGTAACGCGAGCGGCCGCGGGCGGAGGGCGTGGGCGGTGGGCGGCGGCTGGCGTCACGCAGGACGCGCGACAGACGGCGGCGGCGCCGCGCCGGCCGCCTCGGGCCCAAGGGCAGCGCCGGCCCACGGAATAGCAAACAGGAAGGATGCTGACAATGCGATTCTCTGGACGACCCGTATTAAGCGTCCTAACTACTTTTACCGGGAGCGGTAGCTCAGTGCATCAACTGATGTCACTGCAGCGCCTCTGACCGGGAGGTCCTAGGTTTGAGTCCTGACGGCGGCAGGATTTTCGACACTAGCTTTTCAGCTAGGTCGAATTCAGTCGCTCGGGAGGTCCTAGGTTACACTCCTCACGGCGGCAGGATTTTTGTCCGTGGTGTCTCCGATCAACACCAGGCGAATGCTAGAGCAGTACCCTACCAACGGGCCACGGACCGCGCGCGATCTGTCCTTCCTCTTCTTTGTCCTATCCTCTCCCTTACACACACACACACTTACACTAACATGCATTACACTACCACATATTCTGAGAGATCGGTCGGGAGCTTAGAACTTGTCCCGGTTGGGGCGGTGCCCCGCTGGTGGGAGAGTCCTGGTTAGGGGGAAACCCCACTAGCCGACGGTAGATCGGCGCCGGATCTCGCCATCCAGCGGGGGAAGGTCACCGCCATCTCCCGCCAAAGAAACATGCACTACACCAAAGCAGTTGACGCGCCCGGAAACACGAAAATCAAATCAAATCAATCCAAACTACTTTCCGGTATATTTTTTTGTTGGGACCCGCTGGTGATCCGTTATAGTCGATCAGACTTGTTAATCAGTCACTACACTCAGAATAAGAAAATGAATTTTTTGAGGCTTCACAATTTGGTATCTTGGAAATTCAAATCGACTAAATTTTAAGCATCGCAGTAATTTCTAAATTGGTCAATTGCTGACTACTTCTCAATCTGAATGCAAGAAGAATTCTTACGCTTTTTCAAATCTCCAAAAGGAAATTTTTGTAAAGCATTAGGCTTTCATGGTTCCATGTAAAAGGCTTGGCGCGGGATATTGGCGACAGTGGCACTGCTCCAAATCTAGGATTGAGTTCCGTGGTATTTTAGAACGTCGAAACGAAGTCAGTTCTTAGTTAGTTGTACGTACCATCCACGTACTCGAACAGTGTACTCCAACATTCTAAACATCTTTGTCAAGGTGGATAAATGAAAGAGGTGTGTGTTTCATAGTCGTTAAAGTTTCGTCAACGAAATGGCACTAGACACATGTACAAGAAAATAAACTCGCGTGCGAAGTACACGTAGAGAAAGGTCTGAACAACGTGAACTCTCGAAGTCTCCGTGCCCTAGAGCAGTCATTTAACGCCCTCTCGAGTCGTTCCTCCTAAACCGTCCCCCGCCACGTGTCACGACCCCACCTGCCCACGCGCGCGCGAACGCCACGGCTGTAACGTTTCAACTTCGTTGGCGGATTTGCCAAAGTTAACATGAGATGTAAATAAATATTGGAAACATTGTTAAAGGTTACGATAGTAACAGAGAGTATTGATATGAAATAAAAAGTTGTTGAGAGATTGAAAGACGAAAACGATGTTGATAAAAAGTTGGAACTAGGAATTGTATGAATTGTATGTAACCTCTGAAAGGTTAAATAAATTGTTATTTTAAAAGAAAGAATCTATCTTATATGATATTTGAAAGTGAAGAATGTCAAAGAACATAATAAAGATACAACATAATAAAGGGATGTTATATGGACATATAAAGTTGTAACGGCCAGTTATAAAGGCAAGGTAACGTGGACGTTACACGGCTCCGGTTTACGGCCTCGCCACCGGAGAACGGCGCGCGCGTCGGCGTCCAATCTTTGCTATTGCGCGGCGTAAAGCGCGAGGTTTACGCCCGGCGACCAGACCTCCGCCGCCGCCGCCGCACCGTACCCCCCCGCGCACCTCCGCCATCGCCTCGCCACGGTCCCGCCACGCCCCCGCCACCGCCCCGCCATCGCCCCACCACCGCCCCGCCACCTCCCGCCACGTCCCCGCCATGCCCCGCCATGCCCCGCCACCACCCCGCTACCGCTCCGCCACCGCCCCGCCGCCGACTCGTCCATGCTCTCCGCCCAGCCGTCGCTGCCGCCGCCTTCCCGCCACCGCCCATATCCGCGCCCTACCGTCTCCTCCGCTACTGTCACCAACCCGCCGTCCCCGCCCTGCCACCTCCACCTCCGTCGCCGCTCTGCCGCTCCACCCACCCCGCCCCCGCCACCTCCCCCGCTCCCTGCCGCCTCCGCTGCCGCCTTGCCGCCGCCTCTACCTCCGCCGCCGCCGCCGGATTAACAGGACCGCGTTCGCGGGAGGTCGGCCAAGCGTGCACGCGCCGCTGCCCGGGATCAGCGAAGGCCGTTCGTCTGGCGCAGCTGATCTGCATAACGGAGGAACCACTGGCGATGCATGAAATCTTTAACATTGGAAGCGTCGAACCAAAACCGAAATGGTTTGTCGTAAAAAAAAAACTATAAACAGAAATGTTTTATTAACCGACAAGAAAACCAGAAGGTATTTTGAAACGACTTTTTTAAAACTTGCTAAAACGCCTAACTTAAAGGAATGCATTGCATTGTAATGCTTGAAGAGAAAGAACATGTAATTTTAGTTCATATTGTGAGATTAGGTATGGAGTGACTGTTTGAAAGAGCAAACGTTCTCTTGCGACCGCAATAACGCTACTCAAAACATTGACTGAATGAAGATAAATCGGTGAAACGTAATTATGCTTCCGTGCTCTCTTATAACCGTATCAGCCTACTTTCAAAATTCATTGTGTTTGACCAGTTTCATAGATGATCCGTAACATGGTGTACTATATCATTCACGGACTAGAAATTTCAAATACATCTCCTGAAAATGCTGTATTGAGTTATGACGCATGGCAAATGGGCAATGTATTTACGTTAATACGGTGTTATAGTTACGTTCTCATTCGTCTCTTGTTAGTCTCCACAAACGTACCATTATACCGTAAAATGTTTTATGCCTTTTTTAGGGTCTTATACAGTATGTAAATCGTAGTTTGAGTGCAATGTGCATGTAATACCCTGTTATACCCAAAAGAAGTGTGTGTGATCACTTATATACTAAATACATCCTTATTGGTACTTTTTTTACATCGACATCTGTCTTCTGTATTTAGAAAAGAACAAAATTGTAATAATGTTTTACACATTTTGATGACATTTCCTTCTTAGCATTTCATAACTTTCTAAACATAACATTTCCTCTCCGAAAGTCGAATGTCAATCTTGTAGACAATCCTATTTTGATATTTTGACCACCTACGTGAAGTCTCCTAATTAGTACTCTCAGATTTGTGAACAAGCAAAAAGTAATTCCAATCTCGTTTTCATAGTACGACACAATTTCCCAATTGAGTACTATTTATATTAGAATTTAATAACTGTTCGTTTGTGTCAGGGACTCTATGATTTTATCAAATACAGTTGACTCTAGTTCTAGTGAACTTGAATACAGTGAACTCTCGGTTATAGTGAACTTCAGTCACTGGTCTCGTTTCACTTACAAGTAAGCATAAGAAGATACGGTTACAGTGAACCTGAACTTCGGCTAGAGTGAACGTAGGAATTACAGCGTCCTGGAAATTAGTTCCCTTCTCGAAAATAATTCATCACTTCAGTGTTGCAAATTCTGACTCTAGGCAGCTTGAAAAAACGGCTAGAGTGAACGTAGGAATTACAGCGTCCTGGAAATTTCTTCCGGGCTGAAGGGCCGTGGTCCATTGGAAAACATATTTCCAGACGTTTCGTCCGCAACTACGGCAGACATCCTGAGTGGCGATGTGGTCTTGGACGAAGAATCCTCTTTGAAGGTTCCCGGTGACTGTCAGTTTTGTCAACTGTTCCTGTTGCCATGTTCCGCGTGCCTACGTGACCACTGTCACGTCTTTGTTTTTCATTAGATTTTGCTTTGGCCTGGCGGATTACGAGGATACAAATCGGATTGATTTTCATTCCCTCCTCCTTTCTATTGAAATTCCGGGGATGTTTTCCAATGGACCACGGCCCTTCAGCCGGAAGAAATCTTTGACTACAACTCCGGCCGTGAAAGCCTACATTGTTCTATTTACTTATGCCACTCAGTTTCACTTGGAAACGAAGGTCGTGCCCTGCGTGGGCTACAACTGGCGACGGCGGCGTGCGATTGCTTGCTTCAGTTTCAATCTTGGTGGATTTTCTGAAGAACAAATGAATATATTGAAATTTTCAGTTAATGTATTTTTCTGTGTCTGTATGTTTAAAAAATCAATCGTTATGCAGAAATTCTATTTAATTTTGACATCATCGGATATAGTGAACCTCGGATACAGTGAAGCAAAAATGTTAGTCCCCAGAAGTTCACTATAACCGGAGTCAACTGTAATTTTTTTCAAGTGATAATAAAATACCATGTCAATTATACGCAATATTACAAAAAACGACGGGAGAAGATAATGTTTGACTCCATAATATTGCCCAAAGAGTGAACGACCAACTGCTTGAACCTCCTCGCCCAATCAACGAACCGTGGAAAAGAATTGCTGGCGGGTGCGTTGAACCTGGCATCCTTCGCCGCCCACAGGCAACGAGGCCGTCCTCCACTGCCGCGCGGGTCAAGCGCCTACTTGATATTCCCGGCTCATCTGCCCGCTCCGTCGCGCCGCTACGATCGGAAGCCGATGGCGACCGCAGCCACCCGCAACCCGGAGGTAAAGCCTCACAGGCTATGCTAGGCGGCAATTGCGCCTGACCCGATTGCATACGACGAATTTAATGAATGATGACGTCGCCGCCCGCAGGACTTTCTGCTGAAATATTCCTACGAGTTGTCTTATTGTCGAGAGAAAAATTGGGCAGTTAGTTTTGCATTTCCGAACAAAGCGAAAATGGAACCTCAATTTGTTCACGTCTTCTTAGAAACCTTTCATGTATCCATTAAAATATCCATGAAATAATAATAATAATAATAATAATAATAATAATAAAACAACAATAATGAAATAATGATGATGATGATGATGATGATGAATATAAAGTGTGCAAATTATTCTACAACATCCTACAGAGATATGAAGATGCAACTTTTAGACGACTAGTATTTAACAACGTGTTCTAAAAGACGTAATAAGAGTACCAACATTTCATATTCCATTTCATAAATAATTTAAAACCGGACGGCAGTGCACAATTATGATTTAATACGTACTGAAAGTGACGCTCTTCAAAGTGTACATTTGAATATTGTATATCGTAATGCATTTTGTTTTCCCGTACTCCAGAATGAATTATTCTCTACGCTTATTCGAACCTTTCCGCATGTGGAAAGGAAGGAGCAACTCGTGGCGAAGGCAAGAGCGCACGCAGCCTGCGCTCGTCGCGCGTGCGTTGTTCTCTCGCGACCAATTGTCTCCCGCGAGGCCACGCGACGTGCGTCCGGGCAGCGGCCTCGCGCGCGAAAGTGGGGCGGAGACAAAGTGGGAAAGTGAGGGGATTCCTCTCCCTGCTACAAACGGAACAGTAGCCTAACGTTCAGGTTCGCAAGGCCCGCAAAGCGGCCGGGATGAGGTAAAAAAGAGACCTCTCTTACGCTGGCACTACCAAAATCGGTTACCACATACACCACCATTTAGAACTATTTAATTGCTAATTAATTACGCAAAAATTAATTTAATTGCTCTTCAAACTTCCGAGTAATTAATTGTGAACGGCCGCCCGGCTGGCAGTGTGACGTCACGGGTGAGGGTATCCAGCGAGCGCGCCAGGCCGCCGCACGCCCGGCTGACTGACAAATTTAAATGAAATACACGAACTGGCGGAGAGCTGACTTCAGTATTGAAAATTATACCAATGCTTTATGTTCATGAAGGTCTTCGAAGTACATTGCAGATGATCGCTGAATGATCATAAGCGTGTACGGTATATTGGAAAAGAATTGATTCAATCGTAGTACGTTAAACAACTGTGATATCGAGTTTCAAGTTTTTTTTGAAATTGTATTGTTTAAATTGTGTCGCGTTTTATGGCAAAACATTGCCTATGTGATATCAAGGTATGAATTTTTGACATTTTTTGTAGCATCTGCTAGTTTTAAATCGCTAATAATAGAAAAGATACTAACACTACTTGAATTTGCACTAACACTACTTGTATATACACTTTTGTAAAGGGAGCCCGGATAAAAGTTTTACGGACAGGCCTGTACTCATTTCGTTACGCTACTAACACGGAAGCACATTGGATGGGCGGCAGCGGAGGCAGCGCTAGTAGGGACGGTGGAGACTAGTGATGCAAAAGTGGCAACAAAACATCGATGTTCAAAATTAAAACATCGATGTTAATAATACTTGGGCCAAAATTCATCGATATTTTTAAACATAAGTGTTTCAAAGCTGGTTTAGTAACATCTAGCGTTAAATTAGAACGCGAGAAAATTTAATTTGGAAGTGACCGTGTATATTAATTTATAACTGAAATTTAACATAAAAATAAAGTGAAAAAACGTCTCTCCATGCGCGAAATACGAGGAAAGGTGAAGAAAATACCAGGTTATCCGAATCATCTCAGGCGAGGGATAGTCGGCTTGAGTAAAGAAGTTCAAACCGCGTTCGTGTGATTTGAAGTCATGGTTTTTATTATTTCTTATCGTAACGTTTACAAAATTGGGATTATCGAAATTTTTTATCCACGATCAAACATCG
The DNA here is from genome assembly GCA_964035755.1 of Teleogryllus oceanicus. Lineage (NCBI taxonomy): Eukaryota > Metazoa > Arthropoda > Insecta > Orthoptera > Gryllidae > Teleogryllus > Teleogryllus oceanicus. The sequence goes on along the minus strand of CAXIVR010000004.1, from coordinate 107,650,371 downwards.
AAAACGTAAAAGTATCGAGCAGAAAATGTCGACTTCAGTCCATCGCTGTTTAAAAGATCGATACTTTTATATAAACATCGATGTTTTGAAAACCTCCGCATCGATGAGAGCGTAGGTTTCCGCGGCCGGAATCAGAAGTTACTTGGCTACCCGGACATTTCGCCCTGAGGAAGGTTGCAGAATGGCGGCCGAACCGTTGGAACCTATGTCTAGGAAGCGGCGTCTCCCGCCTAGCAACTATCGGCGTCGATATCACATCCATGGTGAAGGCCTGAGGAAGGCTGAGCGAACGCGGGCTCCATAGAAAGACTAGAGATCCTCCTGTGGATGCGAGGGTGAAGGCGTGAGGACGTTTTTTGTCGTTTTTTTACTCATTTAAAGTCGTTTTTCAACTACTAAGGTCATGTAGCGACTACTATTAGTAATATTAGGGGTAACGGTACACGGAAACATAAACACCGAGGGTGAAGGCGTGGGGCCTGTGTATTCTTGTTTGGTTTTTTCCTCATTTAAATTTGCTTTTCCACTACTAAGGTCCTGTAGCGACTAATATAAGTTAAAATTAGGGGTAACGGTAACGGTACACAGAAACACAAACACTCAGGGTGAGGGCGTGGGCCGTGTTTCTTTTTTTTTTTCTCATTTAAATGCTTTTCACTACTAAGGTCATGTAGCGAATACCAAAAACGGAAACACAAACATCTATGCCCCGGGCGGGATTCGAACTCGCGACCCTTCAGGCAAGAAGCAGCTCCGGCTCCTCAGGGTTAGCGACCTCTGCTATCCAGGCCGGCGAGACGGGACGTGGGGAGTGGGAGAAAACGCCTTTGGAAAAGAGTGCGCTTTTCTTCTGGCACGCGCACGTTCTACGGAGCTCTTTCTCTAGCCCGCTTCGCTGGGAAAGGATGGCGTGAGACGGGCAATGCTAGACGGAAAGGAAAGTCCCTTATAATCATATCTTTCGACATGAAATTACTGTTACTACTATACTCAACGTGCGTAGTTTTGTTCTTGCAGTTTATCGGAGGTGCAATTAAATTATGTTAGAGTGGTCTACGAAAGCCATTTTGTTACATATTTTTTGCGTTTTTTTATACATGTTTGATTGATGCCTATCATACATTTCGTTAATTGAGCATTTAATGTAGCTTTTGTGTCTAATTTGATAGTAAAATTTACCTGCAAAATTTCGTAACAAGCAGCCCCGCATGATGCCCCGACTAATACGGAAATACATAGGTCTAAGCGCCGACCACCATTTCCGATTTCGTAGCACATTACGCCCTGAAGAGCTGTGTTCATCCCTATTTTTTTGTATCTATCAATATTAATATTTTAGTTTTATTTCCAACTCCTTACGGAATAGTATGTGTAGTAGTATTAATTGCTGTATATTGTTGAGTATTAACTGGTCTTCCATTTAAATCTTATTCTTTCATACATGTACTCCTGTTTTCCTGCTGGAATTAACAAGGTGATTTTCATCAGTATTCTGTTCTTAACAACGGTATTTCAGGTAATTGCCTTTTTGAAGATCACTTCCATCAATCCCAAAGTGTTTTCTGAAGAGCTGCCCGTTCGCAACCCTTTTCATCCGCATGCCACCCTACCTTGAACGTTGTCGCTTTTGCCTTTTGCTCCTGTGGGGGAAAGATGCTGTGTGCTCCCGATTCATTCTGATGGATCCTCTTCGAAGCCCTTCTCACAAACGCTGGGAACTCTCGCAGCAGTTGTGATGTGATGTTTTTCTCTGGATTTCAAAAAGGGCGTCACAATAGGCCAGTTTTAGCAGCCCCTTCGCGGAAATGGATGATGGCGCCAACTTGCGGTAAGTTTCCTCGAGACGATGGTGGTCTACAATCGATATTAGCCACGTACTAATGATGCAAAGAGATTCGTCAGTAAATGCGTGGCGCAATCGTCCTAGAAGAGTATCAACGGTCACCGCCACCGAACGCGTGGCGACACTACGTTGAGTGACAGAAGAAAGTCTCCGGCGGCAGCCGACGGTTCACAAGGGGTCACAGCTGTCAAGTATAAATTTACCTCATGCGCAGGGGAAGTTTGTTTTTCCACGCGTTCAGCCGGTATAATTCCTATTTGTCCGTAGTCGGCTTTCTGAAAGCGCCCCCGTGCCGTGGGTTGTGCACCCGTGCGCAAACCCTGTTTGGGGCCGGGGTAGGGCGGTGTTCGCGCCCCGCCCTTGGCGCCATCCGTTAGGGTTAACCTCGTTAGTGGCCGCTGCGTTGCGCCGCGCCGTGCGGCCGCTGGGGAGGGCCCGGCGGGCGGGAGCCGCTCGCCAACCCCCACGCCCCCCCTCCCCCAGGGGCAGCTCATCAGGCGTCGCTCCGCGCTGGGAGCCAGCCCGGCCCCGCGGCCCTCAAACCCCCGTCGCTCCGGTTATTCAGTTTTAATATTTAATTTTACGCAGGTGTAGTGACAACCGTTAGTTTTCTGCGGGGTTCTAATCAAATTTCGGTCCGTCCACGTTGAATGTATGATGGATAAAACGGGTTTGCGGTAGATTTCCTCCGGGGCCTTCCATTTCATTCCATCTGCTCCATGTTCGAGCTCATTACTCATCATTACATATCGTTGGTATACAAATGACACATCTCAAAAATCGTCAATTTCAGTTAGAATTGTATATTTTTTTAAAAAAGACATGAAGGTAAGTTACAATACGACAGTAGATATACTCGTACCATAGTAAATCATTGTATATTTGCGTGTTGTAAACGGTTCCGTTCACAACAAAGCCATCCTCCTGCAAAATGGAAATTTTTATGACGTGTCGTTTTTCTTGTACACCGTCGTAATGTCAATGCCGCATTATCTCACCGGTAATTATATCAATGCGTACTCCAAAACTTTGTCACTGTTGGGTATACTCGTCGATGATATATCGCCTTTAATAATCATTTGTGAAAAAAATAGTAAAAACTATATTTGTGTGTATGGGTCTTCGACTTGTGGATGGGGCGGTCTGAAGTTACTAGGGGGTCGCACTGATTACTACTGTATGTTACATTTTCTTACTTTATAATTCTTTTTTAATTAAATACAGTGTGACGTTTGTGAGAATTCAACTTTGTTTTACTTTTCATCTGCAAAGATATGTTACTCAAATTACAGATATATGTTAAAAAAGCGAGTGATTTTTTTCCGGAAGGGGATGAGAGGTACATTTTCAGAAATATTTGTTCGGGATTTAGAAGTACCCTATGTTGCCACTGTCCTGAATCCTACTGTTTGTATAGAACAAACTGCCGCACCTCTGGACTCGGTTTCTGCCTGTCCTCCATTTCCCTGCGCTAAGAGGAGTCTTGCTTTTAGTAACGTCACATTTGCATAAAGGACAAAGCAGGAGAAATGTAGCTTCTGTTGCCCGTCTTCTGACACTTCCTTCATTGCATAAGCCTCGGAGCCGTTTGCAGGAATTGCAGATTAATGCTCTCTCGGCAAAACCGCCGCATGTTCTTCCTTGCAGTGTCAGTACTGCTAACATGCTCCGAACGTTTCCTCTCGTTACGTTAGTATTTCTTGCCTATTGAAAATCTTTTGTTCTAAAGGAGAAATTAGAATTGCGAATCGTTTCCTCTACCGTTGTTTCTGTTTGAGACCTCGACCTCTGGTCACAGTCAGAGCCCTTTTCCACGCAATAGGAAACGCGCTCGTATCTTGTCGCTTGAAGGTCGAGAGAACGTACCGGAGCGGTAGCTCAGTGCATCAACTGATGTCACTGCAGCGCCTCTGACCGGGAGGTCCTAGGTTCGAGTCCTGACGGCGGCAGGCTTTTCAACACTAGCTTTTCAGCTAGGTCGAATTCATTCGCTGTCTGGAGGAGAATTCTAGCGGCCGGCTGCTCTGATCGGTAGTTTTCCGTGGTTTCTCCGATCAACACCAGGCGAATGCCGGAGCAGTACCCTAACAACGGGCACAGATTTTCCTTGCTATCCCCTCCCCTTACACACACACACACACACACACACACACACTAACATGCACTACACTACCACATATTCCGGGAGACCGGTCGGAGCTTAGAGCTTGTCCCGGCTGGGCAGTGCCCCGCTGGTGGGAGAGTCCTTGTTAGGGAAACCCCACTAGCCGACGGTAGGTCGGCGCCGGATCTCGCCATCCAGCGGGGAAAGATCACCACCATCTCCCGAGGAAAACATGCACTACACTAACGGGACTAATGACCAAAGTAGTTGACGCGCCCGGAAACACGAAAAATCAATCTATCAAGCGAGAGAACGTGTGTGTTCGTATGTGTTGCCGCACTATGGCTCTAAGCGATAAGCATCTTGTTGCAAAAGAAGGCAACCCGTTCTGTCGTGTGAGGTTAGTTAAGATTAAATTTGCATTGTTCCTAGTATTAACCCTTTTTCAGAACGCCTTGAAGCTATTATTAGCAGCCTGCCAGCGTACATTATGTACGATAGTAATTAAAGGTCACCGTACGGTACGTTTATTCCCAGGTTTTCGCAGTTTGTTCATAGAACAAATCATTGACTTCTCGAGGAAAACATTGCAAATATTCTAGTGCTTTAATTTCTCACATATTGGGCCTAACGAAATACTCGGAAACTGCTGGATCTATAACATATTAAATTATGGAGATTGTTTTCCGAGCTTCATTTACTTAATCACAACTAATATGAATGAAAGCTGCGTCCGCTTCACGATCTTCGTTGTTTTTTCAATAAATATAGCAATATTTACATTGTTGGCCCACCTGTACTTCTTTCAATTCACGCGGTAATTTCCTTACAGTTATTTAATCAATGATTATTAATTTTTAAATTTATTTATTTCCACGTGTTCGGCATTTCTGCCTTTCAGGAATGTTAACATTTTACAACATAATGATTTGTCATTCCTTCTCACGATAATTGTCCTGATTGTTATAGGCTGTTTTCAGTGTATAATTTTGAAAATAGAGTATACTGATGGGGAATTTATACTCGTAATCGTCTTTAAATAAAATATTTGTGATTTAATATGTTATATTAATAGATGTTGGGAACTAATGCCGCTGAATATTTATGGAGGTCTGAATTTATCCTTGGGAAATCGTTAGCATATTGAGTTTGGTTTTGGGTAGTTTTTGCCAAGTTTGAAGATGAATGATTATTAATAACGTTCGAAATTCATATTACATTAAAGAAGTTAGCCTATTACTGAAATCGTGCTGCCAACTGTTCACTGTGCACCTGGAAACATTCTCCAATGCGTAGCGAAAAGAGAACAGCGAGCACATTACTCAAGCGCAACGTAGACGCATGGAGGCCCGCTTTTGGCGACGGGCAGGACTCGAACCCGGCGCATGAGCCCACGCGGCAAGGCGGGGCGCGGAGGCGCGAAATGTGGCAGCCGCCCTTGGTGCCGCTCGCCCACGCGTCGCCCATTCGTCCGCCCCCGCTCGCCCGCTGCGGCGCCAATTGCAAAGGGGGCCGTGACCCGGATGGCGGGCCTTATCACCGTTGATAAGGCTTCTGGAGGAGGCTCTGAGCAATAGGTGAGCGAGACACTGTTGGTCGGCGAATGACACGGGATTTCCCAAAACGCTTCCTTCTCAGTATATCTGTTCCTGTTGACCGTCCGTGTGCCCTCGTTCTAGAAGAGAGAAAATATGGTCTAACAAGATAATTTGGACAAGTTCAGTCTCATTTCAGTTTACACGCAAAAGCTGATAATATACAGGTCGCACCAGGGAGGGATTCAGAAAGTATTTCAGAGAGGGAGGGAAACAATTTCAGTTCGCACATTCCACCTCAATCATTTGTTCCATATGTGACATGTTTTTAGAGTTGAGTTTATTATTAAAATATTGTCAGCTCAAATTCTGCTTTCGAATATGATGCAATCAACATGCGGTCATTGTTATCAATGGAGCAAACTTACAAAACAGTGTATCTGAGGGAGGAGAAGGGATTTTTCACTGGTTCACCCAATGTGTCGCCTTCGCATAATAGCAATTTGAAAATTTTCTTCCAAAAACTAATAGACCTGAATTTTGAACAAATTTTTACGTTCACAAATTTTACATTTTGAACTTTAACTAAAATAATATCAAATGCTGGTGTGCTAATAGTTTCCACCACGTTTGGAAATCCATTCATTTTCTTGTTTGTCAATTCTTGAACGAAACATAACAAAAAAGGGAGAAGAGAGTTTATATCCTTTAAGTAACCTTCGTACAGAACCTACAAGCTTCTGTTTCAGTTTCTCAAAGTGATATTTACTCAGCCTTGACGAAGGATACATTATTGTATTCGATGTTTGGAAATTTTTGTTTTCAGAGCTTGTATGTTTTGTACCCTCATGATTTTCTGTGAACTTTGAGGTTCATTCGTTTAAAGGAGTTCTGCTTATGATTGGCAAATAAAATTTATGAACAGGGCAGAATTGATTCATTAATTCTGACCATTAACGACGTAACGTTCTTTTGTGATGCATTTAAACGTCTTGCATCATAACGTTCGTTAGATTGATCTGCCTCCTCAGTCTGATCAGCCTCCTCCAGTCTTTATTAGGACAGACCCATCAAATACAAATTTCTTATCAATATCGTTTCGTAATGAACATTTACGAAACGTATTCGTCTATACGTTGTCGTTTGCGTAAGTTGCAAATAATGACATATGTTGCTGGTCTTCTGTCATATTGATGTTAAAAAAGTGAAATTACCTGTGGTATCTTAAGAACTAATAATGTGATTTGTGTGCCAGTAATAATTAATTTTTTTATTGTAACAAGACCCTTGTATTGCGTGATTATTCGACCACTGGATTCTCCTTAAATGTTCGAAAATAATACACTACTTATACACCACTCTGCTTCTATTCTGTGCTGCGATATTTTATTTTTACTGCAATTGTATGGAGAATTATTCAAAACAAACAAGTAATACGAGATACATCGTTTAGTGCTACAATCGCAGACGTTTTTATTTCACACACAATAGGTGGATCACATTGATCCTCCCATCCTTTTCAAGCTTATTTTATTGGAGGAGGAGGGCACGGTTTACCGGCGTCAAATTCGAAACCGCTGAATATCGACAGGTTATATTTCGGGCTTCTACTCTAGGGAGACGGCTGTTGGATTTTCTCCCAGAGAGGCGTTTATTATTCACATTTTGTGGTGCATCAGAGGGAACTCTTGTTTAGTTACGGAAAACACGATAGCTTTTCCTCCCTTGGAGCTGATATCCAATGTCGGTAACTCCAAGAAGAATTTGTGGGTTCGAGAACGGAATTCACGAGTTTTCGTTCGGGATTTCTCTTTTCCCCCGCCTGCCATTCTACCATTAATCATTCATATATCCTATCGCAATCCATACTACATATTCATCGTTTGTCGGTCGTGATGTTAGCTGGAGCTCGAGCAAAAGGATTTGTAACGTCATTTGTATTCGTAATTCAAAAATTTCTTTCATATCGGCGGGAACATATTTTCATGCAATACTGATAATTACAATACACGTCGTAGAAATCACGTTCATCAAGTATCAGAATCAACAACTCACTACAAGAAATCCACAAACAATACATGTACGCTACTTTACAATTCATTGCCAGATGACATTAAACAATTGAAGTCGGTACACAAATGTAAGTTGTAAGTAAAATCTTTTCTGCTGCATTACTGTTTCTAGACAATTAAGAGACTATATTGATAATCAAAAACAAAATAATGTTAATTTTAAGAAAACAATGATATATAATGGATTAGTTTACATTTGTATTGTGTATTTTTTTAAACACTTAATATGTCTGTAAAAAGTAATGTACTTCAGCTTCCGAGTCGCCGGGTTACGTTCCACCTCGATCAGGTTTTTGTCCAGGTGTTTGATCACGTTTTTGTCGATCAGGTTTTTGTTCCCTGATCCATTCAACAAATGCTGAGATTTTGCTTCTGAACATAAATGTAGCTTCACTATGCGCACGTTTCGTTGAGGCCTCCTTTTACTTGTAGTGGTAGCAGTAGAGCTGAGGATGAGTTACTATATTGTTAGCAATGCAGAAAAATCAAATATGCAATTCGTTTATCGTTGAAAATAGTTTTTCTATAACTCGGGAACGAAAATGTCTAGTTTTGTTGATAATCTCTCGCTTTTCTAAATTTTATTATTATTATTTTTATTTTCTCACCTTATTGGCACATTTAAATGAATTGCACAAATATACAAAATCAAAGCACAATATATCTATTTTTTAAAAAAAGAATTTATAATACATTATTTCCCAAGAGTTTCAGTACTATCCTTGTTGAAATAACAACTGCTTTCTGCATGAGTTTGTCCAGGTCTTCATTCAAACCCAGTTGCTTAAGGTCCCAAATCAGACTCCTAGGGATGACTCCGGTGCTTGAAACAATTATCGAGATAATGTTGACTCTTTCCATATTCCACTATTATTATTATTATTATTATTATTATTATTATTATTATTATTGGGAAGAAAACGTGAGCAAATATTATTCTCTCTCATATGTTATATACAGTTTTTACTGTTTTTGACCTAATAAATCAACCGTGTACCGCGTAGGTGGCGCTTGATTCGCGGCGCGCGGAGCAGCTGTCTCCGGCGAGGGGCGGCGGGGCGTGGCGGCGAGGCGACGTGCGCGGGTGTGAGTGGCTCGCTTTCCCTCGCCGCCGCCGCCGCCTCCGCGCCCACTGCCCGCCCCGTTACGTAAGGCGTCGGCGGCCGTGAACGTCCTTGGGCGAGCCGCATTTCGCGCCCGGCGCACAGACGGTCATTGCGCTGCCGCGTGGGCGGCGCGGCACGGACACCACCCGCTCGCCCGCTCCGGCTGCTGTCCGTAATGACTAGGGGACGGATTTCGACGACCCAAAACATTGTCAGAAATGATCAATGAAATGCTCTTAAAAATTTTTAAAATGCTCTGAAAACAAAAAAACAAAAACGTAAAAAATGTGATCAAAACGAATTCGGATGGACGTATCAAGCTGTTGGACTTGATACTGATATAATCGACGCTTCTTCCAGTGAACTCAGCTTCAAACGTTTGGTGTGGACCGTTCTTTACCAGAAAATCTCTTTCTTTAGTTAATCCGAAATCGCCCGAACCGACAATGGCCGTGATTGATGGGTGTCACGGGCACCTTATATTATATAATCGCAACGGCTAGAATTACACTTTATGAGCGAAGAAATCGAAAAAAAAAAATTACTCAGGAATTCTATGAAGAACATTTCTTGCATCTCGAAAATATTATTTCAAGGAAGATATGATTAAAATGATATTAAAATCGATGAAATCAGCGAAAAATGCATTAAAAAGACGGAAAAAGTGAAAAATGCTTTATTAGTCAAAATCGAGAAAAATTACAAAAAAACCTATAAAATGGTTCCTTTCATTATAAATGGTTCATTCATATAAAATTAATTTCTACATTGTTCTAAAGTGAAAAAAAATTACATTTCATTAAAATCTGCCTCCTAGATAAAATCTCCTCCTGCCTTAATGACTAACGGAAAAGCATGTACATTTTTATTTATTTCAGAAATATTAAATAGAAAGTTTTGAAGAATAGAATCAGAAGACGTGAAATAAAAAAGGATGTAAGTGTTATTATGGTAGGAGTCTCCTGCTATAAATGGCATGACTTGTATGTGCCAATTGGTTTAAACTAACATTTTTATTTATTTAATAAATAAATGCTGCAATTTGCAAGTCGATATATTTATCAAATAAAGAGGAAACTGATTATAAATAAATAAATATTTTCGATTCCGGTGAATAAGCTGGTAAGTCATGAAAACTTAATTTTACAGGAGAGCAAAAAACAACTTTCAACTGAAGTAAATCAGGGATTAATGATATTCAAACGAAGGTGATATTCAAACGGAACGATTTATGTGTGGATTTTGTTTGAATATCATTAATCCCTGATTTACAGCATCAGTTGATAGTTGTATTTGTTCTTCTGCAAAATTAACTTTTCATGACTTATCAGCATATTCACTGGGGTCAAAGAATTTTTTCTCGAAAATGTCACTTACATCCTTTTTTATTTCAAGTCTTCAATTGTGTTCTAGTGGTTCCAGAATACCCTGGGGAACCAGGTAGAGAAAGATCCACCTCCACAAATTATACTGAAGTTCTTGATTTCCATTTTTTTAAACAGAGTATTATTAATATAATGCGATCCGTTCGAGGGGGGAGGAATATACAAGATATAGGAAACAGGAAAGTTTTAGCGCCAGGAGGTACTACGTTTTGCGCTCATTTTATTGGAAAAGTAGTCCAGATGACTGTGTCAACATTGATGTGAAATGTGCAATGAATGTGTGAAAATGCAATCCGCAGTAAGATATAGTATTCGGTAATGCGTATAAACTGTAGACTTTATATAATGTTCACACTTTTATTGTTGTTTCGGAACTCTTGAGACGTCACAAGGCCATTTGCTTTATTATGTGTGCTTTGTAACAAAAGTGATACAAGGCTCTTGCCAAAGGATCCTATTGGGTGTATTGTAGTTCAGTTGAAGGTCATACACAGTACCGAAAGTACAAACATTATATCTTTGACCCCGGTGAATAAGCTGATAAGTCAAAAAAATTAATTTTACAGGGGAGCAAAAAACAACTTTAAACTAATACTATAAGGGATTAATGATATTCAAATAAAACCTACACAAAAATAGTTTTGTTTGAATATCACCTTCGTTTGAATATCATTAATCCCTGATTTAATTCATTTAAACGTTCTTTTTTGCTATATATAAGATATAGGGTTTTTGTTAAATCACTAATTTCAAAACTAAACGTGTTGTTCCGGTAGTACCACGTACGAGATTCTGGAACAAACGCACATTTTCCGTCTGTGATTGTAAACTACGAGGTGCTGCGCGAACTTTCCACAAAGACCTCGACCGGAGGAAAGTTCACGAAACCGCGACAGGGTTTACGATCGCATACTGGGTCGCACGCATTGCGCGGTGCGGGTGGGGTGGGGGCGAGGAGGGGAGAGGGCGACCTCGACAAGAAAGCGGCTAGACGCGTTCCATTTATGCGCTGAAAAACGCGCCCATGTTGACAAGAGGAGACGACCGCGACAGCCAGCGGGAATCGGGGTCGCTCAGAGCACTTGCCAGCACAGCTCTACTGGATGCCAAGGCCTGTCCAGAAGGGCATCCGGGGGATAAAATTATAAAATAACTGCGAATAGGTTATGGATTGAGTTCCAGAATACTAAAAAAGATGTATATATCTTGTGTGTGCCAGAGAAGTGAATCATTTCAAAAGTCGTCATTTTTTAGGAAAATATAAGAGGAAAGGTTTCAAAATAAGATTCTTTAAAAATTTCATGAAGACTGTTCACAAGACAGTCGCATAGGCACGAAGGCTTTGTTTTTGGCAGTGAAGAAAACATCTTCTTGGAATAAAACCGATCTCCTTCAAATTCATAATTTTTAAATGTGTCAGTTTTTCTTTCGTAACAAAGTAATTTATAACATTACCATTCAAAATAATGTAATTATCATTCACGTAGTAGAAGTTATTGCAATTTACGTATATATTTGGGTGTACGCATGTGACAGAAAAAGCAGTGTAATGTCCATTTATTGCTAAGATATACAGACATCAATGTTTCCTTTTGATGACTGGATCTCCAGGTACTTTTCAATGTTAGCTTACACTTGCAGACTTTGTTCTGAGTGATAAAACGGTACATAAATTTAAATTAGTTCTAACAATGAATATGTTTTTACAGATGAGCTTTTTTGCCGTCTGAACACACGTGCTTACACGTACTCACGGAGCCTATGCTTGCAAAGAACATCTAATAATAAAAACATTCATATAACGGTGCATTGTTTTGTGATGTTTGTGGCCTCGGTGCTGATCTCGGACTTCAACCATTGACATCAGCAACACCGTGTGCTCAGTCATGGTCTGTGAGTTCGTTGTGAACGATTCAGAAGTAGAAGAAGAAAAGAGAACCGTGTCTTGTTACTTTGTTCCTTTCAATGAATCTCCTCACGTCATCAGTAAAGAAAGCACGTTTGTGTAAAATGTGCACATCACATCCAGAGGGAGAACGTCACCGTGAAGTTGCGTGTTCGTTCTGTTTGCTTCAATTTTTTTTTCTGTTCGTAATAATCCGACAATTCATTTCTTAACTCTACGAGCAAGGAAAAAAATCCTGTATTTCTTTGAAATCTTGATTATCTTATTCCTGAAATTCGCTGGTAAGTTTTGATTTTAACTAAGATGAATGGAACAAAATCAATATAATATTTCCACCTCTAAAGTGGCATTTTATGGACCGTATTCCGTCCCTAAAATTGAATTATTTTACTCTAGAGAGATGAAAATTTAATTGCTCCAGCAGTGAAGACACTAGTTTCAACTTCAATGAAACCAACGTTATGTTAAGGAAACGCAATTTACTGGTTAAAAGTTTAATTTATGCATTTAACTCTTAGTCGAAAACTAATTTACTTCAAGAACATTTTTTTTCGTATTAACATTAAGTACTCATTTAATTTGGACTTATTTATTTATTATGTTATATACATGTTGTATATAAAATATTCTTTCGACGATGCACCATTGAACTTCGATGAACAGAACCTTGAATAATAAATGAAACCCTATTGTCAGCTGTTGGCGACTCAAGGTAATATCAGCAATACTAATGTCATAATATTATGGTTTCTTCCTATGATTATGACTTCAGAAATCATCAGCAATTAATATAGAACTAAGGGTAGTTAGAGATGTGTACCAAAAAACGTTGTATGAACCGCTGCTCAAAAGTAAAATTTTTGAGACTCGCCATTTTATCATCTCCGCCTCGGATTTTCAACCAATCTTCCGAAAAACGAATACTTTTCTGCCCTGAAAGATAAACGACAGTTATTTCTCGGAAGACAGTACGCCAACAGATAAGCTGACGAGAAGTATGGGTAAAAGCTTTCCAAAACATTTTAATTTTTATGAGGAACAATCAATATAGCAACACTTTTCAATTTTCATCCAGCTCATGTGGGTGGATGTTTGACGAGCAATTACTTTCTGGCACCCTAAAATACGCGACCTGCCATGTGTGCCAAGGTGAAAAGTCGCGGCACTCATTAACGGATGGGGGATGGGGCGAGAGGGCGGGCGTGGCGCATGCAGTATCGCCCACGCCCGCCCGTCGGAGCAATTTCCTAATGCGTTCGCCATTTAGCGCAGCGGACGGCGGCAGTTCTGGGTGAGGGTTTTGGAGCGCGGAGATGGGGTGGAGTGGGGTGACAGGAAAAACCGAGGAGCTGAAGGGATGTCGCAGACGCCGAGAAACATGTTGAATATATGTGAATGCTGTATGCCTACTTATTAAACGTAAAAAACGATTAAAAACTGTGTCTGAGGTAGACGGGAGAAGGCGCGAATGTTCGCTTAAATTCTGCGAATGTTCGCTTAAATTCTAGTATCCCTAATACAAGGGATCCCATGTTCGAGTTGCATTCTGAATACAGATGTAACGAGCGTTTTTTGGAAAGAATTTATTGAAAGCTCCCATGTAGTAAAATCTATTTTCAAAGCCAAATCAGTTGTAGATTTTCCCTATTAGCCATTGCCGTGCCCTTCGTGAAATAATTGGCGAAATCGAAGTGAGCCCACGAATCTCAGGTCGGGGAGTAAAATTGTGTCACAGGTAGCCTCATATAATCTCAGGGGTATTTCGTGTTACATTTTACAACCTACTGACAATGGAAAGAATCGCTGATTGAAAGAAAACCATAAGTCCCCATTTGATGAAAAATGAGTTAACGCAGAAATATATTCTTTGCACGTGGCTCCATCGGATAGTGCACAAACACAGTCAAGTCACCAGTTTCTATCGTGCAAACAGAGGTCGGTATTTTAAGCAAAGCGCGGAAACACCTGAAGTCCAGGACCATCGCCTTTCCGATGTTAGTATTGTAGAGAAAACGTTAATGCAAGGGACAAACTATACGGATAATAAATATAAAAAATAAATACAAATCTAATGCGATCTAAAATAAATAAATAAAAATATAATTGTATTTTTTTCTGGCATATAATATTTCAAGGGTTAAATCCAAACGTTTTCGTGATGAAATGTTGAAATTTTTGAAATGAATAATGGTACATTGTTTAAAAGAGACTTTATATTTTTCCTCACAATGCATAAATTTATCCATCTTTATTATCACAAGGCATTAAAAATTCTTGTTATACCGATTACGATGATAAAACCAATTACAGAGTTTCAAATGTGACAAATCTGGAAAGAAACCGCCTGCCTCCGCGGAGGACCCTATTGGGCGTGATCAGCTGTTTGAGATTTCCTGCGCGGAGCCTGACCTGCCTCGCGCTGCATGGCAACGAGCAGGTTGTGGGCGGGGCGGGGGCTGGCGAAGTGGGTTGGCATGGGAGGAGTGGAGGAGGGAATGGAAGGCTCCTCGCGGGCGCTCAAACAGAATGCGTGAAAGCGCTCGGGGCGCGTTCATTAATTCACCCGCTTTGAGCGCGTGCCCTTGGCGACTCCGCGGCTTCTCCCAGCGTCTTTAAGTTTAATTGCGGGGGAAGGACTCATGTATGGTTCATTGGCTCCCACGCTGTGAATCATGTAACACTCTATACAGTTCCACGAGAATGAAAAATCCATTGGTATGATGTCAATGACCGGAAAAGAAACGCGTTTTAAGTACTTGTTTGTTAATGTATCAAGGACGTTTATTACGGAGTGCTTTGTATATTTCCTTGAATCATCGCTTTCTTAGAATAAACTTTTTGTAGTCGATGGGTAAGGAAATTTCGAGGTTTCGACGTATGCCTACTGCTAAAACAGTTATTGAGAACTAAACGTTGATAAAAGTATATGCTTGCAAGTTTCATTCTCACTAACGACAAAAGCTTCTAAAGAAGTCGCAGTGTGCTCTTATGTATTTCTAGCGTTCTTTTAATAGTCACATATTTGCAACGTTCGATGCTATATGTTGAATATCTACATATTCATTCACCGGGAGGGGTGTTTCATGACTTCAACTGATGTTACTGCAGTGCCTCTGACCGGGAGGTCCTAGAGTTACAGTCCCGACGGTAGCAGGATTTTCGACACTATCCAGATAGCGAGGCCGAGTTCTGTCGCTGTCTGGAGGAGAACTCTAGCGGCCGCCTGCTGTGATCGGCAGATTTTCGAGGTTCTTCCGACCAATACCCGACGATTGCCGAAGTAGTACCAAAAGGACCACGGACCGCGCGGAATCGCTCCTCATTCCATGTCCTATCCTACCCTTTACACACACTTACACTTACATACACTACACTAGCACACATTTTGAGAGACCGGTTGGGAGCTAAGAGCTTGTCCCAGTTGTGGCGGTGCCCCAGTGATGGGAGATACTAGGTTGGGAAAACTGCAATAGCCGACGGTAGATCGGTGCCAAGATCTCGCCATCCAGTGGGACCTGATCTCCGCCACCTCCTGAGCAAAAACATCCACTACATATCCAGGATTAGTGATCCTATCAGTTGAAGTGCCCTAAATCACTAGTGACCAATTATCACATTCATTTACAATACAATTCATGTCCATTTATAAAAGAACAGCTACATATCCTCGAGCCAAATATTGTTTGGGATGCCTTTGTGGATGAAATGTTTATTTGGACCTCGTTTCAAACGGGTACTCCTTTCCGAGTCCTACTCGCTGTACGTGTCCTAGAAATATCGTCGCGTGCGTGTTGCACGGGGCGAGGGGGTGGGGAGGGGGAGGGGGAGACAGCACGGCGAGACGACGAGCCTGCGTTCGCGCGACCTTCGCACGCGACCGCACGCCCGGTCACGCCTGGGCACGGCGGCGCTCCATCGCCGCGAGTGCTATTGACCCATTCAAAGGACGCGCTTACCCTCTGCCGCGCCGCCAGGCCACGCCGCGCCGCCGGCTGGTTAGGGTAATGGCTTAATGAATTAAATCCGCTTTCCGCTTGGACCACTTGTGTTCTTCAAAGACCGGCCCACGCACTCAATGAGCGTAACTCGTGATTTCCTGGAATTGTGAATCACTATTGGCTCTTTTCTGATAGCAGGCTGTAAAATTACATTGCAAGAAATGTGTCTCCGTCTGAAAAACAAACGTTCATTTGTTAAGGCTGAAGGACTATAGCAGCCTGGGCTCGAAGCGTCGCGAGTTCGAATCCTCCCTCAGGAACGGCTGTTTGTGTGTGTGTGTGTGTGTGTGTGTGTGTGTGTGTGTGTGTGTGTGTGTGTGTGTGTGTGTGTGTGTGTGTGTTGTCCTTACGTGTTCTCCCCATAGTTCCCTCTACAGTTTAAACATCACAGTGGTCGCTATATGACGAAGCGACCTTGAAAAGGTCCATTTGATGTTAACACCACTCTAAGAAGTTCATAATTCAAATTTATTGTTGGGAACTTTCAATCGTTGTAGGAATAAAACCAAAAGGAATAAAACCAAAAAAAATGTGTTTAACTAAAATGTGTGATAGTATATATGAATTCTGCTGCGTTAAAAATAGCAATTAAAGAAGAGTAGGACTATTCATCATTTTTTGTCCTTTGACTTGAATAAAGCCTCCTCTGACTCCTGAGCGATAATTTTTTGTAGGTGGGTTGACACGTCGTCACCGCAATAAATATTTTCTCATTGACTTCTAGGAACACCTACAATAAGCAGCATTAGTTACCAACGCACTATAGGCAGCTAATAACCAAAATGTCTTCAAACTACGAGGCATTTTATAATCCTCTGAAGAACAAGATAAATTGGATAGGCGTCGACAGTTCCGATTACGTCGCCACTTAACCCACAATCAGCGCTCCTTTCAGGAAGTGATTCCTCCACAACGCCTGTGATGCCGCTGGTAATGCAAGGCAGTTTGCACTAATTACTTTACACCTGTAATCGCGCCATGCTTTCCCAAAGGCGCTGTAAAGTCGATGGGGCCATTTGGGTAGGAACGCGTCTGGAGGCGGCTACTTTCTTGTGGGGGGCAGGCCATTTACCCCGCGCGGGGCCTTTCCCTGGCGCGTGAGGCGGGACCGTTAGCCCCCGCTCACGGCGCCGCCTCGCTTTTTCACGGCATCGGCGGATGGCGGAGGGAAGGGGTGATGTGGAAGGGTAGGAGTGTGGAGCGGTGCGGGGTATGTTTTTTCATGAGCAGTTAAAGCATATGGATAAATGGAACTCTTGTAGATGAGTTTGCTGCTTCCTTTAAACCAAGGATGGCAACAGAAACGTAACTAAAATAAATTAAGCATTTCTTTACTGTTTCTTGTGCACAGAAATGAAAGTACGTAACGAAACTAAAATCCGAAGCGCGGCAAAGAAATCTGTTGCCTAGTAACGAAACTGCCTCTGGAACGAAACTTTACTTCGGCTGGGAATTTAGTTTCGTTACAGGAAGGAAACTATATCATCATGGGAGTTTAGTTTCTATCCATAAACACAAATATTTTGGTAGTAGTTACGCGAGGGCTGTGAGTCATATGATTTTTATTTTTGTCGATTGTCGACATGCGAGGGACGTGTGTAGTGCTGGCAACTGGGTGATAGGTTTCCCTCCGATTCTTTCCCGCCTTTTCATTCAGAGCCTCCGAGTGATTTCCGGTTGGTTTTTGACCGCGAAATTCAAATATCCCACATTTTTCTACGAGTATTTCCTTGAACCAGATGCTGGTATGTTCATAAGGCTACTGGGTCATAAAATTGGCAGTAATTTCTGATCAACACATTCAATGTAGTATGAGGAAAATAACCTTCTCAGACGATGTGGTTCTGGTTGCCTGTCGATCGTCGCCCGGAATATTGACTCCTACCCATGCCCTTGACCTTTATCTCACTTCCCCAGGATATTATTTCTAGCATTGTGACGATTTATTATTATGAATCACAAAACAACAATTAGTAATGTGATCACCCCTTATTACACAGCGCATTTTACCAGTGTAACATTTATGCATTTGATTTGTTTCTCTAAAGAATAGTCGCGTGTGGGGCGAGGTAGGGCGGTGCCGCTGGAGCCGCAGTGTATGACAAAGTGTTCTCCAAAGTCCCGACGAAATTGCAGACCCCAGATGTAGATGGAGCCCCTCGCAATTCAAAGTTTCATTCCGACGCGGCACCATAATCCGAAGGAGAGGATACACGAGGGAGAGAATGCTCGAGAATTTTGCGCTGAAACGCATATTTGCTTTTTGGCTAGTTAGTTAGAATTAGCATATTTGAAAATCAAAAACCGGATAGAACCGCGAGGCTAACACGCTAACCAGTACTGACATGACACTAGAGCAGTACCTGCACCTTTTTTTCCGTTCCTGCGAACGGAATCACAGATATTTCCATTTCATTCTATATAGTCTTGTAAATATATTCACAATGTTCGTGGTAATAATTGTTGTTCTGTATTTAAAATTGTTTTGTTTTTAAAGAACTGTAATGATTTTGGTCGTTAAATCCGATTCTTAAGGGTACAATACTACTCATTTACACAGCACAAAAATCTGCACTTCATGAAATGCTGTTTCTTATTGTTATTGCATGCCCCATTGCCGAATACTAAATTGCATCATTGAATACTAACGTTCACGTAAGCATTAAACTCATTCTGCATGACAGTTTATCCTTCAGGGCCATCTTCGTCTTACCCATTATTTTATCATCTCATCGTTTATTTTATTCTTATCACCGTCAGGTTGATCTGAACCGTGGCGAACCTCTGCCTCCTTCGGAGTCTGTGTGTGACCGTCTGCCTGTCGTCCTGTGATCCGATTACCCGCTATTTATCACGCACTAATTCTCTGCGATCAAAGCGATTTGCCTACTCCGCTTCTGTTGCAGCGGAGAAGAACAGCAGACATGTGTATTGACAATGTCGCGTTGACGTCGTAGAATCGATCGGTGTATTACTCGAGAATCGTAAATCAACAATAAAAAGAAACTCAACAATCGGCAACATACTAACGATATTAGGCAACTGTGTTATTTCGCAAAAAATATCAAAGTACAAGAATGGACAGGTCGTTAAAGGCTAATGTCCATTGAATTGATTTCATAACATCAGAATGTAGATGATCAAAAAGTTCGATTGCATGAATTTGCGCTGTGATTTGCAAAATTATGTTTCATACTTGCATTAATCCAATCTGCCAGATTTTACCATCATAGTCCATTTCAAGAGAAAAGCTAAAACATTGCGTTCGAATATGATAAATATACGCTTCACTTACTTCCAATGGACCCGCTAAATGTTGTGATGAATTGTTGTTCCTTGTCCGTTACCAATTTGTTTAATACTGCCTTATGCTGCTGTATAATCAATTAATAAAGTATTAAGATACAAGAATAACTCATCAATATTCATTCTACTCCAGCAAACATTTAATTTACATAAAACATACGGGCAAGTTTTCGTGATATTACACAGCGGGGGTGCCGGGAGAAGGGGACTGTTGCTACGTCACGGCTTACAAGGACGTACCAACTGTTGGCATGAACCTAACGTGCCACGAGAAATGCGTGCCACAAGAATTGCTGCGATTGTTTTTTTCAAGGTACGATATGGTTGTTGGCAGCATTGTAAATTGATACGTGCCGTTCCGTGTAGTCGAACCTGAAAATCTCAATGGGCAGTGCTATTCAGCGCTGGGCGAGAACTATATTGCGGTTTTTACTTTGCTGCCGCTGACACTTGATCAGCTGTTACGGCGTTGTCCAATCGGGACCTTACACGTCACTAAAGTGACGTTATAATGAAGGCGTTCAGCCTTCGATTGAACGACACCGAAACAGCTGATACCCTTTAAACGTAACGCTGTGAAAACCACAGTGTAGGGAGCTCGTGTATCAAGAAAACGTGCGCGATCAATACACTCACTCTCTCTACAAGTGAGCGTGTATTCTTTTCATTCTGCCTCCAAACTAACGAAATTTGGAATGACGCCTCAATAAGGAAGCAGAAGGCCGTGCGCAGTGCAAAGCAGCAGCGGTAGCCTCTGAGGGGCTAGGGGAGGGGGAGGGGGAAGGAGAGCGGCGAACGACCGCACGAGAGCAACGCCGCGCGCTCGCGCCTTCCGCGTACGCAGCAACGCCCCTCCGGGGGGGCCGGGGCCCTCGGTGAATGAGGGCGCGCGCGATTTCTCCGCGGAGAAAGCCTCCTCCGTGACCGACCGGCCGCCCCGCCCCGCCCCGCCACGCACTTCACCACACCGTCCGGTCCCGTCCCGTCCAATCCCGTCTCGTCCGGTCCAGTCCCGTCCATTTCCGTCCGTTCGAATTCCGTTCCGTCCAATTCCGTTCCGTCCAATTCCGTCCCGTCCAATCCCGTCCCGTCCAATCCCGTCCCGTCCTATCCCGTTCCGTCCAATCCCGTTCCGTCCAATCCCGTTCCGTCCAATCCCGTCCCGTCAGTCTTGTCCTATCCAATCCCGTCCCCTCCAATTCCGTCCTGCTCACATCCGTCTTGCCACTTGACGCCCCTCCCTATCCCGCCCCACACCGTCCCTCCCCGTCCAACACCTCCCCGCCCCGCCCTGTCAGGTCCCTCTCCACCTAGCACCTTTCCCGGCCCGCTCCGCCCCGCCCCGCCGCGCCGCGCCTTGTCCCGTCCCATTCCGCTCGGCCCAGTTCGAATTTGCCACTGCCCGCCCCGACACCTTTTTTGCGGCCTCATGACCTCCCTAGCCTTTCTGCGTTACATCTTGTATCCATGAATCAGATTTTCAGGATGTTGCTCAAACATTATCTATAAGGTAACTTGTGTTGAAACGTGGGGGTCGAGCGGGAGCCGTTGGGTAGACCAGATCCTGCGGAATCGAGCGTTCGTTGCTCGGGGGTTCCAGCGCTGCTTCCTCCTAGATCTTTACAAGACATTCAGTACAACGCTGTGTCATTTGAGAAAAGCAAAGTCATTTGTAGAGTTTGATGAGATCTTTCTTACTCCTACGCTCTCCGTGCTAAGACATTGTTTTCAGAAGCATTCCCTCCTCTCCACGCTCCCCCATCTCCGAGAATGGAATTGAACAATGAATGAGTATATTGGTGAGAATATTGGCCTTTTTGACCAGCCCTATTAAGTTTCGAGACATTTCTTAGTTAAACTCCTAGCACGGAAACTGCTCCCTGTTGGAAATTGTACTTCTTTAATGCAGCATCGTCCTACGTCAACTGATGTAGCAAATGGAGAATACGATGTTGCGGGGTAGTTTGTTTGACATACGCGATACTACGGGCGGCCAATTAATACCGTTAACCCATCCCGGAAATCCTCACACGTTGGGTTCTACCACCACTCGATGGCTCATTCCCTCGATTAAGCGAGCAGCGTCAGTTTGTGTATCACTTGCCAATAAACTCATGGTATTTTCTTGTATGCAAGAAAAGACTTGACTTGGGTCCGAGAAGACGGTTGCCTCAAGAACTGATGAAGTGAGGACCTGAGAGATTTATTTTACTCTCTCATTTCGTTTTCCAATAGTTTTATATTAGAAATATAAATGCATTTTTTAAAATTTCATTGTATATAGTGACGATCACAAAATACATTTTTTTAAGAATTCTGTTTGTCCAGCAATAGAACACTTGAATAGAGCAATTGTCAGAGCTGTAAAAGGGAAAATACATAAGTCGTTAGTGACATCGTTTTTTCATATTTTCACTAGTAATTTTTCCAAATTTTAGGCAGTTACTGACTTCTGTCAGGTGAACGTAATGTGTGACTCCAATCGTTTTGAAATAATTGATACGAACTGCATGGCAAGAAAGTCTTCGATGCCCTACATTTCTCAGCACATTAAGAGAACACACACGGCCGGGTGGGCTGCGAGGAGCATCTCTGTGCGCCAGAGCCGGTTGCGCGCTGGATGACTTCGCGTGAGAGTGAGTGAAACACCGCACCTCCCTGTGAGAGCGGGAAGACCGGCAGGAGCAATTTGCGGTGGGTTTTTACGCTGCGCGAGGCCCCGCGACTTCACGGCGCGGTCCGAATGATGCCTCGACGCCCCACAACCGCGGTTGCTGCGCCGTATGTCTCGAATATTAGTTAGTTAGTTAGTTAATGCCTTATTTTACGTGGCGAGACTCGGGCCATCAGGCCCGCTCTTCCGCCTAACCACGCAAATTTCGCTACGCACCTTTCACCACCTAGCGGAGAAAGGAGGTATTTTCTTGGGCGACGAAACAGGCGGAACTCAATTTTGCTCAGAGGCTTCATTTAGACTTGAGGATCTTTTACATGCAGTAAATCTACTATATGGGACAGCCGGCTTTACTTCCCCTCCGAAGGAAGTACGAAGGATTTTTTCGCCCTTAAAAATCCATGGCTTCAATCGGGTTTGAACCCGCAAACTCGGGTACAACAGTCCGATACGCTAACCGTTATACCACCGAATCCGTTTAGAGCAATTGACCGAGCTTTTACTCTTGTTAGTCTTGGCAAAGCAATTGTCCTCTTGTGAGTGGTAACGTCAAAAACATCCGTAGAAAATGCAGTGCAAACATCATTTGAATTCATGAGCGAGCGTTTGCCGATTTCTGTGAATCATTTTAAGATAAGCTATTTGATGAGCGAGAATTCGAAAAATTATTTTCTGTAACTCAAAGAAAATGGGAGGTAAGGAATGGAAAAGACGAGATACATACGTAACACCAAATTCTCAGAGAAAATTTTATTGCTTGTTATAAATGCAAACTCAACTCGATCATTCAGCATTTCGTGTGATTCTAATTGTGTTAGATACGACCAAACCCATTCTTCGATTTTTATCGAATTTGGTATGTATGTTCCTCGAAGTTATTAAAACAACGTATGTGTAAACATTTTCATTTTTAAACTTTATTCCAAATGTTAGCCATTTAAATCTTTCCGTTTCATTACATTGGTTTAAGCTCTAAAAGAAGATCTTACATTGTTTTAGCCGTCCAGTCTAAAAACTCGATATCATCATCATATAAAGATTGTTGCCATAAAAATGAAAAGAAAAATGCAGGCAAGATTATTCTTCCTTGATACATCTCTCGATTTCTCCCTTCTTATCTTTAAACCTGAAAATAGGAGACTGCGGGAGAAGAGAGAGAATATCAAGAAAATCAAATTCAAATCGCATTTAGTCTGTTCAAAACGTTTACAATTTTATGTGTTCCTTCCAATAGCCTTATTCAATGGCTATATATCTATACGGCTTCAAATACACCCTTTGGACTAATTCGATGGAGCATAAAGTTCCACCATCTATGCGGTTTAAATCCGCAGAGAACTAATTTGTAGACGGACATTCGCTGTTTTCTTCTTGTGGTTTGTATTGGATTTCCAGTGCGACTCGTGGCAGTATCCCTAAGTCGGCGGAATGAAAGTATTCTGCTCAGCTGAACGGAGTCTGTGCCAGCGTCCTCAATCCTCAGCATTCTTCCCCGGCCTCTGGAACACAATAAAGTCGCTTCGCTCGCCCGGGAGTCGATATGGCCGCGCGGAGGCGGCGGCGCCCGACCACAGTGGCTGCATTGCTCCGCGGTGGAGCGCTGGCGAAGACGAAGGGTGGGTGGAGGCGAAAAACGAGGTAGAGGCGGAAGCGAAGGCGAAAGTGAGGGAAGGGGGAGAGGAGGGGAAGAGCGAAGGCAGAGACGAAGGCAGAGACGAAGGCGGAGGCGAAGGTTGAGGCAAAGGCGGACGCGAAGGTAGAGGCGAAGGCGGACGCCAAGGTAGAACCGAAGGCAGAGGTGAAGGCGGAGGCGAAGGCGGAGGCGAAGGGAACGCGAAGGTAGAGGCGAAGGTAGAGGCGAAGGTAGAGGCGAAGGCAGAGACGAAGGCGGAGGCGAAGGCAGAGGCCAAGGCGGAAGCGAAGGTAGAGGCGAAGGCAGAGGTGGAGGTGCAAGTAGCGGCGAAGGTGGGGACGAAGTCAGTTGCGAAGGCGGAGGTGAAGGCGGAGGCGCAGGTGGAGGCCAAGACGGAGGCGAAGGCGGAGGCGAAGGAAGAGGCGAAGGCGGAGATGGAGGCAGAGGCGAACGTGAAGGCGAAGACGGAGGGAGGCGAAGACGGAGGCAAAAGAGGACGAAGAGGCAGAGGTGGAGACGAAGGCGTGAATAGAGGCAAATGTGGTGGTGGAGGCGAAGAGGAAGACGGCGATGGAGGGGGAGCCCGAAGGTAAAGACGTAAACGAAGGCGGAACGGGCGGCAGGCACGAAGGAGGTGGAGGCGGGGGAGGAGGTTGAGGTGGTTCAATCTCCCCACAATCACGCGCGTCCCTGCCTCTGAGAACGCGTCTGCGGGAGAAGGAAGGGAGAGGGTGTGGTCGCGTTAGACATACTTTTCGGAGAAATCTTGGGCAGAAAGGGAAGAAAAAATCTCACTGACAAATCACTCTTGAAATCCGCATTGACTTGTGAAATTATATTGCACAAGTTCCCCCGATTTATGTGGTCAGTAACTTAGAATTTACAGATCTTTACTCCTACTCGACCGAACCGTTCAGCACCGTCTGCTTGAACATTCAAACGCAGTCACAACCAAAAGCGTTGTTCGATTTTCGTCGATTTCGCCATCCATGTTCCATGAATTAATTAAAAACAACGTACAACGTAAGAAAACAACGACAATGCTTTTCTAACGATCCTACTCTTTTATTCACTTTTCAATCAACTTTTCAATTTGTATGATACAAGCAGCCGTTTGAGGATGTTTAATTTGAACTAAATGGATTTTGAAACAGAATATTTACCACCGTTACCATTACCTTTGATTTTCAAGTCGCCGCCATCACCGTCTTTCTCGCCTCCTGTCTTGAGTTGTCTCTGTGCTGCAATATAGTGTGCACTGTTTTAGAGCCGATTTGGTGACCGTGATTGTTAGGGCAGTGGTGTCGTAGCGATCTCGCACCTAAGGATTGCGGGTTCGTGTCTTGCCTCGGGCATGATTTGTATTCGCCCTTTCCCTCCTTGTCATCGTTATATCTTCATTGTTACCATAACGTTAAATTCAGTAGTGGTCGCTAATGACCATAAATAAATAAAAGTAAAAAAATAGAACCACCAACATTTTCGAGGCTACAGGTCTAGAGCGCTACGGGGAGTAAAGCTCAAATGCGTCACGTCACCTGTAAGCAGGTTTATTCTCCCCCCTCCCGCTTCACCTTCCCCCTTCCTTTGACTTTCTCCTCCCGCTACTTCAGCGGATTTTCCCGGATAGACGTCCGCTTGTTACTGCTCCACAAAGCAGCACTGTCTCAAAGAGACAAATGCAGGTAATGTGCCTCGGGGAAATATCCTGTAATCTCTGTTGACGTCCAGTATACACGATTCTTCCGATGAGATGTGATACTGTCACACTAGTCGCAGTTCATGTTTATAGAGTAGCACACTAGTTCATTATTTTAGAGCTGCCTATAGAGCAATAAACGATTAATTAAAATCGGGTTACATTGTTGATTTTACTTCTAATAACCTCTACTCTCTACACTACCAACAAAGGAGTTCTCTTAAAAAATGTGCCTGAAAGTCTGACAGTGAGAAGAAGAATGTTGGGCGAAATTTCGTGGAAAGATTTATAGTACATCATTTGCGGTCATTCCTGATTATTGGAGCATTTTGAGGTAGCATTTTTTTCTTACTGCTTGAAACATTTTTCGTTCTCTCTTCGTCATCACATAAGATACTAGAACGGTCCAGTTGGGTTCCGAAAAAAAGAATTAAAAGTTTTATCGAAATTCACTCTCTTCATACGAGTATGATACATTTCGACACTTTTAGTGAAGATGAAACGACGAAAAGAATTATGAATGATCCAGTTCAGTGATCTCAATTCAAATTATGGAAGGTGTTGGGAATTTGCGATGAATTCTATAATACAACATTTCGCAGGCTTCAACACTTCAGCTGGGAGTAAGGTCATAACAATATGATCGAAAACGTCGGTTTCTACCGCATAGCCGCGAGCATTCGTGTAATAACGCATCAATCATTTCTTTCCGAAGCTGCCGTTCTCTTTGACCATTTAATTGATCGGAATTTTTTATAGTGTCATTCACTTAGTTTGTAAGTTTCAAAGCAATCACCATTAGACCAGCGTTCGACACGGCCTTTCCACTTTACCTTTCAGTGCGTTTCATTCCCCAGGACGTGCGGTCTTCCTCACACCTCCTCTGGCGTCATGGCCCATCTCGATTTCTGCGCCGCCTCATCTCATTCTTTCGATTCCTCCCCCTCCTCCACCTCAGATTGAGGCGAATTGGGGCGCGCTTGTGGAGGGGTGCGGCGGGGCGCGGGGCGGGGAGAAGGCTGCTGTAAAATTGCGGGCGCCGCATCGTCGGATCGCGACGATTGGGGCTGCGTGGAGAGGGGCGATTGATTCATTGATTGATTTATTGTTACTGCTTCTGGGTGCGTCAACTACTGATGTCCCGTAAGTGTAGTGCATGCTTTTCATCAGCGGTGGCGGTGATCTTACTCCACTGAATGGCGAGATCCGGCGCCGACCTACCGTCGACTAGTGGGGTTTTCCTTAACCAGGTATCTCCCAACAGCGGGGCACCGTCGTAGCCGGAACAAGTTCTAAGTCCCCGAACAGTCTCCTGGCATGTCTGGCAGCGTAGTGCATGTTAGTGTAAGTGTGTGTGGGTAAGGGGAGAGGATAGGACAAGGAAGAGGAAGAAATGATCACGCACGGTCCGTGACCCGTTTGTTAGGGTACTGCTCCGGCATTCGGCTGGTGTTGATCGGAGAAACCACAGAAAACTACCGATCATAGCAGCCGGCCGCTAGAATTTTCCTCTAGACAGCGACTGAATTCGACATAGCTCAAAATCAAGTGTCGAAAATCCTGCCGCCGACCGGGCTCGAAGGACGGAACTCCCGGTCAGAGGCGCTGCAGTGACATCAGTTGATGCACTGAGCCACCGCTCCCGGTCATTCTTTCGATTCCTGCCCCTCCTCCTCCTCCTCAGATTGAAGCGAATTGGGACGCGCTAGCGGAGGGGTGAGGCGGGGCGAGAGACGCGGAGAAGGCTGCTGTAAAATTGCGAGCTCCGCGTCGTCGGAGCGGGACGATTGGGGCTGCGCGGAGTGGGGCGGGCGACTGGAGGGCGGAGAGGGGGGGGACCGAAGCTGTGGTGGGTGGGGGAAAGCGTTCGAGAGAAGACGCCGCTTCATAACGATGCGACAAAGTATCTCGATGGTGGAAGGCGGAGTAACAGGAAACGAAAGCGGAGGCGCTAAAGCAGAGAAAAAGGACTCTCCCGCAGATGCTGGCGGTGCGATTGCAAAACTACGTGCAACTGTCTTTTGCGGAACCACTAGGAATAAGAAAGTCGAGGCAGTGATTACAAACTTTCTATCTGAAAATCTGTGTAACTGGACGCATTCTTTTGTATCAGATAAAAGTAATGTTATAGACAGTCAATATCTTTCTCTATCTTTTTTTAAAATTATTCGTCGCGTCGATATTAAACGAAGTTAGAGAATTATTTTACGATTTACAAATTCTGCTATAGTATGTGAATGGTCTGTGCTAATGAATTTTTGATTCACAATTTTTGTGATTGAAAGACGTGCTTCGCGTGCAGATAGGTTTGAATAGGCATGACGAGGTAGTGGGCGCGGGACAAATGTGATGCCTGTCTTCTCTTTGATATCTCCTATTTTTTTCCAGTCATCATTAATCTCATGTCCTCAGAGTTAATGTACAAGCATAGAAACGATTGTTTTGCCAGTGACCCAACATATCGTATTGAAACAAACTGTCTAATTATAGTTTTAAATTTAATATCTCCTCTAATATTATTAAATATTATTCAACGTAACCCGTTCAAATTTATATAAGAATATGGGCACCAGGAAAAGATTACTTAATTCTATTATTAAAATTAATCTTCAACTGCTATTTCCAATAAATTAATATCCGGCTAACTGGGTCGATGGGTCTTATAAGAAATAATCGCTATTGCTACTAATAGCCGATTCTTCGATCTGCCATCTGTACAGAGTGGCCGAGGAATCTGAAAAGCAAATATACATTTCTAGCTACTAATTTGCTGGAATTGGCTAAATGAAAATCATCTTTTCTATTCACAGAAACTTGTAAGTTTATTCAATGTCCATGAAATTTTAACTTAGTAACAATACGAAACGTACTTTCGGTCATGACCAGTTTCAAACCTTATTCTGCACTACCCGTCTTCGCGCGCTCTTGGCCGATGTCGCCGCGGCTCCAGGTCCAAATACCATTTTTCTTCCGTTCTGCCCAAGTTACTCAAGTCACTGATCCTCACCGCCTCATACGTTGATAAGTCTTAATTAATTTGCCTTTTAAAAGTTCCCAGTTCTTTCTGCGCGTATGCTTAAAATATTAAAGTTCAGTAAACTATTATCTGCTTCAAATACTCCCAGTCCTCTTGCCGACAAATTCACCTAAGTTCACAGTTTAAATTCTAGCTGCTGCACTTGACATATTTCCAAGTTCCAATTTCCGCACATTACATCAATATTCAAAGTCCGACAACCATACGCTCAAAGTAGACGTTCACAATTCCCAAACTCCCAACATCAATTATCTACACACGATCCGCACAGCACCACGGCATCAGTCGAAATGAATCCATATTCCTCCCTTCAGCCCTTCAAAACTCGGTCCATATTTTCTAGTGTTTCTTTTCAGAAAAAATTCGACCCACTTCCGTCGAAATATCAATCATTCCACGCCTTGCCAATCCCTAAATTACTTACAAATTCAACTACCCGCGCCCCGTGGTTCAAAGCAATGAAGTTTGTTGACATTGACGACAACTCGTCTACCGTTGCTAGGCCGCCATGTTTACATATGTATATCCTTACAATTCACCCTGTTTACAATAAATGTCACGCAATACAATGTCCCACATATTGGTATGTAACAGTATACAATCAAATATTGCTGGAATATTTTAGAATCAGGAACTTATTATTAAGTGGCATACTTGACCCAAATACTCTGTATTCTGTAAGAATTTCAGTTCTGTGATAAGTGATTTTTTTCATTGCGTGGCTGATAATCCCTTAATAATCAGATGCTTAACAATTATACCCGCAAACTCTAGTTTATTCGTCTTTACTATTTGAACTGAAATATCATTCGTGGAGAAGGCAGGTAACAATCCGGATCATAACTTCTCCCGAGCGGGGCTGTGCGAGGGCCTTAGGGGGCGTGGCCGCGCTGTCCTGGAGACGTCCACCGACGCTTTACAGCTGCTTTTACAGCCGCCCGCAGCCTTTACGGCCCCGCCCCGGCACCGCAGCTTCTGGCGAAATTAATTCCGAATTTTTATTCGCGGCCCTCGCACATCGGTCGCTATCTCTTACTACCTCCTCCGCTCATCCCCTTTTGCTCTTCCCTTTTCCCAAGGCCCATCTGCCGTTCCCTCGTTTCCTCCGATCTTAAACGCCTGGTTTTACTGTTGCCGCCCTGCGAATATTCTACTACTTGGATGTCCTGCGAGGTAGCAGCTGGTCGTTTAGCTCACTCCTAGAGGTACCAGGCTTCAAAGCACCTTCGTATGCCTCGTAAGGTTTCGTGATCCCTTCTTTTGATAATTGAATTCAGTGTGCGAAACTAAATTGGTTTATCTATTCACGTCTGGGTGTCACATCAATCCTTGCAAAATGAGGAAACTGCTAGAAATTGGCAGATGCATTTTATACCATCCTTTGTTCCGACAACATTTACCAACGTATTTATTATTACAGATGTATACAAAGAGCGGTACCCTTGGCTTTGCTTCAGCTTTCTTTCTTTTGCGCAGTCATTATGCTTCCTATTCACTCCTAACTCGCACCTCAGCCACGAAACTCAGTCCAAACGAGACACTTCGACATCTCTCCTTAGTCCATCGCGCTGCGTCTGTGCCAGGTTGTTAAGTAATACGATCGATTTGGTTTTGGTGCCACCCCTCGAAAACTTGTTCCAATTTTGCTCAGCTGGACTGTCGCAAGCGGAGCGTACACAGCCACCAACCTCATCAGCGTCATCGCGGAGGTACAGCAGGCGCGCAGTCCTGCGCAGATGAGATGCAGGTCGGCCGGGTCGGTGAAGGGGGTTGGGGGGCGGGAGAGAAATGCAATTAAAATTTTATGGAGGCCGCGCGCTTTGTTCTCCTTGGCCCGTGAGACGGGGGAGGGGAGGTGCGTGCAGAAGCAAAAAGCGAATTCTCTATGGAAGCGAATCCTCGCGGCTCAAAAGCCATACAACGAGAGCGCTGACGCTGCTGTTTCTCCTGCGGTGGGACTTATTACAGCCTGAAATTTGTTGTTGCGGAGCCTTATGAATTTTCTGCAATAACAGGAAGCATGTAATATTAATATTATTTTGGCGTTATTGTGCCCAACATATACAGATTCCCTCGTATTACATTCACTATAATAATGTTCAGGATCCGTATAATTTCAGTTTAATGTCTCTACGAAGATCCAAAGATTTTTGATGTTTTAGTATAGTTAAAATGAATTGTGAATGCCGTTTGTACCATCAAAAGACATCGTGAAAGATCTGAAACGTGAACTGCTCTCTGGCAGAGAAATGAGGAAAGAAAAATTAGTTCAAAATCTTTTCTAATCCAGTTAGCTATTTCGTTTTATTTCTGCGAATTTCAAACCGGTTACCCCCTGGTTTAACAGACCTAAAGTAGCTTATCTGTTCCTCACGTGGAAAGCTGTTCTTCTGGACCAAAACGAGTTGGATACTCTACTTCATGTTCAACTTTTAAACGCAAGGAAAAACATTTGTCAGTTTTGTGAATACTATGAGGCGTTGAAAACATGTTTTTTTGAAATTTGTTCTCAACCCCTGAGATAGATATTCAAATTTTCGCATATATAACGAATTTCGTGTTTAAAAAAGTGTCAGTTTAGTAACATGAGAGAATTTACTCGTATCTGTCGTTAAAATAAAAGATGCCTAGAATTCTTATAACGTTCGAGAGATTGTGAGAGCTAAGTAGGTGTTACTAGTAATAAAACGAGGAATGTGTGGAGATTGAAAACTGTTGTCATGTGATACGTATTACGGTGAAATGGCACCAGTTCGTCCTTGCATTTGTCGTTGCGCAGCTTCATTACGCGGGACAAATAGCGGCGTAGATTAGCGGCGACAGCCGTCGCGCCGCGCCGCGCTGCGCCGGCGGCTGGCAATGACACGGATCCGCTGCCAGAGGGGCAGGGCGAGCAGGTGCAGAAGCGCGGGGGCGAGGAGAACAGAATGAGACCTGTGGAGGGATCGGATGGGGCGCAACATAAAGCGAGGAGGTAAATATGAACATGGTGGAAGGGGGCTGGGTGCGATGTAACAGATCGGGCAGGACAGCAAGGGTTAGAAAGCGACCAGAGCATGATGCGGGACTGGGTGAACAGACGTAGGACGCGGGGCATTAGGGAGCAGGGTGGAGCGGAGGGGAGGCGGGACGGAGAAGGGCCGAGTGGGGCGAGCGGGACGACGTGAGGCGAGCAGGACGACGTGGGGCGAGCGGGACGACGTGGAGCGAGCGGGACGACGTGGGGCGAGCGGGACGACGTGGGGCGAGCGGGACGACGTGGGGCGAGCGGGACGACGTGGGGCGAGCGGGACGAGTCGGGCTGGGGCGGAGAGGGGCGGGGCGGTGTGGAGTGAGGTGGGCGGAGCGGGGCGGGGCGGAACGGAACAGTGCGGAGCGGGCTGGCGCATGGCGGAGAAGGGCAGGGGGGAGCGGGGAGGAGTGGGGCGTGGGACGCCCCGAGGCGGGCGTGGGGAGTGACCGCCCACGTGCGCCAGCAACCCGTGACCTTCCCTGGCGGCGGTGGAGGCGTCATTTGCATCGCGAGCCTTATTATCTCGTCAGCCGATGCTAATGGCAGCCAGCTGATGTATATGCAGGGCGTCTGGTGCGTGGCTCCCGGCGACATTGAACGAGCTCTCCCCTTTGCATAGGAGACGCCCCGGGACTATTTGGTCTCTTCAACTTAGGAGCTCATACATACGGGTCGTTCCTTGTGGGAACTCAACTATCACAATCTACATCGAGACAGATGAGATTCAACACCAAGTTGTTAAAATTCGAATACGATTTGTTTATTACTGCATAACTTCTAAAGCAAATGCATTAATTTAGAGTAATTTTGTAAATACGTGTATTTGCTTTAGAAGCTATAATTTCAAAAAAACACAAGCAACACGAAATATAAAGTTTGAATGGAGACCGCGTAATAGCCCTAAGAGAAAGCAGTGCCGAATGTTGATGCACATGAAGTCATATAAGTATAAATCTCAAATCGTTGCGTACGTTCACTTGTATTGAAAACGGCAAATATTTTCAAAACAATCTTATTTATTCATACCATTTTGAAGGTTTTTCACGTCCTCTTATGATTGCAAGTTATGGGTACTTACAGCAATCTACGAGTTCATGACAGCTCAGCGAAGCTCCTTCTTAGGTCGTAGAAGACGTGTGTCTACCAGAGATATGTGTGTGTATATTGTCAGGATCCTGTTTAAGGAGACGTTCCCAAAATGATGATTAAAATAAAAATATATGGTACATATTGTTAATCAAAAGTTTTCCTGTTTTCTAACTTTAAATTCTTTTAACAGTTATTTAAATTCTAATAGAATCTTCGGCTGCATTTTGCATTGAAATAAAATGTATAAAGTAATTATAACGCAGTTTGATTCCTCCTCAGAGCTCTATTTTTGTAGTTACCGCACATAGTCGAGATCATTAAATTGTACTGCAAACAATTCTCCTTTATTGACGTATATGCCAAAGAAAGCTCTTCTGGTTTTGCACACATTCAACTACATTCTGGTTTTCAAACATACCCCACTCATCGGAAGGCGTATTACGCTGCGATTATTTAGCTAGCTCGTTTGAATTACGTCAACGCACATAAAATACTATGAAATGTAAAGTAACGTGTGTATTTTTCCACCTCTCCGGATAAAATACACCAGTTATTACGGGAAGTCGTAGATTTCTCGTGCAACGACATAATAATTTCCACATTGACTTCGCAGCACTTGCGACTTGCCAAAATGGAGCAGAAGATATGTCTCAAGAAGGAGGAGGAGAGGAGAATGTCAAGAACGAGAAGAAATACAAGGAAAAAATTAGAAGGAGAAAGAGGAGTAGAGAAGAAATAAAGGGGATAAAGAAGAGGAAGAAGATGATTAGGAAGAAAGGAAAATAAAAAATGGAGGAGAAAGAGGAGGAGGAACCGGAGAAGATGAGGAGAGGGAAGTACGAATATAAAGTTCGCCACATTCGCCATCATTCTCCCAGAAAACCGCAGCGCATTGCAGACCCGCCAAGTGCTAAGCTCCTCGGAGCACATGGTCTGCCTCCCCACTCCCTGCCGGTTACGTAAACGTGGTCTTCCCCCGCCCCCCGTCTCCGCCCCTGCCGTTGGGCTGCAGTCTCGCTGCGACTTTTACAAGGCCCGGCGGCTGGGGGCCCGCCTCCCGCCCCCGCCCCCGCCCCTGCCCCCGCCGGATCCGTCGTCAGCGCTGTCGTTGAGTTTACGACCCGTGCAGCGGCCGCCTTCCACCCCGCGGACTCGTCTGCCCAGCGCTGACGTTCGCCCTCAGGAAGGAGATGGCGCGGACAGGGAAAGGCATGCCACCGGGTGCGCCCGGGCGAAAATCCTGCGCTTACGATGCGAAATCTGAACTCATGACGATTGAATTAAATTATATCACAGAAACGCGCCATTCGAATACTCACAGTCGTTAATCTCTACTGCTTCTCATCCTTTAAACCATTCGCGAAATCCTAACCTCACTTTTTATCATCGTAACGCCTTTAACCTTCAAATTCTTCGCTTCCAAGCCTTTTAGACACTAATCATTCAAAGGTTTTACATTTACACGGCGTTTTCTGTTACGAAATAATACATAACACGTTAATATTTCTTAACTTCTTAACTTAAAATTACATTCAAAATCATTACGAATAAGTGATTTAATCGGAGAGTAGTAGCTTTTGTAATTTGACTCCATGTCCAAAAATTTCAACGTGACAGCTTTCCACGACTTATGGTATCTACATTTATTATTAAAATAATATGTGTAAGATGCGAGGTATATTAGATATTTTTATATTTTGATTGAACAAAACGATCGTATGATATCGAAAGGGCATCAGTTCCAGTATTTCCACGCGATGTGTGCAATTAGAACGATCCCCACGTGGAGTTGACGTGCGCACTAGAAATGCCATGCGCTTCGTGGAATCCTTCCGTTTGCGGAAGGTTCCCCGCGCGACCTGATTTCCGAGTTCCTGCTGCCGGCGGGGGGGAGGGTGTGGTGCGTGTGAGCGCGTTTCATCTTCGTATGCATTCGCGTGAAAGATGAGGCCATCATAGTTTTGAACAAACGCGGAAATCAGCTTTGAACTCTAAGTCTCTTGATAAAACGCACGCTTCTGCCGAAAACCTTGTTTATATTCCACACTTCACTGGTTTTCCTCTAGCCGGTCTAAGAATCGACTAATGAATTGGATGAATGAAATAAAAAAGTGACTTAAATAAAAGGCGTGAGGTGTATCAAGTTTTCAAGTAAATAAACTGGTGTAATTATTTTGGTAAGGATGAATATAATCGTGATGTTGGCATTACTACGCAGTATGAATTTATTATTGTAATTATGAAACAGTGATATTCATGACATGGATTTTAATGAACGTTTCTAATTGTACAGAATGTTATAAAATAACACTATTTTATTTGCGAATGTAATTAGTTAACGTGTACTATATCACCTACAGAAGTCTGAAGTCAACAATAAAAAAAGAGCTTTTCTGTGAGATAAGAACCGTAGTTTTTCAGTTTAACTAGTGGTACTACAGAATAGCACAGACTTTCCCTAAATGTAGAATTGAAATAATACTGAGGATATTATAGAAGAGTAATTTATGAAAGAATTACAATTGTGTAATTTTTTAAAATCACATATAATCAATCAAAATAAAGAAAACATTAAAATGGCGTTTACGCCTAGTAATTCATTGCCTCTAGAACTATACCTACCAAAAATATCAAGAAATGAAGAAAATGTCAAGTTTGAGCGCATTTTAACAGAACACTTTTGAGATTTTGAGAATCATCATAAGGAATTATTTCAATCACTTGTATTCACAAATACAATAATGTATAAAAACATAAGAAGTGTAAATATTAGTGACCTCAGAGATATGTAAGAATACTACATTTTTCAGACTTTGAAAGCTCAATATAGAAGTAATACGTAAAAATTGTTTTAACGTCCTGATATTCAGTGCGTTTAATATTATATGTACAAAAAGGTTAAATGAAATTTTGAAGTATTTTCGAGAAAAGTTTGCTTTTAAAATGTCCTGTATTCCATGCAAATTTCGCGAAAAACACTTACAATTTTAAAAAGAATTGTACATAACCTCATTTAAAGATCTACTTTACTTTTACTATTAAAATTACGATCACAATGACTTTGATTATGTGCATCTATCACAGAATTGTACTATATATGAAGAAACCTTGCTGAAAGGCATCGAAGTATCGGACCCTGTTCGCTTGCTCGAGATTATTCTGGTAGTTTTATAATCATTATTAAGTAAACTTCGATGAACTCCTGATGAATGGACGGCGAGTTTGGCGAACTGCCTTTGAATGCTATACAAGCAAACGAATCTCCTCCAGATGCCAAATATACAAGCAAATTTTAAATATTGAAGTGGACATTGACTGTGATGCGTCGGAAGCTAATATAACGTAAACTGTTTAAGTTTAGATTCAACTTGGCAAGGTCTGCGTAGTTTCCCAGGCAGCTATCCTTCTCGCGAATCAATGAAAATATTATTTGTGTCTCTAAGTCATCTGATCAACATTAGAGGGAAATAAAAATATCAATTTCTTGTTACTTTAAAAAGTTAAATACTTGTGCAAAATAGAAAATGCAATAAACTTATTTAATAACGCCCCTGTTTGTAATAGTACGTTTGATTATCCATCTGCAACATTTTACTCATACTGATATGTAGATGGCAGGGAATTGAAGATGTTTCGAAAAACATCAAAAGTGAACGTAGTTTCAACACGCACGTTACTGAAAAAGAATGTTTAATTGCCTTGACATTGTTGAATTATCATAAAGAATACTATTACAGATACATTCACTTAAGATCATTTTATCTACAGATCAGTTGATCTTGTTTCTTAAGAAACTCATGACATGTCTTAATTAGCGATAAATGCTGAAAAATGGTGAAAAATATTTCATCCGTGTGCTTTGGATTCGTTTTTACGCAACAAACGTGTGGCAAGAAAATAGCTGGTAGACGTGCTTTCGCAGACCCCGACACTTTCGCATAAGTGGGAATTAACGACAACGCGCTGGCGAGATATGTGAACCAGTGTTTGACTTTCCTAGCAGGCGTTGCGTCATTGTCATTACCGAACAATCAACTGCACCTCCCAACCTGCGCCGTAGCTCATTCCCAGCGCTCGTGCTGCCTGAGCGGTGCTGGAAGTTCCAGCTGGAACGAGAGAGGGGAATTGCTCCACGGCTGCAAGTGTCGCCTTCGGCGCCATCTGGCGAAAGAGGCCTATTCACCTCCCGAGTGCCGCCGCCACCCACACGGCATTGTCTTGCGGTTCACGCGGAAAAACACCCTGAACTAGTATAGGCTTATGTCTGTAACAGACGCAACCGCTCTTTCAAATGTCCCAACAGTACGCCGGGAAACGAGCGAAATTCTACCGACCCACAACCCGGTTTATGTGGCTCATGGCATTAATTGTCAGTACCTCTCACCGAGAGGGGCTAGCGTTAGATTCCCGACGGTAGCAGGATTTTCGAGTTACATCGCTAGGTCGAAATTAGCCTCTGTCTGGAGGAGAATTCTGGCGACCGGCTACTTTGATCGATAGGGTTCCGTGGTTTCTCCGATCAACACCAGGCGAGTGCCGGAACAGTACCATAACAAAGAGGCCACGGACCGTGCGCGATCTTTCCTTCTTCTTCCTTCTCCTATCCTCGCCCCTTACACACACTCACACTTACATGCACTATACTACCACGCATGTCGGGGGCTTAGAGCTGGGACGGTGAGGAAACCCCTGCAATTCGACATTTAGGGTACCGGATCTCATCAACAAGCGGGAGATTACAGCCACATCCCGTAATAAAACATGGACTATGCTTATGGAGGGACTTAGGGACTATGGAGGGCTTAAACAGGGACTAATGGTCCTAGCAGTTGATGCGGCCGGAAACACGATATAAATAATCTACCGACCTGCTACGCCGACATTCTGCAATTCTATAAGACGTCCTCAGTTCATCAAAATCGCTTAAATATATCAATAGAAATAATTATGTTTATTCAAATAATTGGTCGCCCCGGCCGGAATTTGAACCCGGGGTCTTCTGGTTTACGCCCAGCTGCTCTGACCACTAAGCTACTGAGACAAACAATCCTATATATAGTTTTCACGAGCGCTGGTGCACCTCGCTGTACTGTGGACGTGGAATTCAGCATCGTGTTTCCGCAAGTTTTGTTCCATTTTCTTGTAGGCAGTTCATATTGTATAAAAAACTAGCAATTTCTCAAAAGGAGAGTGAAAAATAAAATAATCCAATGGGTTTTTAATTCTGTCGAAACTCAACACACTAATTTACTCTATTTCAACCACACACATTATAAATATCAGAGCAAATTTTTCGATTTTTGGTCTTCTCGGAGCATTTGCATACCGTAAATGTTTTCACCTCTGCTTTTGCGCAATTACTCGTGAACTGTGGGATCGTATTTCTGTCCGTGCAGAGGAGAGGCTAAGTGGAGTTCATACGAGAAATGCGCAGTACGCGAAACAGCTCCAAAAAAAGAGCTCGGGGCGGAAGAGAGGGAGAGATCACGAGCAAAGACAGCGGGTGGGAAATAGCGCTCGTTGTGAAACCAGAACGGTTGTTTCGCGTCAATCCCATGCGGTAACCTCTTTAAGAATAAGACCCGTGGAGCTAAATACTAGATGCGAGTTGGATGATGTTGTAATACCATATAATTTTGTAACATTTTCTGGTATTGGGATACATGTGAACTACAATATATTTTTTGTACACTTTTATAAAAAATCAAATTTCCTCGATTATCGGGAACTAATCCAGAGTGAAAAGTGTGAAAAGATTATGAATGTCCTTGAATTTATTTATTAATAATAGTTAGGAATGATGACTTTAAATGGAAATAATTTTGAATTTTCAGATGCTAATACTTTGGTCTTAAGAAATTGCGTGAAATATCTTTTGTATCTTGCGATTTTCGCTAAGTACGAGAATCTAGGGCCAAGGCTGTAAGAATGTACTTCTTTAGTGGCAATGCATGTCGTGTGGAATTCCTTGGTTAATGAGCGCAAATTCATTGCGCTCTTATTCCATTGCGGCTGATTAGCACACTGGCTGGTGCAACTTTTGTGAAAGTGAAGGCAAAAGGATAAGAAAATCTGGGGACTTTTGACTGAATAAGTCCAAAGAATACCTAGGAAATAATAAAAATGTAAATCCGACTGATAAATCTGCGTCGAAGACCACGTTGTTCTGGTAGAGACAATAGTGAAGTCGAGCTTAATGCTCGATTGCCAGGTAAAATAATAATTTAGCTTCAAGTCTCTGCATGTTTTGTTATAAAATCTAACCCTTGCTGGTACTACGGTATTTGTGAGATTCTCGTGTACGGTGATGTAACCAAATCAAAATGTGGGTAGGCGAACTGTTAGCAATTATTGCTAAAAAATTCAAAGTCATCAAGCAAACAAAAAATTATGTTGACGGTAATTTATATTAATCAAACGTTTATTAAAAATAAAAGGGTAACAAATAAAAACTCAGGTGTGTTTGTTTGATGTTCGTAAAGATTTATTTGTTAGTTTGAGTTACTTAAATGTCCTTGAAAAAGAGTAAATTTTACAATTGCAATAATTAATGTTATTTAAGATTAAAGAACATTTTACAACTTGTCTTAAACTGAGTATTTCTTAGTATGTATTTACTCCACATCGAAATAAATGTAATCATAGAAAGAAAAGTATTTTATATTCAGTCCAAACTACTTTCTGTAGATAAAAAATATCGATGTGGTTCTCAGGCATCACGATTTTAGTTACGTGAGGAAAACGATTGTAGGTTGACAATGTTTTATGACTATAAAATGCTTTATTTATTTTGGTTAATCATTTACTATTTTTAAAATCCGGATTTCCGTCGCATTGTCAACAAATCGTTAGCGTTTACAGCCCAACACGAAGACATTCAAACCCACCACGGCGAACTGTTTGACAAGTAAACGTCCTCTGCAACAAAGGTTGCTTCAGAACGTTTAACAAGAAACTTTCAGCGAGAAAATTGTTCGTAACTTACGTCTTGGCAACGTAGGTTTGCAGGTAAAGAAGAACAGCGATTTTGTATGTATATTTTCCTTCATCTCAGTTCAATTTATTTGACAAGTACGAAGCTTTGTTAACGAGTACTGCCAGCCATCTTTCAAGGAAAGAATGGTTCCGGAAGAAATCACTCATTCTGTATGTCTTCCTCAGGATTCGAAATGCCCAGAGGATAAGCAGACGTTCCTTGAAAAGATTCGTTGACCCCTGACGTTCAGCGAACTGTTTGAGAAGGTCTAGAAACGCATAACATCCTGAATGTCAATTAATATATGCGTACAATAATAAGTAGTGTAAAATATGAGGGAAGTAACCGTACCAGAGACGACTCACGTGTGCATGTAATAATGTCATCCAGCCACGACAAGAAGCATGACCGTGACGAGACGAACTTGCAATTAGCGACGTTATTACATATATTCGCTCCTTGATAAACATGGAATTGAAAGCCTCGACCTACTGAGAATTCCAGACATCAGCTAAAACGATCAAATGAAGGGAACAGAGCCACAACGACATGCGAAACGCACATGAACGCTTCGTCTTTATCATACTCGTTGGTTCTCAGAGAAAATAGGTATCCCTGACCAATGCTGTTATTTTGCGGTGAACACAGCGTATCATAATTATTAACCTTCGACAAAGTCTTTGCATTAAGACTAGTTCTCCGTTGCTACCACAAAATAAATATCATTGTCGATAATGAGACAATTTAAATTCAACCTTATTCAAACAGTATTTACGGAAGTATATGCGTTCTGATCTTAATTTGTAACTAATCTGGTTGTGTGTAGTGATAATTCTGTTAAAGAAAACTTAAATAGTAAGTCACTTTAACTTGGTGATTATCCAACAATGTGTTGCACAGAGCTTGATAATTTTGGAATTGCGATTAATTCCTGGATGAGTATTTTGCAACGATTGATGGAATATATTCTCTTTATGATCTGGAAGAAATTTTTAATTTGTCGTAACTCTCTTCTCGTGTACTTCGTTTATTAATGCCATGAACAAATTGAGTTGAGAAATCTTGCTATAACATTTGTTTTTGAAGTTAAGACAAAATGACGTAATATTTGGCTTGGTATGTCTTTACTTTCATAGACACGTACGACACAAGCTTTAAGAACAACTATATTTTTAGAGAAGCCTCTGGTTTTTCTATATTGCAAAATCGGTTTCATTGGATACTTTGAAAAACTTTATAGTATGAAGTTCATACCCTTAAAAGTGCTTTTGAATCAAGTATTAGAAATGTATGTTTCATTCTAATTTTGTAGTATACACATGCATTCAAATATAAGTCAAGATAGTACATTTAAGAGCTTTAATTCGTTTGAATGGTATTTTATTTTAGGTTTAGTAATGCAATTTTGATTTAGGGCACTGAACGACCTTTCACATGGAAGCGATCATAGAAAATATCGATCAAAGTAGTCAGCCTATGAACTCGATCCCATCAGGCTCCACAAATGCGCTGATTTTCAATACATCAAGAAACATTTGCTGCATCTGGTGGGGATCGTTTCCGCAATGAACCAATCACCGACATTCGATCATCAGGCATTGCCTCATTAGCTATCAATGTTTGTTTTGATTCAGTTTATATGCGAGTATCTGGTATTTCTTTTGGGAAATCGATGTGATGGGTAATTTTTGTGAAGACCGCTGGTAGAGGGTGAGTCCACCGTGCAGAGATGGAACTTCTCTGGCTGTTTTCGTCGGAGGCGCGTGCCGTGAGGTCGTTGTTGTGACCTCGCAATGAACCCGGAAGGCGCAACGCGGAGCGCGTACTCAGTTCCGGCAGCGCTTCCGCTTCGCCCTCCCTTTCGCACGTCTCCGTTGCCCCCGCCCTTTCTCTTTCGGGGACTCGCTGCTCGCCGCACTCGTTTCGCTTGCCCCCCCACCATCACTCCCTCCCACCCTTCACCCTCCCTTTCGACGCTCCCCGCCCTTTCCCTTCCGGGAGCTTACCGCTCGTCGCACCCGTTTCCCTTCTCCATACTCCATCTCTTCCCCTTCCCTTTCGCGTGCCTCCGTTCCCTCCGCCCTTTCTCTTCCGGGAGCTCGCAGCTCGCTTCCCCGCCCTTCCGCCCTCCCCCGCTCACCCGCCCGCTTCCTTGCATCTCATTCGAGGCGCTAACGCGCGCGGCAAGCCCCGCTCCGCGGCGCGGGCGTTTTCTCGCCGGCGCGGGTCGTTAACGCCTCGCAGCTTCGCGCCGCGACCGCTCGCTGCAGAGGGGCGTAAAAAGCGACGCAGGCATGAAACAGGCAGGAGACGGGAGATGTTGCTGGCGCGACAGCTGCGGAGGTACGCCCATCGCTAATGCCGGCTCAGGAGGGCTGGTATGCGTTTCTACACGGCCTTCCTTGTGTACCTCTGACAGAATCTTTGCTACCGAAAGTACGTCTTCTGCTGAGTATTTAAAAAATTGCAGTTGCTCACGTGAACGAATAGACGCGTAGTATTGAAAACATGTCTATTTTATTGGAAATATAATAGACAATTATGTTTTCCATTATATTGATATCTACCCACGTTTACGTTGCGTGTCGGTCATCATTAAATTACTATGAACATTAATTCTGTATCCACATCTACTCATATTTTGTTTTTACTTTTTTGGTCTTCACATCGTTGTTACTAAATTAATAATTCTGATTTTAGATTTGTTCGATGTAAAAGTTTTTCTTAATCATTTATTAAA
The DNA here is from genome assembly GCA_964035755.1 of Teleogryllus oceanicus. NCBI lineage: Eukaryota > Metazoa > Arthropoda > Insecta > Orthoptera > Gryllidae > Teleogryllus > Teleogryllus oceanicus. The sequence goes on along the minus strand of CAXIVR010000004.1, from coordinate 107,608,255 downwards.
ATTTTAGATATGAAAATCCTCCTCTTTTTTTTGGTCTCTTTTAGTTTTAATGGAAGTTCTATTTCCCTAATAATTACAAATATGTGATTACAAATCATACCAGAAACCTAATTATGTATAAATTTTTTTTCCCCAATTAAAAAAATTTAATTTTTTCAGTGTTAGAGAATTCTTGTATGTTGGAGGATGTCGTTAAAATCGTGTTGCTGAGCAGCAGATTGTGTGGTTTTCCTTTAGCGAGTAAATCTTGTTACCTCACGAAATGTCCGTTCACATCCGTGAGTCTCGACGTCGCCGGTGTACTTAGTTTCTCGCACCTCCAGCTGTGAACGATGTCAAACATGGACGTTCACGCTCCGCATGGGAAGTTCGCGCCATTAATGCTCTGTGGGAGCCATGGGTCGGCTGAAGGCTTCGTGCTTCAACATTGCTTCGAGGTCGTCATTCGAGCAATGGTTTTTTGTAGATGAACACTTGGCTAGTTCTCTACATTCTTCTTTCTGTTGGGAGTTCGGGAGCAGAAGATTAAAATTCTTAAATCATGCGAACGAGGCATAAGTACTTTCAGTGACTATCGTGGGACTGACTTTCCCCAATTGAGACAAAATTTCCCCAATTCAAGAAACACATGAGAATGTGTTTGGTGTGTTCCACGTCTCCTATCTAGGAATCGTCATCGGACTTTCTCCGGCTTGATGCGTATCTTGGCCTTGTTTTAATGGACCGCACGCAGTCTCAATCTTCTCATTCCCTTACTTTCCCATCCCCGAACGCCAATGATTATACCTATTGAAGCACTCTAAAACTACAATAAAACCGAAAGATTCCTCCTATAAATGGCATCGTACGGCACGTAGGCGCCATTACGATCTTCCTTCCGTGCTGTGGGCAACTGGGGGTTACTCTTCATCGTTAACACATCATTCAGCGCTAACCCAGCCTCTCACATTTGCTAACGTCTTTACCTATACGTGTTCACTATCGTTTTTCTCACATGAATGTCGACTTCTTTATCTACCCCGTTATCATGAGCAGCACCGCTTTCAGTAGCTCAGTGCATCAGCTTATGTCACTGCAGTGCCTCTGACCTGGATGTCCAAGGTTCCCACTCCCCACGGCGACAGGATTTTCGACACTAGCTTGTCAGCTAGGTAGAATTCAGTTGCTGCCTGGAGGATATTCTAGCGGCCGGCTGCTGATAGGATTTTCGACACTAGCTTGTCCGTTTGGTTTCTCCGATCAACACCAGGCGAATACCAGAGCAGTACCCTACCGAACAGGCCACGGACCGCGTGCGCGATCTGTCCTTCCTCTTCCTTGTCCTATCCTCTCCCCTTACACACACTTACACTAACATGCACTACACTACCACATATTCCGGAAGACCGGTCGGGAGCTTAGAGCTTGTCCCGGCTGGGGCGGTGCCCCGCTGGTGGGGAGTCCTGGTTAGGAGAAACCCCACTAGACGACGGTAGGTCGGCCCCGGATCTCGCCATCCACCTGGGAAGACAACCGCCATCTCCCGAGAAACAAACATGCACTACACTAACGGTACTAATGACCAAAGCAGTTGACGCGCCCGGAAACACACACACACACACAACTAAGCACCGTCTTTCAGCACCTCTCCGAGCACCTGATCGCCATTAGCGTCAAAGCCATAGCAGGCGTGCCCATCCCACCTGTATCTCCGGCCTACTCGCTATCAACAGAGTCAGTTTTCGCTGTCATCCGCCGTGCCTTGCTTTGCGGTATTTTCCACGCATCGCAAATTCGTTGTCCGCTTTGCTGCTCCTCCACCCCGTCACCCCTGTGTTCGCTTCCGCGTCCCGCCGTCGCTTGAGAGCTGCCGGGCCCCACCTATGTCTCTTTCAACCGTGAACCCTTGTCTCTCATCAGTAAGACGACCAGGTCAATTATCATTTCACTCTTCGGAACACACCCTTCTCCCAACAGCGCTCGACGTACGGCTCATCTCAACAGAGCGCCCAGAGAAAACCAGGGCAGTTGATCCAAGAGCGCCCCTTATTTCAAACAAAAAATTCCCTCCTCACCCAATTCTTTCAGCTCTTGAATTTGAATTCTCTTCATTTTTAAACGATAAATATAAATTATTAAAAATGCTGGACAATTTTTGACAGTAAAAATGTGTTTATTCCTCGTAACACGAGTTTATGTTCATTACCTCCAGTTCAACAACTGTTTTTTGTAGGATTTATACATTCGTCAACTACGGGTTTATGGTCTGATGACTTGTTTGAAAAACTAGTCGTTTTAAAAAGAAATTCCTTTTTTTGTTGAGTTTGATATCAATATATTTGAAATTGTTTATCTTGGACCGGGGGTATCCAGAGATGCTGATTATCAAAAATATAATAGAATATCTCGAAATATAGTTTTGTAGATTACTGAGATTATTAGGATTTACTTTCGTAGATTATAGCGTGGAGAATATAACTCGAGGTCTTCGTTCTCAAAAATCAAAGCTGTTAAATAAAGCTCATGTTACGAAAGTGCATATGCGCCTACGTAATTTTGACCATTATTTTAAAAAATAACCAGTAATGTGAATTAAATGAAATGTTCAATCGTCACCTCTCCGTAAAATCCTCTTCCATCTCAACCTTATTGGTGTAGATTGGTGAGTGTGAGAATGGCAGAACGGATCTAATCTACAGAAACAATACTGATGATTTTTCCAAACAGAAAGCATATCGACCATGCTAACGCTTTTTACGTAATTCATTCACAATATTTCGTAATATAACCGACTCCGGTTATAGTGAACTCGGATGTAGTGAACTCTCGGTTGTAGTGATCTTAAGTCACTGGTCCCGTTTCGCTTACATTACTTGCATAAGGAACCTCGGTTATAGTGAACCTGACCTTCGGCTATAGTGAACCTACGAAATACAAGTCTTGGAAATTAATTCCCTCCTGGAGAATAATCTATCGCCTCAGTGCCACCAATTCCAACACTACACAGCTTGAATTCCAACAGTGCAAGAGGAATTGAAGGGTGTCAAGACTGTATTACGATACTTGGACATAGAGGTCAATGTAGAATAAATTATGCAGATAACATGAATTATGGAGAAGGATCTAGAGAAATTAATGAAATAGTACGAAGCAAACAATTGAAAAGAAATCGATTTTTTTAAGGACAAAAATTTTCGGTTCGTGTTGTTCATGTGTTTTGCTGTATCTCTATGTTAATAAAATTAATCTTTATGGAGAAATTGTTTTTAATTTTGACGTTATCGGATATAGTGAACCTCAGATATTATGAACTAAATATGTTAGTCCCCAGAAGTTCACTATAATCGGTGTCGACTGTACAATAAATCCACAACCAATATACTTTTCGGGATCAGGATATTCCTGAATGTCTTCATACGAGTGCTCGTGTCACAAAGGCCTCTTGTGTGCGGAGCGCTACCGCTCGCGGCTTAGCGGATCGGAAAGCCTCACTCTGCTCGGGGGGAGGGGGGAGGGGAGTGACGGTGGCCCGCGAATAATAGCGGGCTGCAGGAAGCCCCGTGTAGATTGCGGGGCTATCAGCGGGTAATTCTCGCGCGCAGGGCGTGTCGCGCCACGGCGCGCGTGCAAAGTGAGGAGGGGGCGGGGCGGGAAGGGCGGGGGCGGAGGCGGGGACGGGAGCGCAACAGGCTGCGGTGCCGGAGCCGCGCCCTCGCCGCCGCAGCACGCGAACCGGGCGACTGGGTTCGAATCCCGCCGCCGACCCCTCGCTTCACACGGCAAAACCGTCCTTTGATGATCGCGTTACGTGATACTTCGTTTTTTCTAACGTCGTCCATGGCATTAGGTCGTTTTTACACCTTCTGCCTTATAAAATGAATCTTTTTAACTGTGGTAAGCACACGCGCCCCGTTGAGAAGGACGTTTGCGAATTAATTTAAAGAAAATTATTTTATAAGGCAGCGGTGTAATAGTGTCCTAATGTCATGTACCACGTTAGAAAAAACGAAGAATAGTATGCGCAGTGATGAATTTGAATGTGTGGTTCAACCAGTGCTAATTCAAAGGGGTTTTAGAAAAGGATTTTTTGGCTATTTTCTGAACAATTCCTTTTATTTATGTTGAATAAGTGTGTTGAAAGTTGATTGCGAATTACAAAATTGAAAATGATAATGAAGAAATGATGGGATGGGATGAGCTGGTGGGTAGTGGTGATGAGGAAAAGAGTAACCGATGAAGTTGTGCGCGCTTCTGTGATGACTCTAAAAACTTAGGACGTCTGCATTAAGTATTTTAAATGTTTTATCTTTCGTGCTTAGCTCAAAAGTAACTGATAATAAATTATTTTTATTTAAACCGTTTTTAATTACATATGTTCACGATTTCGCGTTTGTACTTGTAATAAGTTGTGTAATTTCTGGAGACTGGGAGACATTCCTTAATATTTAGGAACTTCTCTCTATTACTTTGAGAGCATCGTATCTGGACTAAGACGCAATTCACGTTTTGAGAAATGCCACTTCGAATCGCGTCAATAATCATTTTCTTATAGCAACTTCAAATTCACTCAATTACACAGAGCCTATGGTATAACAATAATAATACCCGTCTCAACCGAAGCTGATCTGACAACATTTCAACTTAAATTGATTTAGATTTTTGCGTCAAATTACTCTGTTGAATATTACACGACGATTTAGTTCTCAGATTGTTCTAACACAACATCTACTGATATTATTTGCTAACATAAATATAATCATATTCTATATTAAGCGACATCAAGTCCAAATGTGTCATGAAGTTGAATGTGTTGTTTTGGACGTTGTAACACGGCAATGTATTCTAACGAGCGTCTCTTTTCTTTGCAGGTGAGTATCTTGTGCAGATGTCTGCGCTGGCTTGTGCTGCGGGCGCCCGCGCGTGTGCGCATGGCGTTTGGTTCGCCGCGCCGTCGCCGCAGCGCCAGCGCTGGGAGACCACCCCCGCAGCGCGACAGGTTTGACACGCGTCTCCGACGGAGCCACGCCCCCCTGCGCCCTGGCAAACGCCACGTCTGTTCACGGGATAAGCGATGTACAACGCGTTCTTAGGAATGGTAACGTGCAGAATTCCCTCCATTGATGGGATAGTATTATAATGATACAGTCGACTCAGTTTATAGTGAACCTTCGGTTAAGTCACTGTCTCGTTTCACTTATATTACAAATAAGCATAAGAAGATTCGGTTATAGTGAACCTGAACCTCGGCAATAGTGAACATAGGAAATAAGTCCTGGGAATTAATTGAATCTCATATTAGACGATTTAAAGGGCCTTCGGAGAGTGGGATGGCGTTCCAACAGTGCAAGAGGCATTGAAAAGTGTCACGACTACATTATGATACTTAGAGACAGAGGACAATGCAGAATCAAGAATGGAGAGAGTAAGAATTCTGGAGAACGATGCAAACAATTGAAAATAATTAATTTTTAAATACATACAAATAAAGATATTGAAATTTTAAGTTAACGTACTTTGCTATATCTAATAATAAATTATATTAATAATTAGATTGTATGTAATACTGTATATTAATAAAATGAATAATTGTGGAGAAATTGCATTTATTTTTGACATCATCGGGTATAGTGAACCTCGGATGTAGTGAATCAAAAATATTAGCCCCCAGAAGTTCACTATAACCGGAGTCGAGTGTATTTCGATTAAAACATGAAGCCAGCTGACACTTGGACAGCTGAGGTGCTGACATCCAATCGGGAGCTTCAGTGTACTGTAGTGACGTCACTTTAGTGACGTTCAAGCTTCCGATTGGATGACATCATCACCGCTGATCAAGTGTCAACGGACTTACTGTTTTAATCCAAAAAATATATTTCTGGACTTTTATTATCATTGCTCGGTTTGACAAATTAGTTGATTTAAACCCCGATTTAAATAATGTAAATCTTTGTCATCAACTTCATTGGTCTCCTAATTATTTGCGGTCTTACGTGAGTGTGTTAGATTCAGATTCGACACGTACATTTGACACTGACATCACATCTTTGTGAAAACTGCTCGTATAATTCTGTTTTCAGCTTTGTTCATGTAATTAAGTGTTTGGAGAAAATGTCAAATACGTCCCAGCACTTTCTTCCACAATTCAAAGAGAAAGTATTACTGAGATAAAGTGTAATGTTTATAACATGCCTCATCATCTGTTTCTATGCTGTATATCGTTAGATAACATCCACTGAATATTTCCTGGTGCAGAGGAATAAGATATGAATCGAACTGTTGTCGGAAGATGCAGCTTCGCAACGGAAGCCATTAGCCTCGCGGACCTGCGTCAAAATTTCATCTCCGGTATAACCGGAGCCGAGCTTCCTTCCGGGCGAAGTCTTATCTGTTGCGAAGTTGTTGAGTAAAAACCTCCCACTTCGGAAGGTAGAACGGCTTCTGCATCTGCACATTAATTATTATTAAGATATAGATGGGTTTTCTCTTTGTATGAAAAAGAATTCACACTGTACTTAGAGGGAAAGTAGATGTATGTAATTCCATTTATTACTTTAATATTGAGTAATTTTAAAAGCATTTTTGCGGTATCATTGGTCTGTTTAAAATTTTTTGATTTACAAAAATGAAAATGTTTTGTTTTTTTTCATAGAAGTCGTAAATTTTTGATTGTGGGATTGATTAGTGGGGATGAGGTAGTACTTCTTTTCTCTTTAAAAATATATTGAAATGTTTGGAATGCGAATCCCATCCGTCGGAATGCGAATGTTAGACACGATAAGTATGTAATTAGCTTACGCCTGTTTTCTTTACCTCTAATGTGGTATACATCTCGTATTCTTACACAAAGCTACTGGTGCTCCAAGTTTCTCATCTTTTTCATTCATATTTCTTAATAAAAAGTCTATATGCTTATCGAAATTGGAGGTCACCATCAGTCGACTGTTTCTATAGAGAGTTTTAGCACAAATAAATGCTCTCTTGAATAAGTTTGTACCAGGATTGTAAGTTTGTATTTAATTAGATTATCAAATTAGAAAGTGGCTATGAAGTATTTGAAAGTGTCTGCTAATTACCGAGAACTTTTCCAATTTTCTCAGAACCTTTGTTGTTTGGAGGGAGTGACAAATTGCCACCGCAGATGGCGCTTCCGTGGTGACAGCGGGGGGAAGCGATGTTGACGAAGTGTGGGCGGAGAGGACGCAGGCGAGAGGTTGACGGCGCGACGCGGAGGAGGCGCTGACAGGAGGTAAACGACAACGTTGACATCGCCTCGAATTAGACTCTGCGCCCACAAAGATGGGAAAATAGGAGGGCAAAGTTGCTGAGTAAGAAGGAATAAAAAAAGTTAATGTTACTGTAACTCACCAAAGGTTGCAAAATTTATCATGGAACAGTGTAAATAATAATAATAATGATAATAATAATAATACGCGTACTGAAAATGTGTGAAAATTATTCAAAATGAAAGCGTTTCTTCTTAATCGAATATTAATACAGCACATCATCAAAGTTAATTTATTAATCCGTTCTGACATTATTTATTTGCGGTGAAGCAAACGTGTTAAGGTTCCCACGGGAAACAATTTCGAACTTTTGGAGCATCGACCCTTGAAAACAGCAAATTCTGTTCTTTGTAAATATGATAAGCCATCCAAAGATTTACCCGATGAGAAATAGATTCGGAGATAAATTAAGTCGTTCTTACGTAGGTTTAGACTGCAATTTTGGACATTCGACTGTACTATGTTTTTCGTTGTTTCGTGTGGGTGAGGGTGCCTTTTTATTGTTTGTAATGTCGAAAAGAACTTACAATTATTGGAAAATAGTTTCGTTTGCGTCCGAAAGATTGAAAAGCACGTGGAAACATAGAAGAAAATATGTTTTTTAAGACGAGACGAATAAAAGAATAAAATTGTGAAGATGAGAGAGAAAGAGACATAGATTGATAGAGAGAGAGAGACAGAGAGGGAGAGAGATGATAGGAATCTGATTAAGAATGGGGTTGTGTTAGAATGCACATTATGGAGAATGCAGCACATTCTGAGAATAATGCTAACGCCGCACTAGAGACCGCTACCTTCTCCTGCCGCTGAGAGGTCGAGAAGAACGATGGAGGGCGTGAGCACCTGCGCGGCGGCGGGCAGGCGGGTGGGTGGGGTCGGCGGGCGGCGGGCGGGGCGGGGCGGGCGGGGCGGGGCGGGGCGGGGTGGGCGCGGCGGGGCGGGTGGGCGGGCGGGCGGGACGGGGCGTGTGGCTGGGGCGGGCGGGCGGGCGGGCGGGTGGGTGGGTGGGGCGGGCGGGCGGGCGAGTGGCGGGGGTAGGCGGGTGTCTGACAGTGTGGCCTGGAGCTGCGCGGCTCCTTATTAATTGGCTTAAGCGCCTCCATTTAACTCTTTTTCCGCGCGCAATGGGATTTGCAGGGCGGGCGCCGCCGCCGCTTTGCCTGAGGCTAATCGCGCGGGGATTCCCCGCGGCGCGGAGCGGAAAATTGCCTCCGCGAGCCGCTTGTGATCAGCGAATGGCACCGCCAGATCAGCGCCGCGCCGCGTGCCCCTCCAACCCTTAGCGGCTCTCCCTCTTGTTTTCGCTTGGGACACTTCGTGGCTTTGCTGAGTCGTCTACAGAGGGAAACATTACGCTTCTACTTAGCACTACCGAGATCGTTCACGGTGTCGCGTTCAGCAAGCTTTCCATGAGAGCACCAAGCTTTCCCTTAGAGATTTAGGTTTCTTTGCTAATTTCTTTGAATGAGTTCTTCGTGATGTAACAGACTTTGAACAAGAGTTCTCAGAATCATCTTATTAAAGAAATTTGCCTGGGGATTTGATTGTCACTGATGAGATTGTTCACATCGATTCTAATCCTCTTTGCAATTGTCACCAGGTACGAAGAGAGGGGAAAAGGGGTAAAAGATATAATGATATTCGTAAACTTTTACACTGGTTGAGTGGTCTGCATCTATGTGGTATCGAATTTTCCATTTGTCCAGCATCTCCGAAAAACAATAATAGCTGCTGCTTCATTATTACTTTCGTTTTTAAAGCCGTACTCTTCGTTTTGTGAAGTTTAAATGCAAAAGACCCAAACCCCCAATAACTGAGTAAAGTGAAGCGGCTGGAGATGTTTTCGAGGGTTTCTCTCGCGAACGCTCGTCCTCGCTGGGTACAGTTGGGCGCGGCCGGTTCCGTCGCGTCGCCCCCTCTCTCCCGCTGGCTGATAAACAGGGTCCGCGGCGCTGCCGCATACAGACGACTGGGAATCAGCCGGGAGGGGCTCCGCGGCGGCTCCCAAGCGTCGCGTCGCGCCGGGCCGCGCTGCGTCGCGCCGCGCCGTCGCCCGACGAACCCGCTCCGTTTGCCGGGCAGCGACCTCTTGCGCGGAGAAGACGGCGGCGGAGGAGACGGAGGATACGCCGGCGCGGCGGCGGAGGCGGCGTAAGCGGCGGGGGCGGCGGACGCGGAGCCATATGTGGTGGAGGAGGCGGTGACGCAGGTAGCGGTGGCAGTAGCCAGGTGGCAAGGGCGGCAGACGTAGCTGATGATTGGAGAAGCTGAAACTAGGAGCAGAAGGTGGAGATGATAGTTGTCACGGGCAGTGGCAAAGGTGGGGAGACAGCTGATGGAAGGAGTGAAGTGGCCGATGCGGAGGGGTGGAGAAGAAGATGGCGGAGTGAAGAGGCGGTGGAGGCGCGGACGGGAGGCTGAGGAGAGGGAGGGGGAGACGATGGCCTGGTGCGCGGGACACGTGCTGATAAGCTGCTGATTTATTTCTTCGTAGGGATCAGGTAAAGGTGTTTACTTTCATATCTGGTGTTACCATCGGGGACGTGTCTTCCTAAGATACGTAACAGATGTATGCGAGAGAAGCGAAGAGCAAAGGATACATATTGATGCCTAAAGTGCAAGACACTCAGTCTTTGCTGGCTCACGGCTGATGCCTGGGAAAAGTAAATATATTTTCCGTTATGTTCTTCAGTTGAACCACGAGGAAACTTTTTTCTGTTATATTTTAAGTCATGAAGATGAGCGTAACAGACATTAATATGTTCATGTTAATGGGCGCTGTGACCATAACTGTTGCAGCGCCCTTAAACTTCACTGTTCATCGAAACGTAATTAAAAAGGCATCACCTCGTATAACCCACAAAAAAATAAACAATCACGCAGAGCGCAGAGGCAGGCAGGGAGAAGCTGGAATGAAAGAACCACCCTACATACGGTTGCAAGATTAATAAAATCTACAAATGACTGCTGAGCAATACCTCGTGTGGAGAAAGTTATAAACAGGTCACATAACGAAGCACCGAAGTGAATCGAAGCAACCAAAAGCATCCATTGTTCAAAAAAGACAGTGCGTTTCCTACTAACCGTTAAACGGAACGTAATAAAATAACAATGATTTCTTCAGATTAAAATTCATTCACCCACTACCTACGGAGATCATGACACTCATCCACTCATAACTAACTGCAATGCGTCAAAATTGCACAACACATTCAAACCATTCATTTATTTATTCTGGAAATGCAACCAATTTAAAACTCAGTTGAAACACCACAAGAAAAGAGCTATTACAAAAACAAGTTCCGAGGAAAGAGACAATGTCTGCTTGAACAAGCGTGAAAGCCCCAACTGTGAATGCAATACACTACCTCACATTCTGGGAGAACGGTCGGGAGCTTAGAGCTTATCCCGTCTGGGGAGGTGCCCCGCTGGTGGGAGAGTCCTGGTTAAGGGGAAACCTCGCTAGCTGACGATAGGTCGGCGCCGGATCTCGCCATCCAGCGGGGGAAGATCACCGCCATCACCCGAGGAAAAAACATGCATTGCACTTACGGGAATAATGACCTAAGCTGATGACGCGCCTGGAATCACTAACCAACCCAACGGTGAGCAGCCGGGTTTCTCATTAAGTCGTCGTCGCCGCCGCCTGCAGCCGAGCCGCAGGAGCCGTTTGAACTTCCCGCCGCGTAATTTTCGTCCTCCGCTGCTGGGCTCCGTTGTTCTACCGGGCTTCCTCCGCCCTCCACCGCGGCAGCCAACCGGTTTCGTCCGGGCGGCCCGCCACGTTTGCTCTCTAATTGGAGGCGTTTGTCTGGCCCCGCTCCCTGTTCCGTAGCACCGCTTAACGGACGACTTCATTATAATGAAACATTTCATTCTTATTTATTAATACTATTAACATACATCGCGGTGCTTGACCTACAGAACGTACATCTCATACATTTGATTATATCTGGGAAGACTTAACAGCGTAATAATCTACCAACCGTCATCAATTTGGAAGCGCACAAAATTACAGAAGTACGAGTAGTAATGCAGGAGCTTGGACCTCTCTCACCGATAACGGTTAACAGAAAACGTGTGAGTTTTGAGTGACATTCAGATATTTTCTTTTTGAGGAACGGTATCTTGCAGTTAGAATGCAACTAGTACGTAAATTATTATTATTATTATTATTATTATTATTATTATTATTATTATTATTATTATTATTATTATTATTATTATTAAATCTGTTGTTATAACAACAATCTTGTGGAAATTCCTTTTGATGTATAGAAGAAACTTCCTCAATATTCTTTAATTTTGGAAGATTACTTGTGTACATATCCATTTTTATTATTGAATAGAAAAATGAATGATTTGTTAGATTATACGAGTACATTCATGGAAATAGATTTTCCGGCTAAATTATTTGTGGGAAAATAAAGTAATCTGCAAAAATGAACGTTATTTAGAGGAATGGTGGAGGACTCGTTGAGGCACCGGAATGCATTTTCTCGAACGCCCTCCGGTGGCAGAATCGCATTTGCTCTTAGAAATATGGAGCGTCGCGTCGTGGGTGGAGGCAAGCGCCTGCGGCGGCGACACAAGAAGACACTCCCCCCCCTCTCTAGGGGGAAGGGGCGGGGAAACGACCTCCGTGCTATTCGGCGCCTGCAGCAAATGCTTAACCAGTCCCTCTCCGCCCTTACCGCCTCGCCTCATCCCACTCGCCGTCGCTGCCTCTGGCGTTTGGGACGAGCCGGGACGAGCAAAGTGGATGTGCGTGACACGCTAGAAGAAGCAGCCGTAATTATTGTTAATATACTTCCCTTAAAACTGAATGTAAAGCTTCCCGTTACACAGGCGAAATAGTACTTGTTTATAGAGCGGTCTTAGTATGTTTTCGTTTGCTTCAAATTTAAAATAAAAGACGATGGCAGTCCTGTAGACACGAAGTTTTTGTGTCCTTTCTAGTTAATTTGTTTCAGATAGTCTACTTCGATTCGTGGCGTGGCATCCGCGCTCTCGCATTACTGAGGCAAACTTTCGAAGCTACGAGGGACGGGAAATAGCGCAGATCTAAGGATGCGAAGGAAGGATGGCGGCGGTCCATAGCCATTTATGAGAGGACTGTTGCGCTTTTCATGAGGAATTGAATGAATGATCAGATCGGAGCAGCAGCCTCGACAATTTACATCCAGGCAGGGGCCGGCTGAGCTAAGCTGCCCCTGCAGCATTTCTGACCGGGAGGTCTTAGGGTACGAGACCTGACGGTGACGGATTTTCGACTGTAGCTATATAGCTTGATCGAATTCAACCACAGTGTAGAGGAGAATACGATGAGGCGAATGAGTATAACCCTAACAAGCGGGCAACGGACGCGCGATCTGTCCTTTTATTTCCCTGTCCTCTCTCCTCTTACATACAAATATTCACTTGCATGCACTACACCACCACACGTGTCGGGTCACCAGTTGGGAACCAAGACCTTTTCTGGTTTGGGGCGCAGCCCCCGTCTGGAGATGCTAAAAGGGGGATATCACTAGCAAGACCTGCAGCGCCTCTGACCGGGAGGTCCTAGGTTCGAGTTCCGATGGCGGCAGGATTTTCGACACTAGCTTTTCAGCTAGGTCGAATTCAGTCGCTGTTTGGAGTAGAATTCTTGAGGCCGACTGTACTGAGCGGTACTTTTCCGTGGTTTCTCCGATCAACACCAGGCGAATACCGGAGCAGTACCGTAACAACGGGCCACAGACCGCGCGCGGTCTGTCCTTCCTCTTCCTTGTCGTATCCTCTCCCCTATCTCACACACACATTTACACTAACATGCACTACACTACCACATATTCCGGGAGACCGGTCGGGAGTTTAGAGCTTGTCCCGGCTGGGCGGTGCCCTGCTGGTGGGCGAGTCCCGGTTAGGGAAACCCCACTAGCTGCAATAGGTCGGCGCCGGATCTCGCCATCCAGCGGGAATGATCACCGCGCATATCCCGAGGAAAACATGAACTACACTAACGGGACTAATGACCAAAGAAGTTGACGTGTCCGGAAACACGAAAAAATCAAATCAAATCAAAGCAAACTAGCAAGACGACGAGGAAATCGACTCAGGGTCTCACCACTGCTCCGCGGTCCGCTTCGTCCCGCTGCAGGGGGATATTCCTCGACGTGTAGATCGACACCAGATCACACTTCCGTTCCACCACTTTGCCACTGTCCCGCCACGTCATCCAGGGGAGAAGGAATCACCGCCACCTCCCGGGATAAAGCATCCACTTCATCTACGGGACTAGGATGGGACTCAAACCCCGGATGTCTCAGACTCTCCAGTACACATTATACGCGCGCAGTGTAAAATAGTAAACCTTTTTAATTTTTTATTTTATTTATTTATTAGTTATTTATGGTCGCATCAACATCTTGGTCATTAGAGACAGCTTTTGGAGTTAACGTTGTTGTAACTGTGATGATGATGATGATGATAAGGGATGAATGGACGAACACAAATACAACCAAGCCCGAGGCGGGACTCGAACCCGCGATCCTTTAGTCCGAGATCGCTACGACACTCCTGCCTTATTGATCTCGGCCAGTGGATCGGCAATAGTATGCCTTGAAACTGAATTCTTATAGTATTATCGTGAGTACTACTTTGATTGTAAGTCTCTATGTGGGATCTGCGTTCACTGTCTTCCGCGCCTGCCTTTCGGGAGAACCGCGTTCCTGGGGAATCGGTACGATTGTTCGAATCATCGTATACTGCCGCTCTTGGTACTCCATAATTCTGATATCCGTGCCGTTCTCCTGCCGAGGGTGAAATCTGAAGGGGGATGTTTGCGGTGGGGTATTGGGTAACTTTCATCTGCCGGCGGCACCGCTCCAGTGACCGCTGAGGCCAGCGACGACTTCCAGGAAGTGCCGCGAGGAGCGCCACCCTGCCCCGGGATACCGCACTCGCTCTCCTTTCCCCCCCCCCACTCCAACCTTCCCCGTCACTCCCCGGCACGCCCCTCCCCCATACTCCTCCCTGCCACGCCACGCCCTGCCCTGCATTGCCCCGACCTGCCCCGCATCACACCGGCACGCCCACCCCACCCCACCCCGACCGGCCCTGTCCCTCCAACCCTACGTGCCCCACCACGCACAACCTGACCTCGCACTGCCCACTCTTCCGTTCTCCCCCAACCCGTCCCTGCCCTGTCCCGTCCCTCTCCATCCCTTCCCACCCCACATTTCCCCCCCCGCCCCACCCCTCCGCCTTCCCGGAAGCGTCGCTGTTTGCGCTGTGCAATCCGGCGTGGCGCCGCCGCCGCCGCCAGCTACCGGCGCGACGCAGCAATCGATAGCCCCGAGCTACTCCGGCTCTCCGGCTTACGCCACAAAGGTTCGACCGCGCGCCGCACCGCGGAGAGACTGGCGCTACAAGGAAAAAGAAATAGCGGAGGTTTCTTTTCCATGACGGGGGAAATTGTTTCGAAGCGGATAAACGAATCCGACGCGTTGCAACAAGGTTAGCACTCCGTGGTTACCACCATTGTTCAGATAATGCGCTTCACAAACTGAAAGGGACATTCATTGTGCTTTCTATGTTGTAAAAATTCTGAATACCGGAAATGTGAATGGGGATCGCAGTAACTTATAGGTTTCAAGAAAAAGCATGTATAATATACTTGTGGTTAGGCGGAAGAGCGGTCCTGATGGCCCGAGCTTCGCCATATCAATAAAGGCATTATTATTATTATTATTATTATTATTATTATTATTATTATTTATACTCAGGTATTAGCGCACTTCCTTGTTTGATTAGCGACAAAAAATGTGTTGAAGGATGGTGACATTTGATCATGAACTGGGTGATGGAAAATTTTTTTAATCCATTTACGAAAAAAATATTAGTTGTGAAAAATGACGTCTGCTTGTTGCTTGACCGCTCTGCTTGTCCGCACTGCTTGTTACTCATCTAAAATTGCAGATGTTCTTAGAGAGCTAAAATTTCAATGTTCTTTTGAGAATAGTTCCTGTACGTTACTCATCTCTGCTTTGTGCCCATGTTGAATACTCGTAGATCGCATAAAGGGATTCGAACGTCTCGAGACGACGTATGACACAAGTATTATTACCCCCAGAACGTATTACACAAGTGTAAAGATTGGTTCTTGGATCGTTTTGACAAGTGGGGTTATGCAGGAAGGTCAGTTGGATCCAACAAATTATTTAATCGGTAATTCTTTAAGAAAAATATTCTGGTAAGAGCTGTAATACAAAAAAATAATACAAAAGTTGTCGCTTTAATTATTGAACTAGTAGTGCTAAAATAGCACGAACTTTCTCGCTCGTACTTTCACGCAAAATTATGCGAAAAGTATTCAATTTTTCAAAATATTTTACATGACCTTATTTCATGATCTATCTTTAAGGAGCAGATTTTATCGAGGGAAAAATTTTCTATCCTCGTAAGTCTAGTTGTAGGAAGACGCTGAACAAATTTTGAATTTTTGCAATTTTAGAAAAATCAGATTTTTCAACGACAATGGAGACCTGAACTATTCTTTTAAACGTCCACAATATCCAACAAAAAAATTTAATAAAAAAGATGGTGCCGCTTTAAAAAAATTGAAATGGTGTCTTTAGCCGCTAGCGTTGTTTACAGATGGATGGATGGACGGACGGTCAGAGATGTTTTGCCGTTATTCGATTTTTCGGTATCGAGGACCCACAAAATATGGATTTGGACAACACCACGTGTTAGAGGAGGACTTTTTCTCCTAAATTTAGCAACGGGATTTATGCATTTTTTCGTTACCAGGATCCTGTAATAAAACTTTTTCTGCCGAAAATTGACCGTTTTTTTTCGTGCATTATTATATAACTTTCTCTCTACTGCATAAGCGGTAGCAAGAAAGTAAAAAGGTGCTAATTCAATACTATACTTGGGTATAGAGGAATAATAACGTTTATCACCAAGATGGAATATGGCACTACTTTCTGCGTCTTTATCGATCCTGCCAGAAGATGTCGCATAACCGCGACCGTATCAATACCAGGATCTGTGCTGCAGATCAAGCGACTTTAGCGGCACGGCGGAGAGGCGCGAAAAGCCGTGTCATATTCCGTCATAGAGATATCTTCCAAGTATATACTAGCGACACTCCTGCGGGAGGAGCCTAATGTTCTGTGATGCGAGTCGATGATAGTCGTCAATCATGTTACAAATTTAGGAATGTGAGGCGCCTCGCAAAAACGGAGTGAGACACCTGCAGGTTGTGGTCCCATAGGTCCCCCGTCCCATAGGTCTATTCTCCGCGAAGTAGGCCGCGCGCATTCGCCCAGGGCGGAGGCAAGGGGCGGGGCAGGCCATCTCTCACGACTCGCACCCCCTGCGCGCCCCCGCACGTAGCTCAAGGCTCAAAGGCCCCGCTTAGGGCAGCACCTCCCCTCCCCGGTAGCTCACTGCATCAACTGATGTCACTGCAGCGCCTCCCGCTTAGAGGCAGCACTCCCACGGCGGCAGGATTTTCGACACTGGCTTTTCAACTAGGTGGAATTCAGTCGCTGTCTGGAGGAGAATTCTAGCGGCCGGCTGCTCTGATCGGTAGTTTTCCGTGGTTTCTCCGATCAACACAAGGCGAATACCGGAGCAGTACCCTAACAAACGGGCCACGGACCGCGCGCGATCTTTCCTTCCTCTTCCTTGTCCTATCCTCTCCCTCTACACACACTTACACTAACATGCACTACACTACCACTATTCCGGGAGACCGTTCGGGAGCTTAGAACGTGTCCCGGTTGGGGCAGTGCCCGCTGGTGGGAGAGTCCTGGTTAGGGGGAAACCCCACTAGCCGATGGTAGGTCGGCGCCGAATCTCGCCATCCAGCGGGGGAAGATCACCGCCATCTCCCGAGAAAAGAACATGCATTACACTAACGGGACTAGTGACCAAAGCAGTTGACGCGCCCGGAAACACGAAAAAATCAATCAATCAATCAATCACACCCTGGCACGTCGTGTGCCCCCCTCCGGGCATCGACCCTCGCGCAGGTCACAGGAAAGACGTCTCTGCCGGTTATTTGTAAACGTTATGGAGCTTCCGCTACGAAAATGAGGATGAACTAGAACGCTACAAAAGTATCACCGAATCAAACCTTTGCATTGTCAGTTTAAACGCTCATTTATGATAGTGCCCCACGTCGGCATCTTTTCAACGATGACGTACTTTCTGAAATGAATGCTCATCAGCGAATGATGTTTACAGCAGAGAATGACATGGGCGCATCAGCATACGTTTGCCACATAGTGTGAAAGGTATTTCTGTCTTCTTTTCACCTCAGACAGAATTGGACACTTTTCAGCTAGGGGGTTGTTCCAAATTACTTGCGGCTCTCCGTTCCAAAGTGTGTACAGTTTCATGGTAAATGAGTCACAGAATGCTTTTTTCAAAAGGTGAGCGTTAATGTAGAAGAATGTTTCTAAGGATGAGCCAAAGCGACAGCTAGTACTGGAAACATATCGTTGTGTGGCCGTTGTGCCCTTGAGCCCATTAGACTCCATTTCTACATGCGTTCGTTTGCAGTTGGCAACCTTGTAAATGGCTTCGACGCATCCTTTTGTGATATCATCGTCCGTCGAAAATACAGTGCGCTTTGAGAAATAATTGAAATTAGGAAGTGCAGTGTTATGTGCACTTCTATAAAAATTCTTTTTTTCTATTAACATTACATTTAATTTACTTTTTGTGTGATAAATATAATATTTATTTTAAAACCTAGATCCGTACTGGTGCACGTGTTTCCGTCTATTGTGCTGTGGTGTGGCGAGCTGCAATTGAGAGCTTTCTATTTACATTCGTGGCAGTTTTCTTTCACTGAGTGTGAGAGCATGTTAAAAGATTTTCCACAAACGTAATTACATTTAAATATTTCCCGGACTCGCTTACGTGATATACCTCAGCGAAACTCTTAGACTTCTTCAAAGGGATGTTTTCACTCCTGTGAAATAACCATAACCTAAGAAATCGCCATAACCTAAGACTTTACGAAGAGGCGTGGCTGAACAACTGTCGCGGCGGAGGGAGACTTCTCTGAATTACATGTGATGTTCGCTTGTCACTTTGGCTCATCCCTAGGAAAATCCTTCTATACACGTGGAGAGTACAGGGTAACGCACGCAGGGGAGGAGCCGGCTGGCGAGAGCGAGCGCGGAGGAAGGATGCGGGCGTGTCACGCGCCAGAGCGGCCCCGCCCATCGCCCATCACCCATCGCCCCCATCGCCCATCCCGCGCGCCCTAATTCACGACGTGGCCTCGCCCTGCCCCGCCCCACCCCGCCCGGATGTCGCGCCGTGCTTGCCTCCCTACCCCTTCAGTCCCTCCGTCCTTCACCCTGCGCCCCATGACTCGTCCATGCTCTCTGCCCACATACGAGTGCCCGCTCCGCATGCCGCGCCGTGCTTGCCTCCCTACCCTGCAGTCTCTCCGTCCTTCACCCTGCGACCCATGCCGATGCGCGCCGTGCTCCTCCCACCCTCAGTCTCCCGTCCTTCACCCTGCGACCATGACTCGTCCATGCTCTCTGCCCACATACGAGTGCCCGCTCCGGATACCGCGCCGTGCTTGCCTCCTACCCTGCAGTCTCTCCGTCCTTCACCCTGCGACCCATGACTCGTCCATGCTCTCTGCCCACATACGAGTGCCCGCTCCGCATGCCGCGCTGTGCTTGCCTCCCTACCCTGCAGTCTCTCCGTCCTTCACCCTGCGACCCATGACTCGTCCATGCTCTCTGCCCACATACGAGTGCCCGCTCCGCATGCCGCGCTGTGCTTGCCTCCCTACCCTGCAGTCTCTCCGTCCTTCACCCTGCGACCCATGACTCGTCCATGCTCTCTGCCCACATACGAGTGCCCGCTCCGCATGCCGCGCCGTGCTTGCCTCCCTACCCTGCAGTCTCTCCGTCCTTCACCCTGCGACCCATGACTCGTCCATGCTCTCTGCCCACTTACGAGTGCCATGCTCTCTGCTCGCAATACGCAAGGGCAGTGTGCATATCAGAGGAAGTCTCACTTAGTGGTCTTCAAATTTTCATTTGCGAGTATTGCCTCGTTCTAGCAGCTTGTCTGCCTACGTGCCTTGTGTTTGCAGCTCTACACGTGGGTGAAATAAGTATCTTACTCGGAGTATAGTACTAATAGTTGGTTCTTAAAATATAACATTGCACTTTTACGGCTAATGTGCTGAAAGAAACTGTTTTATTTTTCCTTCTAAAATTGCTTTAGAATTAGGCTCTGTATTGGCGTAAATCTTTAACTGGATTCATTAATTTTTTTAAAAAATATTTGTTTCAGACTTAGTGTTTAAGTGTTTTCTAGAAATTTTGGCATTCCACGAAACAGTTTGGGAACCTCTACGATAGGATAAGTGTGAGACTGAAAAATTTATCGAAGATTATAATTTGAACTGTTCATGCCTGACGGATATTTCCGAGATTTTTTAAATCGTAACATCATCAGTCAAGGATCATTTGATTAGTGCAAATAAATTTCTAATAACGGTGTGAAAAATATTGATAACTTTTTTTATAGCAATCTTGAAACAAATGTATAGCCTCAAACTATGGAATTTCATTTTAATGATGCTTTATATGTACCCTATTCCTAAGAACTGTATTATGAGTATTCCCTCGATGTCTTGTTTCCCGGATCAGTCGAGGAAATGTAACATTTCTCACTTCCTCTCCAAAAAATTAAAGTATATTTACTTATCCTGCGTTTCACGAAATATGTCGTCTGCAGCGCTGCTTCGGGTTGAACACTCCAGCATTTGGCGATTCTGTTTATTCTATAGCCTTGCTGTTGCTTTGATAGAATCGTTGGTATTTAGCTGTCGAATTTGTGGTATTTAGCTCGAATTATGTTTCTTAAGCAGGATTTTACAACATGGGATATTTTTTAAAAATTTTCTATGACTCTTTTCAGATTTAGTTCTTTTGGATTCTCCCACGCATGGGTGGTCACAAAAGTACAGAATCACAAAATATATGTAAAAATAAATTGAAGGAAAAATAAATAATTTTTACAATAAAATTAAAGACTGAGTGATATTCTGTGCAATATAATCCTAACGTTTAGCAATTGTGAAATAGTTACTCTCAGCACTCTGTCGAGCTTATAATTCGGTAGCTATCAGTTCAGGTGCCCACCATTCGAAGTTGAGTTCTACTAAGAAATAATTTTCACTTTTAACACAATTATTAACAATGTGCGAGATTACACACGAATCCAATTAATTTTTAATTCATTTTTTAAATGATGTATATAAGTAGAGCGCACGTTTACTATTTGAAAAGAAAGAAAAAGGCAGAACTACACTTCTCAATGTCTATATAACGAATTTGCCGTTACATTTGATATTTCGTTTTTTAATGTATATTATTTAATTTTTAAATCTGCAAAATCCTCTTTTTTTGACAATATAAAGTATTTTGAATTGAAAAATTGGATTATTAAAATTCCTCTGATTCACAATGAAAAGAAGTTTAAAATGTATTTTTTACGACAAAGAAGGAGAATAAGCCCTTACTACTTTGTTATTCATGTCTAAGGTGAAGTATTTCTTCAGAAATGTAACTCAGTGAAACACCATCGATTATGAATTCACAACTTAATGTCTTGGTGACGTGGAATAGTCTTTCAAACTTGTATGAAGAAACCGTGTAAATGAAAAATGAGGGCAAAGAAGGAAAAAAGGACGAAAGGACGGACAGAGGTCGCGGGAAGTTGCCTTCCGGTTATCCTAAGAATTTTGAAACGACCTACGACTCTTTAAGGCGGTATTAATTAAAATAAATTCTTGAAGAGTTGAAATTAGCCAACTATAGTATACGTGTTCCACGATTCCATGCAGATGTCCTTACCATGCCGATCTCTTCACCTGTCGTGCAATAGTTCATTAAAATATAATGTTGTAGTACGCCCCACTTAAACAAAGAGAACAATTGACTCCCAAACAGTTTTGCTAGGAAATTCCAAAAATATCTTCCGTCTAAATAACGAATGTGTGTCGTTCCCAATTTATTGAAACGGATAAAAATACACACATTTTAGAACGTAAATAAATGAACATAAGATTACATTTGCATTCTCCTAAATGTACGTTTTGTAAACGCTTTCGGTCAAAAACAACAGAGCAGGAGTAGCTCTTTCTGCTCTCAAGAGGCCAAGACCGATCCATGAACCTCCGCCACCGCCATCGTATCACACAGCAGCCCAAAATGAACGAGTAAAATTTGAAAACGTATAGCAAATTACGACTAAGTTATTGTTATTATTATTTTATTACAAAATTAAAAGAAACCAATAATATTAGAGTTGATAAAACGTTTTCCAAAAATTCGGTTACAGAACTGAATTGGAATTACAGATGTCATATGCAATATCTGAACATTTTTCAAATACGAACGAGCACTAATTGATTATTTTTTAATTTATTGAATTGATGTACTATTTTTTAAAAACTGATTATTACGGCCAGTCCAAAAATTCACGAAAAAATTATTGTTCAATATTAACCCATCAGTGCTTCAATTAATTTTGTACGCATAGCGCTCGCCCATTGTCGCCGCGTTCTTGCGCGCACAGTCATTATTGGTCTGGTAGCATGTTTTTGCAACTTTTAATTGCTAATCAGAGAGTTAATTGGCACTAATGGGTTAATTGACGAATTAACGTTTCCGGGGCAAGGATTATGACTAGATTTCGGTGCGTTCTTCTTTCATTCCCCGCCACTATTCGCGGTCTGTGTCTCTGTCGCCGCCGACGCGAGAGAACATGCGTGTATTTTTACCGAGGCGATGGCCCGCGGGCGGGGCGGGGCGGGTGGGCGGGGCGGGAGGCGGGCGGACAGTGGGGGCGATGCGGCGCGCGCGACGACGGGTGACGGACGGCCGCCCGAAATACGCGCTCACCGCGGAAGCGCCGCCTCCCCCAGTCACACACACACGCGCGCGCGCACACACACGCACAGCGCAGTCACCGAGCACTGCCAAGGAAGAAGGAAAAACGTGGCGTCGCTTTCACAAGCACAAGCGTTGGCGGTTGGTGACTTGGAAGTGGTCGGTTGTTGGTAAAATAAAGCCACAGTGGTTCATAAAGAATGAAACGGGATGGCCAAGTTGCCTCAGACCACAAACTCGGATATCCGTCAGGGCCTGTACTTCAGTACTGTACTGTGTTTAGCTGAAATCAGCTATAAATTCCTCTACGATTTAACGAGACTGGTAGCGCTCACCTTTTTACCGAAAACCCTCAAATGTTCAATTTTCTCAAACGTTTGTAAAATGAACAAATCAAATTACTATTAAAATAGAAAGTTTTCTGTTAACGTAAATTGACTCTAAATGTTTATTTAATTTAATAAATCAATAAATTTAATCCCTGAATACCAACGTTTGCTGCTTCTAATTCGCAACTTACTCATCGCTTGATTGATTGATTGATGATTCCGGGCGCGTCAACTACTGTGGTCAATAGTCACGTAAGTGTAGTGTATTGTCTCATTTCAAACTGGCCACGAACCACGCGCGATCTTTCCTTCCTCTTCCTTGTCCTATTCTCTCCCCTTACGCACACACTTACTCTAACATGCACTACACTATCACATATTCCTAGAGACCGGTCGGGAGCTTACAGCTTGACCCGGCTGGGGCGGTGCCCCGCAGGTGGGAGAGACCTGGTTAGGGGGAAACCCCGCTAGCCGACGGTAGGTCGGCGCCGGAACTCGTCATCCAGCGGGAGAAGATCACGGCGAAAAAACATGCACTACACTAACGAGACTAATGAGCAAAGCAGTTGACGCGCCCGGAATAACCAACAACCAACCAACCATCATGAAATTGAAGATTGATATTTGATGAACATCAGTTACTTTAAATTAAAAATCATATTTTTAACTTGAACCAACGAACACTGCAGCATCGGCGTGTTCACATGCTGTACTCGCACCAACGCAGCGGCATAGGAGCAGACAGGGAGGGCGGGGCCAGAAGAGGAACGAGGCTGGGTGGGGGTGGGGGGTAGGGCTGAGAGCGCGCTCGAGCGGCGCAAAGGTCGAAGGGCAGCGGGTCGTAGGGCGCGGAGCGCCGTCACAGGTGGTAGACGAAGCGACCTATTTCGCCTCCAAGCCTAGAATGTTTTATCATTCATGAACTTTGCAATGGAACTCGAGGTAAAAGTAGAAAACGCAAGTTGTTGAATATTTTGACACATAAAGGTTCCTGTTCTCGAGAGAAATAAAGAAGATTTACGAAATGAAAGAATGGAATCCATGAAATGATTTTTTTTCGATCGCTTATTCTTTCTTGTAAGGTGTCTAATTGCTGATAAAATCTCGTAATTGTGCTACCAAGTTTTCCGCGAAAAAAGTTGTCTTCTGGGGAAAATAAGCACAGTTTAAGAACATGAACAGGCGATGGGAAATAAAAGCCTATGTCAACCTGTTAAGTTATCAAGTTGCCACTGCCTAAACAACTGATCCACTCTGATACAAATGTAAGAAAATTCTGTTTCCCCCAAATCTAAATTTTTCGATTTTTTTTTGACCGGAACTCTAAAACCAGTTGCATTTAATCGCTATACTTGACAATGCTTAAAATTCACAAACACAAAACTTTTTACTGGTGTTACTTTAACGAACATAAATACCAGTATTCGTGTAAATTTAACTTTAGTTTTTCGTTAATGAAATTGTATTTGTAATAAAATAGGAGGAAGTAAGTAATTAAGTTGTTTACAAGTAAGGCTTCTAGTATGTTCAGTCCGAACTGTGCACTCTGACCTTGCAGCGGAGAGGGACGTTGCAGAACGGGAATCGAGGATTTCCTGAGCCTCTTAATTTAACCGCTCTGCCTCGCACCACGGTCAGCCTCGCTCCTCGCTCCGCATTACGCCCCGCCCCGGCTCCGCCACGCCCCTCCCCTCCACGCCCCGCTTCGCCCCGCCCCGCCCACCCCGATTCACCCCATCAGATGCTCCTCCCCGCTCTCCGCCCCCGCGCCAGCCCCCTCACCCACTCAATGCTGCTCCCCGCACCCCGCCCTTCTCGCCCCGCCACGTCCCGCTCCGTCCGGCCCCCCCCATAGCCCCCCCCGCCCCGGCCCGTCCCTTCCCCCCCCCGGGCACTTCAGCGCGCCCCGTTCCGCCCCGCGCCCTGCGTCACGCCCCCTCCCGCGCTCCGTTTTGCGTCGGCGCTTCCCTGCGATTCCGCGCAATCAGCCGATTTCCGGCGCCTTCGCAGCCAATTGCGCTGATGGGGCGCCCCCGCCGCGTGATTTAGCGCAGTCGCGTGGCGACGCGCCGTCCCTTCGGGCGAAATGGGTCACTGGCCCATTGAGCTTTGGGAAGACACTCGAGGTTTTGCCAATTAGTCTGTTATGATCGGTAATGCATTAACCTGAATAAAAGGTTGCATGTTGTGTATCCATAAAAGTTGTCAAATTACTGTCCCCTCTGCTACAGTGCTCTCTAACACATTAAACTAAAACCTGTAGCCGCAGTAAATTCCAATGTATTGCAAATTGTTCATTATCGTACGATCCAGTGAGATCCAATAAAAAGCATGCTCGGGCATGTTTTCGTCTACTCTGAAATTGAGCCACCTTGCCTCGCCTGAAAGCGAATGAATTCACTCAAATGAGCGAACTCCCTCACATGGCGCCCAGGTATCACATAATGTCATAAAGATACATCATTTTATAGCAAATTAGCTTTAAGGCAACGGTTGCTATCGACAAAACACTGTGAACAGCATCAAAACCTGTGATTTGCAAATATTTAATATTTATGGATCCTACGGGTTGGGTATGTTGTAATTCTGTAATGCTGAAATGGCATTCCAATTACGAGGAAATTACTGTTACATTACGATTCAATTTCCTGTGGAGTAATATAAACAAAATAAGCTCATTTCCTGCCAAATATAAACATAAACGGAGAGGAGACGTCGGCTGAAACAAGTTCGTACAAGGTCTCTGTGTCATCCTTGGCGGCAATGATGGTGATTTAAATGACAAGTCATATTTTGCGACTTATATTTAGACGAGACTGTTTACCGCCGGCGCCAATCTCATAAAAAGCCATCGTAAGCCAGCGAGAAGTGGTTGGCGAGAAACACAACAGAGACAAATACATCGCCCCTCAGCTTCGCTCTGTCCCCCCCTCTCTTCCCTCTCCAACAGAGTAACACTCACCGGAAATGTTGGTCGACCTGGGATGGCAAGAGCGTTAAAATAGGGCGCTGTCGTGGCTGGATGGGTTGAGGGTAGGAATCCTGCCTAGGGCATTATAGCCATTATGCATGTCTCCAACCCATTTCACTCCTTGCCGGCCTGGTGTCGCAGAGGCAGTCGCGGCTCGTGGTTTTCTAAATGAGGAAGGCTGCAAGTGCATTGCATTACATTGCATTGCAGCTCTATACATAATCTCTTCTGAGCACGAAAAATAGACTTCGCGCTTCTGATAAATGCTTAAGGGAGTAGCGCTCCTACGGCATTTTGGGAAAACTAGTTGATGCGCAATGGTACTCGCTGAGCTACATAGTAACGCTATCTTGTGAACACACCCTTCATCAGACCCTAGTCTCCACCCTCGAAGGCTGCCTCTCTGCAGCCTTCGTCCATCGGTAAGGGTGTGCAGGGAATGCATGACGTCACACCTCCACGTGTTACGGCGGAATGAAGTAGGAGCCTAACGCTTTTCTTTTCCCTGTCAACAGCTTCAAATGTGTTACGGCCGGCCGTTAACGGACTGCCAAAGAAAAATGTTGATATGATTGATATATAATATCACTCAGTATCCATCATTAATAAATAAATACATTTATAAATTATATATTTATATTTCTTTTAGGAAGCGATTTCTATAGCAGAGGCTCTGCCTTACAGCCTTTAATGACAAACAGCGTCTGGGTAACTTGGATTCTTGGATTCGCGTGGAAATAACCAATGTAGTGGGTTCAAATCCCTCGTAAGACATGTACATGGCAGGTGGACGCTCTCCCACACACCGCATACCTTTCAAACTCCCTTCCATTCAATTCCAGACGGTGATCCTCTCCTCCCCAAGCCGTCAAATTTGTCTGCAATAGCCATCCACTTCGCCTCATCACTTCGCAACCGGAAGTGCGCGTGTGCGGTCCGTGGGTGACGCGTGACGTGCTTGGCCGCTCGACGCGCCGACACGCACGTGCACGCATGTTGGCACGCCGAGTCGTTGGCGGTAACCGTTGACGCTCACGCCGCACGCTTCGTACGCGTTCACGTCGCGTTGGCTCTTCGGCAAGGGCGCGGAAGCAGCTCATCAAGGGTACGGTTGGCGTGACGCGTGACGTGCTTGGCCGCTCGACGCGCCGACACGCACGTGTAACATTAGCCAGTTTATGGATTTTCCTTCTCTCTCTCTCTCTCTCTCTCTCTCTCTCTCTCTCTCTCTCTCTCTCTCTCTCTCTCTCCTATATATATATATATATATATATATATATATATATATATATATATTTATATATTGAGCAGCTTTGCTTGGGGGTTTTCGTTCAGTTTTTTCAATGTTAAGTTTTCAAAAAATATCTATTGTTTACAACAAAACCCAAAGATAGTTCCCTATGATTATTGCCGGTATATTTGATTGATTGTTAGTGATTTCGGGCGCGTCAACTACTGAGGTCAATAATCCTAAATGTAGTGCATGTTTTATCGGGAGGTGGTGGTGATCTATCCCCACTGGATGGCGAGTTCTGGCGCCGACCTACAGCGGGGTTTCCCCAACCAGATATCTCCCACCAGAGGGGCACCACCCCAGCCGGGACAAGTGCTATGTCCTTGACTGGTCTCCCGGCATGTGTGGTAGTGTAGTTCATGTTAGAGTAAGTGTGTAAGGGGTGAAAATATTAAAAAAACAACTCTTTTTACGGGAATGAGGCCAAACGGCATAGCAATTATTTATTGTTCATATTAAGAGAAACGTGATCAACCTGTATTGTTTGTTAAAATATGTGATGAATCATTTCAGATGGGAGAAAAAGGATATGCGATGGCAACCCTCAGCGTGAATACCTTGAAAAAAATATTCAAAATATTGACAAATTTTAGCGGACTCACGATTCGGATATTATTTTTTCTGTTATTGCAAGTCTTGCAGTATTTTCTAACTTGAATCTTCCACCTCAGCAAAATTCAGTTCCTATGAGCTGATGCACTCCACACTTGTATGATCTAATCTGACGCGAGTTTAGTGAAGTTGTGGATTTTATATGAACGAATATTTACTTCAAAATGTTTACAAATGAAATGTTTGTATTGTGGAAGAAAATTCCATTCAAAAATGTCGAAGTTCGACTTTTTATCCTCGTTTTAATCGTTCGATGTTTTTGAAATCTCTGGAAATCTTTCGAAACTTTTTTTCGGAATAAAATATATTTATCATCCCGTTCGAAATATGTTTGTTCGAAATAACGTGTATTTCTACTTCGTAAATTAGTTCAATAGAATAATTTTGTGTATTAATATTTTAGATTTTACATTTATTTGAATAGTGGAACCGTTCTCACAAGCCCATTGCTCCTTATTACAATTCTTCTTCTTTATACTGTTTTACATAATTGTACTATTATTAATGATATTATAAATGAATGTTTCGAAAGATACGAGAAATTAGAGAACACTGTAAGATACGCTGTCAGATTCTCGAAAATTTCGAAATCCTACCAAAGAGTTCCCTAGAAGGTTCTGTAGATCACGTGGACAACCTGGACAATCGAGCGAGATTGCAATTGTGTGACGAGGGAAGCCGACCCTGCAATTCACCCGCCTGCTTTCTCCGTGGCCGCCGCCGTCAAAGCATCACGCGCAGCGCCGGGGGCGGTGGCGGCGGGGGCGGAGGGGGTGGGTGGGAAGACTTCGTTAGCACGCGAAGCCGTTGGCGGCAGTTGAGATAACGAAGCGAATAAAGCGGCGCTTCTCCCATTGAGGCGAGGCGGCCCCCTCTTGAGAGGCTGCGGTGGGCGCTGAATGGGCGGCCACAAGAAAGCAGAAGGTCGGCGTCGCCAACGAATCAATCTCCCCATCAGCGGTGGATTCAAAACACTCGTCGCTACTTGTTCTCACTGGGCTCATCAATGTTCAGGCACTGCGGATTGGTTATGACTAGACATGCGCTAAAAGTCTTATTTTTGGGGCCTAAAGAGGCACTGAAAATGACAAGAATAAGGAGAAATAAGACGTACATACACAATGAAATGAAAAAATTGTTTGTAATTTTTGTTTATATTATTTTGTAAACTGAAATGCACAAAACAAGCACGTACATTATAATGTGAAACTAGATTTACATATTTACAACTCTTCTACATTTTATTCTTAATAACTGCTCGCTTCACGTTCTCACTGGACTCATCAATGTTCAGGCACTGCGGATTGGTTATGACTAGACATGCAATGTTAATGCGCTAAAAAGTCTTATTTTTGGCGCCTAAATGGCACTGAAAATTACAAGAATAAGGAGAAAAAAGACACTGTCATGAGGTACATACACAATGAAATGAAAAACATTGTTTGTAATTTTTGTTTATATTATTTTGTAAACTGAAATGCACAAAACAAGCACGTACATTTTAATGTGAAACTAGATTTACATGTTTACAACTCTTCTACATTTTATTCTTAATAGTTTGCATTTCAATGTATTACCGGTAGTTTTTCAAGCATCACAATTACACATTTGCGATGATTGAAAGAATTGGAATAAATTGGAAAAATCAGTTTGAATGCGGAGAAGTATCTTATCAACATCTACTAATGTGGCTGACATATTTTAGAACTCCAACATTAGCAACGCTGAAACTATCTGGGAAATTACATTTATTTACACTTAAAAATTCAGTGCTCTCGGTGTATTGTCAATCGACCA
Organism: Teleogryllus oceanicus; assembly: GCA_964035755.1. Lineage (NCBI taxonomy): Eukaryota > Metazoa > Arthropoda > Insecta > Orthoptera > Gryllidae > Teleogryllus > Teleogryllus oceanicus. The sequence goes on along the minus strand of CAXIVR010000004.1, from coordinate 107,579,060 downwards.
TGACCTTACGACATTTATGAAATAGGGAAATGGAGAAAAATCTGTTGGTATACTTTTCGGAATTCTCTCGTATTTTAAAATACAAAAACGTGAACTAAAGATTTCGTAATGAATGGTAACGTTGGACCATGGCTGAGTTTCTAACATCTTAGCATTCTGTATAAAAATAATACATAAAAGGCAAAAGTCCAATAATTCTAAAGAAAAAAAAAAAAAATTATAAAACTTCGTCATATGTCATCATTTGTCATGATTCGTACACATATTATCAGTCTTTAAATAAGTTCGCTGGAATAAAATAGGCATTTCTCTAAACATCCGATGTCTGGGACATATCTTTTGTGTGACGAACAACCTAGAGTGGATGATGTTTTCCTTTCATTGCTGAGGGAGCTACGGTTCAGATCGGGCCGTGACCTGACATGCTTGTATCATAGAACAGTTGGACTTGTGTCAGCTCATGAGGGTGGAATACCAGTCCATCCCATTGCCCAGTGGATAGGAGTGTGAACAAAATGAAGGTAGAATTACCCGCCGTCCATTCCTTGTTTTTCCATGTTAATTCTCCGGCTTCCCCCTGCTATTGGACGAAGAAGATTATAAAAATGACCGTTACGCTATTGCACGTACCAGAAGTAGTTTCGCAGGGAATTTCTGTAAATGTATTACCTCAATTATAACATACTCAGTAGTTTATAATTAATAAATGCAATAAAGATGTATTCAGCAGGAAAAGTTCATGTCCAGAAAACAGGACAAGGAAAACATCCTAATATTCAATCCAAGAGAGAAACACTTAGGACGTTCCCTGAAGAGAAGGCATGATTGAGACGTCAAAGATTTAGAGATCTAACACTTGATATAGATGATGATAATAAATTTAATGATACTTGTTCTTGCGTACTTATAAAATGTTTACTTTCTCCATTTGACTTCATAAGTAAAGACGTGGAAGTTTACCTTGTCCGTATTACCCAATTTTGTTGGCAAGTGTATGCTCATAAAATGTAAAAGCATTTTACTTATTTTAATGAATTAGAACGACCACAAGTAATAATCCATTACCCTGTTTTTATAATTTCTCTAAAACAAAATAAAATGAGTTCAAGTTGATAAAATAAATATCGGTATAACATTTCAAATCTACTTACATTAGCAATTACAGTAATTTTACACAAATATATCTTCTACTTGTACTCTACGTAAGTATTACACTTGAGGAAACTTTTCGTGAATTTGACCACCCTCTTGAAAAAATTACATATCATGTTGGAAGAATGAAAAGGGGGAATTATGACAATACTCTTCAGGATGTATTCTAAGCATTTGTGACCAGCGAGACAGTCGACCTTTGAAAAAAATGTGGGTATCAGGGGACGTTGTTGGGTATTTTCAGTCACTTTTGTGGCATTTTTTTTCTCTGCCTGTCAATGCAAATAAACTTTGATCATTTGGGAGGACTGTAATAGCTGTCAAACTCATAAAAATACCACTTTACATCTTTACACCTTGATCTTTGCCATTTTTACTGTTCCCCATATCCTGGAGAATATTGAATGAGTTCTCTTTCTCGACGAAGGGGCCTTGGAGTACCCTGCGTCGAATCCAGAGTGCAAGAATGTACTAGAAGTGCGAGAACGCAGACCGAATAAATGGGAAAAGGCAAAAAAAGGAGGGAACAGAAAAAATTATAACAATACCAACATCAACAACAAAATGTGCACACGTCGAGACACATCTAGACTACTTACTGCATTTAAGAGCATATGTGACGAAGAAACATATTGGATATTCTTGGAAATGTGAAAACGATAGGAATGCGAAAGATAGTTTTAAAATTATTTATTTCCCTTTGAGCTGAGAGTTATCAATTCTACATGCTGGCACTTATGGATTTGGCTTTTCTTGACAAATATAAATAATTTACTCTGGTTAATTTTTTTAATACGTTTGTTTTAGATAAATCATATTTTAATTTTGATTTTATAAGAATAAATTGGAAGGATATGACCTAGTGAGCAATAGGAAGAAAAAATATTTACACGAAAGCATTAGTTAAAAAAGCTGTGAATATAGATTTTTTTCAATTTCGATTTAATCGGGTTGTTTGCTGTTTGTCCTAAGTGGAATATTTGAGCGGAAGATAATTGATTATTTGTGTTTTCGGCCGCGTCAACTGCTATGCTTATTAGTCCTGTAAATGTAGTGCATGGTTTTGTCACGGGATAAAGACAGTATTACTTACCCCGCTGGATGGCTAGCCGGCTGACACGTCAGCTGGCGGGATTTTTCCTATCCAGGTATATCCCATCAGCGGTCCAGCACCCAGCTGGAACAAACACTTAAGCCCGACTGGTCTCCCGCCATGTGTGGTAGTGTAGTGCATGCACCTGTGTAAGTAAGGGGTGAGAATAGAACAAGGCTGAAGAAGGAAAGATCCTATTACTTACCCCGCGTATGCTTGGGGTAAGAGCGACATGAGCCGAACGATTTTAAAGGAAAGCTACAATTCTATTTTTGGCACGACCGGGAATCAAACCCGGGACGACAGTACGGGAAGCTAGTACGCTCCCCATGAGCCATCCCAGGTGTTATATATGTTGTTAGGTGACCTTGGCGTTCCAGTTGATTCCGGGCAAATGGAATCGATTGAAACAATCGAAATATCGACAGCTAATATTTTCGGACGCGGCGCTGTCGGAAGAGGTATCTGGATTTCCTTTTAGCAGCACGTATTCGAACGAATCTACCAAATCGGACGAAACTGGCTGACCGGAATTTCGTCCGAAATCGTTTCCACTGTGACCGCCGGATAACGGCTTCTGTCCGAGCGATCGCCGTTGGGGACGGAGCGGGGGTGGGGCGGGGCTGCAGGCGACGACCTTGCGGGGCGTTGCCCAACCCGCGGCTCCCGGGACCGGTTCCCCGCGGCCCCGAACCGCCGACTGCTGCGCGGGGAGGGTCCTCCAGGGGGCGCTGGTCGTGCGAATCACGCGCGGCCACCGCGCGCGTTTTACTCGCACCTGAATCACGGGGAGTCCTTTTTTTTTTTTTAACTTTCGGGGGCCGCGTCCAGGGCACAGGTGCCAACGTTTCGGTCGCCATTCTGCGACCTTCCTCAGGGCGTAGTACTGCGGAAGGTCGCAGACTGGCGACCGAAACGTTGGCACCTGTGCCCTGGACGCGGCGTCTCCCGGATAGCCAAGTTAATCATGACTCCGGCCGCGGAAGCCTACGCTCTCTATTTTTTTATTATTCTTTTTATTTCCTCAGACCAGCATAGCTGCTTTCCTGGCATACAATGGTTAACTCGAGCCACAACCATACAAAATTAACTAACTGTCAGCAATAATACATTTCACACATTCATAAATTACAATTATTCTTTAGATAAATAGAAACAAGGGAAGCCCAACAGCTTCCTCTTTATTGTTAGCTGTTTTTCAAATAAGTTCGTTGTTTATATTTTCATATGGAAAACTATTCTTGATACGATTCTATCATAGAAGTCACATTCTACGTACTTAAAACAAGAGAGCACACGCCGGGCTTTTCAAATTGTATGCAGCTAATGAAACAACCGAAAATTCGTACTTCAGGTTGACCATATGCTTCTTTTCGGTGAAACTCCATTTCGCACACTTCTAACCTATTTGTGCCCCGTGTAGGATGCATTAAACTCTTACTGCATTAAACCTCTTGAGAGGCCCTAGAATGAGATCCTCCGTACTGCAGCAAAAGCACCTTGGTTCGTGAAATCGATCTACCTTCGACAGTCCAATTTATCATTATCTTTAAAGTAAATTTTCCGAACATTTATCATCTCTAACCATATGCTTGGAAAACCCTTGAATTAAAAAAGTTAATTCATTTAAATTTCCCTGAAAAAATTCAAATAATCATTAATTATTTCCTTGCTTAACCTATGTGTCATATTTTCTAATATGCTATAATCTTCTATCACCCCATTACATTCTACAGTTTGTAACGAAAACTCCAGCGATAGCTCATTTGAGCAATGGTAATGTAAATGTAGCGATGCATGCGCTGTAACACTTGTATAATCGCTGATACATTGTATAAAAATATTATGGATAAAAAAATGGAAACTAACCATTACATACTTATATATATAGTGTTTGGTAGGGGAGGAAATCTGCATTCATTGCTCAGAAGCAAAACAAGGGATTATGACGAAAAAGACTACCGAGGTAGTCAATGCCCTCAAAAAACATTATTACGATGATAATTAGATTAAAATTCGTACGGAGCAAAAACTTTCAAAACATAATTGTTTACACGAGGAAGAATAATGTTAAATTATTTCAGACTTCGTCTGAGGGGTTTGTGTTTTCTGTCTTGATATTTCTATTTAAACGTAGAGTTCTGAAATTTCCAGAAAGTTTAAAAATGCGGCAAAACGTTTTGGAAGATTTATCTTTTACAAAAGAAAAATTCCAGGAGATTTAATTGAACGTTGTATATTATAGCTCTTTATATTTCATTTACACTCATGAATTCCGTCCCTTTCCAAGACATGTGATCTTCTTGAAATTGCTTGGATAATTTATTTTATTGATATTCGATAGATACATTAATAGCTCAAGGTATGATTATTTCTTTATTAGCTATTATTTATGAGCTATCACACGGAGATATCTAGAGTGTTCCTTGGTTCGACCCATCATGAAATATGGAGTAGTGTGCTGGGATCCTCACAGGGAAGGTCAGATTAAAGTATTAAACCGAGTGCAGGAAAAGGGAACACAAATCATGGGGGGAAAGGCAATTTGGAGTCTTCAGTCCTTTAGAAAGTCCTTTATGCGATCCAAAGCAACCGGCAAGAAAAACCATCAGTGAGAGACTTGATATGCTATGTTCCTTAAGTAGGAGCGACCATTGACCCCCAACAAATGCAGAAAACAATGAACGAATATAGGAAAATCAGCATTGTAAATAGAATTGTTGTTGACTGGAACAATTTACTTACTGACGTGCTGGTGACTCATCCCAGGAGCGCCCAAGTTACGCAGTCTAGAATCCTTAAGAACACAATTGTAGAATGCCGCGATGTGCTGTGAAGAGCAGTGACATTTTGCTGGATAAGGAAAGGCCAACAAAAGTGCGGCGCATTTACTTAACGTTAATGTATAAATTACAGGGTAGCAAACGTACGTACAATGAAGTGAAGCGACACATACGGTATACAGATGGGGTACATTTTATCTATTTTTATATTTGTCTATTTTTTATTATACTTTTATTTATATTATATAGTTGTGTTTTTTAATATTTGTATGTTTCTTTTAATTTTTAAATGTGCACTTATTTTTTTCTCAACTGCTACAGAGGGTACGCTCAGCTGCAGGAATAAATTATTTAAACACATCACTGATATGAAGTTGTTTTTCCATCGTTTTCTTCCATCTGCACAGCTCACGTGTGAAGCCAGTGATCTGCTGGTCCATATTCGGAGGTTCTCAAATCATTCCCTAGTGAATCTCTCTGTAGCAATCCCCCTAGAATGTGCGCTGGAGAGAAAATTAAATTAATCACTTTAATATGACACTACGCCACGTCAACATTGACTCGAATGGGAAATTTCATACAGGGTTCATTACTAAACACTCCTAAATGTTTTTTTCTAAAAATAAAAGATATTGTTTCAGGGTAGGAATTTATTTTTAAATTTAATGAACAGCACAACAAGAAACGTGTCGGTTAATAGAGAATTTATTTTTTCCACATATGTCGGAAATAGAAAATATCCCGTAATATTAATATTGGTAGCTATTTGAAAATTGATACCCAAAACGGTGATGAGTTAAACGATTACTTATCTTTCTCTCTATAAATTTTCCACAATTCTCTACTCCGTTGAATGAATGTTATAGGTTGAGAGGGAAATTCCACTTGTGTAAGTAAGGAGGTGCCTGAAGAACCACACTTGGAGATAAGCCGGTGTTTTTCGTTTCTGACAAGTTTTATTATCCCCCAGTATATATGTAGCTGAACGTTTATCATATTTAAATGTTAAATTGTTTTTGATTTTACGAAAATTAAAATTTCATTTTTAACTTCGCATTCGGCAGCACTCCCATTATTCTTCAAGATCTGAAGAATATCGATTTAGTTGGACTCTTGTTCCTTTGTCTCTGTCTTTTGATTCTTTCACTTCTTAACTAAGACTCACCCTTACATAATGACCATGGAAAAATTCATTGCAATGTGTTTCTTAATCGTTTCGAAGAATGAAGTTTTGAATTGTAAATTGAATGAAGTCAAGTAGTGCCCTTATATGACTTATGAGTGCATTGCACATTTTTTTTACATGTAAATTAACACTGTACTTCACTACTGTGTACAACTGTTCAAAATTAAATATTTTACTAATAGACACTTCGCCTAAGAGGAAAACATGTGGAAGATTTAGTATTAAATCTGAGAAGTTCATTTAATTGCAGATGTTTTTAATGGTAACAGAAATTAAACATTTCCGTGTCTGGGATAGAAAATGTTTTGCATATGATGGATATTTTGCATAATTTAGAGGTTTTGGACACATAAATGTATTTATTTGCTTGTTTGTCAATTTTGTGCTAAAATATTGCATTTGTTTTTCTTTATGTTAATTAATGCAAAACATAAATTTTGTTGATGATTCAAATAGGCGTAACTTTTAGGTGACTGGCGGCCAGGGCCGAAGAAGTAAAATTTGTTAGGGTAATGAATAAATACAGAATGAGTAAATGGTAAAACATGAATATGATTTTCAAATCAGAAAATATTTTCTCTGTACCTGTCATTCACAGTTCATATTTATTAGCACACGCTTTGATACTCTATGTTCGTGAAAATGAAATGCGCAGTAGTAGGCATGCATTGTACTTAATATGCACCTACCCTTTTGTCTTTAAGTGCAAACAAGATCTGAAAGACATTGCAAAATATGTAAGTTTTTGTAAACAAACGCTGCACATTTCAACATTTTCATAGCATTTTGCATGCATATTTCAGAACTAATAGCATGCGTAAACTCTCCAACTTTAGTTATTCATCGACTCAATTGTTTTTCCCATCTATAGTTCCAGGCTAAACAAATCGATATGCAATATAAAACCAATGTGATTCACTATCAACCTTGACAAATGTTTCAAACCTACTGTCTCTTCCTTTCATCTACATCCAGCGCTGGAAATACGAATGCACCCTCACAATTCCACCTTCACCTATTGATCAGCCAACAAAGCGCTCATCTCACTCAACAAATTCCCGCTCTCCCGGGCGTCCGCACGGTGGAGATGGTTGGGGAGGCCGGGTCAGACAGTGCGACGCCAGCGGCGGGGGCGGGGTGATGATAGGTCGCGGGGCGGGGCTAGGCGGAAACGGGGTGGGAAAGGGGCCGGGCGAGGAGCCTCTGAAACATGCACGCGGCGCGAGGCCGAGAGCCGAGCTGCAACTTTGATGAGCCCCGTGAGGGAAGGTGGGGTAAAAAGGAAGGGGAGTAAAAAGAGCATGACTCCCTCGAGAGCATGTCACCCGCCCCGCCCAGCCCCGCCCCCTCCGGCCTCCAACGTAATCGCCTCCCCAGCGCCAACACCTCCTTGCCACCGGGAGCGGTGGCTCAGTGCATTAACTGATGTCACTGCAACGCCTCTGACCTGGAGGTCCTAGGTTCGAGTCCCGACAGGGCAGGATTTTCGACACTGGCTTTTCAGCTAGATTGAATTCAGATGCTATCTGGCGGAGAATTCTAGCGGTCGGCTGCTCTGGTCGGTAGTGTTTCTTGTTTTTTCTGATCAACACTCGGCGAATGCTGCAACAGTACCCTAACACACGGGCTACGGTCTGCGCGCGATTTTTCCTTCCTCTTCCTCGTCCTACCCCCGTACGCACACACTTACACTAAAATGCACAACACTACCACGCATGCCGGGAGACCGGTCGGGGACTTAGAACTTGTCCCGGTCGGAGCGGTTCCGTGCCGGTGGGACATACCTGGTTGGGGAAAACCCCATTAGCCGATGGTAGGTCAGCGCCGGATCTGGCCATCCAGCGGGGGAAGGCCACCGCCACCTCCGAAGCAGAAACACGCACTAAACTTACGGGACTAATGACCATGGTAGTTCACGTGCCCGGAATCACTAACCATCAATCAACCACCTCGCCCACACTGTCCCGCTACCTGTGAGAGGAGTCTCTCCCAGCTAAGAAGCAAACTGTTCACTAGCGTCGCAAACTAGATAATCTACCGCCTATTCCATGGCTTCCCAAAGTGAACATGTGCTAGAACGATTGGCAGTGGAGTGGGTCACCGACCCTTTTGAGCCTCTTTTCGTTTACTATCACACAAGACTCGCTTTTTACAGTGCGAAATTCTTTTGTTAAGCAACTTTTTGTAAAGATGTTGATATGTAACTCATGAATTTATTTGCAAATATAATTTTAAAAAACACAAAACAACAGAATAACAATAAAAGAAATTATCATCAGGGTTTCACATTTCATTTCCGCCCTGCTATTGAATAATTCTCATTGCAATTTACATAATGCAAATGCCGTGAGAAATGCGTTAACGAAATACCTGGTGCAAGTGTGCATGATATTTACTGTAGTTTTAAGACATGAAAGTTCTCGAGCATGCTACTAAGTTTTCAGACTTGTAATTGGATCGTGTGGTCAGCGACATATTGCTAGTCTTAGAAAATCTTCCATCACGATGCTGGAGGGTAATATCACATAAATCATTTTAACAGAATGAAGCCTCAATTTTGACAGAAAATGAAATGCTGTCAGATCGTGAATTGTTGAACATACTAACAGAAGTGAAATTCTTTTGCGACCTCCTCGCGACGTCTTTTTTAGGTTTAGTTTTTTTCTGATAAATCTGGTGACAAAATTATGAGAGTTCATGAATTTGGAGATCAGATCAATGGTCATAGTTGTAAATACCTGCTAATCGCGTACTGTTTAGAAATTCACATTAAGCTTTCAATATTTTCTATTCAGTTCTCTGCATACCTTCTCAGAAATAAGAAAATCAACCCACGAATGACAGCTGTTTCCCAACCACATTACGCAGGCATTTCTACCACATCAATATAAAAGACCTGCCAGCCAAACAGTTTTGCGACTTGTCACCTGAAACGACGGCGATTCCCATTGTGTGGATTCTCCGACACTTCCCATGCCCCAACCACCACCCGCTATGTGTCCCACCACTGCTACCCCTTCAACCTCCCTCCTCCACCTTCATCCAGTGTCACGACCACCCTCACCTGCGCGACCGCCCTCGTTGCCATAGCGAGAGGCTAAACAAACGCACGCGCGGGGGGTGGCGGGGCGGGGCGGGGCGGGGCCGCTTCGATTTATACGGCGGGGCGGGCCGCCGCGCCGCGCAGCGCCGCCGCCGCCCCGGGCCGTGGCGTCGCGACGCCTCGCGCTGGCGCCGGACGGACGCGCCATGGTGGAGTCGCGGCTGCGCCTGCGGCCGCGGCTCGGCGCCCTGCGCTGGAGGTAAGGCCCGCCTAAGGATGGCAAAAAACATCGATGTTTTCCACCAGAAACATCGATATATTAACATCGATATTTTGCTTTCGATGTTTTCTTCACATTTTTGTTTGCCAAAACATCGATGTTTTTTATTTAGTTTTACGTATATTGTTTTAAATATCGTTGTTTCTTTGTCGTTTTCATCGACATCGAAAAACCTTTAGCGATGTATCGATACATTGATATATCGATGTTTTGGTAAAATTTGCCATCACTAAGCCCGCCCGCCCTGTAGACCCTGTGGCACCCCGCTGCTGCCTCCGCACCGCTCTCGCTAGGGAAAGTCGGGTATATCGGGAAGTGCGGACAAACTTAAAACACCTTCTTTACCAGCTACAAGTTGTTAAAAATGACATTTTTCATGATCTGTTTGGAAATAATAAAAGCTAAAACCATCTCTTGATTAAAGAACTTTGTAATATAATACAGAATATTTTGTAGGGTTTGAACAGTTAAGCAAAAAGGCTTCTCGTTTTACCGACTTTCCCCAATATATATCGGACTCCTCTCCAATCCCCTGACTGAATACTGAAGCCCAGTGACAAGGCTCCTCGTGAGCAGTTTGCTGTCTCTTTTTGCAGATGTGCGTCGAGTAAGAGAATGAAAATGTTGAATGTGTTTGATGAAAGAGTGTCTATCATCTTTAAAGGCGCATTCACTAGCAATGATTTTCAGAGAATTATTTGATGATTCAAATTAAGGCATCGCATCGAAACCGTTAAAATCAGTTTCATTAGTAAGTGTGAACCGGAAACGGTTATTCTTTCATTAAGTTGATGAAACAGCAAAAAGATTTGGTTTTAAATACGATTTTAATGAATAACTCAGAAACGTTATTTTCCTTAATTGTACTGCTGGAAATGGAAAAATTAAATTTGGTTTTTTACTTTCCAATTTTGTTTGTTTACGTTTCGGATCACAGCAATAGATGACGTGCGTTTTTCTGAGAACACACATTTCGTTATTATTTCTGTATTTGAAGTTGTCGAGGATCTTAATCTCGACAAAAAGAAATCGCGTAAAACTTGTTTATATCGAAGTTCTGTAGCATTATTAGTTATTTCGAAATTATATATTAAGAATTAAGGAAAGCCGTTTAGAACCGTTTCAACAGTAAAATCGAAACGAAAACATGTAGACATAAAAAAACAATACCAAAATAATTTATAAACAGAAATCGGAAAATTATGTGAAAGTGTTTGGTGTCTGGGGTAATCATTCTTGAGTATCTTCGACAAAAATGGTCGAAAACTCTCGAATGCATCGCGAGGCACATCTGCACTCACAAAATATTTCTTGTGAACTTGAGCTTCATGTCTTTGTAAGAATGTGTTAGGAAGGCCGACTCTCGTCAGGTTTTCTTTCGTGTTTTCTTCTTCAATTTTTTAACTCATCTTTTTAAAACCCCATTTAAAACGGACTGTTACCTATTTATTTTCAACGATCATACTTGCTTGCTTTGATAAAAGTACGTAACATTTTTACCTAAGTAGAACGACTTTATTGTAATTGTAGGCGAGCCAATGACAAATGTTTTCTTTGGGAAGAAGAAACTACTAGACAGTTTTCACAGACCGAGAACTGTAATTTCCCAGTGTAGGTAATCGCAAAACATATTTTTCTGTGTGCTTATTTTTATTTCTTACCTTTTATCTATTTGTGTAGCCTCTTCGTTTAAAAAGTGAATGAAAAATACAGTACATCATCGGAAACAAGTTTTAAGTAGAAGAATCCTTTGCATTAAAAGTAATGAAGTCAGAGTTTTGAGAAAAAGAAAGCTGAACACGATTTTTCGTTCACTAACGACTCACGTTTTGTATTTCAATATGATCGAAAAGATGAATGGAGCACTTTGCCTTTCCTCTTATATATTTCTTGTTTGTATTTTTTGCTCAAATTTGCATATTTATATTCTTTAGCGTTTAAAATTTACTGTAGAGTAATGTCAATTTAGAAATTTGTACGGTAGGTTGAACGGGCATTTTTCAGAACGAGAATAAATTACGTGTCAAAATCATAATTAAAATTAGAGAAAAATGAATGTCACTTAGGTTATTGGTAAGTAAATGGCGCGTTACACGTTAAGTCGACATGAAAAACATAATGTGATTAAAAAAGTAACTAGCGTACCCGTGCGAGAACTCGCATGTTAAACACCACCCTCTTCCCTATTTTTCCATTTCCATATTAAGCCGGTAAAATATATTTTTCTTCAAGACCCTCTTATCCTTCGTCACTTTTTTTATATGTCCTTTTGTAATTTATAACAATACAATATACTTTAATCAATACAAACTATTTTTATTTAACGTTATTACCGAGCAGAGAGGTACATCTGAGTAATTCAGTCGCATAGAATATGCAGTAATTCGTTTAATTTCAAAATACAGTTGCAGATTCTATAGACTCTGAACAGGTGGGATAGAATCGAGAAAAGTCGAACAAGCAAAAATGTAAAAGAATGTCCTAGAAGATTTCGTCCTGTAGATTGCGTTGTGCGGAACGTTCCTTTGAGGCCCTCGGCGCATAAAATTGTATGAAACATATCGCATAAAAATGAGTCTAACGTGCAGGAACATACGACATTTAATGTTTTCACAAAACTAATTTAAATTATTTTCTCATAAGGTAAATACAACAAAATTAATTTCTCAATTGCTTATGTTCACAGCTCATTAAGTTCTGCACTGAAATTTCATTATTTTTTTATATCGGCTCAGGCTCACACTGAGTCTGGTTCTCCAGAATTTACAAGTTCCTTCATAACTCGTTGAACTACTCCAACACGAATAAAAAACCAATATCCTCTTAACGCCTTAAACATATTCTAAAACAATTGTTAACAGTAAGTTTGTAGCTTCCTACTCTTTCCTATAGATAGACTTAATTATTTAGATTAGAAAATAACCATTCAATACATATGAAAAAGGGAAAGTAAACTGAATTATGTATTTCGGAATGAAAAAATAAATATGTAAAAAATAACTTGTTGAAGCACCGGAAAGGAGTGAAAGGAGAGCGGAGTGGGAGAATAGGGGCGGAAGAGGAGGGGAGCTGGGGTGCCCCCAGGTGTCCTCCATCGTGTAACCGTCGCCAGAGAGTTTCGCGTGGTGAAAGGGAATCGAGCAGCCGGTATGATAGCTGCCCCGGAAGAGAGCGACCGGAAGTGCTCCCCGCTGCGATGACCACCTGCGCTCCAGACGCTCGCCAGACGAGCCCCTGCACCTGCCTCAACGCCTTGGCACGTGCCGCTGCCTCCCCGGCACGGAAGTTGCTCCTGCTCACGATGCAGTTGATGTTGCCTCTAAGCGATAGTGATAGTGATCTACATTGATTCCAGGTTTAAAATGATCTTATTAATCACAGAGCACCCTCAAGAATTCATACAATTTTTTCAATAATTACATATATATATATATATATATATATATATATATATATATATATATATTCACATACACACACACATTTTAACCCTGAATAAAGAGTGCGACTTTACTGGCACACCGATCCTGGAACCTAATAACCTTTCTCCCTCGTGAATAAAACTCATTTTAAAAGCTTTGTTAGATAACTAACTCTGCTACACGTCTTAACGTCCTTGGGTATAATATTTGAAGTAAGTATTCGTGACAAATGATGTAAACTCTCATTGATTGATAATTATATCCAATAAAGTTTTCGCCGCCGAAAATTGTTAGTTTTAATTGCTAATCAAGTAAGTAGCATGAATAAACTAGTGCTCCTCTAGACTGGCAAAGATTTTATCGCAACAGATAGTTTCCTATTCTCTTTTGTCTAGCGTAGCCTTTCTGCATTGCTCCCACCATATTCCTAGCTGCTACCTATCGGCACCTAAAAGATATTTTTTTGCATTTTATTAATTTGTACCCTCCAAATAGTATAATTCAAATATGACAAGAATATAAATGCAGACTGAAACTTGTTCTGTGTGCTCATTTTCATCGTTTTCGAGTATATGTCGTTTGAGGGTTTCTGAAAATGCGCAGTTTTCTGCTCATTTTCACACACACCTTTTTGAGTTTTCGAGGAACTGCATAAGAAATCATTTTAAGCACTTGTATTCACAAATGAAATAATGTAAAAAAGCTTCTTTAATGTAAATATTAAGGACGTGAGATATATACCAAAAAGAAACGTACATTTATGTAATTTTTGAAAAATCCAAAGAATACATTAAAATGGCGTTAATGTTATCCAGTGGGTATACTACTATCACTACAAAAAGTTTAAAAATATTGGATCAGTTTTCGAGAAAATCTTCTTTTAAAAATTACCCTTATTTCGCATATAATGTCCCATCAACTATTCATTTGAAAAAATTGTACATGACCTGATTTAATATTCAATTTTCAAGAACAGATTTTATTCAGAAGAAAAATCTCTTTCTTTTGTACTGTAGCTGTAGAAAGAATCTGAAAAAGTTTTAAACTTCTGTAAGTTTTGAAAGTTCAGAGAATTCGAAAAACCTTTGTAAACATACTTTTTTATAAACATACTTTTCTCTATCTTATAAAAAATGTAATCAAAGAATTGGGAGTCATTTTTGAGAAAAAAATGAAAAATTTCTTGACGCTTCATGCAAAGTACCCCCCAAATTAAAATATCCGTTTCAAATTCAAGGGCATCGACTTCAGCCAGATCGATCGGGAAATATTAATTTTGGCGAAAATACTTTGCACGGTAGTGTTGTTCACAGACAGACGCTCGCAGAGACATTTGGCCATAAATCAATTTTTCGGTATCAAGGTCCCATAAAACATGGATTCTGACTAAACAACGTGTAGAGAAAGTAAATTGCTATAGTATTTAGAAATAAGAATTATACAATAGTTCTGAATCAAGACAATGTATTTTTTTTTATCAAAAAACACTTTTCCCTACAGTATTACATAACTTTCTTTATCCATACTACGTATGTAGTCAGAAAGAAAATAAAAATATTTGTTGAAAGTTTTTTAAAATATTTTTTGTGAATTGATTAATAAGTCGGTGTTCCGTGAAGTCAGAAGAAGCGTATTTCTTAACCTAGGCGCATGTTCGTGTGAATGAGTGCGTGTGCATGCGTGCATGTGTGGGGTAGAACACATGAGATACTGCCCGGATGTCTGACGCAAAATATTCATTATCATTATATGTAGGCACGACAATAAAATCACCGATCATCGCGGACAAACTGCTTATGATTTGAGATAAACTACACGATATCGTCCTACAAAGAATTGAAAACGTAAAATAGCATCTACTATAAGTCGTACTTGGCATAGGCAAAACAGCAGCGCGAATTGGACTCGCATACATTTTCGCACAGGCGACATTTTATATTGATGATCTACGACGGTAATTTGCTAACAAAAACAAATGCAATCTACAAATACACGAAGACTGAAGAGAAGAACAATATTAAATAGAGTGACTTGTGCCCTACTGGTGCAGTGATGACTTTGGTCTTTGAAAATGCCATTCAAAAAGAAAGACACATCAAGAATAGATAACTATCTATTACAAAGAGAGTTAAAAAAGAGCTTGCATTTCCTATCGGAAACTTGTATTTCTTAATCGGTGTGAAAACTAAATGTAAACGCTAATAACGGACATAAAATTGTACTGTGTGAAAACAGAATCAAACAAACTCCCCACACACACACACACACACACACACACCACTACCACCACCATCACCATAAACATCAACAAAAACAACTACAACCACAACAACAACACATCTCTTGGATGTTTACAGAAAACATTAATATTTTGTGTTCACTAGGGCGAACCTTCTAACTGCATTGTTTGTGTACGTATGGTGTGTACTGTCAGTGAGTATTTTTTGTTGTAGTTTTGTGTTAGTTACACTAAAGTTCTAAGCGAGAGCAGTTTACTTGCAGTGGGTGTTGCACTTTACACGATATTTTACCCACGTTTTTCCTTGAATTCTCCTTGGCATCCATCCTCCCTGACGGCGGGGCCCTCAACCCTAAAGCATATTACATATCAATCCATGCGTGTAGGCGCGTCGCGATGGCAGGTGCGCGCTTGGGCCCTTGACCCCGCGTCCCACGCCGCCCTCGCCCCTCAGGGCGCGCGGGGAATTCCGGAGCGGAGGCCGCGACCTTTTGCCGCCACGGGTCGATGGCGCCACCTTCGCGACCGCCCACGCGTTCACGCGCGCGTACGAGGTGCGTCGCCTGGCAGGGCGAGTTGACTAACTCCCAGTGCTAAAGCAGCGGCCAGCGCTACTCCTCAAATACCTGTGCCTTTTGCTTTAATGAGTTTCGACTTTTATGAATATAGGGCGAAGAATTTACATATATATATATATATATATATATATATATATATATATGTAACATATATATATATATATATATATATATATATATATATATATATATATTTCTTTCTTCATTCTTTAGCTTGGCCCGAAGGCTGTCAGCAACCGAAAATTATGTAATATTTATTCTTAAATTCTATTTACATAGCTCACGTATGGCCTAGCTTACAAACTAGATACTTAGAAACTAATCTAAATCTACTTTGTCTTACATCCTGACTTAATTTAACAACGAACATTATTTACAGTAAGCAGTACATACACATATGACACAAAAACATACGCTTATAAACATCATTTAAATCGCGACTGCACGAGTCATCCACAGACCATCCTTTCTCATCGATGAATGTTGTACAATGAATAATATTGATATTGTTGATGTCATGTTGAAACATGATTGATAGATGAATGAATAAGTTGAGAACATGGACACCTTAAGTACTTTAATAAATAATTGTTTGTGAATTCAATGTGCGAAGCCACATCAGGTACATGATTGTCAGAGAGTGTCGAAGAACAGTCGTTTTCGTTTTAGTCTATTGTGGTAAGGATTTTGTTTTCCAGATTGGAAATGTTCGGCTGATGGAATCTGGGAGAATTTGGAGTAGAAACGAGAGGATAGGAGGGAAAATGGGCGGAGATGGGGGAAATGTCGAGTTCGATATGTAACTGGGAGTTAGGTACAAACCAGGGTGCTTTTGTAATGGTTCGGAGGAATTTATTTTGTAAAATCTGCGTTTTTGGAATATTTGATTTGCTGGACGACGATCATAGAGGAGAATAGCAGGTTAGGATTGGAAACAAACTTAAATAACCATGAGTGTAAGCATGATGAAATGAATGCCATGCGATCGAGCGAACCGGTTATGAGGTGGTTGCGGGTTCGATCCCAACCTCATGCCGGAAATTTGATTGAAGTGTTTCAACCTTAGAGATTACGATGCTAGCCGAAATCAGATCCGAAGTTTGATAGCTCTGATTGGTGGTTTCCGTGATTTCCTTGGTCACTTCCACGCCAATACCGGAGCAGTACCTTCTTCAGGAGACCAACAATTGTTCACTATCTTACCCCTCCACTACCGTTTCTTTCCCCTCTCATCTGGCTGCCTCAATTTGGGCTAGGGCCCCGCTGAGCTTTTGGGGGAGGTAGGTTCTGGACGTACTCTCCCTCACGGCGCGTCTTGGGGGAGTACGTCCCAGACTTTTTGTTAGGTTCGAGTCGGACGCGGGCAGAGTTACCGCACACTTCAAACCAAGCTTTCCTGTAAGCCATAAACAGAACAACAGTACACCTAAGGAAGGCAAAAAAACATAGATGTTTTTGAAACTTTTTTCGCCAAAACATGGATGGTTTTTGTTTGTTTTTGTTCTTTAATAAAGCAATATCGATGTTTTGCGTCATCCTCATTACCATGCAGCACATTTCGCCTGCGCAATCTGAGGATGCTTAGGAGCTGCTCGCGTTATAAGTGTAACTGTATGTTATCGGTAGGCTTGTCATTGTCTGAATCGATAGTAAGGTCCCTCAGACGTTTTGACTGGTCGAGAATCAGACTCACACCACTCAATCCAGGGAAGTTCCGCAGTAACATTATACAGTACTGTAATTAAAATTGGATACAAACATAGCAAGTTTATTGGTCTATATTTAAAACATAGATGTTTCTTTGTCGATGTTTTCATCGACATCGGAAACCCTTTAGCGATGTATCGATTTATCGATGTATTGGTAAAATTTACGATCACGAAGTACAACTCGTAGAAATTCCTCCTGTCCCGGGCTTTTCCAGCCGCATACCCTCTACGAACGCGCTAGCCACTACCGCGCCTCTATTGCTGCCGCCATCGGTGGTGAGCGTGTGTGGGAGAGGAACGCTCCCATCTGCTGTGCCGCCTCGCAGGACCGTACGCGGTGCAAGCTCCCCGTTAGGTCCTCCAGTGACGTGACTGCCAGCTCTTGCGACCTCCTAGGTTCGCGTCCTGACGGCGGCAGGATTTTCGACACTAGCTTTCAGCTAGGTCGAATTCAGTCGCTGCCTGGAGGAAAATTCTAGCGGCCGGCTGCTCTGATCGGTAGTTTTCCGTGGTTTCTCCGATCAACACCAGGTGAATGCCGGAGCAGTATCCTACCAAACGGGCCACGGACCGCGCGCGATCTTTCCTTCCTCTTCCTTGTCCTATCCTCTCCCCTTACACACACACTTACACTAACATGCACTACACTACCACATATTCCGGGAGACTGGTCGGGAGCTTAGAGCTCGTCCCGGCTGGGGCGGTGCCCGCTGGTGGGAGAGTCCTGGTTAGGGGGAAACCCCACTAGCCGACGGTAGGTCGGCGCCGGATCTCGCCATCCAGCGGGGGAAGATCGCCGACATCTTCCGAGAAAACACATGCACTACACTAACGGGACTAATGACCAAAGCAGTTGACGTGCCCGGAAACATGAAAAATTAAACCAAACCATCTTGCGACCTCGTGAGCTACCTATGTACGCATGTGTCATTTCCTATTCTCTGGCTTCTGAAAATCAAGTCGACTGTGATAAAAACTAAGTGCTTTATTAAGTGCTGAAATGCATTATCTCAGTGTCATAGAATTTAAAAGGCTCTGGAAGATAATGAATAATAATTCAGGAAAGCACTCCGAATTCCAGATCTCGTCTTTCTTACTTGTCGTCGGTTCATATTTTGATTCTTGATCGCCCATATTCTGTAAGAAAAATGAAAAGAAAAAGTATCACAACCGCGTCCTTATCACGTCAAGAGTTTAGTTTCCATCAAACAGTGTAGTCCAAATTTTCGTGCAATCAGGTGAGGAAGGCATCAACATTGCAGAAGTTGGAAGATTATCCTAAAACAACAAAAGTCCACTAGTAATATTTGTCTTTTTTGTCTGGTAATTTACCCCCTCTATGGGTTTCATTTCCTTACATTATTTTCTTGTGGATTTTCACTTATTCCTTCTTTCCATTTTTGCTTCCTTCCATGTACCTCTTGATAGCTTTGTATAAAACGACCTCGATTCGAGAGGAAAAAACTTATTTAACTGCCAAATGAAGAAGCTGATGTAATAATATCCATTAGATGCGATAGATTGTTAGAATATGAATAACGAAAGTTATTTCACCAGACATTTGCTTTTCAAAGGAAAAATTGTGACCGTTTCTGAAATTAAATATCAATATGATTTGACAAATTTCCAAATTCATTTTTGATACTTGTTTCACTCGTTTCTACATCATATGAGAACATATGTACAGAACGTTTGTTTGAGAATCTGTTATGTTATAAAATGAATCATTGTGATTGTCGTAGCTGTTATATGATGTAAATAAATTTCTAGTTTCCCCTTCTCTCTTTTTCTGTTAATCGGAAACTCGTTAATTCCATTAAAGGATTCAACATGCATGTGATAATGATCTAGACACACCTTATACGGCGCACTTAGAGTTAATCGTTCAAAGACTTTAAAAAATGTAATCTGACCAATCTTAATGAAATTCATGACACGAAGTTTGTTGAATATTTGATGAAATAAAAGTAAAAATATTTTTGGTCAACAAATAAGTAATGTTGAAATTATAATATCTGCCTTGTGAGTAATTAGTAAATAATGACAAACATAATTAGGGAAAAGTATTTTTTAACGGCGAGTATCAGTACCGATCTATGAAGAAATTCACGATCCACACTAAAATACACAAAGCAGTCCTATATTTATTTAGAATGTATTTTCTGCTCAGAGTTATTTTCATTTCTCATTCCGAATATTCTGTCTAATGTACCGTATATACATGCTGAAGATAACAGTAATTTCCTGTTATAAATGAAGGCCACAAAATACGTGTGCGCTTAGGTCGTGACGAGGCTTCTCACTGCCGCAGCAAGGCAGGCGCACTACGATTGGAGTCTCCTTCGAAATTTCGATTTTCGATTTGGCTCCACATTACATACCGCCGTCGGCATTGCCATCGTCGTCACATCCACCACCATCGCCTTCTACGCCCAACTACCGCCGCAGCCGCCTCTGGCACTACCGTCGCCATCTCCTTCCTCGCTGCCGCCGAACCAGCCGCTATTCTCCCCCCATACTATTTACGTTCCTTTCCATACTCATCACCGGGAGCGGTGGCTCAGTGCATCAACTGATGTCGCTGCAGCGCCTCTGACCGGGAGGTCCTAGGTTCGAATCCCGACGGCGCACACTGGTTTTATCGCGGCAAAACCTGGCCATAATTGCAAAATTCAAAGTGCGCGTTTGGAATTCTGACTTATCAAATCTCGTTTGGAAGACATTGGAGCATACTACTTCAGCTTCAGAAATTTATTTCAATCAATTTTGTCTTCCACACGGTGTCGTAAAGTTACCGTTGCTCGAATGGCTCGAATTCGTTGATTCTTGCCAACGATATTCGTGAAATTAAAAAAAGGGTTTAAAAATTTTTTGGGGGATTCTTTTTGTATATCCGAATATAAGACACTTATGGCTGTAAGTTAAGTATATTTTTAAGAAAAAGTGTATAATATTTTTATATGTGATGCGGTTGAATTCTAAACCATGTAGCGTAACAAAGTTAGTCGTTTATATTGTAGATTATATTTTTTGTCCTGCGAGGTCCTGCCTCAATTATTATTTTTATTTATCAAATAGAATGTCCTTAATCAGAATAACACAAATTTAGCTGCACATATCTGCATCTTTTGTTTTAATGCGACTATACTACAAATGCTACGTAGTAAGATATAACACTAGATCGCCCCTGATGGTTTCTTCTGATGCCACAGGAATTGATTTCTTGGAATAATTTTTTGACTTCTCCTTCAGATAATTACTTTTAGTAGTAAAATTAATAATATAAACTTTTGGAGGGATTAAACAATAATAACCCAAGCCACCGAGCACTTTCAGATTTTTAGTGTATTTTAAGGATTTTTCTTTTCTTGACACAACAAAGAAAACTATGGGTAACTAAGGTGTAAGAGTGAATTCAATGTGGTCACCTCAAAGTATTGTTGACTAATTTTTGATTCAATTATTCATAATTAAATATTAAATAAAATATTGTTTATTCAATAAGTGCTGACGAAATTAGATCTGTATACATAGATATTGGGTTCCAGCAGATGGGTGACCAATTTTGTATTTAGTGACTTCAAAAATTGTACTTAACCATATTTCTGCGCATAATTTGCTTCATTTTCAAGCTTCAATTCTGAATTTTGATATTTCATTCCGATAATCGAAATCAGCGATCTTGAGAACCATTTTATACATATTTCTACGCACATTGGGCTCATTTTATAAATCAGTTAGCCATTTTGAAGCCGCCATTTTGAATTTTGAAATTTCATTATAACATTTGAAATCAATGACCTTCAGAGCCCCATATGTATATTTTTATATGCCTTTTTCTTTGTTTTTAAATGAGTTAATCCGCCATTTTGTAGGCGCCATTTTGGATTTTGAAATTTCATAAATATATTCTAATTCAGCGACCTCAAAACCCCTTGATACCAATTTTACGCAAATCCACTGACATTTGCAATTATGACCAAGTTTTAGGCCCGATTCAACCAGTGTGCGGCGGCAGGATTTTTGACACTAGCTTTCCAGCTAGATCGAATTCAGGCACGTGTGGTAGTATAATGCATGTTAGTGTAAGAGGATATGATACGGAAGTGGAAAGTAAGATCGCGCGCGGTCCGTGGGCCGTTTTCAGGGTACTGCTCCGGCAACCGCCTGGAAGGATGTGAAAACCACGGATTCGGAGAACACCTACCGATCAGAGCAGGCGGCCGCTAGAAATCTCCTCCAGACAGCGACATAGAACTATTCCCGGCTGGTGGGAAAAACCTGGTCGGGAAAACCTCGCTAACCGATGTTAGGTCGGCGCCGGATCTGGCCATCCAGCAGGGGAAATCCACAGCCTCCTGCCGAGCAAAACATGCACTACACTTACCGAACTAATGAACATAGTAGTTGACGCTCCCGGACACTGACAATCAATCAAACTCCGATCAATCTATTCTCATCGTACCCACCTCCATCTCCACTTGACTTTTCGCTGACTTCCTTCGTCGTCAGTAGCATCGGCTCAACTGCCGATTTTCACCTGGGTGTTTCCGTCGCCGTCATCACCAACTGTAGAATCCATCACTGTCACTACCGCATACCCATCGCCAACGTCTTTGCCGTTATGATTGGCGAGGGAAGCACTTCTTTCCCTCCGATCTTGGAGTGCAGACAGACAGGAAAGGACACGGCACGACAGAAAGTGCTGCTCCCCGCCGCTTCGCACCCTGGCGGATCCTGTCTGTTTTGTGCAGCCTGCTCAGATTGATCTGCCTCCACTATCACCTCTCGTGGTCGTATGAGCTGAGGGTATGAGGTGGCTCAGGGTATCAAAACTGATGTTATTGCAGTGCCTCTGCCCGAAAGGTCCTAAGGTTAAAGTCCCGACTGTGGCAGAATATTCAACCCTGATAGCTATGTCGAATTCAGCCACTGCATTTTCCGTTGATTGTCCGATCTACATCAGGTAAATGCCGGAGCAATACCCCAAAAAACGGGGCACGGACCTTCCGCAATCTTTCCGTCCTCTTCCTTGTACTATTCCCTCCCTTACCTTTACACTTACATGCACTACATTACCACGTTCATTGGGAGACCAGTCGAACGTTTAGAGCTTGTTCCGGCTGGGACACGGCCCCGCAGGTGGGAGATACCTGGATAAAGAAAATCCCACAAGCCTTTGAGTAGATCGCCATCGGATGTTAGCATCCAGGGAGTGAACAACACCGCCACCTCCCGTGATAAAAACATGCTCTTCACTTACGGGACTAATGACCTCAGTAGTTGACGTTCCCGAAAACACAAAATAATCAAGCACCCGCAGACCGCCGCCGCCACCACCACAACGAGTGCCGCCCCCACCGCGTGCTCTGGAAGGCGCGTCGGCTGGGCGGCGCGGCACTTCAAGGCCGTCGTCGTGTGTGTGCGTGCGCGCCCTGTGTGTATGTGTAGACGTCGCGGCGGCGGCGCTAATGAGCGCATCGATTAGCGCCGCCGAGAGGCGCCGCCGCCGCCGATAGGAAGGCAAGGGCAAGACCAGGCGCCTCCCCCTTTTCCTCCTGCGCCTCCACGGGACATTGAGGGCGCTGCTGATACCTCGTTCGCAGTTTTTTGCTAGCTCTCTTTCGCTTCCGTACAACAGCCTGGAGTGTCGTTCATTATCCGCATGCGGAGATCGCGGCTTACCGAGCACTCGTTGAAGGAGAGATCCCTTTCAAATTGGAATCGGAATGAGCCAATTGGACAAAGCTATCAATGCAAATGTCATTGACTGCACATACGTAGTGGAGCAATTTAATGTATGCTGTCATCTGCGGTGTTGGACGTCTACGTTACGTTTCGTTTAGTACCATTTACATTTTATCAATTCGAACACAAACGTCTCTCCCTTCCCCCTCTCTCCCTCTCTTCCCTCTGCCTCTCTCTCCCTCTCTTCCCTCTACCTCTTTCTCCTCCCTCCCTCTGCCCCTCTCTCTGTCTGTCTCTCTCTCACGCACACCACACACACACACTCACGCACACACAGACATATACCACACAAACGCGCGGGAGCTCACTACGTCTGTTACTCTCAGTCCATCCTTCTCTTACTTTAAAATTGCAATGAATCTCATAACCCTATTCTGCTATATACACATGTGATAAAGAATATCTACATACTACATACGTTTTAATTTAAAATCTGTGAAAATATAAAGTTATATTATCGTCAACAAATGTGTATTAAACCTTTCTGCATTCACAAATCCAGTTGTTTGTTCCATAACACTAAGTCTGTAAAAAAAACCTGTATTGTTCATCACTTGTAATTTTCTCCACGCCTGCGATGGTTTGTATAAAAAATTCAGACTTCCGTGACTACCGATCGTACGTGACCTCGTCATCCATATGAAGGGGTGGATCCAAACAGTTACGATCTCTAATGTATATAGTATCATAAAAGAGTTCCAAAAAATGGGATCGACACTCCGGTCTGCAAAGATATAATCGTGAACACGCAGCAATGTTTATTATTTGAATCTACAACGAGCCTGGCCGCTGTCTACTCGACGTGGCGGCGCATGGGGGTCCCCGCAGGTCAGGTCCGGGCCGCCCGCCAGCAGAGCATCACTAATCCATGAGACGCGGCGCCGGTCGGCGGATGCAGTTTTTATGGGGCGAGGGGCTAATCAGGTGCATAGGGAAGAGGCTCACGGCCAAGGTCGCGCTGACCGATTCGGGGGTGATTACATTGACCGGTAGTGTGAAGTACTTGACCTCGATTTTGGAAGGGTTTCAGGCTGAAATACTCTGATTACGCTTGCTGTTCGTAGTGGGAATGGGATTTTCGAATAATCGAATTCTTCGAAACGCGAAAGAAATTTGGGATTAGAATCTATTCGTTTTTCGGATAATGGAACCTGATGTATTTTTAAAATATTAAGATTATCCCGCTCCAATGTGAGTTATAGTTTTTTGTTGTTTTTACATTTCATTACTTTAAAAATAGATAATACTTTCCGGACAACAGAATGCTAAACTTGTTGATTCTTTTTTTTTTTTTATAAATTTACTTTTTGCCTGTTCGGCAAAATATGGATGGAGTTCATGGATTTTAATATACAGTTTATTAATTTTGGCCTTTCGGTAAACAATATTTGAGGAGGGACTCACGGCTACCTCGTAAAGAAAGTCTACAGAGCAGTAATTCAGAAGAGTTTTTTTTAATTATTGTATTTAGTTATTTCACGTTTTCGTCAGCGGAACTGTTTAATGGGGGAGTCGATTGATTCTTATTTACGGTGATTTAAGAGAGTCTTTGGGGTATCGGGAAATAATGTGTTTTGGAATGGATGCATTTTTGCCTATATTAAATATTTGTACACTTGTACAAGACGGAAGAAGAGTGAAAAATCTGTTGCTCATCTTTGAATGAGCATTGAACATTAATGAGAGGAATTATTAATTCTTTTTGAATTTGCTTATTAGGAATAAACTGTGGGGCTTGTACGGCTTTTCTTAAGCACTTGTTTTGGATGATTTTCAGTTTCTTCAGATGTGTGTTTGCTACATTTTTCCAAATTCGACAGGCGTAAGTTAATGAGGGATAGGAGATTCATGAGAAGTGGCAAAAAATGACGGGGTTTAAAGTCAAATGGTATTAGCGTTGAATAGAAAAACCACCAAGTGTAACAGTCAGTTGTAATTACGTAAGCACAGAACAACCATTCTTTTATAATTTGTTTGTAATGTTCATTATGCGTATGTGTTTTTGTTTCTGTTAATAGTAAATAAAAATGCTCAATTATTCTAAATAAATCACTGAATTGTTATGTTCTAAATGTGTTTCGTTATACATATTTTGTTTCTGGTAAGTTCGATGAGAATCTGAGATGATCACGTATCTGCATTTAACGTGAGTACGATGAAAAATCAATTCGAATGGGCTTCTTAGATCTCAGTAAATATGAGCACAGAACAATTATATCTTTATTGACATTAGTTTATTTACAGTACTGAATTACGCAACTTTTCTGATGTATGCACTACGTGTAGTTAAACTGTAAAAATATTACTTTTTTTGAGTATACGTGGCACTAAATACTATTGTGCAGAAGGTTCATTCTGAATCCGCTAGTAAAAGCCAGGTCGTTGACATTGCAATATCAGTATAATAGGTAACACCCTTTATCTGCTTGATAAATCTTAAAACACAATGTCAATAGAAGCCTTTATGCATGATATATGTACTACTTGACGTTTCAAATTTCCTGTAAGGAAAATTTCGAAAACGTTTAGTAGTATTTATCATTATTCTCATTAGGCTGGTCGAATTACGTTTTATCAGCTGGCGATATCAGTGGTGCACCTTTCACACCCCACCTCACGATAGCACTGGCTATTTACCCGCGCTGTAATTAATCTATGGCATGGTGGAGTGTATATTTCGAAATAAATTACGAGGAAAGTTGAATCAAATATCAGTAGGAATGAACAGCAGTGGATCACGCTTATTATTAATGGTGATCCTAAATATGTTCCATATCGTTTCTGTTCGATCTTTAAGTGTTTTATGCATTAACATATTTGGGAAGTCTTGACATAAACGGTAACTATGGATATTTGAAACTAACACACTCTAGATCAACAACAATTAATGTGAAAAAATGACGTTTGTATAGATTTTATATATACCTCTTTTTCTATTTTTTCCTTTGAAGGTAAAACCAAAGCAAAAGTTCTAAGACAGAGGCAAAAAATACAGCAAAGGTAAGAAAATTAGGATCAAATGTAAGGTACTATTTCAAGTTTCAAATAGCCGCCCCGAACGTTGGTTTCATACTGTGTTTTAATTCCTCGAGCCTCTCATTCATTGCACAGAATACTCGATTACTCGATTTATGAAATCTCGTTTTCCTAATTCTATAGATTTCTTTCTTTCTTTCTTTCTCTCTCCTTATCTCTCAGCTCTCTTTCCCCATCTCTCCTTCTCTCTTCTTCTCTCTCTCTCCCTCTCCCTCTCCCTTTCATTTCCCCGTATATTCTGAATAAAGCCTCTGAAACTCGTCATGTCAGAGTATCTGGCGAAGTCTTTACCTAAACAAAGGGTCTGTCGGGTATAAAATTGTATGCGTGAAATTAAAGCTCACAGACAACTTGGAACTTGTATATGCACTTCTCAAGCAGAGTGTTAGCACTGATGAATCGACAAAAATGGAAAAGTATTGTATGAAGGAAAAAATGAAGAATGGTATATTCTTCAAGGAGCGTTTATTGATGGCTATTATTCACGAAATGATGTTTACGACACGAGCAACGTAGGAGTGAGTGTCGTAATTTCTACAAGTGAATAGTAGTCTTTATGCGCGAGTTAAGGACTATATTTTTGTACAACCTTTAAATATTCAGAAAAAAAATTAACAGATTTTTATTTTATTTTTTTGAAACTCATGAATATGATAAGTGACATACATAAAAAAATTAAGCAACCGTAATAATATTCTTAAAAAATTTTCTAATATTTGTTCTACCCTGAAAAATTAAGTAGGCGTTATAATATTTTAAATTAAAGAATTACTTACGTCAAACAGTTATAATATAAGATGACGTCAGTAGCTCTAGTGAAGATTGAAATTATTCTCCTTTATTTGAAAGGACACTATTCATTCTTAGGAGAAATCGCACGATCTACACTCACAATATTTCCATCTCCTGTGTGAATCCGTGAATACGTTCTTCTTTTCAAAGAAAAGGCGCATATCTGCGCTATTATATGCGTTTGACGGCTACGCAAAATTGAACGAAAAACAAGTAACGGAGAGACGATCGCCGCGTGCGCTGCAAGCACATGAGGTCCCACGTGAGCCGAGTCCTGGCGGGCGTATCGACGCGTGCCACCCTCACACGATCCTCGCGACCTTAGTCGATAGCTGCCCCTCCCCTCCCCCGCCACACCGCCACTGTTTTCCTCGTTGCCCTTCGTATCACACGGCGATGCACAATGGCAGAAAAGTCGATCACACGAAAACATATTACTCTGAGAGCCTCATGCCCACTGACTTTGCGTACGGACGAATTTATGGATCTATTTAGGAACAGGTTGCTACCTGTCAAGCTTGCCCTTGCAGTTCAGTGTTCTGTGTCTTCTGTGACTTTCGTGTCATTAAACATTGTCACTCGAACTTCAGTGGTATTTGAGGAGTTAATTTTTAAGATGAATAATTAAAATTTAATTCATTATTTCTCTAAACAAGAATAACACGAACCGATGACTTTTCAATGCAGCTTTGATCTTGTCTTTTCAGTCAACATAGGTACATCTGCTATTATGCACCTTCGTGCTTTATATCTTCATTGAGTTGATTCAGTTAGTTCATGGAAACAACTAAATTGAAAAACAGGGTTTTTTCCTGTCTCTCCTAAAATGGTAGCTTTGCGGCATGATAATATTGATGGTCGACTCAACTTCGGGCATGAAATATCATCGGTTTTTCGTCAAGACGTAAGTCTACAAAAGCAATTTCTGCATGGCTCCTTAAGATTGCGCAATGTTGACAATTGTCATAACCCGAAAGCAAATGCACGAAAAGCGTGACTGCCCTTATTCACGACAGTTCTCGTGGTTCCTCTGTTACAAGTTTGAATCGATTATAAGGGCTTATCGCACGGTAAATGTTTTCATTAGTTCTCTTAAAAAGCTTCAGTAGTTAATAAACCAACTCTTCCTCTTTACCATTCAGGATACGTAAAGATAGATCTGCGCTGTTGAAAAGGAAGACAGAAATGATCCAGAGATGCATTACCTAGTTCTCCATTTCTTAGTCTTCTATGCATTCTTAAAAAAAATTACACGACAGTGGAATGCTCATCGAATGCCCTAAAATTGGCTACAAATAGAAAGCATACTTTTTCCTAACAACAAAGATGATTCACGATTTCACCAAAGGAATATATCTAGACGGGTTTTAAATGCACACTTTTCCAATAAACAAATTGTAACCAAAGAGTGCGTTATTATCCGCGATTTTATCTTCCGAAAACGTTCACTCATCTCCAAACCTTCGTAATCACATTCGCAGGTTCGCACTTGTTCTGAAATTCATACTCAGACTTCCAAAACTACTACTTAAAGTATACTGTAAATTATATTTTGCATACTTATATATAATTCCTTAATGTAGTGTAAGATTTAATATAATATGTTACGTACGAGTTCTAAATCGCTGGATGAGAGTGAAACACCCTCAGATTGTCAAATCCAAAACGGACGCCGACCGTTAAGATCGGCGTCTCGTTCGTCTGGTTTCGCAGATATCTCAGTATAGTTTTTCGAAAATGTTATTGTTTTCATCGTCTGACGCAGAGGGCAGCCAGGGTTCTTAACTACGAGTAAATCAGGTATTTGTTTGTTTCATTGTCCGGCCAGGGTCGCCGCTTTCGAGCACAGTCTCCGCGGTTCCAATAACACCAAAAACGCTTTTTTAGGCTTTTCCAGTTCGGATATGTTTGTTAGGCACTATAAATGTGGTTCCTTAGTACCATTAGTCATGGAATGTAATCATAATTAAGTTTTGAAGGTCTACATCAGAAGAAGGGACTAGGTTTTTGTCTCAAATTATTAAGTGCAGCACCTTAGACCTGGAGATGACACTGCGTGTCCAATCATGTTCTTTAGTGCACGCTCGCGGGTACCGGCACTGTACATCCATTTCCTTGCAGCGCAAGAGACAATGGCAAATCACGAAAATTCGCTTCTGAAGATGATATCGCGTCTTCCCAGAACTATTAAAAATTAATTTATCTTGCTTATGTTTTACGATTTAAAGATCCCTGATGGTTCCTGTACTTTGAATATGAAGGAGGAATAGGAAGTGGCTATAATGATAATAATAATAATGATAATAATAATAATAATAATAATAATAATAATCACTTATCTTAATTATGCCGCCTAGTACTTTGAGTACCATGCAGTGATGAAACGAGATGCCAATTCTCGAATGCTCACCTTAGATGATGAGGGAAGAGTGAAGCGTGCGAGTTACTTATTTTCTGTTGTACTTTGAATTTTATTTATTACAAAGAATTGTCGTTATCAACCTTCTAAGGGAACGGGATCTATCCCACGTAAGAAATCGGTCGGACCTCTAAACTATCCCGATGCCTCTGTCACGGAATAATTGTCTCTTGCGAGAACTGGATGGCAAAACCTTGAAAACATTTTACTTGAGACAATAGAACAAGTAACCATTGTGTACTCTTAATATGCGTTCTCGTGCGACTCTCATCCTGCCTCATTGCAATTGCCTCCGGAATTCCCAACCGCGCAGCGCTGCGATGGTCACCTTGACCCATCCGCCCACTTCTCCGCGTCATCCTTCACCGTTGCATCCATCCCCGTTCCGCCTCTCCCCGTTCCCCCCCCCCCCCCCTTCCCCCCCCCCCTGCCTGCCCCGCCTCCGCCTCTGCACCGCCCCCGTCCCTGCACTTTCCCCACCCCTGCGTCCGTCCCTGCACCTCTCCCCCCTGCATCAGTTCCACCCCGGCATCCGCCTTCGCCTCCGTTCCAACCCCCCCCCATCTGCCTCCGCCACCTACACTTCCCCTTCACTCTCGCCTGTGTCCTCGCTTGCGCCCCCATCCCCACAGCAGCGACGCTCTCGAATGCGTCCGCCCGTCCGTCGCTTAATTTCCACATGTTTACCCGTCGCCATGGTGACCGCGCGTAAGGGGCCACGCGTAAAAACCCTAATCCGCCTCTGTTTGCCCCGTCAGCCTGAGTGACGCGCCGCCGCCGCCGCTGTGGGCGGCCGCCCGGCAGACTTTAATTGCGCCGGGGCTGGCGCAGCGCGCGGGACGGGCAGCGGGGACGTGGAACGGGTCGGAGCCGCAGACGGCGCTCGACGGAGCAGGACATAGGAGAAACAAGCGGGGGCGGAGCGAGGCGGAGCGAGGCGGGAGAGGCGGGAGAGGCGGGAGAGGCTGAGGAAGCGGAGCGAGGCGAATCGAGGCGGCGAGAGGAGGGGAGAGGCTCGGAGCGAGGCGAATCGAGGCGGCGAGAGGATGGGAGAGGCTCCGAGAGGCGAAGCGAGTCGGAGAGAGGATGAGAGAGGTGGAGCGAGATGGAGCGAGTCGGAGAGAAGATGAGAGAGGCTGAGGGGAGCGAGACAGAGCGAGGGATCGAGCGGAAGAGGATAAGAGAGGCTGAGAGAGGCGGAGCGAGGCGAATATAGGTGGACCGGGGGGGAGGGAACGATGCAGTGAGAGGACGAGTGAGGCTCAAAGAGCGGAGCGAGGCAGAGAGTGGCTGAGACAGGCGGAGCAGAGGGGATCAGGGCGGGGGAGGCGGAACAAGGTAGACCCGGGTACCACGTAGTGAATCTTGGCGGAGTGGTGGGGAAGCAGGGCGAGGCGAAGCGGGCTGGGGAAGAGGCGGAAGGAGCGGGACGAAGCGAGGTGAAGATGGGAGGAACGGCGTGGTTCTAGACCAGGGGTGTCCAACTTACAAGGCCTTAAGGGCCACAACTAAAACCTTTAACATGGTTGAGGGCCATACTTTCATTACTCTGGCGATCTACACCTGATTTCTCCGTATTGTTGATCTCAGCACTGTGAATGGAACCATGCGTGATATCAGACCGTACCATACATAACATAGTGAAACACATTGGGATGATTGTGAATTTCTGAATTAACAAGAAAAAATTCTTAAATCTAAATTTAACCTATTTTTACATTAAAGGAGGGATTGACCTCGGTAGGACGCGTGTACTAGGCTCTCTTGCCCGACACGGGTGCAAGGGTCTTTCACTTTTGACTAATAACATTTCGCGGGCCACAATAAATGGCACCGCAGGCCGCCAGTGGGACAAGCCTGATCTAGACGGAGAGGGCTGGATCTGGGAGGAGCGGGACGGGGCAGGGCGTGGTGGGGCGGGGCGGGATGGAGGTGAATGGAAAGAGGGTTCGGCTCTCCTACGCATCTCATGTTAAACACATTGCATGTCGGGGACACACTCCTCTTGAATCATGATATAAATTGTTCTCAAGGACTGGATGTGGCTCCGCTTTAATGGCACTGGCAGGAAATTGCCCAGCTGCAATTGCTGTTTGAGAGGAGAGTGTGCCACGGAACAAAGGTGTAAATTTAACATTGTGAACGAAGGGCGGAATGCAAGTTAGTCTGTCAGCACTGGTGATGGTGAGGCGCATTAATTGTGATCTTAAGGATTTTTCTAACATCCTGAGACGTTAAATCGTAAAGTCGGTCCGGTCTAGATGAGCTCGGCGAGGCTATTTAGCTTAGAGTGCATCTTCGACACTGTAACATTTTTTCATAGACTGTTGTGACTGAAACGATCCTAATTTGTGTTTAATGGTAAAACTAAAACTGACTGCTTTTGAAATGGCAATGCCTTTTTCATTTCACCTACATTGAGATATATAAAGTGTAGTGAGATGTAAACGAGGTCTGACACTCGGCAATTAATCAAATATAATTACATCTAGTTTTTTGTTGGAAACATATTGCAGGCGGAATAGGGAATTGAACAAATTGACCGGTGTTTCATTTTGTAAAACATGCCGTTCAATACTTGTACATTGTACCTCCAATCTGGTGGACCATCTTCAAGATAGTAGAGAGTTTATGCACGACATAGCGGGCAGCACTTTCGATCTTCTGCACATGCGCAGATGCAGTAAAGAGATGCGACACTTACGCATGAACAGAAGATCGATAGTGCTATAACCTTCGAGTGTGCACAAACTCTCTAATCTATAGTTTGCTGGAGAGCAATTGTAGCTTTAATTCTCCCCAAACGTTACACAACATGTACACAACCTTTTTGACAAAGTTAATATTGTTCTCAATATCCTCAACACCGGGTGCTTCGGAACGTGTCCGTGCCTGAGTGTTCTCGTGTTTCGTCGCCTTGAAGAGGGCAGGGCGTGTGTGCTGTGGAGCTGTGACAGGGCCAGGGCCAGGAGCCCAGGGCGGCAGGCGATAACGGAGGAAGGCGGCCGTGCTGTGAATGGCTAATTGGGCTTTGGTCTCGCTCTTCCCCGGGCACCTCTGCTCCTCCGCGGCGAATGTCAACACATCGCCAGCAGAGTTTGTAATGCCACGACAGGGATGCACGCGCTCTAACGGGAGAGACTAATATACAAAAGCACAAAAAAATCTGATTCAGCAAAGTGGATGTGGAACAGAAAACGAAACCTTGTTAGTGGTTGTTATGTATCGCTATGCGGTGCTGTGTAATATTAAGATAGTTATTATCATCATTTTTATATTGTATTGATATTCAGAATTTATTTTGTAAATCTCTTGCAGTTATATGTCTTATTTTATTTTCATTTATTCGGTAATGGGCAATAATGAAATATCGATTAATTAAATCAAAGTTGGAAGCAATCGATGAAGAGCACCAAATTTACTAATGTCATTGACCATTAAAGCTCATTTTCATCTGATGGCTTAGCCATGCAAAACAATGGAATTTCCACAGATGACTTACAAAGATTAGAAAAAATCAACTTTGAATGATGCTTGATTATATGCTATTGGAATTTAGTATTAGTATTATCCAACATCACTTACCGATAATTCTCATCGAGAGAACTTTTATATTATCAATGAATGAGACTTCATTAGTTTTTTCAGCATTATAAGCGACTCCGAATCTGTTTAAAGAAGTTATCCAAGAATGTCAACATTTCCATGACGCCTTCGCTTCTGTCGTGCACTCGGGGAGCTTAATGGATCCAAAAAGTAGGAGGAGATGAAAAATAATTTCACCGAACGTCATTCATATCGAAATTCCCAATAATATGTCATACCTTACTACTCATATGAAAGAGTAAGTGTAAAATAAATAATTTATCTTTGAACTGCAATCACTTGCGCCGACGTGCAACCAATGTCGAGTTCGTGCAAGATACTATGCATTCGACGACCGCTACAATGTGAGCGGCGAGAATAGAGACACTCCTCATAGTATAATTAACTACTTTACTTAAGCCATCTTTGTGTACTATCTATGGTTACTTCCGGGCTTCTAGGTCCAGTTGGCGTTGAAGGGCCAAGGTTTTTGTCCATGAATGCGGAGGAAATATGAGTGGCCCGGGCGAAGTAACCGGGACGGCGGCTGTCTGTCGACTGACGGCGGCTTCAGACGAGACCTTACCGCCAGTGAGGATGTCCCCCGCAGTTGTGGACGAAACATTTAGCCCTTCAACGCTAACTGGACCACGACCTCTTAGCCCAGAAGTAACCATTAATACAAGTATTAACTCCGGCCGTGAAGCCTTCGATGCTGTACATTTTTTGACCGAAGCGGCCTAACAAAAAGCTAGAAAGTCAATGTTTTTGAGACGGCATTCAGTGTAGCGTCGCTCTTCTGTGCCATCTCCGAGTGCAGAGATTCCGCACGCGAACTCTACATCAACCATCGCCCCGAACCGGGAGCGGTAGTTCAGTGCTTCAATTGATGTCACTGCAGCACCTCTGACTGGGTTCGGTTCTCCTAGGTTCGAGTCCTGATGGCGGCAGGATTTTCGACACTAGCTTTTCAGCTAGGTCGAATTCAATCGCTGTATGGAGGAGAATTCTAGCGGTACCAAAGGGACACGGACCGCGCGCGATCTTTCCTTCCTCTTCCTTGTCCTATCCTCTCCCCTTACACACACACTTACACTAACATGCACTACACTACCACATATTCCGGGAGACCGGTCGGGAGCTTAGAGCTTGTCCCGGCTGGGGCGGTGCCCCGCTGGTGGGAGAGTTCTGGTTAGGGGGAAACCCCACTAGCCGACGGTAGGTCGGCGCCGGATCTCGCCATCCAGCGAGGGAAGATCACCGCCATCTCCAGAGGAAACATGCACTACACTAACGGGATAATGACCAAAGCCGTTGCGGAAACAAAAAAAATCAATGAATCAAAACCATCGCCCCGGCTAGCCTGAGAGGAGAATCCTCTCATGTCCCCGTTTTCGGGCGCGTCGCTCCGCGCAACCGCATCCGTTCGTCGTTCTTGGAGGAGACAAAGCGCGGCGGAGGCGGGGGAGGGGTGGCCGCATAACTGGCTGGTGAGTGCCGGGTGCCGGCCCGCGCGACGCACCGTTAGCGCAGACGGCCGGCGGGCGGGGCGCCCAGCGCATGGGTGGGAGTGGAGGCAGCGGCGGGGACTGGCCAGGCGGACGGGCACGGGCGAGCGAAAGGTTGCGACCGGGTCCGGAGGCCACCGCGCGGCGGCCGAGTGAGTGAAGGCGGGTGAACGAGCTGGCTAGCTGGGGGACTGGCGGGCGGGTGGAGGGGGAGGGCTGGGTTCTGAGGGGTGGCGGCTGACTGACTGGCGGGCGGGCGGACATGTATTTGACGTGCGGTGGACGTCGAGTGGTCAAGCTGTTTGCCTCGCTGGCGGGAAGACGAGATGGCTAGCTGGCGGGCTGGCCGTATGGTTTGCGTGCGGCGGACGGGTGGGTGGGCGAGTGGGCGAGCTATTTGGCTAGCGGACGAGTGGGTGCGAACAGGTGCGGCCGAGGCTTGGACTGGAAACCTTTCGGCTCGCCTTGGAATGGCTCTTGAGTCCACGCCGAATTATGAAGCAGCGTGGATCATGAAGACCGCACCTTCTGCAGCTCCGAGTTCACTCTTTCGGGCTAGTGTGGAAAGTCCAAGTACGTTGCCACGTAGGTTCATGAAAATCATCGCTCCAGCTGTGCACATTAGAACCTAGAAAGAAAGAACAAAGCATTAGTTACCTGCCCGAGCACTTCAACTATCAAGAAATCACGTTTGTCAGTGCCAATCGAGCCGGAAGATATTCTCATGTTGATTGGTGACTTCGTTTTTCTCCAAAACAGAAACTTCCGTGTGCTAGGAACCGAACGCGACAGACTATTGTTGGTCAAAACATCGGTCAAACGTGTTGAAAAATACTTTATTTTCTGTAGAAGTTTGGCATGTCCACGTCTCCTTGCCCTGCATACATTTTTTAGCATGAGAAGGGAAAGGTTGTTTTCGCATGACACAGTCTGCTTCAGAGTGGCATCCGCATTTCCAGTCCACGGTAATGTACAGTATATTTTTTCATTGAGGGACAGCTGTCTCAACATTTTACTTTTTCGTAAATTGGATCCATACCAATCAATGTTTGTGAACAGTTGTAATTATTCGTTGAGTAGTAATTGTGTGATGTGGTCTCATCGGTTTACAATTTTAATCCGCAATGTCGCTACGCTGACAATTCGCTCTAATTATTGTGATACATCGGGAGACCTTCGCAGGCTAATGAGGACCGTACGTATTGACGGGCCTTTAGGGACGGCTGTTCGCTCCAAATCCTCAAAGGTTCAGAGGATGAGTGTGAGAGGTAGAAGGGTAGGAGAAACCGCACTTAGTCTGTGGCCATCAGCCCGGTGATTCCGTAGTGCCCGATATCAAATAATACGAAAAGCCACAGAAACGCTCAACCAGGGCAGTGGCCTGGAGGGTCTGATTCTCTTGTCGCATTCATGCAGCCCGAAAATCCGCCAACTTAAAAGGCGGGTTCAAAAAGCCCTTCCCAGCCCAAAGCAAAGTTTACTTGCAGTGGTCAGAACTACTGCTGCGGTCATTTCCAAATTAACAACATTACTTTTTTAAACTGTTGTGTAAATACAGTTTAGGTCAAATTTCCTTCTCACAATATTCTCAAACTGATCATTGGGAAATTATTAGTTTTAATGTTTTAAAACGACTCTTCGTTCTCGCATGGTGTATGTTAAATTGTACGTGCCAAATCGAACAGCATTCGGACGGAAAACCTACAATATAACTTCGAAAACCTATCTAAACCTAAGCCAAAAAAATCCCTACCTACTGAGTTTCGATACTCTGATGAACGCTATCGCCTTCCGGAGTTGTAGCTTCCATTCCTCCCTGTCATGCCTGGCTTCCTCCCCCCCCTGCCCACCCCACGCTCTATCTCTTCACCCACCTTCGCTTTGCCTCGTACTTCTGCGCTCCCGTCCAACCGGCTTTGCCCTTCACACCCGGCTCCGACACTCTCTGCCCACCTCAGTACTACTACCATAGAGTACAGAATTACCTCTTTAGTCTATGCTACTACTACTACGCCCACAGCCCACCACCGTTATGTCCACTGCCCTGCGCACACTTCCCCCCCCCCCCCGGCCTCCCCTGTCCCCTCACCCAGCCCCATCCTGTCCCTCCCTCCCCCACCCCAGCCCCATCCTGTCCCTCCCTGCCCCCTCACTCAGCCCCATCCTGTTCCGTCTGGAGGAGAATTCTAGAGGCCGGTTGCTCTGATCGGTAGTTTTCCGTGATTTCTCTGATCAATGCCAGGCGAATGCCGAAGCACCCTAACAAACGGGCCACGGACCGCGCGCGATCTTTCCTTCTTCTTCCTTGCCCTATCCTACCCGTTACTTACACACACGTATACTGACGTGTACTACACTATCACATGCAACCGGTCGGGGACTTAGAGCTTGTCCCGTCTGGGGCGGTGCCATGATGGGAGATACCTGGTTGGGGAAAACCCCGTTAGTCGACGGTAGGTCGGCGCCGGATCTCGCCATCTAACGGGAGAAAATCGCCATCACCTCCCGATGAAAATCATGCACTACACTTACGCGACTAATGACCTCAGTAGTTGAATGGCCGGAATCAACAATTAATCAATCAACCAACCCTCACGATCCCATTCCGCCCCGCCCCAATCCATGCAAGTCCCCGCTGCATAGTAACGCCACGTCGCTCCGCCTCGTCAGCCCGCCTCATCTCTCGACCCGTTTCTCTCTCCACTTCCCGGGCCGCTTTGCGGCGCCCGCCTCCATCGCGCCGTTAGGCAAATACCAGCCGGCGATTACTTACCGCAGGAGGGCCATTTAAATCGTGGAGGGCGCATACAGAGGCCGGCTGGCGCCTCGCCACCGCGGACCTCGGCCGCTGCGAGCGCTGCGCAATTAATATTCACTTAACCGACTCTCCCGCAGTGCAACGGACTGCCGGGAGTTACTGCCGGCGTTGCTTGCTCTGCACTTCAGCTCCGTTGCCTCCTCTGGCGTTTGAAAGAGAAATTGTGTGAATGCTCTCTGCGGACGTCTTCAGAGAGATAATGACAATTAGACCTTTGAAAACTTTTCTACGAGTGACCAAGTGGCGCAACACCTTCACGTAGTATTTGGGAACAATCTCCGGGCAGCGGATCGTTGCGGTTTCTTAGGTCTCTCCATGCAGGTATTCATTCTTTCAGTGTATGACGTTCCACAAATGCAAGATATATTCGTATTTATTCCACCTGACACAAAGTCAGAACTGACTTACAAGTAAATAGAATACTGTGATATATTCATAATGTAAATGTGAAGAAGAAGAAGAAGAAGAAGAAGAAGAAGAAGAAGAAGAAGAAAATAAAGCATGATTATTTGTTTTTCTTTTCATTATGTTCTGATTGGAACATTAAAACAATTCTACCTTTTGTTGTTCGATTGTTCGCCTCTTCAATCTTCAAGCCTCCTTTTCCCTTCGCTGTGGTTAAGAGGACGTAGAGGACAGAGAGACATCAATATAATCACTTGCCATAAAACAGTCATTTTAAGTATTCCGAATGATTTTTCATTATCCCTTTGGAGATATTTTTTAACGCGCCGTGTCCCTGGAGTGCCCAGTCTCTTCCAATTGCGCAATTGTTCGTCTTGCGACAGACCGCGTGGCACACTGCTCTTTCCTGCGAGAGCAGCGTTGGGCTGCGTTGCTCTGCGGAGGTGGAGACTTTCGAAAACCGCCCGCCAGAGTCGCTGGTGTCCTTGCTGTGCACACAAGGTCCTCCCCGCCTACGCGTGTCGGGATCTTACCAAACGAATAAAAAGGTCAGCGGAGGATTCTCAAAACATTCTGACTGTGTTCTAGTTTTTTAGTGACTCGCCAAGCTTTCCGTTTATTAGGAACTGAATGATAGAGCTTACTGCCAGTTTTCTGATATAGAAAGAATGGGGATAGGACTATAACTGAGGTAAAGTTAGTTGTGAGTGAAATAAGAATTAAGAAATAAACAATTATTAGGTTAATAGTTCATCTTAAAAGTGGTCTGTAAGCAAAGAAGTCGCAAAAATGTATTTCAGTTAACCATAAGAGGAGAGATATTAACAAGAAACACAGTTACTTCGCAGATTATTTCTTTTTGAAATATTCTTAGTAATGAATACCATTGACGGCAAATAAGAATAATGACTATACTGGTGAGTGTAGAAATTATATTTGTTTCTTCTGTTCACTAATATACTAAGCATTCAAATATTATCAATGAGTCGATTCTACATCATTGACAGTAATTATATCCGTTTTAAAGTTATTTCAGTTAACCATAAGAGGAGAGATATTAACAAGAAACACAGTTACTTCGCAGATTATTTCTTTTTGAAATATTCTTAGTAATGAATACCATTGACGGCAAATAAGAATAATGACTATACTGGTGAGTGTAGAAATTATATTTGTTTCTTCTCTTCACTAATATACTAAGCATTCAAATATTATCAATGAGTCGATTCTACATCATTGACAGTAATTATATCCGTTTTTAAAGAAAATAGTGCACAATAGAGGAATTTCTAATTATTCATGTGCATGTAAGAGAGATAAATAAAAGTAGGAGATAGAAAATAAAAGCAGTAAATAAAATATTCAATCGCAATTAATGTAATTTCGTCATATTACTATGAAAAAATGCTTGTACACCCGTGGTGTAGTCCTCATTTTGATTGAGGTCATTCAACAACAACAAAGGCGTTTGCTCAACCACCACAACTTTGATAAAAAAGAGATCACAGCGTTCCGTACCTTCTGGTAATGACCTACAAACTTCTCCGAGCGTGGACTCCATTGCTAAGCGTGTAGCGAAAATCTGTTTTTTAACGATCACGAAAGAATTGGGGAGAACGGAACCTGCCAAGGCTGTCGTTTCGCAAAGTCCTCTTTTGACCTCCTCGTCGAGAGCTGCTCCGAGGAGCGAAACGGGGTGATGGCAATGGCGATGGCGGTGGCGATGACGATGGGGATAGCAATGGCGATGGTGATGGCGGTGGCGGTGGCGATGGCGATGGCGGTGGCGATGGCGATGGAAATGGCGATGGCGATGGCGATGGTGGTGGCGATGGCGATGGCAGTGGTGGTGGCGATGCGGTGGCGGTGGCGATTGAGACAGCGATGGCGATGGCCGGAGCTCGGGGGCAGGGGCTGAGGAGCGTATAGGCGTGGCGTTCGCCAGCTCAAATATTATCCTACAGGCAGCAGTCCCCGATGCTCAAACATCGCCTTCCTCGTCCCTTTCGTCCTCCCCGCCCTCTCCCACTTCGTTCGATTACGTGTTGCCCGCCCCCTCGCCCAACCCCGCCACGTCGCTCTCTTGACCTTACGAAGCCTCCCGCACACACAGACTCATCCCGGGGATAGATTTCGACTGTCGGGGTGACGCCTGGACTGTATGAAAGGTTGGAATATAGGTTAGTCACTCCGACAGGTCGTGAAACAAATGATCGTCATGCAGGGCGATCGCATTGCATGAGAGAGTGATGAAGCCAAATACAAATGAGCAAACTGTAAATGAACACATACATGAATTGAGTGTAAGGACATAACCTGCAGTTATCTTGCCAGAAGTGGCCAAGGAGTAGCTGCCAAAGCGGTCACTTCTTATAGTAATCTCACTATACCTGGAGAAGACCACGATGGTGGACACGTCTGCATCAATGGCCGCGAAAGCCGATGGTTGCATTATTGCATTTACGAACTCACCCCATACCATCTCTCTCTCTCTCCCTTTCTCCCTCTTTCTCTCTGTCTCTTTTTATCGCTCTCTTTCTCTCATTCTCTCTCCCCCCTCTCTCTCTCTCTCATTCTCCAGCTCTCCCATTTTCTATTGTGCTCGCCCTCGCCGCACATGCCTCCTCGCAAGCGATAGAAAGATCCGAAAGCTTACCACTGCTTAAGCCGCGTCTCGCTGGCCAACGCGCCAAAGCCCGGAAGCTCCTCGAGGGCCTATTTAGCAGCTCCTCAACAGCTCCCACCGCACGGCGAACAGCGGCCACAGACGTCGGAACCCAAACAATCGGTCGAGAAATGCGATTCAACATTTAAAACGCCTCGGATAAAAAAATTTTCATTTTAAAATTACGAAACATCCTCATTTGCAATTACAATACATTTGATAAATCCTTTTCTATTTTTTGACTTAACTTAGTTTCATGATGGACTATTTTGTTGCGCCATAAATAATAATTTAATCGTATAATAATAATAAAAGCATGTACTAATATAATAATAATAATAATAATAATAATAATAATAATAATAATAATAATAATAATAATAATAATTTGGAAAAAATAATTATTGTAACTTTATTGAAAATCATAAATTTTCACTCAATTAATGGAACGTTGAATGATCTCTAAAAATAAATAATTGATTTTCTTAGGTCATTTATGAATCTGGTAGGCATTTTTTTACTTCCTCTCTATGGAATACCCTGATTTTTGGTAAACTGAGGAAGTTCATGAGTCTTTCTGCAGCAAATATTAAATATAGAGATTTGTCTCTTAATGATATAAGTTCTTTAAAGATAGATTTTGAAATAAGTTCATGTACAATTTTTTGAAAATTTAAGTACTTTTCGCGTAATATTGCTTGAAAATAGGGCGAGAAAGTACTTGCTATTTTAGCGTCTCTAGTTTTATTACGTGTAGTACCTCCCTGTGGGGTCTCCAGTAAATGTCAGAATGTCAGAAGTATGAAACTCACACTTCAATGTGTCATTTCAGGAAGAAAGAAACAGCGCTTTCCTAAACGAAGTCGTGCGCTATAAAGTAAATTAAGTGTTTCTGAAAGTGTATTTTTTGATAATTCATTATAGTGTCTTGATACAATGGCAATTTATTCCGTAAAACCTCAAATTTATATGGAATGCCCTTGGCGAATCACTAACCTAAATGGCAGTTGTTTCTTCAATGGTAGACAAGAATGAATTACTAGAGCGCAGTGTAGTTTTCCTGCGCAGTATTCTGAGAAGTGATATCGGCTGTGCGTATGCGCTGGTGTAGTTACGCGCACGAGAACAAGTGCTTCCGAGAAAGCGAGAAAACGCGTGGAGCATCGAGAACCGGAAGCGAGATCGCGCGCCTAGTGGGGCGACGCACGCACCGTGACGCAACGTGGCAACGTGCGACGCCATGCGACAGTATGCGCATGCGCACTGTCAGAAACGTCATGAAATTTTCTGTAGACAGGGTTGGGCAAAATACTTTAAATTTAGTATTTAAAAATTCGCAAAAATACTTAATAAATAGGTATTTAAATACATACACAAAATGCATCAGGACTTGATGTGCTAAATACATACGTATTTAAAATACTTCAATTATTCAAGGGTAATACTTTCAAGGGTTAAATTAAACGTCATTAAAAGTAATTACGTAGTAAAACACGGATAATTTTGGAATTGTGGAGCTGAATTTTATACGTTTCTATTGAACATTAATAACAACGCGCATGTCGAAAGGGGCGCGCTGTTCTGCAATTAAATGCAGCAGTAATGAAGGAAAGAACCTTGAGTTGTATTGTTTTTGTTATTTTCTTTTCTTGTCCAATAGACCTAGGAAAGAAAGACGAAAATTTGTTCAAAAGCACAACAGAAATGTGATTAGCTCTTAGTTACCCTTATTTACTTACTTAGTACATTTCTAGATATTTTTATGAAAAATATTGAAATACGTATTCTTCCTCATGATTCCACTATTCACTTTCAATGGACAATATTCATTAGATTTAATTCATTTTTTACCTTGGAATTTGTTCAAAACTGGTACTTTACATGTTTTAGTTATAGAGATAAGGAAATGGAAATATATTAAAAAAACATTCACGTTTTGGTTAGATTTAGCTGGACGATGCTGGACGAATGGCAGGGCGGTATAGTATTCATTTATTCGAATTACTTGAAACGAAATTTATATTAAATTTATTTATTGCTGTAAAGTGGGGTGAGGACAATTTTCACAAGTACAGTTATAATAATAATAATAATAATAATAATAATAATAATAACAATAATAATACTTTTTTCAGAAGACTAAGATCATAAGGCCTCTTCCTGATAGACCATGATCTTGTAAAGAAGTTGAATGAAATATAAAGGAAAATGTTATGGTCTAAACAGAAACGTAACCAGAATTACTTTTGGATGGATACTCTTAAAACTGTAATTCAATCTAAATAGGGGATGTCTTTTAATGTGATATCTCCGGTAACCTTTTATTATTCTGGGTTGACACATTTCCTTTATGAAAATTGGGAATACTTAATATAAAAATTTAAAATCAATTTCTAACCCTTCCCATATTCATAAAATTCAAACGGTTTCATTTGTTTAAACGATATATCAGTTGACTAAGTTTCTGTGCGTCAAGTGAAGAGAAGTTCATGATTTAAATATTATTCTACCAGCCTCATAATATTTAGTATGTACGACGAAGTAATGACTCAGATACATAATTAAGAAAGAAACTGTGCGTCACTGTATAATACAGTAAAGAAAATCGATGTATCATTGTGCCCATGCACTTGCGTCCTAGTGCGTGCATTCTACCTCCCTTAGCGGACATTTATTGTGTTTTGCGAAACTTGACCGTCATTTCGAAAATCAGAGAGAGAGCTACTGATCATCAGTAGGGGGCCGATTTTGATGACCTAAGACATCCCCAAAAATTATCAATAAAATGTTCTTGAAATGTTTTAAAAATGCCCTAAAAGCAAAGAAAAATTAGGTCAAAAATTAATGAAAACCAGTTCAGACGAACAACTCAAGCTGTTGGATATGTTACTGTTGCAATCGAGGCTCCTTCCTTTCTTTCAAGTTAACTCAGCTT
This sequence comes from Teleogryllus oceanicus, assembly GCA_964035755.1. Classification (NCBI taxonomy): domain Eukaryota; kingdom Metazoa; phylum Arthropoda; class Insecta; order Orthoptera; family Gryllidae; genus Teleogryllus; species Teleogryllus oceanicus. The sequence goes on along the minus strand of CAXIVR010000004.1, from coordinate 107,535,664 downwards.
GCAAACTGGACCGTTCTTTACCGGAAAATTTCTGTCTTCAGTAATCCCGAAATCGGATAAACAGACAATGGCGCTGATAGACGTCACAAAAACCGTAGATTGCATACTCATAACACTTACAATTACTGACGAAGAAATCGAATAGGTCCATCAACTGATGTCCTGCAGCGCTCTGACCGGGAGGTCCTAGGTTCCCACTCCCCACGGCGGCAGGATTTTCGATACTAGCTTTTCAGCTAGGTCGAATTCAGTCACTGTCTGGAGGAGAATTCTAGCGGTCGGCTGCTCTGATCGGTAGTTTTCCGTGGTTTCTCTGATCAACACCAGGCGAATGCCGGAGCAGTACCCTACCAAACGGGCCACGCGCGATCTGTCCTTCCCTTCCTTGTCCTATCCTGTCCCTTACACACACACTTACACTAACATGCACTACACTACCACATATTCCAGGAGACCGGTCGGATCTTAGAGCTCGTCCTGGCTGGGGCGGTGCCCGCTGGTGGGAGAGTCCTGGTTGGGGAAACTCCACTATCCAACGGTAGGTCGGCGCCGGATCTCGCCATCCAGCGGGGAAGATCACCGCCATCTCTCGAGAAAAACATGCACTTCACTCTAACGGGACTAATGACCGAAGCCGTTGACGCGCCCGGAAACACGAAAAAATCAATCAATCGAATATTCACTCAGGAATTCTGTGGCGAACATTTGTTGCATCTCGTAAATATTATTAGTAGCAAATACCATTAAAATGTATGAAATCATCCAAAAATTCTTTAAAAATGACGAAAACCGAAAAAAATTAATTAATTAATCAACTAATGGGTTTGCTTTGCCTAACTAAAATTAATGTCTATATTAAAATGCACTGTTCTAAAATTAAAAGAAAAAAAGTCATTTCATTAAAATCCGCCCTCTAGTCATCCCACACTCCATCCGCATTCAAGAAACCTGGCCTTGTAAGAGTCACTAGTTCTGCCGTGGAGTGCGCAACGTGCGCTTGCGAAACAGCGAAACAGCGGAAGCGCGACGTCCGCGGTGGACTCAACGCGCGCCCCTCTTCTGCGTCCGTCTCCTGCCTTCCAACTCTTCCACTCGTTCCGCCGAAAACGCACAGCGAGTCTCCTGCGAAGTCGCGAAACGCTTCAGGAGCCGGAAGTCGTCCCGTGCGCGAGCGCGCACGTGTAGGTGTGGGTATGTGGGTGTGTGAGTGAGTGAATGAATGAAGTTTTCGTGTGTTGTATTGTGGAGAGTCACGCTGTGCTTCCCATAAGAACAACAACAGAGAATGACTTCACTCATAGATACTGTTTACAAACTGCGAACACACAATGAACGAAGAACTCGAAAACAAAGTCCTAAAAGACTTAGAACTAGCTCTAGAAACTTAAGATTGTTTGTGGATTATTATAGAAATGTGATAACTTTCAGTTTTTTTTTCAACCATTGGTTTAGTACCAAAATCATTTAGTACACGTAAGGTACGCGTCCCCTGCTGACTTATTGCAAAAGTATTATTTACAAGTAATTTTATTATGATCGCAACATGGGAATGTTGAAGTAACTCGTTCATGAGAGTCTCGCTTTCTGATTATCCTTTACCTAAAAAGCTAAGAATTATTTCGTACGTTATAAGTTTCTAATAAACGACTGCCAGAAGAAGTAGAACATTTGAAATTCTCTGATTTCATCAATGCTAGGTTCTGAGGGAAATTATTTTTTTATTTCTTTTTCATAAAGAGGGAATGCAGTGATAGGGTATATGATCAGTCGCCCAGTTTTAAAGGCACGAACGGGAGCGGTAGCTCAGTGCATCAACTGATGTCACTGCAGCGCCTCTGACCGGAAAGTCGTAGGTTCGAGTCCTGACGGCGGCAGGATTTTCGACACTAGCTTTTCAGCTAGGTCGAATTCAGTCGCTGTCTGGAGGAGAATTCTAGCGGCCGGCTGATCTGATCGGTAGTTTTCCGTGATTTCTCCGATCAACACCAGGCGAATGCCGGAGCAGTACCCTACCAAACGGCCCACGAAACGCGCGCGATCTTTCCTTCCTCTTCCTTGTCCTATCCTCCCCCCTTACACACACACACACACACACTAACATGCACTACACTGCCACATCTTTCGGGAGACCGGTCGGGAGCTTAGAGCTTGTCCCGGCTGAGGCGGTGACTCGCTGGTGGGAGAGTCCTGGTTAGGGGAAAACCCGAATAGCCGCCGGTAGGTCGGCGCCGGATCTTGCCATCCAGCGGGGGAAGATCACCACCATCTCCCGAGAAACAAACATGCACTACACTAACGGGACTAATGACCAAAGCAGTTGACGCGCCCGTAAACCCACAAAATCAATCAATCAATTAAAGGCACGAAAGTGTCAGTTCGACAAATTCTTCCGTGTACAGACGAATAGAGAAATCTGTGAAGAAAGATTAGTGAAGACGCTTCGCTACGAGAAGCCTTATGTTATGTGACGTGATGAGCGCCTCCTCTGCAGGAGCAAGGACCTCCCGGCCGTGCGGGGCGTTCGCCCACAGGCGCTCTTTGGCGGCGGGCGCGGCGCACGCGGCGACAATTGCGCGCGTTAACGCAGGGCACGAGGAGATGGAGGCACACACCACGCCACACAGCATTCGTGCTGCTGGCGCTGTGGACACAATGCAAAGAATGGAAAGAAAGAAGGAACACAAAAAAGAAATAAAAAAGAAAAGAATTTGAACAAAGGAAGCAAAAGAAATTACAAGAATATAAAAAATACGAGAAGAAAGCGAAAAGGAAAAAGAAGGGAAAGAAAAAAAGAAAAAGCATGAGTACGTACCGGGAGCGGTGTCCCAATGTATCAACTGATGTCAATGCAGCGCCTTTGACCAGGAGTCCGGACGGTCGAAGGATTTTCGACTCTAGCTTTTCAGCTAGGTCGAATTCAGTCGCTGACTAGAGGAGAATTCTAGCGATCCGAGGAAAAAGCACGCACTACATTTACGGGACTAATGACCATAGTAGTTGACGCGCCAGAAATCACTAACAATCAATCAATCGATATAAGTCGGCGTCATGGCGTCTACAGAGACCTCGGGCTAGGTTGTGTTTTCAATGTTTCGACTTTTGGAGAGCGAGTGCTTGGATTGCAAATGTATTAACTCGTGACTGGGATGTCTTACACTGCATACTACACATACGAGTAGGAGGTCAAAAATTGGAAGCCGAAATGGGAGAATTATATCGTCATCTTAAACTTTCGGTTATCTATTAACGCTCCCCTCTATCAGTTAAACTCCGCTCTCTGTTTAAACCCTAGGATGTCTTACCTATTCCATTGCCCCACTCCGCTGTAGCTTCTATCCCCATTGCGATCACAAGCTGTCTCGCCCGGTAGTGACCCTTAAGGCCACGGTTGCGCTTGCACTTCATTACTGGAGAGAGATTTGGAGGCGACCAGATGGTGCGCGCCATAGTGGCCCATGGTCTCAATAAGGAATAGAAAGAAAGAAGCCTGCCACGCAGGCAGTTACATTCATAGTTCATACTACATTCACACAATATTGGGACTGAGTGAAATCTTGGAATGAATTGGTGGCTGAAGGCTTCCACAGGCATCACCATGCCACAATACTAAAGCAAACATCCATCCGCAAGGCGGGATTCGATTCCATAGACCCTGCAACTCACTGCTGCAGCCGTAACCTCTACTCTTAGGAAACCGACCGAAGAATAATTTACATAATGAAAATTAAAATGTTTATGTCATATTTAAAGTTTAACTTTCATTTGCCCACCCACAAACCAAAAATAAGTTTTAAAAATATAGTTTCAAATTTTTATTTGATTGTACCTAGAAGTCATTGAATTTTCTACTTGAATTCAGGTGGCATTTCTTGAGGGAATATATTGTATTTAATGACAAATTTGTTTTATTTCCTTGGTAGTAATAGGAATGTGGAGAAGTATTTAACGGGGAAAGGAAGTCTCATTTCCTTTCCTTTTTCTTCGCCGAATGCGTCCAAGTTCTTTAACTTGGACAAGTTTAGCTTGGAAAGTAATTATATCCAGCAAATCGAAATACACTTTTCAGGATATTGCAACATACGCGGAGAAATACTAGCAGGAAAAACTGGAAGGTCAATACCACAGAAGCTTCAAGGAAGCCTCAAGTTTCGGAATTTCAGTTTATGAATTTTTTGACGTGGCGGGTAAAGGCACGTTTACCAGTTACACGTTCGTTCGATGGTATTTGCTGTTCATTTTTGTTTTCTTCATAATTCCCGGTTTTCTGTACTTCATTTACTCGTATTAAATCCCTCTTTTGGGGGACCACGCCTATACTTGTGAGACTTCATGTGATAATTCGCATTGTTCAAGCAGGAGGTTGTTTTCCGTGGTTTCTCCAATCTACACCAGGCAAATGTCGGAGCAGTACCCTAACAAACGGGCCACGGACCACGCGAGATCTTGCCTACACACACACACACACACACACTAACATGCACTACACGCTAACATGCTACCACGCATGCCTGGACACCGGGCGGGAGCTTAGAGTTTGTCCCGATTTAGGCGATGCCTCTCTGGTGGGAGATACCTGGTGAGGGAAAACCCTGCTAGCTGGTGGTAGGTCGGCGCCGGATCTCGGGATCCAGCGGGGAACTCACCGTCACTTCCGTTGGCAAAGTATGCACTATATTTACAGGACTAATGACCTGAGTAGTTGACGTGCCCGGAATCACTAACAACCAACCAACAAGCTGGAGGACGAAGGGGAGAGAGTATATCGGAAATGAATCCGCCGCCACGACCGATTTCATTTCCAATGACCACGGTTATTATCGAAGTAGAACAATTTTCCTACTCCGCAATTTGCCCGGAATTTCCCGCGTTATTAAAGGCCCGGAAACCACAGTCTTACACGGAAGAAAAGTATTCCCCGCGAACGTTGAATGAAAATGTTCACTCTACATGTTGCAATACAGTGAAATACAGCGGTTGCGTGCTGTGTTTATTTGTCAAAGAAACGTTTCTGAGGGTAAAAGTGGATTGTTTCTCTTTAAAAAATACAGTTCTGAAGGGAGAAATGGAAAAAATATTTTTCAAGAGAAACAATCGATTCATCGACTTGATTAGTTACATGCAAAACTGTTCATAATTTCTGGAATTTTCAAAGATCTGTTAATTTTGTTTGTACAAATTTATAGAATACGAATATTAGTCACTGATACATGCATAAGTTTACGTTTTCTCTGAGAAATCAGAATTAGGATGATAAATAAAAAACGATTTCTCATACAAAATAAGTGAATAAGTTTTATTATCAGTATAATTTTTTACTTTCAAGGAAAATGTTAAATTTATATTTCAAATGGCTAACTTCATTTAAAAAATTACAAAATACTGTGAGAGACGTTTTCTACAAGATAATGTGTATTTGGTCTTCTGCAATAAATTGAAATGTTCCTACTTTTATATTCAAAATAAGGGGAGCTTAGGAACTGAACTCGGAATCAAGCTAGCAGACAATTACGTCCGCGTGAATATCGAACCCACTTGCGACAGTAGGTGTTGACTCACCGCTGGGTCACGAATGCGCGATCACCAGTCTTTGTTGGTCGGCTTCCTCCAGTAGTTGCTGCCATGTTTCAGGGCAAATACGTGCACTGGCAGAGAGCGGCTTCCTGCTTGCATTTACACCGACCCCACGCCTGTTCGAGGTCGCATGCGTCAATTAATGCTCCCCCTAGCCTACCGCTCCCATTCCCGCTGTCGCCTCTCACCCTCTCGCGTGTGGCATGTTTTTCTTTCCTTCCCGCTCTCACCCACCACCCACCCTCTCACCATCCACCCTCTCGTTTCCCCACCATCCGCCTTAGTGTCTCCCAACCGTCTTCCCTTCCCGCTCATTTTTTTACATCCCCTCTCTACCCTTCCTGCCCTTTCGTCTCCCCGTCCTGCCTTCGCACCATTTAAGCTCCCCCCCCCTCTTCACATCCTCTCTACTCCTCTTTCACGCACTCGCCCATTTTCTCAACCTCTCGTGTTCGCTCTCATTACCGCGGTCGCAGGTTCGTTAACGTGATGACTCGTCTCGTGTTTGCACTCGAAGGATCCTCGCTAGAAGAACTCCTCCGATAGGGATCCTAAAGGATCTAATCGCGCAGGTGCGTGTATGCGTGACACAGACCAGCTTTGATGTACACGTGTAAGGAGTCTCCGACTAAGAGTCTCTCAGGCAAGGCATCGACTGGTCAGTGTATACTTCGCTTTTTCTAAAGTGGCCGATGACATTAGGACATTCTTATACCTCCTGCTCTGTAAAATGAATATTTTTAACATTAGAAAGCACATTTATGAGGTCACAAGCTCCGTGGAGAAGGACGTTTGTGAATTAAAAAGATTCATTTTATACGGCAGGAGTAGTAACAATGCCCTAATGTCAATGGCCGCTATAGAAAAATCGAAATATAGTCTTGACCTCAAAGCGTTAACAAGCTTCGATGAAGGCATAAACTACTAAAGTGCATGTACGTTACACGAAACACTTTTTATGTAAACAGTCTAAAATTGCTGTAATATGTTTGAAATTTTCTGGAAAAAACAAACAAACAAACCGGCCTTTACAGTGACTGAAGAGACATTTAAAAATCCTGTAGCGGTCGGAGGCTAGAGTGAAGAATTTCCACTTCCTCGCCATTGGAACAGTTACCCTGATAATGACATCTTTTGATTGAATGATTGATTTTCTCGTGTTTCCGGGTGTGTCAACTGCTCTGGTCATTAGTCCCGTTAGTGTAGTGCATGTTTTTTCTCGGGAGATGGCGGTGATCTTCCCCGCTGGATGGCGAGATCCGGCACCGACCTATCGTCGACTACTGGGGTTTCCCTAACCAGGACTTTCTCACCAGCGGGGCACCACCCCAGCCGGGACAAGCTCTAAGCTCCGACCGGCCTCCCGGAATATGTGGTAGTGTAGTGAATGTTAGTGTAAGTGTGTGTGTGTGTGTGTGTGTGTGTGTGTGTGTGTGTGTGTGTGTGTAAGGGGAGAGGATAGGACAAGGAAGGGAAGGACAGATCGCGCGCGGTCCGTGGCCCGTTTGATAGGGTACTGCTCCGGCATTCGTCTGGTGTTGATCGGAGAAACCACGGAAAACTACCAATCAGAGCAGCCGGCCGCTAGAATTCTCCTCCAGACAGCGACTGAATTCGACCTAGCTGAAAAGCTAGTGTCGAAAATCCTGCCGCCGTCAGGACTCGAACATAGAACCTCCCGGTCAGAGGCGCTGCAGTGACATCAGTTGATGCACTGAGCTACCGCTCCCGGTACCCAAATTGGGGCCCTTGCCAGATCCATAGTACCTTGAACGCACTCGCCCATTGCTAGTGAACGCACGCGAGGACTGACGCATGTCTGTCTACTTGTAGGCCTATCCAAAGTTGGGGCTACTCGAGCCGGTTCGAAGTCCGGGAAAAATTGGGAACTGCCGACCAGCGGTCTCGCTAGCTGCTCTGAAAGAATGCTGTTTGTTCAGGCCTGATCTAGAACAAATTCACTCACTAGAACAAACGCTGGAATTTATAAGATACAACATTTTTATTCCTACAGCGCCCTGATTGTTCTACCGGATACGGTATTTTTGTTACTTTCTCATACGCGACAAATGTGTCTCTAAATGGTTTCGGTGACACGAGACCATTTCGTATTGCCATCGGAAAGTTCACGAAGTTTGTTTAGTTCTCTGTATTTGATTTTGTAGACATCATTATTGCTGTACTTTTCAAAATGTTGGCGTTTTCTCATATTATTATTAGTCTTTTCTGTTGTATTTATGAAACTTATTTGTTAATCCATAAGCTATTAGTGTATGAATCTACATTTATCTGGAGTTATGAAAGAAAAACTAATTAAAATATCTTGTCCTTACGCTAACTGCAACGACATTTATTAATTAAACTCGCCTACAATTTTGCATGCCAGTTCATTACCCGTCAGCCTACAACCGCTAGGCACAGTGCCACACATAAAATCGCGAAAGGAAACTGGCACCAGCTGGACAGGACACGGAGCAGTAGAGGCTGTCCCACCGCCGGCGACTCTTACCCTTTCGTCGTGCACCAGAGGTGTGTTACTTTCCACTCGCACGGAACGCCGACATCGGAGGCGGCGACGGCAGCGGCAGCGGCAGTGGCGACGGCGACGGCCACGGCGGGTGGGGCGACGGTGAACACCGCGGTGGCGACGGCGACGAATTTGCAGGAACAAGCGGTTGCGGTGACGGTGGAGGGGGCGGTAGCTACTGCGGCGGCGGCGGCGGAGGCGGAGGCGGCGGCGGAGGCGGAGGCGGCGGCGGAGGCGGAGGCGGAGGCGGAGGCGGAGGCGGAGGCGGAGGCGGAGGCGGAGGCGGAGGCGGAGGCGGAGGCGGAGGCGGAGGCGGCGGCGGCGGCGGAGGCGGCGGCGGCGGCGGGGCGGCGGCGGCGGCGGCGGCGGCGGCGGTGGCGGGCCATAAGTGGAGTTTAGGTTGGACGCGTGGCCCACTCGTTCGTGACCTAAGAGACACTGAACGAAATCCGAAACTCGGCGGTCGAAAGTCAGGTTTTCAATTTGTGCCTTGCACCACGGCAGTTCCTTTGCCCTTCGGGAAGCGGAATATGTAAAAAGCTGTACTAGTTTACCTGGCCATAGTTCTGCATACTTCAACCTCTTTTTTTTTTCGTATATTAAATAGTTGTCTTTCTTCCCTTGAGCTGCGTGAAATGTAGTGGTTTTTATCTTATAATGCAGATTTTTTTTATATTTACCAACCAATTGTTTGCCTGGAAAAATTTACTCGTGTTTATATTTACCAAACAATTGTTTTTGTTACTTCTCATTAGATAAAA